>CM045992.1:36869812-38097312 GCA_025175895.1 Wurfbainia villosa | reverse complement strand
ATTAGCTATGGAATCATCAATGATTCCTGTAAGCCCTCATAGATACGCTATCGATACTTGGTAGGAGTTAATCCCTAGTTTGGATCTAGGTTTCGGGAACTTGGGTTCACTGTTAGGTACTTCCCCAAGGTTCCTTATATTTATCAATAAGAATCTAAAACCAAATCAAAACATACGACAAATTCAAGTAGAAGAGATTCAATCAACCATCATAAATCGTCAAGGGCTACTCCCCCATCCTAAGATTACAAGACACTACTCCATAGTTGAATAAGAATTGCCAGAGAAAGAAATTACAATCCTTAACGCCATCGTTGTGTTTCCTCCACCATCGACTTTGTTGTCCTCTTCCAAATCCGCCGCCCTCCTCCTTTAGGGTTAGAATATCTCCCCTTTTATAGCCTTGGCTTAGTCTTCAATTAAGGCAGAAATTCTCTTCAATTAAGGCGGAAATCACGGGCTTCGCCGTGTTGTACGCAAAAAAGGAAAGGCAGGAAATAGGGCGACACGCCCATGCCAATGGAGGGCATGGGCGTGTCGGGCATGAAGCGTGGGTGTGTCGGCCAACACACCCAGGGTGTGTTGAGGTCTAGAAGTTCTGACACGGATGTGTCTCTGATGGCACGACTGTGTTATTTTGATACGCCTTGATAATTGCCGATTCTTCACCCTGTTAACATGAAAAATACCCCAAAATAGTTTCTTTGTCCAAAATATGTTGAACTTAGCTAAAACATAACAAAATACATGACTAAAACATAAAATGGGATGAAATGCATGCATATTGAATACCCAAAATATAACATGAATTACGCACATCATTGAGTCATCTTGACCTTCTTAGGGCACTTGTTCTTATAGTGCTCATATTCCCTACACTCAAAACACATAATATGTTTTTTATTTTGAATTAATGTGCTTGAGTTATCTTCGGTGGTAGGGTAATTTTGAGCTTCTTTAACTCTTCCAGATGTTGAAGGCTCTTCTTCTTGCTCCGACATGGAAATTGACCTAATCTCCTCCCCCTCAATCCTAGAGGTGGAGGATTCTCCTACTTCTTCCACCTCCTCTTCCTCCTTTGATGTCGAACACTCCTTAACCTTCGAATCCTCACTTTCTTGTAAGGATGAGCTTGCTTCTTCGGCCTCTTCCTCCAATTGAGTCATGAAAAGTTCTTCATGGAGCTTGGCCAATTTATCCCATAGCTCCTTGACATCTTGAAATTCACCTAGTATAGATAAAATATCATTAGGTATCAAATCTTCTAAAAGTTTTGTTACCTTAACTTCGGTCTTGAACTTTAGGCGTTGCTGTTGAGTCCACTTCTTTAGTTTGAGGCCATCTCTCTTCTTATCCCTTGGGGGTTTGAAGCCTTCCATCAATGCGGCCCATTCTTTAAAGTCCCACATCATGATGAAGTCTTCAATCCTTGTCTTCCATTGATTGAAGCCTTCTTAACCATAGAACACATATGGAATCGGCGTGTTGATGTCTCATCCCAATTTTTCCTCAAACTCCATCTTCTTCCCTCTAGCGTGCTCCTTGATGCGCACAGACTCGACCTCAAATCTCGTGACAGATACCGTCGAGGACTCAAAGCGCGCGCTCGCGCTTAATGCCCGTAAGTGCACGGATATCATCAAGTAATAAAGATTATCGATCCCACAGGGACTGGGATTCAAATACCAATGTACTCAGTGGTTGTAATTGTTCGGATGCGATCTCTAAGAGGTTTCGGTTGGTGAGGGCTGTCGGTGGACTCTACTTTGTACAGTGTCACACGGAGGAGGAAAGGAGTGTGCCTAGGTCTTCAAAGGTGATTCTAGGACTTCGGTTTCTCTTGTGTATCACAGAACAATATTGTCAATTGCCGTTGTCTAGACGTTTACCTATGGTTTTGTGAAAGGGACATCATACACTCTCCCACAGAGACGCCGCATTCACCGGGAGCTACCTCCACTTAAAAAGATGGGATAGACAGTACGAGGATGCCAAATCAATCCTACTTGGGTATTTACGATTCCATGCACCCTTCTCCCCTTGATTCAGCGAGGAGATTAGGTTTACCCCTAGGTTCCTTAATCAAACCTCCTAAATTTAGATTGCGAGGGCTGTCACCCCTCGTATCGCCTAAGTGCAGCGAAAAGAAAGCCAAATACGCATAGATATAGTAAAGAGAAACTACCAATTATCAAATCAAACTCATGTGCAGAATTTAACGTGAACCAACATTGTTTATGTACACAAGGTACTCCCTAATCCTAGAATCGAAAGTACTACTCCATGTATACGAAGGAAGAATCACAAAGCATGTCTAAGATTGAATACATAATGAATGAAACGCAGAAATAGAGATATATAATGCTTCCATGATCTTCTCTCTGGCGTTGTGTTGCAAGGTGTGGCCTCCGGCGGCGTTCCTCCTCCCCGTTGCGAGTTACCGAAGCTTTTTAGGGCTTTGATGTGTCATACTAGCCATCGTGCCTCCTCCCTAGGGTTTGGGTGGAGCCATCCTTATATAGACATCGCCTCAGACCGCTGCAAAATCCAGAAAAAGTCCTAGTCGCGCAAATTCGTCGGGCCGCCACACAACCATGTGTTTCCACATGGCCAGGTCGTTTGCGTCCCTGGGGTGGTGCTCTCGCCCATTGGACACGGCTGTGGGAATCCCCACACCCTGGCCGTGTCCCACTCTGCGTCTAGCTACGAAATGTCCTTCTTTTGCTCCGAAAACACATCTTTTTCACCCGAAAAGCTAACCTGCACACAAAAGTACAATGAGCAAATCTCCGAACCAGAAAATAAGAAATGCATGCCAAAATAAAGTAACATATGCATGAAACTAACACAAAATGCAATGAGATGTGAGTGAAAACTACTCCTAAAACTCTATATGTTTTGCTCACATCACTTCCCCCAGACTTAAATCTTTGCTTGTCCTCAAGCAAACCTCAGTTCCATAAAATTTCAAAAAGATATTGTTCCATAATTAGCATGTTAACTAAATTTATCAGGTGGTATTTGCAATCAAAGGAAAACAAATATGTTCTAGAAGTTCACTAAGTTAGCTTCTCGTGCTCGTGCTAGGCGAACCATTCTTAGGGGATGCCCGTTCCATGGTGAGTTAAGTCGTCACTCCATAGCTTTCCTAAGGTTTCCGGCTCTTAGGAACTTACCTGCCTAAAGCGAGGGTCATTCCCTAGATCTAGCATAAAGTCCCAAAGGCGTGCTCGGTATTGAGAGAAATTGGTAGGTGTTTCCCCAGTAACCTAACTCGGTCTCAAAGGGGCACCTAGCTATTTACACCCACGACAACTATTTTTTTTATCCCTCATAATCTCTTTTTTTTTCATTTCTTTTTCTCTTTTTCTTTTGTTTCTCTTTTTATTTTCTCTCTTTATTTTTTTTGGCTCACTAGGATTTTGATTTTTTCGAATGGGCTTACACAATCCGAGCATCTCCAGTAACTAAAATGCTAAGCCTAGAGTCACCTGTGGATTCCAAAGTACTAGACTACTGAAGTGAATCATAACTAGGTATGTACTAGATTCTCCCTTTCAGGATGTTCGACATGTGTATGTGCAAAAACAAAGCTAACCAGTGTAAGTCTAGAACATTCGATAGAGCGAATAAAATAAACTACCACAAGATAAATGGAGTTAAGCTACCTACGGGAACAACTCATGCAAGCAATTTTCAAAAATATACTACTGAGGTAGCTTTACAGACAACAAAAATCAAGTACTGAAAGAAACTTAACAACTCAGGCATGAATAAATAAAAATACCAAAAAAGAAACTACTGCTAGGAAACAAAACAAAATAAACCTTGGGGTCTCCCCCCAGACTTAAACGAAAATATACCTCTAATATGGTGGACGAGGTGGAAAGTCAGGGAGCCTGGGCATCTCTGGATCATGGGAGAACCTATTGCTGAGCCGCTGATGCCACATATACATGTGGTCGATCTGGGAGCTGGTGGATGCAGCGGCTGCTCGGTGCTCCTCCTCCCTAGCCCACTGCGCCTGCTGGGCATGTATGTGTTGCCGCATCTCCCTACGGTAGGCGGCCTCATCCTGACGATGAACAACCTCCTCCTGGAAGTATATGCGGGCCTCATCGTAGAACTCCTCAGCCCGCTGGAAATGCTCCCGGAATCCCTGGAACTCCTCCTGCTAGTAGGTGCTCTGCTCCTCCCATTGCTGCCTCTGTGTCTGTTGTTCAGTGTAAATGTCGTCGAGGCACGATCGGAACTCTGAGAAATCATAGGCCAACATACTTGCATCCTGCTCAAAAGTAGAAAAAGGTGGTGGTGCAGGTGTAGGCTCATGTTGGCGTGGACTAGGTGGGCTCCTATGCATGTGTGGACTGGAGGGAGAGTGATATAAAGGTGGAGAGATGGGCGCTGATGTGGATAGTCCCTCATGTGGAGGGGACTCCACTATCAGGTCCAAGCACTAGTTGGCGCGTATAGCGATGGTGGTACAATCCGGGTCGGGGACCCTAAGGGCCATCAAATTTTTCCTTACATAGCATAAGGAGTCTCCTCTCACAATCATCTTCATGGCCAGGCATACTCCTAGGTCGATCCTAGGGCTCCCCTCTATACTCTCTAATGTTGTGTAATCGTACCCCATCCTATGGCAAATGTGGGTAAGTAGGCCTCCCACATTGATCTCTCCTTGTGCTGCTTTGCCCATCTTCACTAAGTGTCTGATGAAGTGAGACCCTACATCGATGCTACTCCTTTCTTGTAGCATATCCCATAGGCAAAGTAGCTCGCTAGCTCTAACTACACCGTCACTCTCCCCATGACCAAATATAGTACTGGCCATGATGTGGTGAAGGTATTGAAAGACAGGGTTTTGGAGGCGCGACGCTTTGGCCCTAGAAGGGTCATAAGCATGCTCCCCCGTCAACTCGGTCCAACATTCCCGAGAGTTGAACCCAATAGGGGTTCTTCTCTCTCCCCTACTTGGTAAGCCAAAGCATGAGTTCCATTGGTAAAGGGTTCACTCATGCTCAATGTTAAAAAGCCTAAAAGTTATCCTACCCTCCTCGCTCTCTCTACCCGTTAAAATTTCTGCCTCTAAGGAACTCAAAAATTTCAAAACTATCCTAGGGTAGGTTAGGTGCTTTATTCCCATAATCTCTTCCCACCCCATTTTTGCAAATAGGGCTTGCATATCTCCTAACAACCCTAAAGATTCTAGCAAATCCTCATCTAAGTACCTAGTAGCAGTAAGTTTACGAGTAGTGAGCATATTGTATCTATCTCTTTTTGTTCATTATTGCGAAAAAGTAGAGTGGGTAGGGCGTTACCCTCCTCTAGAGCTTGAGGGGCGTCGGCTCTCCTTGTTCGTCGCTCCGAGGCGCCGGATCGGGGTGCTACGGTCTTGGTCCTCCTCATCTTTGCTTCTTTTGGCTTCTTTAGAACTTCCAAATGCTTCTAGATGGTGGGGAAGACGAAATCACATGGCTAGGGTAAGAACTTTTGAAGCACACGGCGCAAATGGGGTGAAAACACACGGCTCGCTCCTTTTAACCTCGCGCGCCATGACCGTGTGAAAACACATGGCCAGGCCGTGTGCGCCTCTGGTTAATCGAGCACGGCCATGGGAAAACACACGGCCAAGCCATGTGTCCCCTTTTTCAGCCCATTTGTGCACCACGGTCCGAATTTTCTCATACACTTTGCCGTGTAGGCTAATATGGATCTCATTTTTGCCTAGCAAAGTTCTTTTCTAGACCTAACTCTAAATGGAATGGAAATCAAAACTAAAAATCAAACAAATGCATGCAATGAAATAAAAAAAATCTAAAACAAAACTTGGGTTGCCTCCCAAGAAGCGCTTTGTTTTAGGTCGTTTAGCTAAACCACACTCTATTATCAGCTCGGCTCGGGTGGTTCAGTGAACCTCCATTCATCTGTCTCGGGATCTTCATCTGGAGGTTCCGGCTTAATTCTGCTAAATGTGAAGCCGTCGAGGTAGGAAGCTCTGTGCTCCGAAAGGCTGAAAAGGATGACCTCCCCGTCTACCTCCAGGGAGATTTGGTGTGCCTTCACATCTATGCACGCCCCTACAGTCGCTAGAAAAGGCCTTCCCAGAATGATGGGATTCTGGGGATTTAGTCCTGTGTCCAGTATAATGAAGTTCGTGGGTATCACGAAGTCCTCAATTATCACAGGCACGTGTGGTAGCAGGCCAATGGGCTCCTTGACTGAATCATCCCCCATACGAATACCAAGATTCACTGGTTGGAGCCCGCTCAATCCAATCTTCAGATAGTATGCGTAGGGCATCACATTGAATGATGACCCCAAGTCGCATAGCGCTTCATCGAAGCTCTCCCCATAAATTGAGCAAGGAAGAACAAATTCACCAGGGTCCTCAGGCTATATGGGAATCTTCTCTTCAAACTCTACTTGGTCAGGTAGGGTGGAAACCATGGCTACACACCCCTTTGCGAATTGGCTACTTTGCCCCACTCCTTCCTCTTTTCCTTGACTCACTGGAGAGCTCTTCATAGGTTGTGACACGGATTGGGCTATTTGGGCCACTTGAGTCTCCAACATCCTAGTATGACTCGCAAGGCCGTCAACGGTGACCTTCAAGTCTCTGAGTGATTCTTCAGACTTTTGATGTTGGCGATGAAATTCCTCATTGGCCTTAGTTTGGGTAGCGATGATGTCCTCCATCATCAGTTCCAGTCTGGACTTCTGTGGTCGCTTCCCATTGCCCTGCTGCTGCTGCCCATACCCCCTGATGGTTGGGAGTTTCCCAAGTTATTCTTATGGGAGAAATTCAAATGATTCCTCCATTCGAGATTATAAGTATTGGAGTACGGGTTGTGGGGCCTTTGGTCATAGTCCCCAATCGCGTCACAATGCTCAATCTGCTCGTCTGAGGTCCCCGACCCTCTATAGTGGTCCTTGATATGCTGCCGCTTCCTCTCCAAAATTAATGGCCGCGCATGCAGATGAAGGATTTAAAGATTCAAATCGTCTGCTGAGTGCACCCATCCTTGCTGAAAGGTGGTCCATGGAGTTGATAGTGTATCGTCTTGCTGCAGGTGTAGGCTGACCACGTTCAGAAGCCCATTGATGGTGGTTCTGGGCCACCTCTTCGATAAGCTCTTCCGCTTCTTCTATGGTCTTATTTATCAGTGCTCCTCCTGCAGCAGAATCTAGGGACATCTTCGTGGCGTAAGCGATCCCATTATAGAAAATGTGGATCACTAGCCACCTCTCCAGTCCGTGGTGGGGGCATTGGTAGAGTAGCCCCTTGTAGCGATCCCAAGCCTCGAATAGGGATTCCCTCTTCTTCTGGCGAAAGCTTGTGATAAGATGGCGCATGTGAGCAGTCTTACTTGGTTGGAAGTATTTATTCAGAAACTGCTGCTCACACTGCTCCCATGTGGTGAAGCTGCCAGAGGGTAGGGAGTGAAGCCATGCCTTAGCCTTATCCCACAGTGAAAACGGAAACAGGCTCAGGCGGATCGCGTCAGTAGGGACTCCGTTCATTTTCATCGTTGAGCAGATTTCAAGAAATGCCTCTAGGTGTCGGTTCGGGTCTTCAGTCGCAGCTCCCCCGAATTGGCTCTGCTTGATCATATGTATAAGTGTCGGCTTCAGCTCAAAATTATTTGCCGAAATAGACGATCCATCTATACTCGGCCTAAATCCTCTAGCGCTAGGAGCTGCATAGTTTTGCAGAGGTCGACTACCTATGTTCACCTCGGATGCAGCTTGATCCTCCATCTTTCGCTGTTCTGCTCTCCGACGGTGAAAAATTCGCTCAATTTCTAAGTCGATCGGAATTAGACCTTCCGACCCTAATCATCTAAGCATACGATGAACCAAACCACAAAGTTAAGAGTGCTAATCTAATTCTAAAAGTAGAAAATAAATTGATCTAGCAAATAAAAATCTAAGATGCAATAAGTAAATAGGAAAGTACTGCTAAAAATAAAAACTTAATCTAAATATGAAAAATATAGAACTAAAGAAAATAAGATAAACTAGAAAGAAAATAAAGCAAGCAAATAATCTAATCCTAAGTCCGATCCAATTTAACACTGTTCGATTTGATATCAAATCGATCAGTCCTCGGCAACGGTGCAAAAAACTTAATGCGCACGGATGCGACCTCAAATCTCGTGACGGATACCGTCGAGGACTCAAAGTGCGCGCTTACGCTCAACACCCGCAAGTGCACAGATGTCGTCAAGTAATAAAGATTATCGATCCCACATGGATTGGGATTCGAATACCAATGTACTCAGTGGTTGTAATTGTTCGGATGCGATCTCTAAGAGGTTTCGGTTGGTGAGGGCTGTCGGTGGACTCTACTCTGTGCGATGTCACACGGAGGAGGAAAAGAGTGTGCCTAGGTCTTCAAAGGTGATTCTAGGACTTCGGTTTCGCTTGTGTATCATAGAACAATGTTGTTAATTAGCGTTGTCTGGATGTTTACCTACAGTTTTGTGGAAGGGACATCATACACTCTCCCGCAGAGCCGTCGCATTCACCGGGAGCTACCTCCGCCTAAAAGGACAGGATAGACAGTACGAGGATGCCAAATCAATCCCTACAGTGGACCATTTCTGATTCCACTGCACCCTTCTCTCTGCAGTTGCAGGAGATCAGGTTTACCCCTAGGTTCCTTAATCAAACCTCCTAAATTTTAGATTGTGAGGGCTATCACCCCTCGTATCGCCTAAGCGTAGCGAAAAGAAAGCCAAATACGCATAGATATAGTAAAGAGCAACTACCAATTGTCAAATCAAACTCATGTGCAGAATTTAACATGAACCAACATTGTTTATGTACACAAGCTACTCCATAATCCTAGAATCGAAAGTACTACTCCATGTATACGAAGGAAGAATTACAAAGCATGTCTCAGATTTAATACATAATGAATGAAATGCAGAAATAGAGATATACAATGCTTCCATGATCTTCTCTCCGACGTTGTGTTGCAAGGTGTGGACCTCCGGCGGCGTTCCTCCTCCCCGTTGCGAGTTACCGAAGCTTTTTAGGGCTTCGACATGCCGTCCTAGCCATCGTGCCTCCTCCCTAGGGTTTGGGCAGAGCCATCCTTATATAGACATCGCCTCGAACCACTGCAAAATTCAGAAAAAGCCCTAGTCGTGCAAATCCATCGGGCCGCCACACAACCATGTGTTTCCACATGGCGGGCCGTGTCAGCGACCACAGGGTCTTTGCTCGCCCATTGGACACGCGGTGGAATCCCCCATGCCCTCGCGTGTCCCACTCAAATGTCCTTTTGCTCCGAAAATGCATCTTTTCACCCAAAAAGCTAACCTTCACACAAAAGTATAATGAGCAGACCTTCGAACCAGAAAATAAGAAATGCATGCCAAAATTGAGTAACATATGCATGAAACTAACACAAAATGCAATGAGATGTGAGCGAAAACTCCTCCTAAAATCCTATATGTTTTGCTCACATCACTCCCTGATTTGTTAAACCTTGAAGAGCGGCCTCGCTCTGATACCGATTGTAGGAACGTTGGTGACCGCTAGAGGGGGGGGGGTGAATAGCGGGTTCGTTGACGAAGATGGAAATCAATCGCATGCTTGCTACAAACGTTAGTGTACACAGCGGAAATAATAGTGATAAAAACAAATACACAACACAAGAACAAATACAAGCGATATAACATGGTTCAGAACCTTAGGGTTTCTGCTCATGGGTTGGGCTCGAATGAGCCCTAGCGATACCAAATACCACTAATAATCACAAATACTCCTTGACAACAAGTTGGAGGCGGAGAAACCTTTTACAATGATTACAAAAGTAATACACGTAATAAACAAGAAAATACAAATGAAATACACAAAAAAATGTAAAGAAAACATTACAACTATTGCTTTGGATGCTTGCCTATTGATTGCCTGAACCGTTCTTGAAGACCTTGATTTGCACCAGTAAATTGCCTCAAAATGCCCAAGAAATCACTGTTAAAATCCCTTTCATCGAGCTCCTTATAAGCCTCCTCACGATCTGGATTTTGCCTGGCAGTTGACTGCTATAATGCCTCAGTCGACTGCTAACAGTACCCTTGTCTCACAACGGACTAATCCACGTAGACATTCAAGCCAACGGTTACACTAGCAGTCGACTGCCATTACTCAGTAGTCGACTGCTAGAACCATAGCCGACTGACCAATCGACTATCAAGCATTCTGCTCCTGCAACCCCGACCATCGATCATTGCTATCCATGACATGATCATTGCTCGGCTTCATCGATCGCCAATCGCAATCGATCGCGGACTCATTTCCTACAATCGAACACCGATCGACTATCCGAGTAGACTACCAAGAGTCAACTCGACTGTCAAATGTCAAAACTCTTGACCAATCGACTAGTTCAAAGCCCTAGTCGACTGTAACCTCAACCATGATGTTTAACCTCAAGTATGATGCCCTCATACTTGCTAGACCACCCTTAGCCTAGACCTAAGCCTTCTAGCCACCTCTGTGAGACTCACGCCTATCGGATCTCTCCGAGTCATCCATGACTTGTTCATCCATACGCTAGACTTTAGGTGCTTCCATCGGCTATTGTTATGCTAAACTGGTCTACATCGCCAAGGCACATTGGGCTTGCGCTGCCAAGACTACCACTTGGACTTTATGCTGCCAACCATTGGACTTATGCTGCCAAGACTCCACCCTTGGACTTTACGCCGCCAATATGACTTCCCTTGCCAACCCATGTTGGACTTTCCATTTGCCAAGACTCAAGCTTGGACTTTCCCTTGCCAAGACCCATGCTTGGACTTTCCATGCCAACCCATGTTGGACTTTCCAATTGCCAAGTCTCAAGCTTGGACTTTCCCTTGCCAAGATCCATGCTTGGACTTTCCATGCTAAGTACCCATGACTTGGACTTTCCCATTGCCTAGTGTCTTATTTGGACTTTCCATGCCAAGTACTCAAGACTTGGACTTTTCCATTACAATCACATTGTCATACATTTTGCCGAACATCAAAATACTGCTCGAGTCAAACTCGAGTCTGGTCAATCGTGACCTGTGCCGATTTCACCAACAAGTCCAAATCTTGAGTACTTGGCATGGAAAGTCCAAGTCTTGGGTACTTGGCATGGAAAGTCTAGGTCTTGTATACTTGGCATGGAAAGTCCAAGCATGAGTCTTGGCAATGGTAAAGTCCAAACATGGGTCTTGGCAATTGAAAAGTATAACATGGAGCTGGCAATTGAAAAGTCCAAGGGTGTGATAATGGCGGCATAATGTCCAAGCGGTAGTCTTGGCGGCATAAGTCCAATGTTTGGCGACGTAAAGTCCTAGCGTGTGTCTTGGCAGCATAAACTCAAATGTGTCTTGGTGGTGTAGACCCAGTTAGCATGACAATAGCCGATGGAAACACCTGAAGGCTAGCATATAGATGAACAAGTTATGGATGACTTGGAGGGATCCAATAGGTGTGAGACTGATGGAGGTAGCTAGAAGGCTTAGGTTGAGGCTAAGGGTGGTCTAGCAAGTATGAGGGGATCATACTTGGGGTAAACCTCATGGTTGAGATTTAGCAGTCGACTGAGGTTATAGACCAGTCAACTGGTCAAGTGTTTTAACACTTGGCGGTGAGTCGACTCGAGCACATCGATTATGACTAGTCTATCGTCAAGAGTCGATCAAAGTGGCCTTGGCAATGATCACGCTTGTTTCCACGAGCACATAAAGTTTGGTAGACAACTGAGCAATCAACTACGGGCTTGAAAGTCTACTACTGGTAATGGAAGTCGACTGCCAGTGTATCTGTTGGCTTGAATGCCAATGTGGATTAAGTCCATTCTAAGACAATGACACCGTAGGCAGTCGACTGTCTAGTACTGAATCAACTCGATGCAGGTCATAAAAGGAGCAGTTCGATGAGGATTTCGGTCATGGTTTGTTGAGGGTTTCCTTGGGCAATTTAAGGTGAAGTGCTGGTGCATTTTAGGTTCCTTCAAGCTCATCTAAGCAACCAATAAGCAAAACATTCAAAGCTCATATTTTTAAAGTGTTCTTTACATAGTTCTTGTACTTCTTTGTATTTTCTTGTATCTCTTGTATTACTTTTGTAATCGTCTATATGAGGTTTCTCCACCTCCGGTGTGTCACCGAGAAGGAGTGTATTAGTGGTGGTATGCATCACTAGAGCTCGTTTGAGCTCGACCCGTATAGTAGGAACCCTAGGTTCTGAACCATGTTACATCTTTGTGTATTGTGAGTGTTTGTCTATTTTGTTATTGCTTTATTATTATTTCCGCTGCGCATAACTAGTCTTGTAGACAAATACAAATGAATTCCATCGACCGACGTGAAATCGCTATTCATCCCTCTCTAGCGATGTCCGATTCCTCTACAATGTGCACCATCTCTATTTTGTACTCATTTTTAGCAAGTGATCAAATTCAATAGATTTGCAGTGTCTTTATCGTGAGTTATTTACTGTAGACTAGATAGATCATTCTGGTGGATCAATTCACCCTCATGGAATTTTTGACAAAACCCCAAACATAAATGGATTTTGGTCATCTTTACCGCTAACTGTTTGATGCGAAGTAGATAGATCATTCAAGATGGACCTATTCACCTGGGTAGTCTCATCAACATTGTACAAACCCATGAACCTCATATACCCCCCATGTGACCCCTCAGTGCACTCTCACTCTCATACGAAGTACGCTCCCATTTCTAACCAACCCTAGATACTCCCTCACATAGATGTCCAAAAGTGCAACTCCAAGCTCTAACAGTGCTCCAAAGGGCGCTTCAAGAGTAGCTCCAGAAGTACTCCATACAAGGTAGATGATGCTCCCTCCACACAACAAAGATGCCTCGAGCTCCAAGGTATGCTTCCATGCCAACCAACCAATGCTCCCTCATAGGAATCAAAAACTTTTTTTTGGAAGAAACCACGGTCGTGTTACCAGGTCGTGGTTTCTTATGTGCAATTTTTTTCGGAAGAACCACGATCGTGGTTTCTTCTGTGCAATTTTTTTAAGAACCACCATATTCATGTGTACATCAAGCGATCGGTAGACATGAGTCTGCATCTTTTAAAATATCAGTCTCGCATCAAAATATGCTCCCTCAAATATAAGATAATTTCGTTCTCTCTGAACATAATGTACTAAGGCTGATATAGCAAGATGTCACACCCTCATCAAATAAGAAGTCCCTCAATACTGAAGCATGAAAATCCATAGCATATAACGATATGTATCCATCTCAAGTCTCATCTGTAGCCGTACTCTCACCATTCTCTATAGTTGGTTGATTTGACTGTATCTGAAAAACACATGGTCTAGTGTCTCCAATTCATGTTTGTAGAAAGCACATCATCTATCCTCCAAGTAGTCCTGTCTGTCCTTGGTGGGCAACCTTCGATAGGCTAGTAGCCCTAGTGTAAAATGAGTTGGTGCAATCAGTCAAGGTCATGATTGACTAGACTTGAGTTTGACTCGAGTAGTATTTTGATGTTTGACGATGAGTTGACCATTGCTTGACAATGGGTTGACTATATGGTTAACATGGGGTTGACCATATGATAGAGAAGTTCAAGTGAGACACTTGACATGGAAAATCCAAACATGAGTCTTGACAATGGTAAAATCCAAGTCTTGGGTACTTGATAATGGAAAGTCCAAGCATTGGTCTTGACAATTGGAAAATCCAACATGGAGTTGGCATGGAAAGTGCAAGGGTGTAGTCTTGGCCACGTAAATCCAAGTGTGTAGTCTTGATGGTGAAAATCCAAGTCATGGGTACTTGACAATTGGGAAGTCCAAGCGTTGAAATTGGCGGCGTAAAATTCAATGGTGGAGTCTTGGCAGCATAAGTCCAATGGTTGACGGCGTAATGTCCAAGCGTGTGTCTTGACAACATAAGTCCAAATGTACTTTGACAGTGTAGACACTGTTAGCATGATAATAGCCGATGGGAGCACCTGAAGGCTAGCATATGGATGAACAAGTCATGGATGACTTGGAGGGATCCAATAGGCATGAGGTTGATTGAGGTGGCTAGAAGGCTTAGGTTTAGGCTAAGGATGATCTAGCAAGTATGAGGGTATCATACTTGGGTTAAACCTTATGATTGAGGTGTATCAGTCGACTGGGGTCATAGAACAGTCGATTGGTCAAGTTTTTTGACACTTGACAGTCGAGTCGACACTGAGAAATCGACTGGGATTATAGCCAGTTGACTGGCGATCGACTGCGATCGAGTTATGGTCACAGACGCAAGATGATTCGACTGGCACCTCGACTGAAGTCCAAGTCGAGGCGGCACCTCGATTGGACTCGACTGCGACTGAGCAGACGCAAGGCACCTCGACCGGAGACCCAGTCGAGGCGTGATAGACGATGATGAATAAATTGTGTCGTGGTACCGTTTCAAATTAATTACCGAACCCCTCTACACTAATATAACATAGTAAACGGACCGGATCATTTCCCAACGAGTGTAATCGATAGAATACTAAATTTAGGATTCCTAATTATTGCTTTGGATTTTCCATTTCAAATGGGGGTGTGGAATTTACAAGATTACTTCTATTGAATGAAAGACAATGCAAGTAATTAAAGCATTAATCTAACTAAACTAATGATGATAATGAAATTAAAAAAAAAATAAACTAAGCATTAAAAGAAGAACATTCAAAACATAGAGACAGTGTAGAAAATTAAACAACAATTCAAATGCAGAATAACATGAGTGTAAAACAAAGCATGAAATAAATCTAACATAGAATTAAATATTTCTAACTTATAAAAATAACACTTAAACATGCAAGAAATACAACTAACAAACAATTAAGCTAAGCTAACAATTAACCAGTAAAACTCATTAACTACAAATTAAACTCAAACTAAACATTCTAATTAAACTACAAACTAAACATCCAAATAAAACTACTAAATTAACTCTAAGACAAACTACAAATTAACTAAAATTTAAATAGCAAGATAAGCTACAACTGACTACAATTAAACTACAAGTCAACTAACTACAAATTAAACTAAGTTAAACTACAACTAATTATAAATTAAACTATGCCAAACTACAAACTAACTGCAAGTTAAACTACATGTCAATAACTTAAGCTATAGATTAGACTACAACTAACAATAAATTAAACTACAAACTAAACTATAGATCAAACTACAACAACAACAATTTGAGATTTTTTAACAAGTTCAATTCACTAATCTAAACATAATGTAAACAACAATGCAATAAACTAAAACACAAACAAATTATCCAACTAAATTGATTAACAATGCAATTGCTATTCCAAAAATGATAAAGCGACGATCCATACATCCGGAGAAGGGACCTTCCTTAACGGCAACAACAACAACCCAAACAGCTTCCTCCAACGGTGGATGCGGATGGGCCGAATCCCGACTCTAGGAAAGAATTGAAAATGGAGGGATGCGAGCATTGTTCCGGTAGATGGTTGACGGAACTGTTGAATCTCGACAGTCGATGGGTGGTTCTGGAGATGGAGTGGCCGAATCCCGACCGCGGGAAGGAGAGGAATGTCGGAATAGTGGCTATGGTTCTTCACCAGTGATGGATGCGGACCGTCGAATCCCGGCGGTAGGTGGATGACTATGGAGACGGAGCGGCCGAATCCCGGCCGCGGGAAGGAAAGTGGACTGCCAATGAGGGAATCATCAGAATCTCTACCGTGTCCTCGCTGTCGACGAGCTGGCGAATCCCGACATCTCAATCGGTCGGCGAGGATGGGAGGGGATTGCCGCTGGCTCTCGGAAGTAAGGTCACTGGAAGGATTGCTGGAGTTGTCGCTGCCGTCGTCTGGAGAGAAAGACCGCCGCTCGCCGACTGGAGATGAAGTCATCTCCGCGCTGCGCATCGCGAGGAAGAAACGTCGTCGCTTCCTCTGCCTATCTCCACCCGCTCACGCGCGACGAAGAGGCGTCGCCGCCGCTCCTCGCGCGCGAGGAAGAAGATCGGCTGCTCTGTCGCGCGATTTTAGGAGAAAGCTTTCTATCATGCGATGGAGAAAATGTGGAATTTAAGGACGATTTTCCTTGGCCATCCGATCGAAGCCCCTTCTGATCTCATCCGTCCATTAAAGCTAGGTTTGATGAATAAATATTTTCTTAATAAGCTTCTCCATCCAATGGCTGAAATTACTCTGATTTTGAATGAACAGATCTGATCAAACTGAAGGGATAATCATGATCAACCGAATCTAGATGAAGGACTAAGATGTTCAGATCTAAATGTATGGACCGGATCTCTCCAGATTTGGATAGATGACTCAGAATCAAGCTGCTTTCATCGGATGGTCCATATCGCTCAGATTTGTTCTCTTGATTGAATTGCCTTCGATCACGATGAAGGACTCAGATTAAGTTAGCTTGAAATGTCCATTATGATCCTAGATGAAGCCATATTTGATCCAACTTGAGTCTAGTCCATTGACTCATCTCGATCTCCTAAAATCAAAGATAAAATTCACATATAAGTACAAAATTTAGGAGAATTTACAAAAAGGTCTAAAATGAATCCAACTCATAAAACATGTTAATAATCAATAATAAATCACTCGAGAGGATAAAAATGTCATGCCCGCCCTTTCCTAGGGTCCGGAGGGGCGGCGCAACGCGATCGTACATACATACATCGTACTACTTACAACGGAAGATTTTAGACATATTTTTTTTCTTTTAAACATAAACATGCATCGTCATTTCGTAGGTACTTCTTCTTAACATAGAGCATGCATCATTATTTTATAAGTCCTTAGTGCTTAATTCAAGTCCATAAACAAATCATCTTAAGGAAACATGCAAAAGGGACATAACAGATCTCTTCCACCATGCCACTGCCACACACACCTTGCCCCTCCTGCTGCTCCCTTCAGTTTATCCACCCTTTACCCTTATCTGCAGTACAAGGGAACATAAACTATAAGCACATAGGCTTAGCAAGATCCTGTCCTACTCACAAAAACACATACATCGACATTAAGCATAGCATGTAAACATTCATAACATATAAGAAAACATAACATGTAACATATATGACATAAGCAAAATAACATGTAGCATATGTAACATATGCAAACATAACATGCAACACATATAACATAAGCAACATATCATGTACATATATGACATAAGCAAACATACCATGTAACATATATATCATAAGCAACCATATCATGTAACATATATGACATAAGCAAACATACCATGTACATATATGACATAAGCAAACATAACATGTAGCATCTGTAACATAAGCAACCATAACATGTAACATATATAACATAAGCAATCATAACATAAAGGTATATGCAGGATGCTTTTCAAAAACATATATCATAGGTATTTGAACATAACTCTCAACATATTGGGCCCGACATTGTACCACATCATCATCATCATAGCGCACATCCCTAAATAGACCCGAGGCAGCTAATCTCGAACCTACTAGGTTACTAGGCCCGATCTTAGTCCGTCGACCTAGGGGCCATCATCATAATATAGAAGCACATCCTAGGCCCGATCTTAGTCCATCGGCCTAGGGCATCTGGGAGCCCATCCCGTACTAGGCCCGATCTTAGTCCGTCGACCTAGGGGCAATCATAACATAGAAGCCTATCCTAGGCCTGATCTTAGTCCGTCGGCCTAGGGCAACTTAGGAGCCCATCCCTTTGGACCTTGTTAGGGTCCTGGTACAAGCCATGTAGAAGGTAAAATACATACATGCTTCTTATCATAACATATCATATTTCATTTCATAAACATATCATATTTCATCTCATAAACATATCATATTTCATTTCATAAACATATCATATTCCATTTCATAAACATATCATATTTCACTTCAAAAACATATCATATTTCATTTCATAAACACATATCATATTTCATTTCATAAACATATTATCTTTCACTTCATAAACATATCATATTTCACTTCATAAACATATCATATTTCATTTCATAAACACATATCATATTTCATTTCATAAACATATCATAAATATCACACACATATAGGGCATGTCATAAGGCATCAACATCATGAGCAAGTATACATGGAGTGGCCTAAACTGCATGGAGCTCTATCAAAGTTTTAAACACCAAACAACTTATATATATGTATGTTCTAACTAAAACACATGTTAATTCTTTAACGTATAAAGCATGGCATAGGACATGTTATCTTCTTCTAACATCAAACATGGCATGAACTCATTTCAAACCTAACCTAGAGCATGTTATCTTCATCTAGCATCATTTAACATCACAAGTCAACATGAACTCACCTAAAGCATAAAACACATGTTAACCTAACCTAGAGCATGTTATCTTCATCTAGCATCATTTAACATCACAAGTTATCATGAACTCACCTAAAGCATAAAACACATGTTAACCTAACCTAGAGCATGTTATCTTCATCTAGCATCATTTAACATCACAAGTTATCATGAACTCACCTAAAGCATGGCATAAAGAACACATTTGGGGTCTTGGCCGAATGGTTCAAAAAGGGTTTCATGGATCAACCACTTAACTAACTCATCTAAAAATCCCTCATCTTCATATTAATACAAGATATAGCATGGATCATCATGGTGAGCCCAAGTTATGGTCTTGGCCGAATGTTCAAGGGGGGTTTCATGGATCAACCACTTAACTAACTCATCTAAAAATCCATCATCTTCATATTGATACAAGATATAGCATGGATCATCATGGTGAGCCCAAGTTATGGTCTTGGTCGAATGTTCAAGGGGGTTTCATGGATCAACCACTTAACTAAACTCATCTAAAAATCCATCATCTTCATATTAATACAAGATATAGCATGGATCATCATGGGGAGCCCAAGTTATGGTCTTGGCCGAATGTTCAAGGGGGTTTCATGGATCAACCAATTAACTAAACTCATCTAAAAATTCCTCATCTTCATATTAATACAAGATATGACATGGATCATCAAGGTAAGCCCTAGTTATGGTCTTGGCCGAAAGTTTCTTGGGGCTTTTAGGGTTAAACTCTTAACCTAATCCATCTAGCATCCTAACATCATCATATTCATACAAGGTATGACATAGAACTTCATTGAAAACTCAAGTAAAGGACTTGGTCGAATGGTTCATGGAGAATTTGACATAACAACTTCAATCGAAAAGCTACTTGTATGCAGGTGAGGGGATACTTACATCCTTCGCTTTGCTTTTTGGTTGGAAGATAACCTAAGGGAAGCAAACCTAGCCTTCTTCTTGCTTGGATGAATTTCGGACAAAGGATGAGAAGGGGGAGCTTTAGGGTTCGGTGAGGAAGAAGAAGAGAAGGAGAAGATGTCAAGTTTGCTTCCTCATGTCTCCTCATTCCCTATTTATTCACTAGAAGTGTCCCTTAGCCTCCCTTACCCTTAACTATCACTTCCCATATTCCCCTAATAGTACAACCCTGCTGGGCTTCTGGTTATTGGATGCATCTATAGGGCTTGGCTATCTCTAGAGGTTTGGGGTTCAATTCCTAGGCCTTGCATCCTTTTTGGCTCATTTTCTTTTATTTTTGAAAGAGCCCACATAAAGCCCATCATAATCAACCAAAAATTCTTGTAAAATTGCTAGAAATTTTACGGGTGTTACAAAAAACAATGATATTAAGGACCAAAATAACACGATAAAATGACAATTATCAAGGCGATGCCTCAACTGCCCTTGAGCAATCGATTGCCATGGAGAGCAGTCAACTGCTGGTTATGGTCACAGACTCAGAACCTTCGGTAGACGACTAATCTGTTGACTATCAAAGCATCAGTCGACTGCTGGTAAGGGACGTCAACTGATGAGGTATCCGTTGGAGTTTGTCCAACGTGGATTAAGTCGTGTGTGACAACGACTACAGGAGCAGTCGAGTCATGGGTATGAGCAATCAACTACTGGGCGAAAATCAACCTGAGTTGTAGCTTTATAAGGAGCTCGAAGGGGAGATTTTTTGCCATAGTTCTTAGGACGATTTGGAGCGATTTGTTAGTTCAATTCAGCGTCTTCAAGTGCAACCCAAGCAATCAAACAAGCAAGCATTCAAAAGATCTTTTGTAAAGTTTTCTTTACTTGTTTTTCTTGTAATTTCTTGTATTTCATTGTATTACTGTTGAATTATTTGTACGAGGTTTCTCCACCTCCGACGTGTTGTCGAGAAGGAGTTTATTGAGTAGTGGTGTGTACATCACTAGAGCTCATTATCAAGCTCACCCCATGGAGTAGGAACTAGGGTTCCGAACCATGTTACATCGTGTGTATTGTTGTGCTTTTTATATTTCACCTGCACTAACGACATTGTAGACAAGTGACATGATTGAGTTCCATCAAGTGAACGAAAACACGCCATTCACCCCCTCTAGTGCTCACTGAAGTTCCTACAAGTGGTATTAGAGCCCGGTGGCTCTTAGAAGAAGAAGATCGATACCTACAAGTGGTATCAGTGCTAGGAGCTCTTCTACAGATTAACAACTGGGAGCAAACATACTAGAGGATGGAGTTGCCAAACGATGGACTTGGATGGGACATCAACACGCCAATTCTATACACCCTCTATGGACAAGAAGGCTTCAATCAATGGAAGGGAAGGATTGAAGAATTCATAATGATGAAGGACTTCGAAGATTGGTCCATCTTGATGGAAGGATTTGAATATCCAAGAGGGCCAAATGAAGGATTCCTCAAGATGAAGAAATGGACTGAGGAACAACTCCAAGAATTCGAGAAAAACAAGAAGGTAATAAAATTCTTGGTTGATTTAATCCCTAATGATATTTTTTTAGTTTAGGTGATTACATGGATGCCAAGGAGCTATGGAGCAAGTTGGCAAAATTCCATGAGGAGTCTCACTCGGTCCAAGAAGAGGAGGAAGAAAGCTCATCCTCACAAGAAAGTGAGGATTTGGAGGTCGAGAGGTGTTCGACATTTGGATTGGTAGAAAAGTGAAAGAAGTAGGAGAATCCTCCACCTCTAGGATTGAGGGGGAGGAGAGGTAATCTTCTATCCCAGAGCAAAATCAAGAGGAAGCCTCTACTTCTGGAAGAGAAGAAGAATCAAACCAAGAAGCTTCCACCGCCATTGACCTAGGTAACTCAAGCACCTTAATAAATAATAAAAATCATATTATGTGTTTTGAGTGTAGGGAATATGGGCACTATAAGAACAAGTGGCATCAATGGTTAAGGATGTCGGTGTTGTTGGTGCAGGGGCACCAGATAATCGAACTTGTATTTTGATTATGGAAAAGACACAAAGTTAAGTTTACATCGTTATCTCACGAGCCAAATCGAGTGTGCAGAAAAGTGCTAAAGCTGGAGCTGAAGGCTAGCGACACCCGGAGGAAGCCATGGTGGTCGGGCGACACTCGAGTGACTTCGGAGGGAGCCGAAGGAATCGAGTGGAAGGCCGGAAGTGAGAGCTACAAGGTAAGTATCGAGGTAAGCTCCTGTGAGTGAGAGATGGTAAGGTCGTGTCTTCTATACGGGGACGACCGTAGGCGGCGATCCGACTAAGACTTCCTGTGGAAGGTCTAGGTTGAGATCGGATGGTTAGAAACTATCGCATTTACCATTTTCCATGCTAACCTCTTACTGCAAGGAAGTGGCCAGGCTGACAATCGACTGCTGGACATTGGGCAGTCGACTGATGCTCATCAGTCGACTGATGGGAGGCATCAGTCGACTGATGGCGACGAATCAGCCTTTGCACTAGGTCAAAACGGATAAGGTTTGACGTAGCCACTTTGCGATAAAATTTGGTACAACTTCGTGATCTATTCCAAAAGATGAGGAGACATATTCAAAGGCCAAACTCTATAAAAGGAGGGGAGGATTCCAACTCCAAACATCATCAAGATTATTCTAAAGTGCTCCTACAATGTTAAAGCTCCAACACCGTCATAACGTCGACGCGATGACAAGTTCTAATCCTCTTCGTCGGCAGCAACAACAATTAACATATTTTGTTATTGTATTCTTTATTTTTATTCGTAACGAAGTGAGGTAGGCTTGTTGCCTCATCCTCGTACTTTCGGTTTAGTGATCGTTGTCTCCTACCTCCAATGAGGAGGAGACATTATAGTGATTTGCCCCCTGTACGCGGTCTAGAACCGTTAGGGGCTTGGAGTAGCAACCACTGGGTTGTGAACCAAGTAAAAATAAACGTGTCTTTTTATTTTTCTGCTGTGCTTTCTCGTGTATCGAACGAACGAACGAAAAGATTTACGCTCGCTATTCACCCCCCTTCTAGCGACGCTTGTAGATCCAACAATTGGTATCAGAGCGGGGGCGCTAAGATTTGGTGAAACCACAAATCTAGCACTTTTTGGTTTTCTTTTCGTATTTTTTGAGTCATGTTTTTTTTTAGGTTTTTTTCCTCCCGCACTACTAATCTAAGACAAAGTCTTGGTACGCTTCTTTTGGTTGTGTGTTTTCAAGTATTCTCTTTTGGAGTAGTTGACGGTAAAACGGTCATAACTTTTCGCACAAGTGGACTCACAAAATGATCTACCTACCAAATCGAAGCTCTCTGAGAGATCTACATTTCTCACAAGGGTTTACCCTTGTAACAAGCTGTTTCCAGCCCCAAAACCAACGTTTAGTACCCTTTCGGGGACATCGAAGGTCGTAAGTTTCTAATTTTTGTTTGTTTCTTATTCTTCTTATTTATTTCTGTTTATTTCCCGCATTACTAATCCTAGACCAAGTCTTGGAATTCCTTTTGGTTTTTATTCGTGTTTTGCAAGATACTTAATGGCTCACATTGAGGGGTATAACACCACCCGACCTCCGTTCTTTAACGAAAATGATTTCCGTTATTGGAAAGGTCGGATGGAGTATTTTTTGAAAACACAAGTCGAGACTTGGATAATGATCCAAACCGGCTTTGCTCTACCCACCAATGATCAAGGGGAGCCCTTGGACTTTAACAAGTGGACAAATGCAACCAAGAGGCAAATCAAAGTCGATGCAAGAGCAACCCAAATATTGCAATGCGACTTGTCCAAGGAGGAACTCAACCACATCAGACCATTTATTAGCGCCAAGGATCTGTGGAACAAATTAATCGAGCTACATGAAGGAATGTTCGATGCTAAGGTATGTAAATGTGACATTCTTTTCAATAAGTTGTATAACCTTAAGATGCAGGAACACGAGACGGCGACACAACTACACGCCCGCCTCCAGGACATTGTCAACGGCCTGCGCACCATCGGACACAAGGTCGAAAAATGTGACCTCCTAAGGTACGCTCTTAATTCATTTTCTATGATTACCTTGTGGGCATCCATGGTCGATGCCTACAAGGTCTCTAAGGACCTTTTGAAGCTTAGGTTAGATGAATTATTTTCCAAGTTTGAACTTCACGAGTAGACTAACGTGATCCGGGCCGAGAGAGGTATTGCTCTACTTGCAGGACAAAGAAACAAGCCACCTACCAGGCAAAAAGATGGACTCGAACCCGAATACGAATCAGAGTCCGAATCCGAAGAGGTGGAGGCAATAGTGAACGTAGTGCGGAAGATCGTTCGGAGGAAAAGGAGGCTACTAAAGAACCAAAAAAAGGGCACAATTCAAATCAAATCAAAAGAAGGCGTTCCATGCAACTTGGGACAACAAAGAAGACATAGCTTACATGGCAAGACCGGAGGAGTCCGAGTCAGAATCTGAAGGCGAGTCCAACTACAACTCCGACTCCGACCCCGAAGACTACTTCGAGAGGAAACTCAAAGCCAGACCAAAAGGGAAAGTCAAGGTTAGCCGATATTTAATTAGTACACTTTACCTTACAATTAAAATGCTTATTAGGAAATTAACTAAGTCCGAGTCTAGGGTTGAGTCGTTACTTGAGGAGGTTGAAACTCTCAAGCAAGAGGCTACTCTAACCTCTTCAACTAGTCAAGTTCAAGAGGGAAACTCAACCCAAGTTGAAAAACTTGAGGAGGAGAATTCTCTCTTGAAAGACCGAGTTCAAGAGGTCGAGGATAGGTTGGAAAGGTTTACGTTGGGATCTAAGAATCTTAATCGACTACTTGGAACCCAAAGAGTCGTGTACAACAAAGTCGGACTCGGGTTTAGTCCAAAGACTACGAATAGATCATATATATCTATCGTAAATCGTAGTCATCAAAGAGTCCAAGCATGGGTCCCAAAGGTTTTATTGAACTCACATATAAGAACTAATAAGTATTGGATTCCCCAGGATCAAGTTCATTATTTGAATAGACCATATTGGTTCAATGGTCCAGGGGGAGCTAACACTAAAATAGTATACCCGCTTACTTAACAAAACCATTGCATATTTTATTTTAATTTTTAGAATGGCTAGATAGGGAAAATAGTTAGTCAACTCTTGACAACATAGTATCAAGATGCGGCGAGATGATAGTATGTTAGGGAAACAAAGTCTCGTGTATTCGAACTAGATAAGACGTATCTAGCTTGGTTCACTTGACCGAGTGGAACTAGCTGAAGCTACCTCACCATATCCTAAACTAGTTAGACCAGGAAGTAACCCTAAGTGACTTAAGTGATATTTTCTTGAATTTGGCTTTGTCTAAGGAAGTGGTCCTTGTTCCGATCAAAGAAGCCCCCTGTGCCTCGCTACGACCTTGAAGTCAATTTCTTGAAAAGTTACTTAACAATATAAAGGTTAAATCCGAATCTAACCTAAGGTTGACTATCTTTAATCAATTTAAAATCATCTCACAAAACATATAAGGTGAACAAATTCTGAGACACATAGAATGGGTGAGATGTTAAAGATAATTGAAATATACTTAAAATAACCTTTTCAAAATACTACTTATTTTCTCAATTATTGTACTTAACGACTATTTACAATCCTTTAGGCCAAAGTTTAGCGCCCCCTACATCTCTTATACTTCATATATTTGACTAAGGGGGAGAGCAAACTAACCCTAAGGGTTATATTACAAACCTTTAGATTATTGGTGCAGAGGAACACACCTCAAACCAATCTATCTAACTACTGCTAGACGCATGCTTGGACTCATATTTGATTTATCTATATGCATGCATATACGATATTGTTTTTAAACCCCTATTTTATACAACAACCCCAATATTTTTTTTTATTTATGGCAAAAGGGGGAGAAGAGCGAAAGTTAAGGGGGAGTAACACAAAATTTGATTTTGAAAACTAAAGTATCTCTTTCAAAACTCACCTAGGGTTAAGGGGGAGTTTTAGTTAAGGGGGAGTTTTTGGAAATGACATTCATCATTTACTATCCTTATTTTATGCTTTAATTTCCCTTAACTTTGTGTTGGTTTGCCATAGATCAAAAAGGGGGAGATTGTTGGTGCAAGGGCACCAGATAATCGAACCTGTGTTTTGATTATGGCAAAGACACAAAGTTAAGTTTACATCGTTATCTCATGAGCTAAATCGAGTGTGCAGAAAAGTGCTAAAGCTGGAGCTGAAGGCTAGCGACACCTAGAGGAAGCCGTGGTGGTTGGGCGACACTCGAGTGACTTCGGAGGGAGCTGAAGGAATCGAGTGGAAGGCCAGAAGAGAGAGCTACAAGGTAAGTATCGAGGTAAGCTCGTGTGAGTGAGAGATGGTAAGGTCATGTCCTCTATACGGGGACGATCGTAGGCAGCGATCCGACTAAGACTTCATGTGGAAGGTCTAGGTCGAGATTGGATGGTTAGAACCCGTCACATTTACCATTTTCCGTGCTAACCTCTTACTGCAGGGAAGTGGCCAGGCTGGCAATCGACTGTTGGACATTGGGCAGTCAACTGATGCTCATCAGTCGACTGATAGGAGGCATCAGTCGACTGATGGCAACGAATCAGCCTTTGCGCTAGGTCAAAATGGATAAGATTTGATGCGGCCACTTCGCGATAAAATTTGGTACAACTTTGTGATCTGTTCCAAAAGATGAGAAGACATATTCAAAGGCCAAACTCTATAACAGGAGGGGAGGATTCCAACTCCAAACATCATCAAGATTATTCTCAAGTGCTCCTACAACGCCAAAGCTCCAACACCGTCATAACGCCGACGCGACGACAAGTTCTAATCCTCTTCGTCGGCAGTAGCTACAAGTAACATATTTTGTTATTGTATTCTTTGTTTTTATTCATAACGAGGTGAGGTAGGCTTGTTGCCTCATCCTCGTACTTTCGGTTTAGTGATCGTTGTCTCCTACCTCCAACGAGGAGGAGGCGTTATAGTGCTTTGCCCTCCGTACGCGGTCTAGGACCGTTAGGGCCTTAGAGTAGCAATCGCTGGGTTGTGAACCAAGTAAAAATAAATGTGTCTTTTTATTTTTCCGCTATGCTTACTCGTGTATCGATCGAACGACCGAAAAGATTTACGCTCACTATTCACCCCCCCTCTAGCAACGCTTTTCGATCCAACAGGTGTCTCCACTAGGAAAAGCAAGGAGCACATGGTGTGCTTCAAATGCCATCAAAAGGGATATTATAGGAGCCAATGCCCTTGAGGGAGGAAGAAAAACCAAGAAAGAGCATCACAAGGGGAGCTTTAAAAGTAAACCCTAAGGTATATTTTAATAATGCACATTCGAATTTTAATGTCAAAAAGCATGCTAGGGATAATTTTAATTCACTTTCTATTCATCATAATACAAAGCATGCTAAAAATAAATTCTATTGTTTAGGTGCTAAGAGTTGTAATTTTGGGGCTAAGGACAAATCTAGATTAAATACCCCTAAAACAATTCTACCTAGGGAAACTATTAGGAAGGTAGAGGAGCATTTAGACATTAACTCTAAGAAGGGTAGACATATGTCTAGAAAGAACAACTCTACTCAAAGAAATAATGGGCCCACCAAATTAGAAAAATTAGAGTTTGAAAATCAAGCTTTGAGGTTAAAGCTTGAGAAAATAGAAAGGATCCTAAGGAAGATGGAAAATATGATTATATGGTTAAATGGACAAAACCTAGGGTCTAGGAGGCAAGGTCCACCCAAGGGCAAGAAAGTGTTGGGTCACAAACCTAAGCCCAAGAAGACCTACCACAATGTTCCATTTGATTATGGAACCATCCATAGGTCTAGGAAAGCCAAGGTTAATAGAGAAGTCATCCTTAAGGTTAACCAAAGTAAGTGTCTAGTGGCCAAGGTTTCCATGAAACCTAGGAAGACCACTAAG
This sequence comes from Wurfbainia villosa, assembly GCA_025175895.1. Lineage (NCBI taxonomy): Eukaryota > Viridiplantae > Streptophyta > Magnoliopsida > Zingiberales > Zingiberaceae > Wurfbainia > Wurfbainia villosa. The sequence continues at coordinate 38,070,078 of CM045992.1, read as the reverse complement.
AAGGTCACAAGGGAAGTTATCCCTAGAGTCGACCAAGACAAGACCAAAATGACCAAGGCTTCTAAGCCTAGGAGGGTCATTAGGAAGGTATCAAGGGAGGTCATCCCTAGTGAATACCTTATAAACCCAAGGAGCTCCAATAGATATTGATTTCTTAGGTGCGTGATCGAATCACGCTAAATAGGTTAGGGTGTGTCAACCCTAAATGGATAGGTAGTTAACCTAACCATAGTAGAATTTACCCTTAGGACATTTTCAAGATTATGGATACCTTAGAAATAAGGTTGAATTTAATCCTAAAGTATTTGAGGATGTGCCAATATCTTTAAGAAGTGTTGAAAAATTGATTAAATTGACACAATTTAAGTTTAGGGGTCATGGTGTGTCATTTGAGATTTTTGGCGCACTTGGGATAAGTGGTGTTATGGCAAATTGGGTATAACTATAACAAATGACAATTAATGCTAACACTTAGGTATTTTTATACCTTTATATTTTATTTTCCATGATTTGTTTGCCATATGACATGTCATGACATAATATTTCATTTTAATCATTTAATATGTCATGATAATGCTTAGGTTTAAGGTTTTATGTCACGTATATTTAGGTTTATGATTTATGCCATGACATCATGATTATTGGTACATGTTCTTAATTATGCTATCATTCATGCCATAATCATCATTCATGCATTTAGGATAAATGAAAATTGATTTAAGGACAATTGACATGATTTGAAATCCCATGTATAAGGAAATCAAATAGTATTGCCTTAGAAAAATGCATGAGACCTTAGTTTAGGAAGAACAAAACTCACATCTCACATCAAATTGACATGTGTGTATTTTCATGCACCCTAGACACATGTGAAATGTTAGGAAATGAGTTAAGTTTAATGTGCATAGTTCTTGCATCTAGATGAACTCAAACTCATCTTATACCATGGATGAATCATGAGGAAAGCTTATGTACAAGTCATATGCATTAAGCCCATAGACCATGGCTGAATATAAGGTTTTAAAATCATTTCAAAATTATTTTGAAAAACCTTGGTGTAGTCTATCTTTTGATAGAAGTCACCATTAAAGAAGTTGATACAAAATAGGTCAAAAGCAATAAAGTTATCAATGGTTTTGAATTTTGTATCAATCTCAATATTTTATGGGTATTTTATTTTTCAAATATTTTTCACCCATAATAATTGACTCAAGTATTATACATATGAATTTTCGTAATTTTTGATTTATGTATAATTACTTATGATTTTTCGAATTTTAATTTCTGAACCTGATTTCTGCACTTGTAGAAATTAGTCGACTGCCATGGGTGACAATCGACTGGTGTCAAGAGAAGTCGACTGTTGACAGACAAAGTCGATTGTCAATGCTGATTTTGGATAAACAAGGATGTTTAGCCCATGTTTCATCTATGTTAGTGTTAGTGAAAGCCCTAGAGTCAATCATGTGATGATTATTGTATGGACTTTATTGTATCATATTCCTATTTATAAAGGCATGGTTATTATATTTACTTGTATTGGTGCCAAATAACTAAATATAATAATGTCCTTGAGTAGTAGGTTCTTATCAATATCAATCGATTGGTTGAATCGATAATGAGATGATATAGAGAATACTACTCTTAATCATTCCTAGTCAAGTATTAACATTCAGGGACAATGTTAATGCATAGAGACTAGCATGTAGGTCAACACGATGACTTGATCTCACAAGTCATGGATATGAGATATCAAGTTGACACATGGGTATGCATTGGAGAATGTATACTGAATGACCCGCCATGAAAAAGTATCATGGATCGTTATATTAGTGTCATATACTTTCTAATGTGGCTATTAGTATGACTATTAGTCCTTAGACCTGAAGTCACCATGGTTCTCTATATAAGGAGTTGCGTACTTTGGCTTCGTCAAACGTCACCCGTAAATGGGTACCTTACTCTTGTTACTGCACATGTATCGAAGAGTACCTTACTCTAAACATGTAATGCTTTAGCCAAAGACTTTAGTAACAATCCGACGAGAGGCCATGGGTATACATCTCCTCGCAAGGAGTGGTGAATCCTTTATAGGCTATTCAAACACCTTCAATCACTTCGACTTATACCTAATCATCCCAGGTCCACATCTCCTCAGAGATGCTTGCTTAAGATGTCAAAGCATAAGTCTTTATGATCAAGATGACTTGAATACTGGAACATTGCACTTAAGCTGCAGTAAGAACTTCATTGACATATCTATATATGCAGAGAACCATATGAAGTCTTACGGCTGGTCACTCCAATGAACTAGTTACCATAACTAGCATCCACGATCATCTCCGGACATCACAATGTCTCCAGCCAGTGAGAATCAGCTGCTTGGATACACCAAGGAGTATACCTCGTGCTAGTCTCGACAGAATTGATGGTGTCCAAATCAATCAATTCATCGACCAGGGATAATTCCGATACATCACAATTACACATGTAGAGATACTCACTAGTTGTGATCCAATCACAAATTCTCTCATGCTGTGAGTCGTATCACGGACATTCAGTAAATGAGTTTAAGATCCAATCAAATACATGAAACCATGTATACTCAAATAGTGAATCTTCATTTATCATATAAACGGTTCATACATAAGGTGATTGCCTTAGGACATCTCTCATATATTACTAATAGTTACATGCATGCATGTAACCTCCCAAGCCTTGAAGTGGCCGACCACTCCATTAGATGGGGTATTCATTTTTTGTGAGTTACACAACTTCATCTTCTTCCTTGGATCATCTTCCTCTCAAGCTTGCTCTCCCTCTTCTTCCTCATCTTGCCGTGAGCATCTAAGGAGTGCTATCACACTCAAGATTGCTTTTCTCCACCTATTGCTTGTGTGGATACCAATAGAGGAGTGTGCACTTGACGCTCTTGAGTTCCGATGAAGCTTTTGGACGAGCGGGCTTTGCGAAGGGCGTCGCATCGAGGGTAATGATCTCACCTTCTAGATCTAAGGTAGATCTAGGGATTTTAGTAAACACATACATGTTTTAGTTTTAATACATCTTCGCACGGATCCGTGGCCGGACTTCTGGGGTTTCCGCAACTCAAAAAGCGGTTTTTGCGGCTCGGAAAGTCCAACAGTGGTATCAGAGCCACGTGCGAAGCATGTATGTGTTTTATTTTTTGTAATTTTTGTATTAGATATAAAAATTACAAAATTTTATGTTTCTGTAAATTTCCTATTTTTATATAATTTTTGGGTATTTTTCTCGAAGAGTCAAAGCAACGAGTGTTGGGACACTTGTCGGCTTCAACCACCGAGAAAAACTCTCCGAAACGGCGAGTTCTCATTTTGGTTTTTGGTACAGCGACTTAAGTCACTGTAAGATCGTAGTAGGGACACTCACAAAGTTTATTTTGTGAGTAGGGGCGCTGTCCCTATCCCCGAAAGGGGCCTTGTCCCGCGATCGTGCCTGGAAACCGCTTAGCGGAACTGTTACGGAGAGGTGACTCATAAAATTGGAAAAAAATAGGAAAAATTATAGAAATTTTATGTAAAAATAATTTAGAATTATGTATAATTCTGTGATTGTCATGGCCCAATGACCCCAATTTGATTGGATTATGATGTGTTGTAATTCATAATACGGCCTGCGTGCCATTTTTGTGGTTGTGCGTGTTGTATAGTGTATGCGACCTGTGCGTCGTACCTCTTCTTTTGAAATTCTAGTTGTAAATCGTTTTTGACTCGAATGTAACTCGAATTTTATATTTATAATGTACAAAATAGAGCGGTGGAAAGTCCACTTGTAGACGAAGTTACGAGAAGGGCGCCGACGACACATGGCGGTCAAAGGAAGCGCTTGGAGAAGCCGCTAGCCTTAGGTTGACCGTCCAATCTTCTCATTGGCTTGAGAAGATCGTAGTAGGGCCATGACCACATCACAATTAATTATATATATATATATATGTTGATATATATATATATATATATATATATATATATATATATATATATATATATATATATATATATATATATATATATATATATATATATATATATATATATATATATATATATATATATATATATATATATATATATATATATATATATATATATATATATTTGATTTTGCTTGTATGTATGTGATGCATGCTAGTAGAATAATGCTTGTATGTATATGATGCATGTTAGGATATTTTTCTTGTATGTATATTATGCATGCTAGAATAATGCTTGTATGTATGTGATGCATGCTAATATAGGATAATAAAAGCCTTAATGTGTATATGATACACATTACGATTAGATTAGATCTTAATCGAATCAACTCGTAAATGCCTACCGAGTCCTTGATACCCATCACTACCTCGATCATTTGTAGTTGTTGAATCTGCCAAAGCAGAGCAACGCATATTATCTTGGTAGGGTGCGGAGGGACAATCTTGGTCCCGCCTATCATGGCTAGGGTTAGAGTAAGCTCAATTAGATTGAGCAAAACTAGTTAACTCAATTGGATCGAGTAGAACTATAGGCATATTCCAATCGTTGGAAAGATAGGATAAGATCGCATTTACACTAAATCTTGGGCGATTTTGCCAAAGCTAACTAAAGGTCTTTTGTAAATGTGGGTCTTGATCCTATAAACAAGAGTTGCATAGAGATATAATTGGTAATGTGTTACCCACCGATCGTACTAAGTCTTGGGCGATTTAGCCAAAGCTAACTCAAGGCTTAGTATGATGTGGATCTTGTCCCGCAAGAATTATAGCTAGTTTGTATGAATCTAGTAATGTGGTTTGACCACATCCATAACTCGATTCTACAAAATTCCTATAATTTAGTGGGAGCATCATTTGATTAAAGGCCTAATTAAATGATAAAAGGAATATGATATTAATTCTCTGCATTGTATGTTGTAGATTACTATATCGACAAACACGAACACTCTCTCTCTGCGTTCTGTCCTTGAGAAGGACAAGCTCAATGGAGAAAATTTCCTGGACTGGTATAGGAACCTGAGAATTGTTCTCACCCAAGAAAGAACGTTGTACGTCCTGGAGCAGCCCATTCTGGAGGCACCTCCTGCCACTGCCTCGCGAGCTGACAAAGATGCTTACAAGAAGCATCAAGATGATGCATTAGATGTGTCATGTCTAATGCTCGCGACCATGAACTCTGAGCTTCAGAAGCAACACGAGTTCATGAATGCTTATGATATGGTTGAACATCTTCGTCAACTATATCAAGGACAAGCAAGACACGAGAGATATGAATTCTCTAAGGCATTGTTTGGGTCCAAAATGCAAGATGGGACTCCCGTAGGTCCATATGTACTCAAGATGATTGGGTACGTAGAAAACCTACAAAGGTTGGGATTCCCACTTGGCCAAGAGCTGACCACTGACATGATCTTGCAATCTTTGCCACAAGCCTACAATCAATTTGTCATGAATTATAACATGAATGAAATTGATAAGCCACTGCCTGAGATGCTCAGTATGTTGAGAACTGCTGAACTTAACCTTAAGAAGGGAAAATCTGACACCATTTTGATGGTGCAAAAGAAGAAAGGCAAGGGAAAGCCTAAAGGTATGGGAAAGTCTCAAGCCAAGGGCAAAGGCAAAGAACTTAAACCCAAAGGAGGGGTGGCTAAGAAAGGGGCTTGCTTCCACTGCAAGGAAGCTAGACACTGGAAGCGTAACTGCAAGGCATACATGAAAGATCTTAAGAAGAAGAGAAGTGAGACTTCTACTTCAGGTATAAATGTTATAGAAGTCAATCTATCTATCTTTTCATCATGGGTATTAGATACCGGATGTGCATCTCACATTTGTACCAATGTGCAGGCGCTGAGAAATAGCAGGGCAATGACAAAGGGCGAGGTGGACCTACGAGTAGGCAATGGAGCAAGAGTTGCTGCTGTTACTGTAGGAACTTATGATCTATCTCTGCCCTCTGGGCTTGTACTAGAATTAGATGAATGTTGTTATGTGTCTGCTTTGACTAAGAACATAATTTCAATTTCTTGTTTGACAAGAAAGGATTTACATTTATAATAAAGAACAAATGTTGTTCAGTTTATTTAAATGATATGTTCTATTGTAGTGCACCTCTAATGAACGGACTCTACTTTCTAGACTTAGAGAGCTCTTTCTATAACATAAGTACCAAAAGGTTCAAGTCAAATGAGTTGAACCAAACCTATCTCTGGCATTGTCGCTTAGGTCACATAAATGGAGTCGCTTATCTCAACTCCATAAGGATGGGTTGCCAGACTCATTTGATTTTGAATCATATGAGACATGCGAGTCTTGCCTTTTAGGCAAGATGACCAAGACTCCCTTTAGTGGACACAGCGAAAGATCAACTGATTTGTTAGGACTTATACATAGTGATGTATGTGGCCCTTTTAATGTTGCTGCTAGAGGTGGTTACAGGTACTTCATTAGATTTATTGATGACTTCAGTAGATATGGTTATGTATATCTTATGACACATAAATCAGAATCCTTTGAAAAGTTCAAAGAATTCAAGAATGAAGTACAAAACCATCTTGGCAAGAGTATTAAGATACTTCGATCAGATCGAGGTGGTGAATACCTTAGCCATGAGTTTCGTGACTATCTAGCTGAGTGTGAGATTCTATCCCAACTCACTCCTTCTGGAACACCACAGTGGAATGGTGTATCCGAAAGGAGGAATCGTACCCTATTAGATATGGTACGATCTATGATGAGTCACACAGATCTTCCTATATCATTTTGGGGATATGCTCTAGACACAGCAGCCTTTACCCTTAACCGTGTCTCATCCAAGGCTGTGATAAAGACACCATATACGATATGGACAGGGAGAAATCCCAAGATGTCTTTCATGAGGATTTGGGGTTGTGAGGCTTACGTTTGACGTCAAGTCTCAGATGAACTGGGACCCAATTCTGATAGGTGCTATTTTGTTGGATAACCCAAGGATACAAAGGGATATTACTTATACATTCCCAGTCAGCACAAAGTGTTTATGGCAAAGACTGGGTTTTTCTAGAAAGGAATTTTGTTTCTAGAAAACCTTATGGGAGTACGTTCGATCTTGAAGAAATTCAAGATAAGGATCATAGCACTGAGGCCTTGATGGAGGTTGAACAGAAACCACAAAGTGTTGTGGGTGATGAGATTGTTGCACAAAGAGTTATGGAACGACCACATATTCATGTAGACCTACCTCTTCGCAGGTCTGATAGGGTACGTCGTCAGCCTGAGAGATATTCATTTCTCTTGTCTGACCATGATGACATTATGCTAATTGAGAATGAGCATACCTCCTATCAGGAAGTTGTGATGAGCCCAGATTCTGAGAAATATCTAGAGGCCATGAGATCCGAGATGGAATCCATGTACACCAACCAAGTATGGACTTTGGTTGATCCACCTGAAGGGGTCAAACCCATTGGGTGTAAGTGGGTCTTTAGGAGAAAGACTAACATGGATGGACTTATGCATACCTATAAGGGTCGATTGGTGGCTAAAGGTTTCAAGCAAATTCATGGTATTGACTATGATGAAACCTTTTCTCCAGTGGCGATGTTTAAGTCCATTCGGATCTTGCTTGCTATTGCAGCATACCACGATTATGAGATTTGGCAGATGGATGTCAAAACCATATTTCTGAATGGAAACTTACTCGAGGATGTGTACATGACACAACCTGAGGGTTTTGAAGATCCACAGCATACTGGGAAAGTATGCAAGCTGCAAAGGTCCATTTATGGGCTAAAGCAAGCTTCTCGGAGCTAGAATCTTCGATTCGTTGATGCGATCAAACAGTTTGATTTCATCAAGAATGAAGATGAACCCTGTGTCTACAAGAGGGTTAATGGGAACACAGTTGTCTTCCTTGTATTGTATGTGGATGACATACTTCTCATTGGGAATGACATCCCTTCGCTATAGTCTGTGAAGACTTGGCTGGGGACGTGCTTCTCAATGAAGGACTTAGGTGAAGCAACCTGTATTCTAGGCATCAAGATCTACAGAGATAGATCTAAGAGATTGCTTGGCCTAAGTCAGAGTACATACATTGACATAGTATTACTACGGTTTGCCATGCAGAATTCCAAGAAGGGACTTCTGTTGATGTCACATGGTGTGAGTCTTTCGAAGACTCAAAGTCCCTCTTCTAGAGAGGAGAGAGACCGCATGGATAAGATCCCTTACGCATCTGCTATAGGATCTATCATGTATGCCATGCTGTGTACTCGTCCTAATGTCTCGTATGCTTTTAGCATGACAAGTAGATACCAGTCAGATCCAGGTGAGCGTCACTGGATAGCAGTCAAGAATATTCTTAAATACTTGAAAAGGACTAAAGAATATTTCTTGATATTTGGAGGCGATGAGGAGCTAGCTGTAAAGGGTTACAACGATGCCAGCTTCCAAACTGACCAGGATGATTATAGATCGCAGTTAGGGTTCGTATTTTGCTTGAATGGTGGCGCTGTGAGATGGAAGAGTTCGAAGCAGGACACAGTTGCTGATTCTACAATAGAAGCCGAGTATATTGTTGTATCTGAGGCAGCAAAGGAAGCAGTTTGGATCCGCAAGTTCATTACTGAGCTTGGGGTGGTTCCTAGCATAGCAGATCCCATAGAGCTCTATTGTGACAACAATGGAGCGATTGCACAGGGTAAGGAACCTCGCTCACACCAGCGGACCAAACACATACTACGGCGCTTCCATCTCATTCGAGAGATTATCAATAGAGGAGATGTGAAGATTTGCAGAGTACCCACAGAGGCTAACATCGCAGATCCCTTGACCAAGGCTTTGGCATAGAAAAAGCATGATGGTCACACTAGGTCATTGGGTATTAGATATTACGGTGATTGACACTAGTGCTAGTGGGAGATTGTTAGTGAAATCCCTAGAGTCAATCATGTGATGATTGTTGTATGGACTTTATTGTATCATATTCCTATTTATAAAGGCATGGTTATTATATTTACTTGTATTGGAGCCAAATAACTAAATATAATAATGTCCTTGAGTAGTAGGTTCTTATCTATATCAATCGATTGGTTGAATCGATAATGAGATGATATAGAGAACACTACTCTTAATCATTCCTAGTCGAGTATTAACATTTAGGGACAATGTTAATGCATAGAGACTAGCATGTAGGTCAACACGATGACTTGATTTCACAAGTCATGGATATGAGATATCAAGTTGACACATGAGTATGCATTGGAGAATGTATACTGAATGACCCGCCATGAGAAAGTATCATGGATCGTTATATTAGTGTCATATACTTTCTCATGTGGCTATTAGTATGACTATTAGTCCTTAGACCTGAAGTCACCATGGTTCCCTACATAAGGAGTTGCATACTTTGGCTTCGTCAAACGTCACCCGTAAATGGGTGGACTAAAAAGGCGATTATTGGGTATGTAACAAATTATGCGGAGGGATGTGAGTGATGTAGATGGGATCTATCCCTCCTATATGACGGGGGTGACATCGATATTCTTGATAGAGTGAGACAACGAAGTGCATGGCCATGCCCAAATGAGTCAATATGAGATATTGAGCTCATTTGATTAGAGTGAGTCTACTTGGAGTTCAAGATATAGATTGTACTGAGGATGATACGGTCTATTCCTCAATTGGTCAATCTAGATGTCAAGGATAGAGGGACATTGTCACATATTGTGAGAGTCACAATTAGTAGTCACAAAGGTGATGTTGGAGCTCAACATTCTTGTAACTTGGGTAGCAATGATGTGTTGCTAGATACCACTCATTGCTTATGTTCCTAAATCAGTTTAGGGACATTGCCAACGTTACAAGAACCTATAGGGTCACACACATAAGGGCAATTAGATGGAGATTAGGTTCATATGATGAACCATGAGGATTAGGTTCATGGGATGAACCAATTTGGATTAAGAGTAATCCTAATTAGACTAATTGAGTTGGACTCGATTTGATTCAAGTGTTGAATGAGTCTAATTTAGATTTGATTCATCAAATCAATTTAAATTAATGAATAGAGATTCATTAAATTAAATTGACTTGAATCAAATGGTTGGATTTGATCAATCATGGGTGATAAGAGGTCAAGTTTGACTTGACTTGAGAGGGAAGATGAAAGGTTAAGTTTGACTTGACCAAATGTCATGTCATGATGATGACTTGGCATGGCCGGCCAATGATGATGCTCCACATCATCATTGACTTAGCATGTGGTGACACCTCATGAGGGAGACCAAGATCCATTGGCTCTTGGAGGAGTTACACACATGCATGTAACCTGCCAAGCCTTGAAGTGGCCGGCCACTCCATTAGATGGGGTATTCATTTTTTGTGAGTTACACAACTTCATCTTCTTCCTTGGATCATCTTCCTCTCAAGCTTGCTCTCCCTCTTCTTCCTCATCTTGCTGTGAGCATCTAAGGAGTGCTAGCACACTCAAGATTGTTTTTCTCCACCTATTGCTTGTGTGGATACCAATAGAGGAGTGTGCACTTGACGCTCTTGAGTTCCTGCGAAGCTTTTGGACGAGCGGGATTTACGAAGGGCATCGCATTGAGGGTAATGATCTCACCTTCTAGATATAAGGTAGATCTAGGGATTTTAGTAAACACATACATGTTTTAGTTTTAATACATCTTCGCACGGATCCGTAGCCGGACTTCCGGGGTTTCCGCAATGCAAAAAGTGGTTTTTACGGCTCGGAAAGTCCAATAGTTAGGCTACCCTAACTGCTCCTAACCCTAGGATATGTTTTGGAAATCATTATAAAGGGTGAAAATCCATTGGATATGGATTAGGATAATTATTTAGGGAGTATCAAATTTTAAGGTACGTGAAAATTCAATTTTGAACTGTTGACCTTAATTTTGATGGTTTAGTGTTCCTATAGGCTTAGGGACTCTCCAAGGACATTGTTGATGCAATGGTCAAGGGGGAGCAAGCCTTTAGGGAGAGGTTATCCATCAATGGGATGTTGGATGTGTTCTTCCTCACAGGGAGGAGAATTTGGAGAAGTGAGGATTGCCTCTCTTTAGTGATATGAGACTTATCACTAGGAAGAGTGAAGGCGTCCTAGATGTTTTTGGACCAAGGGGGAGATTGTAAGATCTCATTGGGATATGAGACATTGACACCCTTGAGGAGAGCCTTTTTGATGTATGTCAAAAAGGAGGAGAATTAATGGGAAAATTGATGGGAGAATTTAGAATTCTCAATTTGGACAATTGGGAGGATTGGATTGAGTTAGTGTTCTAACTCAAAGGTGTTTGATTTTTGTCAAACATCAAAAAGAGGGAGATTGTTGGTGCAATCGGCCCAGGTCATGATTGACCAAACTCGAGTTTGACTCGAGTAGTGTTTTGATGTATATTGATGGGAGAATTTGGAATTCTCAATTTGGACAATTGGAAGGATTTGATTGAGTTAGTGTTCTAACTCAAAGGTGTTTGGTTTTTGTCAAGCATCAAAAAGGGAGAGATTGTTGGTGCAATCGGCCCAGGTCACGATTGACCAGACTCGAGTCTGACTCGAGTAGTGTTTTAATGTTTGATGATGAGTTGACCATTGTTTGACAATGGGTTGAATATATGATTGACATGAGGTTGACCATATGATAGAGAAGTCCAAGTGGGACACTTGGCATGGAAAGTCCAAGCATGGGTCATGGCAATGGTAAAGTCCAAGTCTTGGGTACTTGGTAATGGAATGTCCAAGCATTGGTCTTGGCATTTGGAAAGTCCAACATGGAGTTGGAATGGAAAGTCCAAGGGTATAGTCTTGGCCACGTAAGTCCAAGTGTGTAGTCTTGGCGGTGAAAGTTCAAGTCATGGGTACTTGGCAATTGAGAAGTCCAAGGGTTGATATTGGCAACATAAAATCTAATGGTGGAGTCTTGGAAGAATAAGTCCAATGGTTGGTGGTGTAAAGTCCAAGCATGTGCCTTGGCAGCATAAGCCCAAATGTACCTTAGCAGTGTAGACACTGTTAGCATGACAATAGTCGATGGGAGCACTTGAAGGCTAGCGTATGGATGAACAAGTCATGGATGACTTGGAGGGATCCAATAGGCATGAGGCTCATGGAGGTGGTTAGAAGGCTTAGGTCTAGGATAAGGGTGATCTAGCAAGTATGAGGGCATCATACTTGGGTTAAACCTCATGGTTGAGGTATATCAGTCGACTGGGGTCATAGAACAATTGACTGGTCAAGTGTTTTGACACTTGGAAGTCGAGTCGACATTGAGTAGTCATTTGGGATTATGGCCAGTCGATTGTTGGGAGTCGACTGGCGATCGACTATGGCCGAGTTGTGGCCACAAACTTAAGGCACCCCGACTGGAGTCCCAGTCGAGGTGGCACCTCGAGTAGACTCAACTGTGGTCGATCAGACGCAAGATGCCTCAATTGGCACCTCGATTGGAGACCCAATTGAGGCGGCTCCTCGACTGTCCTTGAGCAGTCGACTTCCATGGAGGGCAGTCAATTGCTAGTTGTGGTCACGAACTCAAAACCTTCAGTAGATGACTGATTAGTAAGCTACCGATGCATCAGTCGACTGCTGATAAGGGCAGTCGACTGATGAGGTATCCGTTGGTGTATTTTCAACGTGGATTAAGTTGTTGTGAGACAATGGCTACAGGAGCAGTCGAATTCTAGGCAGAAATCAGCCTGAGTTGCAGCTTTATAAGAAGCTCAAAGGGGAGGTTTTTTGCCATGGTTCTTAGGGCGATTTGGAGCAATTTGCTATTGCAATTCAAGGTCTTCAAGTGCATGCAAAGCAACCAAACCAGCAAGCATTCAAAAGATCTTTTGTAAAATTTTCTTTACTTATTTTTCTTGTAATTGCTTGTATTTCATTGTATTACTATTGTAATCATTTGTATGAGATTTTTCCACCTCCGACATGTTGTCGAGAAGGAGTTTATTGAGTCGCGGTGTGTACATCATTAGAGCTCGTTATTGAGCTCGCCCCGTGAAGTAGGAACTAGGGTTCTGAACCACGTTACATCGTGTGTATTGTTGTGCTTGTATTTTTGTTGTGCTTTTTGTATTTTCACTATGCTAATGACATTGTAGACAAGCGACACGATCGAGTTCCATCAAGTGAACGTAAACGCACCATTCACTCCCCTCTAGCGCTCACTGATGTTTCTATAAAATGGTGGCTCGACTAGAACTATTCTTGCCCATACCTTTCGTGGTCTAGCCTCTCTAAAGTAATCATATGCCCATTGTACCCTTCCCTTCCTTTGACTGAACCACATAGTGAGGGTATGGGCTACAACTGCTGGCTCTGTTGCATAACCTAAAATGCTTTCCCTGATGTGTAGTAGTCTTTTTTATAAGCGGGAAATCTGTGCATTTGCCTTGCCACTCCCATATCCCAACCTCTTGTAGATATTAATGATGCACCCATCATAGCCATAAGTTGTCTTGTTTGTCCTGTATACACCCAGCACCTTTGCTAATAAGGTAAGGTTGCATGCCTTTAACTCCCTCAAGCCTAGACTACCTTCTTCCTTTGGCTGACACAACTCGGACCATGCAATAGGTAGATTCTTGGTTGTCCAAATGAATGCCCTACTCATGCTATATATGTGGTCTATAACTCCATTAGGTAGAGGTAGGATGGACATCCAGAAGCACTCAACCCCTATAGGATTAAGGAAATAAGCTGAGCTTTCCCTATATAGGAGAGGGTGTGTTTGAACCATGAACTTATTCCTCCGGAGAGAGCATCTAAGAGTGTGTCGTACTCTGAGATTTTTAGTTTTTGGGAGGCCAGTGGGATCCCTAAGTATTTGAAAGGCATATCCCCCTCCTGAAACCTGTGATGGAGAGCAATCTCTCCTTGATTCGACCATCTATCCTAGCCATGTAGATACTAGGCTTTGCTATATTCGTTGTGAGTCCCGTCAAATGTGAGAACTGTGTCAGACAAGCTGCCAGACTTGTGACTAAAAGTACATCACCTCAAGACAAGAGAAATGTATCATCTGCATAGACCAGATGCACGATTCTATGATGTTCACATTTAGGATGGAAATGGAAGTCTGATCGAGTAGTGTTCCTTTCTAATAATCGAGAAAGATACTCCATGCAAATGTCAAATAAGGGGAGAATGGGTCCCCTTGTTTGCGTCCTCCTGCCCCCCCCCCCCCCCCAAAAAAAAATCTATGCAGGCTCACATTTATCAGTACAGAGAATGATGTGGTAGTAGAGCCAGTCTTGATTTTAAAATTAGATCCTAAAGTCCTGGGTGAAATTTACAAATTGGGCCCTATTTTCACTGTGAAATTTAAAAATTAGACCCCATTAAATGTTAACATTTTTTGGGGCCCTATGCGAGGGCCCAGTAGCCCTCCCCTAGGATCGACTATATATGGTGGTGATGCATTCTCTTATCTATGCAATATAAGTGGCTAGGAACTGCAAGGTGTTGAGGACATCGTGTTAGAAATTCTAGTGCATCGAGTCAAAAGCTTTCTAAAGGTCTACTTTCATTATACATCTCGAAGAGATCCTCTTCCTTGTATAGTTGCGTAGTAGCTCTTGAGCTATAGCTAGATATTATCTGTGATGGTACATCCTTGGATGAATGCTGTTTGGGAAAGATGTTGATGGTGATTTGTAACTTCTGAAAGACAGACCACTAGGAGCTTAGAGATGATTTTATAAAATATTATGCGGCAAGAAATGTACCTATAGTCCTCTGCATCTGTAAAAAGTTAAAACCGCCAACATAGCAGCTCCCACCGGCCTATCCTATGACCATTGTGAGGGAGATAAATCACGGAGGGCCCTATGAGCCTTGACGTAGTGGCCAAGACACGTGGGGGTCATCTGAATCTAGGAAAGAACTTTAAACCTTCTCTGGAATCAACCTATGCCACTTCTGCAAGCATCGTCGTGCCTTAGCCACCACGCTATTCTCATGGGGATAATGTACCTATTGTTAGTATTAGCCCTAAGTGTCAATTATGAGATGATTGGTAAGGAAACTTTTGTATCATATTTCATAATAAATGCAAAGTTTACAGTTATTATATTTACTTAATTGATGTGTCATTTGAATAAATATAATAATATCCTAGGGTAGTTGGTTCTAGTCTACGACATATCAAAATGGTGACTTGATAGTGGGATACTATAGATATATAAAATACTACTCATAATTATTCCTAATCAAGTATTAATATACAACGATAATATTAATACGTTGAGACTAGCTTGTAGGTCAACTGATGACTTAATCTCATAAGTCATGAATATAGAAAATCAAGTTGACACATGGATACATATTAGAGAATATGTATTGAACTGACCAGCCATGAGAATGTTTTATGGATCGTCATATGAGTGTTATAAACATTCCCATAGTGACTATTGGTATGAATATTCCTTAGACTTGAAATCACTACGGTTCCCTACATAAGGAGTTGTATACTTTGGTTGTTGGTGCAGGGGCACCAGATAATCGAACCTAGGTTTTGATTATGGCAAAGACCCAAAGTTAAGGTCATATCATTATCTCATGAGCTGAACTAAGTGTGAGAAATGGTTAAGATAAGTCGAAGGTCAATGATACCTGGAGTCGAGAAACTGTGGTGGTTGGGCGACATTGGGAGAACTTCGTGGGAGTTAAAAAATCCAAGTGAAGACCGGAAGCAAAGTAATAGGTCATAAAGGACCAGAGGTAAGCATGAGTGTGAAGAGAGATGGTAAGGTCGTGTCCTCTGTACGGGGACGACCGTAGGTGGCAATTCGACTAAGGCTTCCAGTGGAAGGTCTAGGTTGAGATTGGACAGTAAGGAACCATCATATTTATCATATTCCGTGTTAACCTCTTATTACAGGGAATGACCAAGCTGGAAGTCGACTGCTCGCTATTGGTAGTCAACTGATGACCAGCAGTCGACTGATGAAGGGCATCAGTCGACTGATAGCGACAAATCAGCCAAATATACAAGGTCAAAAAGGATAACGATTGACGCTGCCACTTCGTGATAAGATAAGGTGCCACCTCGTGATAAGTTCCACAAGTTGAGGATCTGGATCTAGACTTATTCCAAGGCTCAAGTTTATAAAAGGAGGGGAGGACTTGAACCCAAAGATCATCCATCTTGCTCTCAAATGCTCCTTCAATCCTAAAGCTCTAATGTCGTGACACCGTCATAACGCCGACGTAACACCAAGCTCACAACCTCTTCATCGGCAGCAGCAAGTTTATTTTCATTTATTGTATTTGTGGTTTTAATTGTAATGAGGTGAGGTAGGTTTGTTGCCTCATTCTCGAGCTTTTAGTTTTTGTGATCGTTGTCTCCTACCTCCAACGAGGAGGAGACTCTATAGTGGATTGTCCCTTCATACGTGGTCAAGGATCGCGGGGCCTTGGAGTAGCAACCGCTGGGTTGTGAACCAAGTAAAAATAAATTGTCTTATTTATTTTTCCACTACACAACTTTGTCTTAATCGAACGAACGAAAAGAAATGAAGTTTTACGCGTGCTATTCACCCCCCTCTAGCGACTCTTTTACGATCCAACAATTGGTATTAGAGTGGGGGCGCTATGATTTGGTGCAACCAGTAATCTAGCATTTTGTTTTAAGTTTCTTTTCATTTTGGTTTTTCGATTCGTAAGTTTTAAGCTTTTCGTTAAGTTCTCTTTTCTCCCGCACTACTAATCCAAGACGAAAGTCTTGGCAACCTTTTTGCTTGTCGTCTTTTTGTGTGCAAGGATCTCTTTTCTTAAATGTTCCACATTGAGGGGTACAACACCACTCGACCTTCGTTCTTTAACGGAGATGATTTCTGTTATTGAAAAGGTCAGATGGAGTGTTTTCTAAAAATACAAGTCGAGACTTGGATAGTCATCCAAACCGGCTTTGCTCTACCCACCAATGATCAAGGCGAGCCCTTGGACTTTGATAAATGGACCAACGCAACTAAAAGACAAATCGAAGCCAATGCAAAAGCAACTCAAATGTTGCAGTGCGGCTTGTCCAAGGAGGAGCTCAACTGCATCGACCCCTTTATCAGTGCGAAGGATCTTTGGAACAAGCTCATTGAGCTTCATGAAGGAACCAACGATGCTAAGGTATGTAAAAGATACTTATTGTTAAATAAATTATATAATCTAAATATACAGGGTGACAAGACCGCTTCACAACTCCATGTGCGGATCCAAGATATCCTGAACGACCTACACGCCATCGAACAAAAGGTTGACAATCGAGATATAATAAGGTACACACTCAATGCCTTCCCTAGGACCACCTTGTGGACATCCATGGTCGATGCCTACAAGGTTTCTAAGGATCTATCAAAAATTAGGTTAGGTGAGTTTTTCTCTGAATTTGAACTTCACGAACAAACTAACGTAGTCCGGGCTGAGAGGTATTGCTTTGCTTGCAAGCCAGAGAAGAAAGGAGAAGAGCAAGCCACCTCCCGAGCAAGAAAGATCCAAACCTAAGGGAAAATCCGAGTCTGAATCGAAAGAAGAGGCTGAGATAGTAAACATGGTGCAGAAGATAATCTGAAAAGAAAGGGAGCTGTCAAAGAACAAGAAGAAGGGTCACTTCAAATAAAAAATGAAGCCAAAGAAAAAGGGATTAAAGAAGGCCTTTCAAGCAACTTGGGATGACGAAGAAGAAGGCGTCGACGTGGCATTTATGGCAAGATCGGTAGAGTCAGAGTCAGAGTCAGAGTCTGAAGTCGAATACAAATCCAACTCCGACTCCGAGGACGACTTTGAGAAAAGACTCAAAGCCTGGTCAAAATAAAAAATTAAGGTAAGTCATTCATTAATAGCCAACTTATATCATGCAATTAAGTTTTTAAATAGAAAATTAACTATGTCCGAGTCTAGAGTCGAGTTGTTGCTCGAGAGGGTTGAAATCCTCAAGAAAGAGGCTAATCTAACCTCTTTAACTAGTCAAGTTCAAGAGGGAAACTCAACTCAAGTTGAAAAGCTTGAGGAGGAGAATTCTCTCTTGAAAGGATGAGTTCAAGAGCTCGAGGCTAGGTTGAAAAGATTCACGTTGGGATCTAAGAATCTTAACCAACTTCTTGGAACCCAAAGAGCCGTGTACAATAAAGTCGGACTGGGGTTTAGTTCAAGGACTACGAATAGATCTTATATGTCTATCGTAAGTCATAGTCATCAACGAGTCCAAGAATGGGTCTCAAAGGTTTTGTTAAACTCACATATAAGGACCAAAAAGTATTGGATTCCTCAGGATCAAGTCCACTTTGTGGATAGACCATATTGGTTCAATGGTCTAGGGGGAGCTAACACTAAAATAGTATACACGCTTTCTTAGCAAAATCATTGCATGATTAGTTATTTTGTTTTATTTTTTTTAATGGCTAGATAGGACAAATAGTTAGTCAACTTTGACAACATAGTATCAGGATGCGGCAAGATGATAGTATGTTAGGAAAATAATGTCTCGTGTATTCAAGCTAGATAAGGCATATCTAGCTTGGTGCACTTGGCTGAGTTGAACTAGCTGAAGCTACTGTTAGGGCAATCAACTCATGTGATGTGGTTTTGATGTGTGTGGCAAAGGATTTAAGTTAGGATTTTATTGGATTTGATATGTGCGATGAAGTCGTGCAAGACTTAGTAATTTGCACATGGAGCATTGACAAGTTTCACCTCTCATGACTCGATCCTTGAGTCGGTGAAAGATGCATTGCGGAAGCCGTGCGCTTGGTGCATCCGAGGGACCGCCGGACGAGGAGCATTAGAGTGAAGCCAGAGGAAGTAGACTTCAGAGCGAGAAGCTAAGGATGGCACTACGAAGCCGTGCGCTTGGCGCATCCGAGGGACGTGGCTGGACGAAGACAACTTCAAAGGCAAGGGACTCCAAGGGAATGAGAGTGAGCGATTGTAACCCGGGACGGGGTAGATCGTAGGTGAAACTTGGCCGATTGGCTAAGTGTTAGATGAGATTTCTCGACATCAGTTGACTGTCATGCCATGGCAGACGACTGCTCCAAGTCGACTTAGACTTGATTGGTGTTCGAGTCTGGTTTCTGTGCCAGTAGTTGATTGCCAAGGTTTGGCAGTCGACTACCGAAACCATTAGTCATTCGATGGCGATGGTCGGTAGTCACAAGGAGCCTGAAGAATGGTTATCGATCAGTGTTTGCTTCGACACTTGGCTCTCGATCGTGATGGGATGTTGATCGGTGATGTGGGAGGCGTTTGATGAAATCCAACGTGGAAGAAGTCGTTATTGGGCAATGGCTATAGGAGCAGTCGACTGATCGGGTCATCAGTCGACTGCCAGGCGCCCAATGGGAAGAAAGGCTTCTTCTCTATAAAAAGAATCCATGGGCCAACTTGGGAGCCTAATGCTTAACTCCTAAACATCCTCACAAAATGGCCAAACGCTTCTCTACTCTTCTTACTTTCTTTTATCTAAATTCTATTGTAAGAAGAGTGATCTTGTAAGAAAAGGTTACTTCCACCTTGCTTGGTGCCAAGGAGAGAATAGTGAAGCTTAAGGCGTGATTCACCTTGGACGAATCGGGTCGTGGATTAGCGACGAGGCCGTGAACCGCGTTACATCTTGGTGTTAGCGTTTGATTTCCTTTACTTATTGCTTTGTCTTTATTGTTTATATTTCCTCTTGTGCTAACTAATTTGTAGATGAGCAATCAATGAGTAAATTCCACCATATGACGAAAGAGGGCTATTCACCCCCCTCTAGCTGGCCACCGATGTTCCAACAAGTGGTATCAGAGCCAGGTCACTTGTCATCGGACTCACAGCCACAACAAGCACAACGACAACGATGGCTGGCTCCAACATTCACCCACCAAAATTTGAAGGCGAATTCTCTTAGTGGAAGAAGAGAATGGAGGTATTCTTTGAAACCAATTTCGATATTATGCTTATAATGGAAAACAGTTTTGAGATGCCTAGGGACGAAGAGGGTGAACCAATAGAGAAGTCAAGGTGGACTAAAAAGAAAAGGGAGGAGTACCTTGCAAATTCAAAGGCCAAGCACCACCTCTTCAATGTGCTCCCCCAACAAGAAATCAACCGGATTGGAGAGTGTGCAAGCTCCAAGGAGATGTGGGAAAGATTGGTAGAACTTCATAAAGGCACCTCCGAGGCCAAGCTAGCGAGAAGAGACCTCCTTCGCTCCCAATTGAACAACATCAAGTTAGAAAAGGGAGAGAAGGTATTATCATTGCATTCTCGATTTAAAGAAATTATAACCGGTTTGTCAAGTGTAGGTGAGAAGCTCTCCAACCGGGATATGGTCATGAAGGCTATAGATGCCTTTCCCCGGTCCTCAAAGTGGAGCTCCATGGTGGACACCTTCTATATTTCGAAGAATTTAGAGTTGAGCACTCTAGAGAAATTCTTCTCCACCATAGAGCTTCATGAAACAAGGCTTGAAGGAGTAATTGAAGAACCAAGCATCAAGCCGTCAAGGGGAGTGGCACTAATAGCCAACAAGGGGAAGAAGAAGAAGAAGACTCCCTCCTCATTCGATGAAGACTCCTCCTCCTCCTTCATGGATAGCACAGAAGAAGCATACATGGTAAGGAAGGTAAGACGTGCTTTAAAAAGTTTTAAATTTAACAAATCAAATGATAGGAGGAGAAGGCCGAGGCAAAAAATCATATACTACAATTGCCAAGGAGAGGGACACATAAGGGATGATTGTCTCCTCTTGAACAAGAGAAAAGAAGAAAGGAGGAGGAAAGAAGAGAAGAAGAAAGGGAACAAGAAGAAGGAGGATGAAAAGAAGGCCAAAGAAAACGAGAAGGCAAAGGCACACAAGGCTACATGGGATGATCCATCATCCTCATCATCCAAAGAAGACGCCTTCACAAACCTTGCCCTAATGGCAATAGATGATTTGAACACCTACTCCTCCGAGCAAGAAGAAAGAAGAACAAGTGAGGAGAGCTCAAGTGAAGGGGGAGCTTCATCCTCATCCTCATCGAAATCGGAGGAAGAAGACATGGAAACTATGGTAACGAATCTTTCTCCTAAGAAAATAGTTTCCATGATTTCAAGTTTAACTAGGGACTTATTTAAGATGAAAAATAGAAATAAATGCATGCAAAATGAGATTAAGGCCCTAGAGGAAAAACTAGAAAATGTACGCGTTAATGTTAATGATTATATTCCTTTTGATGTGAATGATGCATGCATTGAAGAAAATAAGACTTTAAGGGAAAAGGTAGATCACCTAACTAAAGCCTTAGAAAAATTCACAATAGGCTCCAATACATTGAACATGATTATAGGGAGCCAAAGGGCAAGCTTTAATAAGAAAGGCCTAGGTTATAAAGGAAATAAAAATGAAAAGGCCTATAATTGCCTAATTGCTAGGGGTCAAGCCAAAAATAAAACAATAGCTAGAAAATGGATCCCTAAAGAATATTTGGTGAATCCTATAGGAAAGAACTTATATTGGGTTCCCAAATCCATTCTTAAGGGTTAGGAAGACCCTAGGATAATCAACCATAGTGGACTTTATTTATATCATATTATTTGGTTGACTTAGGATGATATGAGTTATAAATTTTTAACATAGTGTTGGGTGATGATAATGTATAACCCATAAATTGAATGATTAAATCATGATTCATGCTCAATTTTATAATTTATAATCATGATATGCAATGATTGATGATTTATGATCATGATTGATAAGTCTTGATGCATGTTCATGATTGGGTTTTTAGGATGATACTTAACCATGGTTAGAAATGCATGAAATTTTTGGTTAAGTGTAAATACCTTTAGAAACATCTCACACCCACTATAAGACTAACCTTGATTGAAAACATAGCAATGGGTGAGATGATAGGATGATACAAATGGTCCACTAATGCTTATGGCATTTAGATGGGTCATTAAGTGTATCAATAGAGCAATAATAGACCAATCATGGGGAAAATATATGTTTAATTCATAGACATATTGCCCAAATATCATGATTGGATTTTTCAAATGATTTTAAAACCATTTTATACTTTGCAAACAGTGAGTTCATGTTTTAAAAAGTTTCAAGGCAAAACTAGGTTTAAAAGTGGATACAAACTTTAGACATTTTTGTAACTCTTGAGTTTTTGCCAAACTTTCAAAAATAAAATGAATTTTCAAGAAAAACTATTTTTCACTGATAAAGGAACTCACAAGAAATGTGTAATTCAAATTTCATGATTTTTCGAATTTCCTAGAATTTTTAATACTTTTCTGAATATGGACTTCGAAAATCAGAAAACCTGAAATTTGTGTGTCAGTCGACTGATCGTCTGATTTAGTTCACTGATGTACTGTGCATGAGCACAGTAACCTATTTTATCAAGTTTTTGGTATTTTCTTCTATTAGAGTTGATGCCATGCGTGTATAACATTTGGATAATATTTTTGATGGTGTCAAAGGGGGAGAATTGATAGGTTTAAGGCTAATCATGTTAAGAGGAAAAATTTAGCATGTCTTAAAAGGGAGTTGCATGTTTAAGGGGGAGTTTTCATACTTATATTATTTACATGCTTTCTTTCCTTATGTTTTTATTGTTATTGTTTTTACTTAACTTAAACGGATTGCCACACATCATAAAGGGGGAGATTGTTAGGGCAATCAACCCATGTGATGTGGTTTTGATGTGTGTGGCAAAGAGTTTAAGTTAGGATTGTATTGGATTTGATATGTGCGTTGAAGTCGTGCAGGACTTAGTAATTCGTACATAGAGCATTGGTAAGTTTCACCTCTCATGACTCGGTCCTTGAGTCGGTGAAAGATGCATTGCGGAAGCCGTGCACTTGGTGCATCCGAGGGACCGTCGGACGAGGAGCATTGGAGTGAAGCCGAAGGAAGTAGACTTCAAGGTGAGATGCGAAGGATGACATTGCGAAGCCGTGCACTTGGCGCATCCGAGGGACATGGCCGGACGAAGACAACTTCAAAGGCGAGGGACTCCAAGGGAATGAGAGTGAGCGATTATAATCCGGGATGGGGTAGATCGTAGGTGAAACTTGTCCGATTGGCTAAGTGTCGGATGGGATTTCTCGACATCAATCGACTGTCATGCCATGACAGTCGACTGCTCCAAGTTGACTTAGACTCGACTAGTGTTCGAGTCTGGTTTATGCCTTATCGATCAGCCAAGGGTTGGCGATGGGATAAACCGATAGTCATTAGTCGATGGCAGATGATCGGCGTGAGGGTTTCGAGCCGCAATGGTTATCGATCAGTGTTCGCTTCCATCACTCGACTATTGGCTCAATCAGTCGACTGATGTGGAAGCCATTGGATGAAATCCAACGTGGAAGAAGCCGTTATTGGGCAATAAGCGAGGTGATCGGGCATCGCATCACGATAAAGGCTTCTTCTCTATAAAAATAAGACATGGGTCAACTTGGAAGCCTAATGCTTAACTCCTAAACATCCTCACAAGTGCCCAAACGCTTCCTTACTCTTCTTACTTGCTTTTTGTTGGACTTTCCGAGCTGCAAAAATCGCTTTTTACGTTGCAGAAACCTCGGAAGTCGGCACGGATCCGTGCGAAGATAAATAAAAATACATGTACATGTTTAAAAACCTTAGATCTACTTTAGATCTACATGTGAACAACTTTACCCTTGATGAGACGCCCTTCGCTTATCCCGCTCATCCAAACGGCTTGTCGGAACTCGAGAGTATCAAGTGTACACTCCTCTATTGGTATCCACACGGACAAAAGGTGGAGAAGGAAACTTAGAGTGTGCTAGCACTCCTTGAAACCCACGACAAGGATGAGGGGGAGAGAGCTTGAGAGGAGAGGAGGAACAAGATGAAGTTAATCCACTTAACTTCACACTAATACACCAACATAAGTGGCCGACCACTTCATGGGAGTTACTTGCATGTAATACCAAGAGCCATGGATCTTGGTCTCCCTCATGAGGTGGCACCCCATGATGTGTCCATGATGATGTGGAACATCATCATTGGCCGGCCCATGCCAAGTCAACATGACATGACATTTGGTCAAGTCAAACTTGACCATTCATCTTCCCTCTCAAGTCAAGTCAAACTTGACCTCTTATCTCCCATGGTTGATCAAATCCAACCATTTGATTCAAGTCAATTTGATTTAATGAATCTCTATTCATTAGTTTAAATTGACCCGATGAATCAAATCTAAATTAGACTCATTCAACACTTGAATTAAATTGAGTCTAACTCAATTAGTCTAATTTGGATTACTTTTAATTCAATTTGGTTCATCCCATGAACCTAATCCTCATGGTCCATCATATGAATCTAATCTCCATATAATTGCCCTTTGTGTGAGACCCTATAGGTTCTTGTAACGTTGACAATGTTCCTAAACTGATTTAAAAACATAAGTAATGAGCGGTATCTAGCAACACATCATTGCTACCCAAGTTACAAGAATGTTGAGATCCAACATCACCTTTGTGACTACTTATTGTGACTCTCACAATATGTGACAATGTCCCTCTATCCTTGACATCTAGATTGACCAATTGAGGCATATACCGTGTCATCCTTGGTATAATCTATATCTTGAACTCTAAGTAGACTCACTCTAATCAAATGAGCTCAATATCTCATATTGACTCATTTGGGCATGACCATGCACTTAGTGGTCTCACTCTATCAAGAATCACATTGTCACTCCCATCATATAGGAGGGATAGATCCCATCTACATCACTCACATCTCTCCGCATAATTTGTTACATACCCAGTAATCGCCTTTATAGTCCACCCTTTTACGGGTGACGTTTGACGAAGCCAAAGTGTGCAACTCCTTATGTAGGGAACCATGGTGACTTCAGGTCCAAGGACTAATAGTCACACTAATAGTCACATGAGAAAGTATATGACACTCATATAATGATCCATGATACTTTCTCATAGTGGGTCATTCAGTATACATTCTCCAATGTATACCCATGTGTCAACTTGATATCTCATATCCATGACTTGTGAGATCAAGTCATCAAGTTGACCTACATGCTAGTCTCTTCACATTAACATTGTCCCTGAATGTTAATACTTGACTAGGAATGATTAAGATTAGTGTTCTCTATATCATCTCATTATCGATTCAACCAATCGATTGATATAGATAAGAACCTTCTCCTCAAGGACGTTATTATACTTAGTTATTTGGCACCAATACAAGTAAGTATGATAACCACAAAGAAATGCCTTTATAAATAGGAATATGATACAACAAGTCCATACAACAATCATAACATGATTGGCTCTAGGGCTTTCATTAACACTTTTATCTAAATTCTATTGTAAGAAGAGTTATCTTGTAAGAAAAGGTTACCTCCACCTTGTTTGGTGCCAAGGAGAGAATAGTGAAGCTTAAGGCATGATTCACCTTGGACTAATCGGGTTGTGGATTAGCGGCGAGGCCGTGAACCACGTTACATCTTGGTGTTAGCGTTTGATTTCCTTTACTTATTGCTTTGTCTTTATTGTTTATATTTGTGCTTGCGCTAACTAATTTATAGACGAGCAAACAACGAGTAAATTCCACCATATGACGAAAGAGGGCTATTCACCCCCCTCTAGCCGTCCACCTACATTCTAACAACTACCTCGCTGTATCCTAAACTAGTTAGACTAGAAAGATATCTTAAGTGACTCAAGTAATCAATTTCTTGAATTTGGCTTTGTCTAAGGAAGTGGTCGTTGTTCTGATCAAAAAGGCCCCTGTGCCTCGCCACGACCTAGAAGCTAATTTCTTGAAAAGTTTACTTGATGAACTAAGGGTTAAATCCTAATCTAACCCAAGGTTGACTAACTTTAATCAAGTTAAAATCATCTCACAAAACATACAAGGCCAACTCATTTTTGAGACACATAGAATGAGTGAGATGTTAAGGAATAATTATAATATACACAAAACATAACCTTTTTAAAATGCTACCTATTTTCTCAACTATTGCTGTTAACGAATAATTATAACTTTGATTAGCCAATACTAAGTATACAACTCTCTAGGCCAAAGTTTAGCACCCCCTAAATCTCTTATACTTCATACATTTGACTAAGGGGGAGAGCGAACTAACATTAAGGGTTATATTATAAATCTTTAAAAGGTATTTTTGAAAATAAACTTATAAGTATTTTGAAAATCAAAATTATATTTCAAAAACTTATTAAATTGTTGGTGCAGAGGGATATACCTCGAACTAATCTATCTAATGCTAGACGCATGCTTGGACTCATAGTTGATTTATACTTATACAATGTTATTTTTAAAACCCTATTTTATATAAACACCATGACACTTTTTTGATTTATGGAAAAAGGGAGAGAAGAGCGAAAGTTAAGGGGGAGTAACACAAAATTTAATTTTAAAAATTAAAGTATCTTTATCAAAACTCACCTATGGTTAAGGGAGAGTTTTCGTAAAGGCGTTTATTATTTACTTCACTTGTTTTATGCTGGATATTGGCAGTCGACTGATGAAGGGCATCAGTTGACTGATGGCGATGAATTAGCCAAATATACAAGGTCAAAAAGGATAACGATTGATGCCGCCGCTTCGTGATAAGATAAGGTGCCACCTCGTAATAAGTTCCACAAGTTGAGGATATGGATCTAGACTTATTCCAAGGCAAAAGTCTATAAAAGGAGGAGAGGACTCGAACCCAAAGATCATCCATCTTGCCCTCAAAGTGCTCCCTCAACGCTAAATCTCTAACGTCGTAACGTCGTCATAACGTCGATACAATGCCAAGCTCACAACCTCTTCGTCAACAGTAGCAAGTTTGTTTTCATTTATTGTATTCATGGTTTTAATCATAACGAGATGTGGTAGGTTTGTTGCCTCATCCTCGAGCTTTCGATTTTTGTGATAGTTGTCTCCTACCTCTAACGAGGAGGAGACTTTATAGTGGATTGCCCCTTCATACACAGTCAAGGATCGCGGGGCCTTAGGGTAGCAACCGTTGGGTTGTGAACCAAGTAAAAATAAATTGTCTTATTTATTTTTCCGTTGCACAACTTTTTCTTAATCAAACGAACGAAAAGAAATGAAGTTTTACGCGCGCTATTCACCTCCCCCTCTAGTGATGCTTTTACGATCCAACATTGGTATCGTCAAACGTCACCTATCATAGGGTGGACTATAAAGTCGATCACTGGGTATACAATGAATTATGCGGAGGAATGTGAGTGATGTAGATGAGATCTATCCCTTTCATATGACGGAAGTGATATCTGTGGACCCCTTGATAAAGTAGGACTACTAAAATGCATGACCACGCTCAAATAAGACAATATGAGATATTGAGCTCATTGGATTGATGTAGTCTACTTGGGTATCAAGAAACACAAAGATTGATAAGAGGATGACACGAGATATGTCTCATTGATCAATCTAGATATCAAGGATAGAAGGATTGAGTCATACAAGATAATAGTCACAGAAAGGTGATTCCAGATCTCCACATTCTCATCACACACTAAGAACATATTGTTTTGGAGATGAGGTTCATTTTAGTTTGACTAAATGAACCATTAGGCTATTGAATTGGATTCATTGAGT
Organism: Wurfbainia villosa; assembly: GCA_025175895.1. NCBI lineage: Eukaryota > Viridiplantae > Streptophyta > Magnoliopsida > Zingiberales > Zingiberaceae > Wurfbainia > Wurfbainia villosa. The sequence goes on along the minus strand of CM045992.1, from coordinate 38,042,473 downwards.
TAGACTCATTGATTGGCCCAAAAATTGAGTTAGACTCAAGTTGGATTAATTTGAGTTAGACTCAAATCAAATCAATTAAAGAAGATGAATGGTTATGGATTCATAATGAATTCATCATACATGATTAATATGAATTAATCATGCATGGAATGTTGGGTTTTCGGCACCGCGGTGAGTGTGTGTTCGAACATGTTTCGTAAACATGTGCACAGCGGAAGGAGTAAAATAATAAATCTAATTTATTACAACACACACATCACACGCATGCATAGTAAAACATGTGTAGACATAACCGTAAATTCAAATTTTGTAATAAAAGGAAATTTATACTACGTATACCTGACGTATCACGTATAGCGGGAAAGGCATCAACCGGAACGATTCTCGCTAGAATCGTCTCTATTCGTATCCATGCCGAGTATCTTCGGGATGACTTCACAAAGTCACGAGCCTCGTCTTCGTACGGGTTACTAGCCTCGTGTTGAAGACGATGTGATCGAGAGAAGCTCACCTTGTCGTCGGACCCAAAGGAGATCACCGGAGCTCTTCCGACAGCAGCTCGACGCCGGCAAGAGGGAAGGAAAGCAACTTCTAGACGCCGGCAAGGGAGCTGGGCGGCGGCTTGAAGTTGGCGTCGGCAAGACTTGGAGAGGAGAGGGGGTTGGGCGGCAACCACTAGATTAGGGCTTAACAAAACACTTAAGCCCTATTTTATAGAGAACAAATTCTCTTAATGGTTATAGGATCATAACCAAAAGTCCGTTAACCCGCTCCATTAATTTAAGTTAAAATAAACCAAACCATGATGGTTTATTTTAAGTTAAAACGAACCGAACCAACTTTGGTTCATTCGTTTAAAACAAACCAAACCCTTTGGTTTATTCTCCTCCATTGGATTAGAACCAAACCAATTTGGTTCATCCATCATGTCTTCATAAGATACGGCCCATCCATGCTTCCATTGCGACTGAAACGATTTCATGCTTGCTCCATGTTTGGTCCAACCAAACCTAGTTTCTCTCGGTCTGAGAATCTCATTCTCAAGCTCGTTTTAAATTCTTCGGATTACGCTCGTTGTGCGTGTGACCAAATAGGTTCTCGGTTTATGTTGGCCATCAATAATTAACCATTAATTATAGAATGATCATGAGTGGCACCTAGTAGTACATCATGATCCCCAATTAACCGAAAAGATCAACGGTTGATCCAGAACTATTTCTAAACCCCTTCAGCAGCTCGAATGAATCGTGCCCCATTCCCTTCACTCATCTTATACCCACTTGGTTCAGGACATGGTCTATAGTGTCAGTCCCCACTAGGTTGACTACGTCACACCTAACCCAAGTATCATTTCCTCGTCCTACGAATTCTTGTTACTGCACATGTATCCAAGAGTACCTTACTCTAAACATGTAATGCTTTGTCCAAAGACTTTAGTAACAATCCGACGAGAGGCCATGGGTATACATCTCCTCGCAACGAGTGGTGAATCCTTTATAGGCTATTCAAACACCTTCGATCACTTCGACTTATACCCAATCATCCCGGGTCCACATCTCCTCAGAGATGCTTGCTTAAGATGTCAAAGCATAAGTCTTTCTGATCAAGATGACTTGAATACCACAAGTCAAAGGAACATCGCACTTAAGTTGCAGTAAGAACTTCATTGACATATCTATATATGCAGAGAACCATATGAAGTCTTACGGCTGGTCACTCCAATGAACTAGTTACCATAACTAGCATTCACGATTAACTCCGGACATCACAATGTCTCCAGCTAGTGAGAATCAGCTGCTTGGATACACCAAGGAGTATACCTCGTGCTAGTCTCGACAGAATCAATGGTGTCCAAATTCATCAATTCATCGACTAGGGATAATTCCGATACATCACAATTACACATGTAGAGATACTCACTAGTTGTGATCCAATCACAAATTCTCTCATGCTGTGAATCGTATCGAGGACATTCAGTAAATGAGTTTAAGATCTAATCAAATACATGAAAACATGTATACTCAAATAGTGAATCTTCATTTATCATATAAATGGTTCAAACATAAGGCGATTGCCTTAGGACATCTCTCATATATTACTAACAAACTCCCACTTGGCCTAATACCAATCGCTACGGTATCCAATACCATAAGCTCTAACATGACCCTCAAACTTACTTTGAGGTAATGCCTTAGTCAAAGGATCCGTTAAGTTCCTTTCAGTGGGGATTTTCTCGATTTGTATTTCCTTCCTACTGATGATTTCTCTGATAAGATGATAGCGGCGAAGCACATGTTTGGATCGTTGATGAGACCTTGGCTCTTTCGCCTGTGCAATTGCTCCATTGTTGTCACAGTAGACCGGTATTGCTTCAACAATGGCTGAAATCACACCAAGTTCATAAATGAACTTCTTGATCCAAACCGCTTCCTTTGCTGCTTCCGAAGTTGCAATGTATTCTGCCTCAGTGGTAGAATCTGCTACAGTGTCTTGTTTGGAACTTTTCCAACTCACTGCCCCCCCATTCAAGGTGAACACGTATCCAGACTGAGACCTGGAATCATCCTTGTCTGTCTGGAAGCTGGCATCCGTATACCCGCGTATCACCATGTCCCCTTCTCCATATATTAGGAACACAGCCTTAGTTCTTCTTAAGTACTTAAGGATCGTCTTAACAACCACCCAATGATCCATTCCTAGATCAGACTGGTATCTACTCGTGACACTCAGAGCATACGATACATCGGGCCTCGTACATAACATAGCATACATGATAGATCCTATTGCGGATGCATAGGGAATCTTACTCATGCAAATCCTCTCATCTTCTGTGCGCGGACACATAGACTTCGAAAGGTGTATCCCATGTCTGATGGGTAGGAAACGTTTCTTGGATTCTGACATGCTAAACCTCTTTAGCACTCAGTCTATATATGTAGAGTGCGAAAGACCAAGCAACTGTTTCGATCTATCTTTATAGATCTTAATCCCGAGGATGTAGGTTGCTTCTCCCAGGTCTTTCATGGAGAATGTCTTGGATAACCAAATCTTAACTGACTGTAAGACTGAAACATCGTCTCCTATAAGTAATTTGTCATCGACATACAATACTAGGAACACGACTGCACTCCCACTAACCTTCTTGTACACACAAGGTTCGTCTGGATTTTGTGAGAAATCAAACTTTTTGATTGTCTCATCAAAATGGATATTCCATCTCTTGGATTCTTGCTTCAATCCATATATGTACCGTCGCAATTTGCATACCTTGGTTTTATCAACCGATGTGAAAACCTCAGGCTGTATCATATACACGTCCTCGAGCAGGTTTCCATTAAGGAAAGTTGTTTTCACATTCATCTGTCATATCTCATAATCATAATGAGCCGCTATGGCCAGGAGCATCCGAATGCATTTAAGCATAGCTACAGGCGAATAGGTTTCGTCATAATCAACACCTTGTTTTTTACGATATCCTTTCGCCACTAATCTAGCCTTATAGGTAATCACATTACCATCCACGTCGGTTTTCTTCTTGAAAACCCACTTGCACCCTATAGGCTTGATGCCTTCAGGTGGGTCAACCAAGTTCCAAACTTGGTTTTCATACATGGAATCAATTTCCGACTTCATGACATCAAGTCACTTATCCCTTTCTGAACTTGTCAGCACTTCTTCATAACTGGTAGGCTCCTCATCATCAATGAGTAACACGTTGTTCGATTCACTTACGAGAAATCCATATCTCTCAGGAATATTGCGTGTTCTACCAGATCTACGAAGATGTGGTGTTTCAATAGGTCCAGTCGATTGCTCATCACTATGAGTTATCGGCTGTTGTGCTTCAGCAGGTATCTCATCAATGTCTATTTGAGTCTCTCGAGCCTTCTCAAGCTCGACGACACTCCCACTGTTTTCTTGCAAGAGAAACTCTTTCTCTAGAAACACAGCATGCCTTGAAACAAACACCTTTTGTTCCACAGGATGATAGAATTGGTAACCCCTTGTTTCCTTAGGGTATCCAATAAATAGACATTTATCAGACTTAGCATCCAGTTTGTCTGATACAGTCCGCTTCACATAAGCAGGACAACCCCATATCTTCAAGTAAGATACATGAGGTTTCTTACTATTCCATATCTCATATGGAGTAGTAGAGACTACCTTGGTTGGCATTCTGTTTAACAAGTAAACAACTGTCTAAAGTGCATAGCCCCAAAAGGACTAGGGAAGATTCGCATAATTCATCATTGACCTGACCATGTCCAACAAGGTCCGGTTACGCCTCTCAGATACACCATTATGCTGTGGTGTATATGGCAGAGTCCATTAAGACAATATACCATTGTCTCTTAGATAATCAAGAAACTCTTGACTTAAGTATTCACCACCTCGATCCGATCGAAATATTTTAATACTCTTATTATGTTGTTTCTCTACTTCATTTCTGAATTCTTTGAACCTTTCAAAGGCATTAGACTTGTGTTTCATCAAGAACACATACCCAAACCGTGAGTGATAATCGGTGAAGGTAATGAAGTAGCTATAGCCTCCTAAATCTTGAGTTGACATAGGTCCACATACATCAGTATGTATTAGACCTAGCAACTCTCCCACTCGTTCACCTTTTCCTGTAAAAGGTAACTTAGTCATCTTATCTTTTAAGCATGATTCGCATGTATCGTATGAATCCAATTCAAACGATTCTAGAATTCCACATCGGTGTAATTCGGACATGCGCTTCTTGCTTACATGGCCAAGACGACAATGTCACATGTAGGAGTCTATTTGATTATCCTTTCGAGCACGCTTGTTGCTCACTTCGATATTGAAAATGTCACTGGATACGTCCAACGTATAAATGTCATTGCTCAAAGTTCCAGTTCCATAAAGTACGCCATTCAAAGTTATATAACAACAATTGTTACTAAATGTCAAATGGTAACCATTTCTATTTAAGCAAGAAATAGAAACAATGTTCTTTATTAGAGAAGGAAGACAATAGCAATTGTCCAGTTCCAAGACTAGTCCACTAGGGAGCTTCAGCAAATTAGTTCCGATGGCGACCGCAGCATCCTTTGCTCCATTGCCAACTCACAAATTTGACTCCCCTCTGACGAGTCTTCTTCTATTCCTTAGCCCCTTTATGTCATTACATATATGTGAGCCACACCCAGTATCTAATACCCAAGTGTCTAAGGAAATAGAAAGACAATCAATAACGAAGATACCTGAAGAGGATGGGGCATTGGATGTCTTCTTCTTCTTCATGGACTCAAGATAAATCTTGCAGTTTCTTCGCCAGTGGCCTTCCTTGCCACAATAATGGCAAGTGCCCTTTTGTGTTGGTTCTGCCTTCTTTGCCTTCTTGTTCTTCCCTTTCTTCTGTTCCTTTGCCTTCCTCTTAGAACCTTTCTTTAAGGAATCGACTAACAGAACCGCCTTCTCCTCATGCTTCATAGAAAGCTCCACAGTCTTCAACATATTGAGGAGCTCAGGAATAGTGAATTCTAATTTGTTCATCCGATAGTTCATCACAAATTGTGAGAAACTCTTGGGAAAACAATGCAGAATTAAGTCAATACTTAATTCATGATTTATCACAAACCCGAGGGTGGCTAACTGCTCGATGTACCCGTTCATCTTTAGCACAAACTGCACTACAGACGAACCTTCTTGCATCTTCATGGTGAAGAGGAGCCTGGAGACTTCGAACCTTTCGGATCTCGCTTGCTCATCAAACAGCTCATGAAGATGGAAGACCATGGTATTAGCATCCATATGCTCATGTTGCTTTTGCAGCTCAGGTACCATCACAGCTAGCATGATGCAACTCGCCAGTTCAGAATCTGCCACATGCTTCTGATAGACCAACATTTGGTCTGGAGTTGCATCGTCCTTAGGATGGTTGGGAAGAGGCTCTTCAAGGACATATGCTAGCTTTTCCACCTTGAGAACAATTCTCAGGTTTCTAAGCCAGTCCAGAAAGTTAGGCCCAGTCAATTTGTTTGAATCCAAAATAGTGCGCAAATTCAAAGACATCATGATCAATCGATTAACCTAGAAATACAAAACGAGCATATATGAGAAAATAATTTTAAAATGCATCAATATACATTTATAAATTCCATTCATTTTTCGAATTTCAAAAACCCCAAAATCACTTCGGGAGATCGTAGTTTCATCTCCGAATGGGCTGATATCCATCATAGATATGAACAACCTTGGAGAGAGTCCAACAAGCCATTCATAACTACGATGGTAGGTATCAACTATACCGATTGCATATCACGTATATGCAACTATCACAATGTGCTACAACTAATTGAATGTTCACACATACATCGGGTTGTTAACACATTAACAAGTATGCATCATATGCATAGCACCCAACTTCACCTCCCTTTACATCGACCTTGGAGAGAGTCCAACAAGCCGATGCTCCAGGTTAAAGCCAACCCATTAATCTAGAAATAGTTTTAATATGGTTTGAGTGCATTTAACCAATTAGCCCGGCTTGGAGAGAGTCCAACAACCAAAGCTAACGATTGACCTCTGACTCTTACCATATTAGTATTAAACTATTCCATGGTTTGAACATGTTCGAGTTCGAGCCAGGCTTGGAGAGAGTCCAACAACCCAAACAAGAAACGGAACTCTGGTTCTAACTATATTAATGGAAGGTGTAGGCTTTAATATTGATTTAGGGTTTTTATGTCTCATCCTCTTTGCAAGCAAATAACTATTATCTACATGACACGGCATACATGGCATACATCTACATGTCACGACACGCATGGTATAATGATATGCATCTAATGCAATTACATGACATACAATTATGTCATGTACAAAATTTCCTTATATGTCATAACTATTTATGAAAATAAAATATGTTTAAGATTTGATTCTCCAAATCAAATCATGATTAAATTAGGAAACAAATTTCCAAATCTAATCACATATTTTATTTGTGGAAATAGTTGATTAAGGAAAGTCAATTTAGGAAACCAATTTCCTAAATCATCAAAACTACTTATGGAAATAAAATATTTAAAGATTTGATTTCCCAAATCAAATCATGATTAAATTAGGAAACAAATTTTCAAAATCTAATCAAATATTTTATTTATGGAAAATATCAATTTCCATAAATACTTCCAACTTTCCAAAAGTAGAAGATTTCCATAAATACTTCTAGACTTTTCAAAATTGAAAAATTTCCATAAATACTTCTAACTTTACAAAAGTAAAAAATTTCCAGAAATATCATTATGACTATCACAAAATAATTTTATGATTATGTCGAAACACAACCTGGGCTCTGATACCACTGTTGGATTTCCGGCACCGCGGCGAGTGTGTGTTCGAACATGTTTCGTAAACATGTGCACAGCAGAAGAAATAAAATAATAAATCTAATTTATTACAACACACACATCACACGCATCCATAGTACAACATGTGTAGACATAACCGTAAATTCAAATTTTGTAATAAAAGGAAATTTATACTACGTATACCTAACGTATCACGTGTAGCGGGAAAGACATCAACCGGAACGATTCTCGCTAGAATCGTCTCTATCCGTATCCACGCCGAGTATCTTCGGGATGACTTCACAAAGTCACGAGCCTCGTCTTCGTACGGGTTACTAGCCTCGTGTTGAAGATGATGCGATCGAGAGAAGATCACGATCCAAATCAAAATTCGGATCCAAAACGAGTCCTCAAAAACTCGCTTCTCCGGAGAGGTTTTCGTCAACCGTTTGACGAATCCTTCGTCCTCCACCTATAAGGATTAACGGAGATCGAATCCCCGGCAAGGCTGCCGCTGTCGGAGCCCCAAATGTCATCCAAACGACGCTCTGACAAGAATGAAATAAGCTGTCCAGAAAACTGGACAACTTTGGTGGAGGAATAGGGGCCGACCAAATAAGGAAAGTTGAGGCTCACCTTGTCGTCGGACCCAAAGGAGATCACCGGAGCTCCTCCGGAAGCAGCTCGACGTTGGCAAGAGGGAAGGAAAGCACCTTCTGGACGCCGACAAGGGAGCTGGGCGGCTGCTTGAAGTTGGCGCCGGCAAGACTTGGAGAGGAGAGGGGGTTGGGCGGCAACCACTAGATTAGGGCTTAACAAAACCCTTAAGCCCTATTTTATAGAGAACAAATTCTCTTAATGGTTATCGGATCATAACCAAAAGCCTGTAAACCCGCTCCATTAATTTAAGTTAAAATAAACCATACCATGATGGTTTATTTTAAGTTAAAACGAACCGAACCAACTTTGGTTAATTCGTTTAAAACAAACCAAACCCTTTGGTTTATTCTCCTCCATTGGATTAGAACCAAACCAATTTGGTTCGTCCATCATATCTTCATAAGATACGGCCCATCCACGCTTCCATTGCGACCGAAACGATTTCATGCTTGCTCCATGTTTGGTCCAACCAAACCTAGTTTCTCTCGGTCTGAGAATCTCATTCTCAAGCTCATTTTAAATCCTTCGGATTACGCTCGTTGTGTGTGTGACCAAATAGGTTCTCGGTTTATGTTGGCCATCTATAATTAACCATTAATTATAGAATGATCATGAGTGGCACCTAGTAGTACATCATGATCCCCAATTAACCGAAAAGATCAATGGTTGATCCAGAACTATTTCTAAACCCCTTCAGCAGCTCGAATGAATCGTGCCCCATTCCCTTCACTCATCTTATACCCACTTGGTTCAGGACATGATCTATAGTGTCAGTCCCAACTAGGTTGACTACGTCACACCTAGCCCAAGTATCATTTCCTCGTCCTACGAATTCTTGTTACTGCACATGTATCGAAAAGTACCTTACTCTAAACATATAATGCTTTGTCCAAAGACTTTAGTAACAATCCGACGAGAGGCCATGGGTATACATCTCCTCGCAAGGAGTGGTGAATCCTTTATAGGCTATTCAAACACCTTCGATCACTTCGACTTATACCCAATCATCCCGGGTCCACATCTCCTTAGAGATGTTTGCTTAAGATGTCAAAGCATAAGTCTTTATGATCAAGATGACTTGAATACCGCAAGTCAAAGGAACATCGCACTTAAGCTGCAGTAAGAACTTCATTGACGTATCTTTATATGCAGAGAACCATATGAAGTCTTACGGCTGGTCACTCCAATGAATTAGTTACCATAACTAGCATCCACGATTAACTCCGGACATCATAATGTCTCCAGTCAGTGAGAATCAGCTGCTTGGATACACCAAGGAGTATACCTCGTGCTAGTCTCGACAGAATCAATGGTGTCCAAATCTATCAATTCATCGACTAGGGATAATTCTGATACATCACAATTACACATGTAGAGATACTCACTAGTTGTGATCCAATCACAAATTCTCTCATATTGTGAATCGTATCGAGGACATTCAGTAAATGAGTTTAAGATCTAATCAAATACATGAAAACATGTATACTCAAATAGTGAATCCTCATTTATCATATAAATGGTTCAAACATAAGGCGATTGCCTTAGGACATCTCTCATATATTACTAACATGGAAGAGGGAAAACCAAAGGTTGGAAGAAACCTCTTATCCTGCATGATTAATATGGATTAATCATGTTTTGAAGAGGGAATACAAAAGGATGGAAAAAACCTTTCATATTCATAGGATGAATATAAAAGGGGGCTTTGGATCATGATGCTTAGCGGAGATTGCCTTTGTTCTTCTTCATCTTCTTGGCCGAAAATCCTTCTTGTCCTAGACCCCTTGTGTGGTGTTGCTAGCACAACTTTGATTCCCCAAAGTGTGTGTTCGTGTGGATACCATAGAGGCGTGACCATCCTGATCGCGCTAAGATCCTTCGAAGAAAAGTTGTTGCCGGGATTGCGAAGGGCTATGCATCAAGGATAATCTCTCAACTAGATGTAGTTGTAAGAACGATTAGTTTTATGTATACACATGGATCTCTGGAGGGATCTAGTTTTTTCACTGTATTTTGCGATTGTTTTTCGCACAAGATCCCTACAGTGGTATCAGAGCCACTTGTGTAAACATAAAAAATTATTGTATTGCTATTTTATATGAGATATAAATTTGCATGAATTATTTATTATGAGTGCATGATTGTATGGATGGTTTTGTGAGACAAAACTAACCGAGCAATACTTGTATGTCAATAGTGGCTACATGGGTCTCAGGTTCATTCGGACCGTCGTAGAGTAGCAGCTTATAAATCGTGTTTTGCATCATAATAAACGTTACATATCATATATCTTTGTGAATGTTGTATGCCATGGTGCATGGTTATGACCCCTTACCCTTAATGAGATTGGATGTATGTGTGTGTATGCATGTTGTAATTCATAATATGACCTACGTGTCGTGCCTTCTACTTATATATATTTTCGATTGTACTATTAATTTATCCTCGAATGGAACTCGAGGTTTCTCCATTGTAATATACATGTAAATTAGTATTAGTCTACTGGATGATGATGAGAAAGGAAGATGTAGACAATAACACATGACAACCAAAGGATGCACTTAGAGAAGATGCTATCCTCAGGTTGACCATTCGATCTTATCATTGGTTTGAGAAGATCGTAGATTACGAGCCATAACCATGTCACATTTTTTGTTTTCTGCATATACGTGATATATGTCATGATAATGATTGTATGTGATGCATGTGTACTTAATTGTCAAAATTAGGTCATTTTTCATATGCCTACTAAAGTTTAGTACTCACGACTACCTCGATCAATCGTAGTCAGGTTTGCCAAAGCAAAGTGACTTGATTTATCTTGGTATAGTGCGACTGGACAATTGTGATGTCCGACTATTGAACTTTGGGTGTGACCTAAGTAAGTTCTCTCAATTATATTGAAAAACTTAGAGTCATAATTTGTTATCATAATTAGGTCAATAATATATGTTTACCAAAGTTTAGTACTCACGACTACCTCAATCAATTGAAGTCATGTTTGCCAAAACAAAGTGACTCAATTTATCTTGGTAGAGTGCGATTGGACAATTGTGATGTCTGACTTTTGAACTTTGGGTGTGATCTAACTAAGTTGTCACAATTAGATTGGAAAACTTAGAGGCATATCTCATATGATGGGTAAACGAACAAATAGTGTTGTTCTAAGCAAGAGTTACATGGTGTAATTGGTACATAGTGCCTACCTAAGTTATACTAGTCTTGGTCGATTAGCCAAAGAAAACTCAAGATGAAGTATAATACGGATCTTGCTCCACTTATGAAGTGGAAAACTCATTTAATTAAAGACCTAATTAAATGATTAAAATATGATGCTTATTTTTCATTTCCTTTTATAGAATCACCATGTCAACAAATACGTCGAATACTCTCTTTGAGATCTGTCATTACATAGCAGGTACATAGGCAATGGTGAAAGAGTTGTTGCTATAGCTGTAGGAACATATTTCTTATCTTTGTCCAGTTGTTTTATCTTAGAACTAGAAGATTGCTATTATTTACCTGCTATAACTAAGAACATTATCTCTATTTCTTGTTTGGACAAGAGAGATTTCTCATTTATAATAAAAGACAAAAGTTATTCTGTTTATTTAAATGAAATGTTGTATTGTAGTGTACATATGATAATGGACTCTATGTTCTAGATTTTGATAATCCAATCTATAACATAAATACCAAATGGTTCAAATCTAATGATATGAATCAAATATATCTCTGGCATTGTCGCTTGAGTCACATAAATGAGAGTCGCATATCCCAACTTCATAAGGATGGACTTTTGGACTCATTTGATTTTGAATCATATGAGGTATATGAATCTTGTCTACTAGGCAAGATGACAAAGACTCCTTTTAGTGGACATAGCGAGAGAGCTAATGATTTGTTAGGACTCATACATACTGATGTTTGTGGCTCTTTCAAAATAGCAGTTAGAGGAGGCTATCAGTACTTTATTACATTTACTGATGAATTAAGTAGATATGGTTATGTTTATTTTATGAAACATAAATCTAAATCCTTTGAAAAGTTCAAAGAATTCAAGAATGAAGTACAAAACCAACTTGGTAAGAGTATTAAGATACTTCGATCAGATCAAGGTGGGAAATACCTTAGCCAAGAGTTTCATGACCATCTAGTTGAGTATGGGATAATATCTCAACTCACTCCACCTGGAACACCACAGTGGAATGGTGTATCAGAAAGGAGATATCATACTTTATTAGATATGGTACAATAAATGATGAGTCAGATAGATCTTCCTTCTGCCTTTTGGGGATATACTCTAGAGACCGCTACTTTCACTCTTAACCGTGTTCAATCTAAGGCAATCATAAAGACACCATATATGATATGGACTGGGAAGAGTTCCAAGATGTCTTTTATGAAGATTTGGGGCTGTGAGGCTTATGTTAGACGACAAGTCTCAAATAAATTAAGACCCAAATTAGATAGGTGCTATTTTGTTGGATATCGCAAGGAGACTAAGGGATATTACTCTTATAATCTCACACAAGCCAAAGTGTTTGTTGCTAGAAATGATATTTTTCTGGAAAGAGAATTTATTTCTAAAGGAATTAGTGGGAGTAAAGTCGATCTTGAAGAAATTCAAGATACACAAGATAGCCCTGAAGCCTTGACGGAAATCGAATATGCACCATAAGCTCTGGTGAAGATTATGAATCTATAACACCGCATGCAGTTATGGCACAACCTGTTCGAGTAGACCATGCTCTGCACAGATCTGATAGGATACGTCGTCAACCTGAGAGATGCTCTTTTTGTTGGATCGAGCGGATCGCTAGAGGGGGGGTGAATAGAGATATAAAATCTTTGGTTCGACTTCGTTCGTTAAAACACGAGTAGACACAGCGAAAGATAAATTCAAAACAAAAGAGACAATAGACACGAGGGTTTTTACTTGGTTCGTAGCCGAAGGCTACTACTCCAAGGCCCTAGTGGTCCTTGACCACGTACGGAGGGCAAATCACTAACGAACTCCTCCTCGTTGGAGGTAGGAGTTAATCGAATACAAAAATACGAAAAGGATCGAGATAGAGGGACACTCCCCCTCTTCTTGCTACGATAAAAAGAACTTAGGTACAAATTGAAACTAAAAAAACTTTTACCGACGACTCATAGATGAAGAAGATGGATCTCTAGTTGTCGTGTCTGCAGCGCTTCGTCGTAGGGATGTCGGAGAGTCATGGCGTATCAGAAGCACTTGGAGGCTTTTAGAATTGATGAAAAACCTTAGAGAAGCCCTCCTTTTATAGCTTTTGAGCCCCTCATCGAATGGGTCTTCAAACAATCACAAATAGGCACAAAGCTCCTTGGAATGAGGTGAAAGGCTTGACTCCTCAAAGTTGATCCTTGACCATCAGTCGACTGATGACCATCATTAGTCGACTGATGGCAGCTCTAGTCGAGTCGCAACACTCAATAGTCGACTGATTTAAGATAGTCGAGTGGATCTTATGGGCAGTCGACTGATGCTAGTTGAAATCACAAGTTAGCTTAATAAAAACATAATTTAGATGGTCTTCGATCGTCTGATCTCGACCTAGACCATCCATGGGATGTCTTTGGTCGGATCCATGCTTAAGACCATCCCCGTAAGGAGGATACGACTTCACTTACGCTCATACACACGAGCTTACCTCGATACTTACTTTGTAGCTCTCGCTTTCGGCCTTCCACTCGATTCCTTCGGCTCCCTCCGAAGTCACTCGAGTGTCGCCCGACCACCGTGGCTTCCTCCGGGTGTAGCTAGCCTTCAGCTCCACCTTTAGCACTTTTCTGCACACTCGATTAAGCCCATGAGATAATGATGTAATCTTAACTTTGTATCTTTTCCATAATCAAAACACAGGTTCGATCATCTGGTGCCCCTGCACCAACACTTTTATCTTGTGTGACCATGGTGATGTAATGCTTGTTGATTTCAATAAGCCTACAACCTATCAAGAAGCTGTAATGAGCCTAGATTCTGAGAAATGGCTAGAGGCTATGAGATCCGAAATGGAATCCATGTACACTAACAAAGTATGGACTTTGGTTGATCCACTTGAAGGGGTCAAACCCATTGGGGGAAAGTGGGTCTTTAAAAGAAAGACTGACATGGATGGTCATATGCATACCTATAAAGGGCGATTGGTAGCTAAAGGATTCAACCAGATTCATGGTATTGACTATGATGAAACCTTTTCACCAGTTGCGATGCTTAAATCTATTTGGATCATGCTTGCTATTACAGTTTACCATGATTATGAAATCTAGCAGATGGATGTCAAAACTGCATTTCTTAATGGAAAATCTACTTGAGGATGTGTACATGACACAATCTGAGGATTTTGTAGATCCAAAGGATGCTGGAAAGGTTTGTAAGTTGCATAGGTCCATTTATGGTTTAAAGCAAGCTTCTCGAAGCTGAAATCTTCGATTTGATTATGTGATCAAAACGTTTGGTTTCATAAAGAATGAAGATGAACCTTGTGTCTACAAGAGGGTTAGTGAGAGCACAGTCATTTTTCTCATCTTGTATGTAGATGACATACTACTCATTGGAAATGACATCCCTATGCTCCAGTCTGTGAAGACTTGACTTGGGAATTTTTTCTCAATGAAAGACTTAGGAGAAGCAGCCTATATATTGGGCATCAAGATCTATAGAGATAGATCTAAGAGACTGCTTGACCTAAATCAGAGTACATATATTGACAAGGTGCTTAATCATTTTGCTATGCAGAATTACAAGAAGGGATTCCTGTCGATGTCACATGGTGTAAGCCTTTCGAAGGCTCAATGTCCTTCTTCTAAGGAAGAAATAGATCACATGGATCAGATTCCTTATGCATATTTTATAGGGTCTATCATGTATGCCATGTTATGTACTCACCACAAGGTCTCGTATGCGTTAAGCATGACGAGAAGATACCAGTCAGATCCAGGTTAAAGTTGTTGGAACTTCGATGAGCGCTAGAGGGGGGGGGTGAATGGCGTGTTCATCATTTTTCAAAATTCGATCGTGTTGCTTGTCTACAAATTTCATTAGCGCAGTGGAATATGGAAATACAATATGAAAACAAAGACACAAGCACAATAACAACACACAAATATAACGTGGTTTGGAACCTTAGGGTTCCTACTCCACGGGTTGAGCTCAAATGAGCTCTAGCGATGCCAAACACCACTAATCAACTTTTCCTTCTTAGAAAACACTCCGGAGGTAGAGAAACCTCTTACATGGGATTACAAAAGTAATACAATGAATATATAAGCAATTACAAAGAACTACAATTGAAATGTAAAGAACACTTTACAAATTAGGGCTTTGAATGCTTTGCTTGTTGGTTGCTTAGATGATCTTGAAGGACCCTGAAATGCGCCTGCACTTCGCCTTCAAATTGCCTCCACAATCTCTCAAAGAACTGACAGCAAAATCCTCCACGAACTGCTCCTTTTATGCCTGCATCGGGCTGATTCCCGCTTTGCAGTCGACTGCTAACATTGCTATTGTCTCACAACGACTTAATCCACGTCGACATTCCAGCCAACAGGTACACTGGTAGTTGACTGCCAGTTATCAGCAGTCAACTGCTCATACCTATAGCCGATTGCTCAGTCATCTACCGAGCATTCTGCCTCGTGACCAAACCTAGCAGCAGTTGACTGCTCAAGGCTAGTCGATTGCCTAATGCTGGCAGTCAACTGCCAAGGCTATTTTCCAACAATTGAACACTAGTCGACTCATGATAGTTGACTGATCATAATCTCAATCAACCGCTAAGTGTCGACTTAGCTACCAACTGTCAAACACTTGACCAGTTGGCTAGTCCATAACCCCAGTCGACTGCTACACCTCAACCATGAGGTTTACCCCAAGTATGATGCCCTCATACTTGCTAGACTACCTTTAGCCTAGACCTAAGCCTTCTAGCCACCTCCATCAGCCTCATGCCTATTGGATCCCTTCAAGTCATCAATGGCTTGTTCATCTATATGCTAGCCTTCAAGTGCTTCCATTGGCTATTGTCATGCTAAGCTGGTCTATACCGCCGAGGCACATTGGGCTTACGCTGCCAAGACACATGCTTAGACTTTACATTGTCAACCATTGAACTTATGCTGCCAAGACTCCACCCTTGGACTTTACGCAGCCAATATCAATTCTTAGACTTCCTAAATGCCAAGTACCCATGACTTGGACTTTCCCTTGCCAAGACCCATGCTTGGACTTTCCATGCCAACTCCATATTGGACTTTCCAATTGCCAAGACTCAAGCTTGGACTTTCCCTTTCCAAGACTCATGCTTCGACTTTTCATGCCAAGTACTCAAGACTTGGACTTTAGCATTGCCAAGACCCATGCTTGAAATTTTCATGCCAAGTACTCAAGACTTGGACTTATCCATCTTATGGTCAACCCTATGTCAACCATATAGTCAATTCATTGTTAAATAATGGTTAATTCATTATCAAACATCAAAATACTATTCAAATCAAACTCGAGTTTGGTCAATCATGACCAGGGCCGATTTCACCAACAAAAGTCACTGGACAGAAGTCAAGAATATTCTTAAGTACTTAAGAAGAACAAAAGATTATTTCTTAATATTTGGAGGGGAGGAGGAGCACATTGTAAAGGGTTACAGCGATGCAAGCTTACAAACAGACAAGGATGATTCCATATCATAGTCAGGGTATGTATTTTGTTTAAATGGCGGTGCTATGAGCTGGAAGAATTCAAAACAAGATACAATAGCTAATTCTACTACAGAAGCAGAGTATATTGCTACTTCAGCTGCAACAAAAGAGGCTATTTGGATAAGGAAATTCTTGGTGTTGTTCCTAGCATATTGAACCCCATAGACCTCTATTGTGATAACAATGGGGCTATTGCACAGGCTAAGGAACCTCACTCTCATCAACGATCCAAACACATACTACGATAGTTCCATCTCATTCGAGAGATCATCGATAGAGGGGATGTGAGGATATGCAGAATACCGACCGATGCTAACATTACGGACCCTTTGACCAAGGCTTTGACACAGAGGAAGCATGATGGTCACACTAGGTTACTAGGTATTAGATATTTCATTGATTGACATTAGTGCTAGTGGGAGATTATTAGTATTAACCCTAAGTGCCAATTATAAGATGATTGGTACGAGAACTTTTGTATCATATTTCATAATAAAGGCAAAGTTTACAATAATTATATTTACTTCATTGATGTGCCCTTTGAATAAATATAATAATATCCTAGAGTAGTTGGTTCTAGTCTACGACATATCAAGATGGTGACTTGATAGTTGGATACTGTAGATATATAGAACACTACTCATAATTATTCCTAGTTAAGTATTAATATACAAGGATAATATTAATATGTTGAGACTAGCATGTAGGTCAACTGATGACTTAATCTCACAAGTCATGGATATAGGATATCAAGTTGACACAAGGGTACATATTAGAGAATATGTACTGATTGACCCGCTATGAGAATGTTTCATGGATCGTCATATGAGTGTCATAGATATTCTCATAGTGAATATTGATATGAATAGTTCTTAGACTTGAAATCACTACGATTCCCTATATAAAGAGTTGTATACTTTGGTATCGTCAAACGTCACTTGTAACAGGGTGGACTATAAAGTTGATCACTGGATATGTAATGAATTATGTAGAAGGATGTGAGTGATGTAGATGAGATCTATCTCTATCATATGACGGAAGTGATATTTGTGGGCCCTTTGATAAAGTAAGCCTACTAAAATGCATGACCATGCTCAAATAAGTCAATATGAGATATTGAGCTCATTTGATTGGTGTAGTCTACTTGGGGATCAAGAAACACAAAGATTGATAGAGGATGACATGAGCTATGCCTCATTGATCAATCTAGATATCAAGGATAGAAGGATTGAGTCATATAAGATAATAGTCATAGAAAGGTGATGTCAGATCTCAACATTCTCATCACTTGAGTTGCAATGATGCATTACTAGATATCACTCATTGCTTATGTTTCTAAAAGGGGTTTTAGAGACATTACCAACGTTACGAGAACCTATTGGGTCACACACTAAGACATGTTATTTTGGAGATGAGGTTCATTTTAGTTTGACTAAATGAACCATTAGGCTATTGAATTGGATTCATTGAGTTAGACTCATTGATTGGGCCGAAACTTGAGTTAGACTCAAGTTGGGTTAATTTGAGTTAGACTTAAATCAAATTAATTGAAGAATATGAAGGGTTATGGATTCATCATGCATGGAAAAGGGAAAACCAAAGGTTGGAAGAAACCTCTTATTATGCATGATTAATATGAATTAATCATACATTGAAGAGGGAATACAAAAGGATGTTGCTAGTACAACTTTGATTCTCCAAAGTGTGTGTTCGTGTGGATACCATAGAGGTGCGACCATCCTAATCACGTTGAGATCCTTCGAAGAAAAGTTGTTACCGGGATTGCGAAGGGCTACACATCAAGTGTGTAACTGCTCGGGCGGCTGCAGTGTGCACACATTGCAAAGCAACGTGGGCACGCGCTGCACGAAGTGTGAAGCCGCACTTCGTGCAGCGCAACCGATAAACACCCCCTTTATAAGTGGGGTGTGTCCAAAGGAGAGGGAGAGGTGACATTAGGGTTTTGACGTCGAGAGGCTGTTCGGAGAACTAGAGATAGGAACTCCAAGGCACGACCGAGACTTGGCTTGTGGAGGAGGAGGAGCTTTCACGGTGATCGTTCCTTAGACAGAGAGCCATCTTCTTCCATTACTATTCGGACGCGAGAAGGTTCTGTAAGTTTTTCTTTTTCTCATTTTTACAGATTTGTTTTTCTTTTATTTTAGCTTAGATAATCTCAATTAGATGCTAAAACTACCAACATTGGTATTAGAGCTTTTGTTGGAAAGCATCTAATAGAGTTTAGAAATTTTTTTTTCTGCAAAATATATTGTTCATCGTGAAATCGCACGAAGAAGACAATGAACAGTGCTGAAACGCTGTTTCTGCAGTGAGTGGAATACCACTCTGGACAAACCACTCTAGCCATTCCAGAGTGGTTTGTCGAGTGGAAAACCACTCTGGATAAACTTCCCTGGCTAGAAACTACCCTGGAAGGGTGGTTTCACCATCGACGAAGCGATTTGACCCTTGCTCAGTAGCGGTTTAGCACGCCAAAGCGATTGAACCATCGAAGGCGGTTTAGCTAGCGGCAGGTGGTTCGCCGTGGGCCAAGCGATTTAGCCTGTCGAGCGGTGAAGCGGCCGAGAGGCGCTTTTAGCCTCGGAAGGCGGTTTGAGAACTTGCTAGGCGGTTTGAGGACCACCGGCGGTTAAACGGGCCAAGCGGTTTTACCATCGGCGAGGCTTTACGTCGGCGGCGGTTTAACCGCCGACATGGCGATTTAGCGCGGCGAGGTATTTTGCACCGAGGCGGTATAACTCGGCGAGCAATTTCTGCCGGCGGCCAGGCGGTTCTTGTCGGCGAGGCGGTGTTGGTGCAGTAGGCACCTAAGTCGAACCTGAGTTTTGATTATAGCAAACGATACAAAGTTAAGCTTATATTGTTATCTCACGAGCTAAATCGAGTGTGCAGAAAAGTGTCAACGCTGGAGCTGAAGGCTAACGACACTCGGAGGAAGCCACGGTGGTCGGGCGACACTTGAGTGACTTCGGAGGGAGCCGAAGGAATCGAGTGGAAGGCCAGAAGAGAAAGCGACACAGTAAGTATCGAGGTAAGCTCGTGTGTGTGCGAGAGTAAGAGAGGTCGTATCCTCCTTACGGGGATGATCTTAAGCGTAGATCCGACCAAAGACATCCTATAGATAGTCTAGGTTGAGATCGGATGGTCAGCGGCCGTCGAAATAATATTTTTGTTAAGCTAACTTTGCCCTGCAGCTAGCATTAGTCGACTGCCAGCTTGGAGGACTCGACTGTCGTCCATCAGTCGACTGTCTACGGTCAGCATTTGACTGGTGCTGCCATCAGTCGACTGATGATGGCCATCAGTCGATTGATGGTCAAGGATCAGTTTCGAGGAATCAAGGCTTATCACCTCATTTCAAGGGGAGTGGTGCTCAATTTTGATTGGCTGAAGTTCCTCTCGAAAAGGGGCTCAAAGGCTATAAAAGGAGGGCCTATCCTAGGGTTTCATCATCAATTCTAAGCTTCCAAAAGCCTCCGCAAAAGCTACAACTTTCCGACAATGAAGTGCTACCTCTCCGATGCCTTACGCTTATTTGTTTATTCTTTTCCGTCGGTATTAGTTTCATTTCAGCTTATATTTTTCATATTAATTATCTTTAATTGTCTCGGAGAGGGGGAGTGTCCCTCTACCTCAAGCTTTGTGACTTTTTGTATTCGTTAAACTCCTACCTCCAACAAGGAGGAGTTCGTTTAGTGTTTTGCCCTCCGTGCGTGGTCAAGGACCACTAGGGCCTTGGAGTAGTAGCCGAAGGCTACGAACCAAGTAAAAATCCTTTTGTCCTTCTTTATTTGTCATTTATCTTTCCGCTGCGTATATTTGTTTTGAAACGAATTCGAAAAAGAAAGAAAAGTTTTCTCTTGCTATTCACCCCCCTCTAGCGATCCGCTTCGATCCAACAATTGGTATCAGAGCCGGGGGTTGCTAAGATTCGATGAAACCACTGATCTAGCCATTTTATAGATTTTTTTTCTGTTTTTTTTTAATTTATTTCATTTGGTTAGTTTTTCTCCCACACTACTAATCCAAGACGCGAGTCTTGGTACATTTCGTGTGTTTGTGTCATTGTTAGGTTTCTCATTGTCATTTTATTGTTTATTTTGTATCAATGGCCCATCTCGAGGGTTTTAGCACCGTCCGACCTCCATTTTACAATGAAGATGACTTTCGTTATTGGAAGGGTCGGATGGAATGCTTTCTTAAAACTCAAATCGAGATGTGGATCATAATTCAAACGGGATTCACACTTCCGACTAATGAAGTGGGTGAATCCTTGGATTATGGCCAATGGACCATTGCGACAAAAAGATAAGTCAAAGCCAACGCCAAGGCAACTCAAATCCTCCAATGCGGCTTATCCAAGGAGGAGCTTAATCGCGTCGACCCCTTCATTAGCGCAAAGGACCTTTGGACAAAGCTAGTAGAGCTACACGAAGGGACCGATGAAGCCAAGGTATGTAAGCGCGATCTTTTGTTTAATAAATTATATAATCTAAAAATGCAGGAACATGAAACGGTGACGCAACTTCATGCTCGCATTCAAGACATAGTCAATAACCTACACGCGATCGGGCAAAAGGTCGAAAACCGCGACCTTATAAGGTATGTTCTTAACTCTTTTCCGAGGACTACCTTGTGGGCATCCATGGTCGATGCCTACAAGGTCTCCAAGGATCTTTTGAAACTTAGGTTAGATGAGTTATTTTCTAATTTCGAACTTCATGAGCAGTCTAACTCGGAACCCGAGAAGGGTATAGCACTTTTTGCAGGTTCAAGGAAGAAAACCGCAAACAAGCCACCCTCGAAGGAAGAAGAGGATGAGTCCGATTTGGAGGTCGACTCGGAAATGGAGGCCGAACTAGTAAACCTAGTTCGGAGGATAGTCAAGGGCCGAAAATGAACCATCACTCGACTCAATGAAGGTAAGCCTAAAAGTTCGAATATTAGATGTTACGAATGCAACAGGTTTGGACACATCAAGTCCGAATGCCCAAAACTCAAGAGCAAAGAACCAAAACACAAAAAGGCACTCAATGCTACATGGGAAGAAGTGTTTGAGGAAGAAGATGATGATCGCGTCCTCATGGCTAAACCGATGGAATCGAACACGAGTCGTAATCGGAAACCAAGACGAGCCTGATCGGAAGCGCTATTCAAGACAAGCCACGGATACGCATCCGGTTCAAAAGATACACTCAAGGTAAGTCGATCCCTTATTAGTATGATTTATAGTGCAATTATGTTCTTAACTAGAAAATTAGCTAAGTCCAAGTCCAAGGTCGAGACCCTGGTTGAGGAAGTTAAACTCCTCAAACATGAGATCTCCCTAACCTCTTCGACTAGTCGAGTTCAAGAGGAGGACTCAACTCAGGTTGAAAAACTCAAAGTTGAGAACTCACTCTTGAAGAGTCAAGTCGAAGATCTTAGGAACACGTTGGAAAGATTTACTTTGGGATCCAAAGGACTTGATCTCCTACTTGGATCGCAAAGGGCCGTGTACAACAAGGTCGGACTAGGGTTTAGCTCAAATACGACCAACAAGTCATATATGTCGATTATAAGTCGACATAAAAAACGTGTCCAAGCATGGGTCTCTAAGACCGGCTTGATTTCAAACTTAGGATCGAACCAGTACTGGGTTCCCAAGGATCAAATCCACTATGTGGAGAGACCGAACCGATTCAACGGTCCAGGGGGAGCTAGTACAAAACTTGTTTGTATTTTAACTTAGAAATTGCATGCTTAGGTTCTTTATTTAGTTTGATTCTTCTTTTTAGAATGACTAGATAGGACTATAACTCGTCAATACTTGATAACATAGTACCAGGATGCGGCGAGATGATAGTACGCTAGGAAAGCGGAGTCTTGTGTATTCAGGCTAAATAAGACGTATATAGTTCGGTGCACTTGACCGAGTGGAACTAGCTGAAGCTACCTCACCGTATCCTAGACTAGTTAGACTAGGAAGTGGTCTTAGGTGAGTCAAGTCTCTATTTTCTTGAAAATGGCTTTGTCTAAGGAAGTGATCATTGTTCCGATCAAAGAAGGCCTCTGTGCCTCGCCACGACCTGGAAGCCATGATCTTGAAAAGGTGACTTGATGAGCCTAAGGTCAAATCTGAATCTAACGCAAGGTTGACAAGTGTTCAATTCATTAAACTTAAATCAAGTAAAATTGGAAGTCATCTCACAAGAACATATAGGGTTAACATGTTTGATCATGTAGACATGGGTGAGATGATTGAGGTTAATAAACTTCACCCAATCTTTAATAAATCCAATATCCGATCCAACTACCTTGCGTGTAGGATCAATGGATGTTGGACAGTGGTTTCTCCCGACATATAACTGGGGTCAACTCAAATTTTCGAAGCTTCGATTCAAACGACAAGGATCGATAGCCTTCGGAAACAACGGGAAGCTCAAAATCGTCGGATCAGGTGATATTGAGCTCAACTCTAACTTTATTATTCAAAATGTCTTATTGGTAGAAAATTTTCAATATAATTTACTTAGTGTAAGCCAATTGTGTGATAATAACTATAAGATCATATTTCTAGAAAATGAATGCATAATTAGTAAGGGAACCAGAAATAACAATATTTACACAATTAACTTAACTAACTCCTCAACTAAGTGTCTTATGACACGGTAAGAGGAATCATGGTTGTGGCACCGACGACTCGGTCACTCACACCCAAGACTCATCCACAAGATGAGTCAGAGTGACTTAGTCAGAGGTTTGCCTAACCTCAATAACTTGAACAATAAAATATGTAATGCTTGTCAACAAGGTAAACAATCTAGGACACAACATCAACTAACTAATCAAGAACGAACCAAAAGTGTTCTTGAGCTCCTACACATGGATCTATTTGATTCACACGGAGCTAAGTCACTTAATGGGAGTAAATTTTGCTTAGTCATTATTGATGACTATTCTAGATTTACTTGGGTTAGGTTCATCAAACACAAAAGTGATATCCTAGATCAATTAATCAACCTATTTAAACTAATAGAAAATCAACAAAACCTTAAAATCAAAAGACTTATGACTGATCATGGTGGTGAATTCGAGAACCACAGGTTTACAGAATTCTGTAACCTAAATGGATACCACCATGAGTTCTCTTGCCCTAGAACCCCACAACAAAATGGCCTAGTAGAACGTAAGAATAGAACCCTACAAGAAGCCGCTAGGACAATCTTAAACGAGTATAACCTACCCGATAGATTTTGGGCGGAAGTCGTGAGTACGACATGCTATGTCCAAAATAGGATCCTTATAGTAAAGAGGCACCTTAAGACCCCATATGAAATTTATTATGATAAAATACCTAACATCGAGTACTTTAGGGTATTTGGGTGTAAGGTACATATTCTAAACACTAAGGATTATCTAGGAAAATTTACATCCAAAACCTCGATCGGGATCTTTCTAGGATACTCGACTACAAGTAGAGCTTATAGAGTATATAACCATGACACCCTTAGAGTCGAGGAGACTATCAATGTAGTATTTGATGAAGAATACGAACCTTCAAAACCCCCGGCAACCCCAATTAGCGAGCCGATTCATACTAGACTTAACTCTGATCCGGAGATCAGGTCTAGTATTAATCCTAACCTAAGTCAACTAAGTCACTCTATCGACCAAGTGGTAGAAGACTCTAGTCAAACTAAGACTCAAACGAGTCATCCTATTGACCAAGTGGTAGATGACCCAAACCCAAATCAAACTAGGACTCAAACCAATCATCCTATCGACCAAGTGATAGGTGATCCAAGTCTGGGAGTTCAAACTAGAGCCTCATACAGAAACCTTAGTCAAATCTCCCTGATTTCCAAAATTAAACCCAAAACTATTGACCAAGCTCTTCTTGATCCCAATTGGATTATTGAAATGCAAGAAGAGATGGCTCAATTCACCAGGAATGAAGTATGGGAATTAGTACCACCACCTAAATATAAAACAATCATTGGAACGAGGTGGGTGTTTAGGAATACACTTGATGATAAAGGTGAGGTAGCTAGAAATAAAGCTAGACTAGTGGCTAAAGGGTTTAGTCAAGTTGAAGGTTTAGATTATGACGAGACCTATTCCCAGTAGTTAGATTAGAGTCCATTTGAATGCTATTAGCGTATGCTACACATCGAGGATTTAAGTTGTTTCAAATGGATGTGAAATCAGCATTCTTGAATGGATACATTAAAGAAGAGGTTTATGTTAGTCAACCCCCCAGTTTCGAAAGTTTAGATAAACCCGACCATGTCCTTTGGTTAAAGAAATCCCTCTATGGACTTAAACAAGCTCTTCGAGCTTGGTACGAGAGACTTTCGATGTATCTTAAGTCCAAAGGATTTAATCAGGGTATAGTTGACCCAACTCTTTTCGTAAAAACCTTAGGTAAAGATATATTCATAGCTCAAATCTACGTAGATGATATTATTTTCGGAACCACCAACTCGATCCTACTAAATGAATTCATTTCACTTATGGAAAGTGAATTTGAAATGAATTTAGTAGGAGAGTTGAGTATCTTCTTAGGTCTACAAATTAAACAAACTAAAGATGGAATTTACCTACATCAACGCAAATATACTAGGGAATTAATTAAACGCTTTGGAATGCAAGATGCTAAAATTATTAATACTCCAATGGCAACGAATGTAAATATAGAAGAAGATGTAATCGGAAATTCAATTGATTTAAAATACTACAGGAGCGTAATAGGGAGTCTCCTTTACTTAACTGCAAGCCGACCTGATATCTTATTTGCAGTAAGTATGTGCGCAAGGTTCCAAACCTGTGCTAAGGAGCCTCATCTAACTCTAGTCAAGCGTATCCTTAGATATCTAAAGGGTACACTTAATGTCGGTATTTGGTACCCTAGATCTACCGAGTTCGAACTAACCGGCTACTCCAATTCGAACTATGCCGGTAGTAAGCTCGATAGAAAGAGTACGAGTGGTTGTTGTCAACTTCTCGGCTCGAGTCTAGTAAGTTGGTGTAGTAGGAAGAAACACTGTGTTGCCTTATCTACCACCGAAGTCGAATACATCGCAATGGGTGAGTGTGTCACTCAGCTTCTTTGGATGAAGCACACTTTCCGAGACTTTAAGTTAGATTTTACAAACACTAAACTCCACGTAGATAACATTAGCTCAATTAACCTAACTAAGAATCCAATATGTCACTCTAGGACCAAACATATAGAGGTCAAACACCATTTAATTCGAGAACATGTGGCCAACGGAGCCATACAACTCGAATACGTCGAATCGAAGTCTAACTTGGCAGACCTATTTACTAAACCCCTACCCGAAGCCGAATTTAGTCTATTAAGACGGAAATTGGGCATGTGCGTAGTAGAATAGGAACTTACAAATTATATTTTCTTACTACTATTTCCTACTTTTCATTTTTATGGAACTAGCATAGGACATACCTTAGATGTCATGCACCTATAGATTTAAGGAGTCAATACATCTCACAACACATAGGACTAATGTGTTTGTGTACTTAGCCACGTAGATGGGCGTGAGATGTTAGGACCTTACTCCTGGTTCCAGATGTAGAGCTAGTGCATCGCCATGAACCACGGAGTATAATCATACATATTAACCGACTCTGACCAGGACTGGTTGATCTTTCATATCAATCAAGCCAAATATGAGTCGAACATTTTATAGATGAGCTTATTTTCAATATATTATTTTCAAAATAATATGGAACATGCTTGGACTTTAGATTTAATATTTAATTTTGTTAAAAGGCCACACACCCTCACTCTTTTTGATATATGACAAAAGGGGGAGAAAAAGGCCAAAGTTAAGTTAAGGGATCAAAATTTTTAAAAGGCCAAAGTTAGGGGATCAAAAATAAAAGGCCAAAGTTAAGTTATCAAAATTTAAAACTTCATATTTATTTACATGACCAAAAGTTAAGTAAATTTTTACTTAACTTTTGGAAGTAAAGGCCAAGTTAAGAGAATTCTTAACTTAAACTTATTTTTAAACACTATGGCCAAACGTTAATGTTTTACTTAAGAAAGGGGGAGAAAGGGCCTCTTAACCTAAACATTTCACTAAGGCCAACTTTAAGTAATGTTAGTTACTTAAACTCTTCCTAAATAGCAACCCTCAAGGGGGAGGATTAAGGTTTTTCTTTCAAATCTCACCCTCGGTCAAGGGGGAGGTTTTCCCAAGGGGGAGTACTTGAAGAAAATCCTTACTACTCCTACTTAATCCTTTTATTACTATTTCTCATGCACATTATTATTCTTCATGCATGCTATTTTCTTAACTTTGTATGTGGGTTTGCCATAGATAAAAAAAAGGAGGAGATTGTTGGTGCAATAGACACCTAAGTCGAACATGAGTTTTGATTATAGCAAACGATAAAAAGTTAAGCTTATATTGTTATCTCACGAGCTAAATCGAGTGTACAGAAAAGTGCCAACGCTGGAGCTGAAGGCTAGCGACACCCGGAGGAAGCCGCGGTGGTCGGGCGACACTCGAGTGACTTCGGAGAGAGCCGAAGGAATCGAGTGGAAGGCCGAAAGCGAAAGCGACACAGTAAGTATCGAGGTAAGCTCGTGTGTGTGCGAGAGTAAGAGAGGTCGTATCCTCCTTACGGGGATGATCTTAAGCATAGATCCGACCAAAGGCATCCTATAGATAGTCTAGGTCGAGATCGGACGGTTAGCGGCAGTTGAAATAATGTTTTTGTTAAGCTAACTTTGCCCTGTAGCTAGCATCAGTCGACTGCCAGCTTGGAGGACTCGACTGTCGTCCATCGATCGTATGCGAGTCGACATTCGTGGTGCTACCATCGATCGGATGATGATGGCCATCGATCGATGGTCAAGGATCGGCCGAGTCAAGGCTTATCACCTCATTTCAAGGGGAGTGGTGCTCAATTTTGATTGGCTGAAGTTCCTCTCGAAAAGGGGCTCAAAGGCTATAAAAGAAGGGCCTATCCTAGAGTTTCATCATCAATTCTAAGCTTCCAAAAGCCTCCTCAAAGCTACAACTTTTCGACAACGAAGTGCTACCTCTCCGATGCCTTACGCTTATTTTTTTATTCTTTTTCATCGGTATTAGTTTCATTTCAGCTTATATTGTTTATATTAATTGTCTTTAATTGTCTCGGAGTTTTTATTATAACGAGGAGAGGTGGAGTGTCCCTCTACCTCAAGCTTTGTGACTTTTTGTATTCATTCAACTCCTACCTCCAACAAGGAGGAGTTCGTTTAGTGTTTTGCCCTCCGTGCGTGGTCAAGGGCCACTAGGGCCTTAGAGTAGTAGCCGAAGGCTACGAACCAAGTAAAAATCCTTTTGTCCTTCTTTATTTGTCATTTATCTTTCCGCTGCATATATTTGTTTTGAAACGAATTCGAAAAAGAAAGAAAAGTTTTCTATCGCTATTCACCCCTCCCTCTAGCGATCCGCTTTGATCCAATAGGCGATTTACCACCGGTCAGGGCAGTTTGCCGCCAGCCAGGGTGGTGTACCGCCAACCAGGGCGGTAAATCGCCCTGCCAGGGCAGTTTTTTTGAATTGGGCCGAATGAAAATGGGCTCAAAATTTAATTTCCAATTGGGCTGCCATGATTTTAATTGGGCCGAATTTAATTGGGCCGAATGTAGATGGGCTCAGAATCAGTTTTTTAATTGGGCTGGATTTCTAATTGTACTGTCAATTAGAGAGGCCTGATTGAATAATTGGACTTAGGCTTTAATTTGAGATTCAAATTAATTTGGGCATAAGTTCAATTAATTGGATTTTTACGAAAGCTAGGTGCTCAATTAGCACAAATAAGTGTTTTGTTAAGTGCTCTGGCACGACCAAGTGTAAATTGGACTTGGTTAACTCAACTCTAATTTGGTTCGACTTAATCATGCTTGACTGAACTGGATTTGTCCAGATTGGCGTTAATTAGCATGATTTGACATTGGCTGAATCAGTTGTGGCTGAGTCAGTCGTGGTCAAATTTGGATCGGGCTAAGTTAAACACAATGTTTGTAAGCCGGTATTGACTGACTTGCTAAAGTTGACTTTGGTCAACTAAACTCATGACTACATAATCAAGTAATTGTTTGGAACAATTGGGACTTGATATAAACAACTTAGAGATAGATCAAATGAACTAGAGTTGATACCTAGGAACGATGAGAAAGAATACTATGCATATTGCTTGGGTGCCTGGGGTACTCGGATCGAATTGCATGGTGTTTGGATTCTCACGCTCAATATTGAGTCTTCAAGAAACTAGTCGACTAAACTTAGATGATAGTCAATTGGTAAAAGTACCAATTGACTGGTCTAAGTAAGTCTATCGACAGTTCTCTATAAAATCAAGGAAATTTATTTCTTGATTTATTGTGATAGTTCTATGTCTATATATAAATTGAATTAAGCTGGTAAGTATATTGGTTTGTCAGTTTTGAGCTAACTTAATTAATTTCAATTTTTCCAAATGACACGGATGATTACCACTATGACTAGACGCGATGTATTGCGTAATCAGCTAAGAGAGGCTATCCGGGGGATAAAGTATGACTCAGCTCATGGAGTCGGGTGGCACATCAGGAGACTTGATAGATTGTTCTAGAGACTCGAGATGCAGGAGTTTCTGATTCTGGAGAATTACAAAATTTGGGCTCTGGTTCGCTCCTTTGCCCACAAAGACTTTGAGTGACATGCACATCGATCTGGGGCACTATGAGGACGCATCTATTATACCCTGATTATCTTGTTTGCTTCACTATGAGGACTATGAGGTCCATCGTGAAGATCCAGAGGAAGATTTGAAAGAGGACCCTGGTGGAATCTTTCCTTTTGGATCGCTTCAAAGGTGTCCTACGGAAGATTTTGCATCCTGACATCATCTTGAAAGCATCTCGGCGAGGGATGTCCTAGTTCAGCCCAAGAAGATTGGGCATGTTTGGATCATTATTGCACTAGTATTTATCCTAGTGGGAGTAATGATTATCTATCTAGTTGTTTAGTTTTTTATTTTTTCAGTTATGAGTAGGAAGAATATTATATGTAACATTCTTAGTAGAGTTATCTTTGTTATGTGTTGACAATGTACAACAAGTTTAATTTAATGATATGTTCATTTTATGTTGTTAACTCTACATGATGCATGATATTTTTGCTCTTTGATTTGTTCATATTGAGTACAATTTAAATGAAATGTTCATTTAATGATATCATGTTAAGATGGGATGTATGTAATGTAATTGATCAAAGTCGATTCGATTAGAACATACAAATGATGAGTGGGAATTTGATTGTCACTTGATTTTGTAAACCAAATCGAATTCACATTGAGTCAATTTATAGATCACATACATAAAATCATACACTGAATAACTAAATAATGTGTTTATTTATGTTAGATTATGACAACTAAAAACATCATAGCTGAACTCAATAAGGGTGAGAAACTCAATGGGGATAACTACAAGATCTGACACCTCAAGATACAGTATGTACTTGAGGAACAAGAAATTCTAGAGCCTGTAAATCAGGTCATGATAGAACCTGTAGATGGTCCCACTGTGCAAAATAGGAGAGATCTTGATGCCTACAAGGCATGGAAGAAGAAAGACTCCACTGCTAAGGGCATCTTGATTAGTTCAATGATAGATGACCTAGTTTTTGAGTATAAGTTGTATCCTTCAGCTCATGCTGTCTAGGTTGCCCTTAAGGACAAATACAGCGGAGTCAGTCTGAGCAAGCTTCGACAGTTGATGATCAAGTTCGATAGCTACAAGAAGCGCCCGAATGTCACTATGGTTCAACATCTCAGGGAGATGTCGAATATGATTCGGGAGCTTAAAACTGTCGGTCACGAGCTGACAGATGAACAACAAGTTCAGGAAGTCATTCGATCCCTTCCAGATTCTTGGGAGACCATGAAGCAGACCCTAACTCACAACGAAAGTATTATGACTTTCGCTGATGTCTCACGCCATATTGAACTAGAGGCAGAGAGAGTAGCATCCGTGAGGATTTCTGGCCAAGCCTATTTGGCTGCTGGTTCTGCTGGATCATCTGGATCCAAGAAAAAGAGATGGTTCAAGAAGGGGAAGGGAAAAAAAGAAAGCAGTTGCTGTTGCAGGTGGGACAGGCCCAATCAAGAAGAACAAGAACAAGAAGACAGAGAAGAAACCTAAAAGCAAGGTAACTTGCTTTAATTGTGACAAGAAGGGTCACTATGCTCGGGAGTGTACCGAGCCAAGAAAGGTAACTTCTAGCCTGTCTTTTGAGCATTTTGTTGCTAGTTCTGTGTTGTTGGCTAATTCTTATCCTTTGTGGATTATAGATTCGGGAGCAACCAACCATGTAGCTTGGGAGTGAGTTACATATGTGGAGTATCGTCAGGTACCAGCTGGCAACAAATGGATATATGTAGGAAACGATGCAAGAGTCGAAGTCAAAGGAGTCGACACTTACAAACTTAACCTTCGGGGTGGAAGGACATTGTTTCTACATGATGTCTTGTATGCTTCTGAGATTCGGAGGAATCATGTATCAGTTACTTGTCTTATTGATTTAGGCTATTGTATAAATTTTTACAGTCGATGTATTGAACTCAAGATTGACTCAGTGTCAATCGGTTATGGTTTTTTAACGAATGGTTTTATGGTTCTTGATGTGGAACCAAATGACAATTGTGCGATTGATAATTATTTTTCAAATATTGCTCTTACTAGTGATGCAAAAATAACTGATGATATTTGGCATGCTAGATTAGGACATATAGGACAAGATCGCATGAATCAGTTAGCTAAAGAGGGCTTATTGGGCTCTCGAGCTAAGATTAACTTGTCTATATGTGAGCATTGTCTTGCTGAAAAAGCAATTAGGAAACCATTCGATAAGGCTATTAGGGCAGTGTCACCGTTGCAATTGATTCATTCGGATATTTGTGGTCCAATGAATGTGAGGGCTAGACATGGAGCTTCCTATTTCATTACATTTATTGATGATTTCTCTCGTTTCGGTCATGTGTATTTAATTTCTCACAAATCTGAAGCATTGGATTGCTTCATTCGTTATATGAACGAAGTTGAGAATCAAATGGAACGTAAGGTTAAGACTTTACGCACTGACCGTGATAGAGAATATTTGTCTGATATATTCAAGACAATATGTAATGATAAAGGGATTATTAGACAGCTGATGATCCCTGGAACTCCACAGCAAAATGAGGTTGCTGAGAGAAGAAATAGTTAACAAATTGCCTTCAAAGTCAGTTCCATCTACCCCATATGAACGTTGGACAAGCAGAAAACCAGATTTGGGAAATCTGAGACCCTGGGGGTCGGCTGCCTATGTTCATGATAGTTCTCACAAGCATAGAAAACTGAGACCTAGAGGTAAGAAGTGTATCTTTATAATATATTTTGATACTTCAAAAGGTTATGTTTTCATAGGTGAGCAATCAGATGGAACGATCTCTGAATTGGATTCGAGAGATGCTACTTTTCTTGAAACTGAGTTTCCAGCTAGAGGTGAAGTTGATAAGACAGTTCCTCTATTTGAGGAGGAAAAGTCGTTATCAACTGGACAGGTGTCTAGTGGGATACCTGGAACTAGTCAACCCAGTAAGAGTACTTTGCCTAGCCATGGGGTGACTTCTCATTAGCCCAACTTACAGAAAAGTGTTCGTAAGATCAAACCTAAGAAGAGGTTTGATATTGAGAATGAGGCAATGATGACACTCCCTATTGACGATGAGGAACCTCAGTCAGTAAAGGAAGCTCTGGGCTCTAGAGCTGGAGAAAAGTGGAAAGTTGCAATGGTTGAAGAAATGGAGTCAATGATTAAGAATCATGTTTGGGAGTTAGTCGATCTTCCTTCTAGCCGAAGAGCTATTGGGAATAAATGGATTCTCAAAATAAAGAGGAAAGCTGATGGATCGATTAACCGATACAAAGCTCATCTAGTTGCAAAAGGATTTACCTAATTGGAGGGTATTGACTTTGAGGAGACATTTTCTCCCGTAGTAAAGTTTGTGTCAATCTGAGTTATTTTGGCTTTAGTGGCGCATTATGACTTGGAGTTACATCAGATGAATGTAAAAATTGATTTCCTTAACGGTGAGCTTGATGAGGAAATCTATATGATCCAACCAAAAGGTTTCGTTGTTGAAGGCCAAGAAGATAAAGCATGTAGATTGAAGAAATCTATATATGGGCTAAAGCAAGCATCAAGACAGTGGAACATAAGATTTAACGAAGTAGTTTTATCTTATGGTTTCAAAATGATCAATGAAGATCATTGCGTTTTCCTGGAAAAGGATAAAGGAAAGTATGTCATTTTATCATTATATGTTGATGATATGTTGATTGCAGGAAATGACATAGACTTTGTGATAGAAGTCAAAAAGTGGCTTTCATCACAATTTGACACACTAGATATGGGAGAAGCTGAATACATCTTAGGAGTAAAGATCATCAGGGATCGATCTAAGAGACTTTTGGGTTTGTCTCAAGATTCTTATATAAATAAGATGTTACAACATTTCAGCATGTCTAATTGCAACAGTGAATAAACACTTATTGTGAAAGGTACTGTTCTGAGCAATAGTATGAGTCCCAAAACTCCTAATGAAATAGCCGAGATGAATAAAAAATTATATGCCAGTGTTGTTGGTAGTTTAATGTACACTATGTTGTGTACTCATCCCGATATCAGCTATGTTGTTGGCTTAGTCAACCGTTTCCAGTCAAACCCAGGACCGAGACACTGGAAGGCAGTGAAAAAGATATTCAGATATCTGAAAGCGACGACAGATTACAGTCTTTGTTATCAAGGATCATATATGAGCCTGAAGAGATATTCAGATGCAGATTGGGCTGGGAACTTGGATGATAAAAAATCTACATTAGACTATGCGTTCTTGTTGAATGGTGGCGTCATCTCTTAGAACAGCAAGAAATAGGCCTATGTGGCCTTATCAACCATGGAAGCTGAATATGTGGCATGTTTGGTAGTTGTACAAAAAGTGGTCTGGTTAAGGAGGTTCCTGAAGCATCTGAAGATTGTTGAAGACAGTGGGAGTCCAGTGACTGTCTACTGTGACAGTCAAGCTGTTATAGCTTTTTTCAAGAATCCCAAATATCACAGCAAGGGCAAGCATATTGCTATAAAGTACAATTTTATCAGGGATATTGTTGCTAAGAAGAAGGTTATTCTTGAGTATATCCCTACTCGAGCTATGCTTGCAGATCCTTTTACTAAGCCAATGACTAGAGAGTCATTTAATGAGCATGTAAAGTCTATGGGACTTCGCAGAATGTAACAGTTTTGTAATGACAATCGGATATTGTAATTTGATTATTTTTAATGCAAGCCATCATTTATTCAATGTATGTGATGTTACATTCTGATAAGATCTCGGT
Source organism: Wurfbainia villosa (assembly GCA_025175895.1). Taxonomy (NCBI): domain Eukaryota; kingdom Viridiplantae; phylum Streptophyta; class Magnoliopsida; order Zingiberales; family Zingiberaceae; genus Wurfbainia; species Wurfbainia villosa. The sequence continues at coordinate 38,008,327 of CM045992.1, read as the reverse complement.
AAGCATGTTGACAAGTAGTGATTGGTCCTCTCACATGGACAATCATCTCTATTTGTTATGTACAAATAGGAGTAAGACAATTGCTTATAGGATATCTTTGGAAGCTATATGTATCGGATACATACCTATAGGTTAAGGTCGTCTTGATATGTGTATCAAGATAAGATCATTTAAGAAAAGTGATCGAAGTAAATGTTCCCACCATTTACTATACCTGTTTAATGAACCAGATTAGAATTCATATGTTGAATTCAGGATTAGACATTTGGAATGTCTGAATTTAGATCTATAGATGTTGAACATGCGCTCTTTATTAATAAAGAGAATAATATCATAGTATGTGATTCATACCACATGTGTTAAGGCGACAATAAGGGTAGTAGGAGAATGAATCCCTGCTTTTCTACTATGTGAGCCCTTTGAGATTATATGTTAATCTCAGCATTTGTCCATTGTGACTATTTAGGTGTATGCTTGAAGTTTTAATCAGGGTCTACTACTTTAGCATGTAAACCTATCGACTATGGATGATTCGGTCTATGGAACATGACTAGAAAAGCGACCGATTAAAATGAATAGATTCACACTAAAAAGGAAGATTAGATATGTTTACATCCTTTGAAAATTATTCACTGGTCGACCCATTTTCTGTTATATATGGAAATGTTTATGAATATTAAGAATATGGAACATGATCTTGACTTGATGGTCATTATGAGGGATTAGAGATTTTCATATTGATGTAAATGGAGATTATTTAATCTGGCCAAATAGCAAGACATTATATCTAGGAAAACGGTTAAGTACCACCAGGAGAAAGGTTCAGTACCACTTGGAAAATGGATGGGAGCTACTTGAAGGATGACAATCGGTCATCAGGTGAGTGACTACGTGTCATTTAGAGAATGGTTATATACCATTTGTAGAGAGGCTAAGTTAGGCGTAACAACTTTTCTTAGCATTGATTGCTCTATGAGCAGCTATGTAAGGTGTAACAACTTTTATAGCATTGGATTACTCAGTGTGCTTGCTGTCGCACGAGCCATTTTTCTAAGTATAAATTGGTTGTTCTAATGGTCTTTTGTGACTATTGATCTCTGTTCTATTAGTCTTTTGGGACTATAATCTCCAACATGATTTTGGTCTATGTGACTAGATACTTCTATTAGTCATTTGGGACTAATGACTCCGGCTCTATTTAGTCTATGTGACTAAATATCTCTTATTGGTCTATGTGACCATTTTATCTATGTGACATGCTTTGGACGAGTGAGAGATGTAACTGCTCGGGCGGCTGCAACGTGTGCGCGCCACACTTCTTGCAGCGCAACCGATAAACACCCCCTTTATAAGGGGGGGGGTGTCCAAAGGAGAGGGAGAGGAGAGATTAGGGTTTTGACGCCGAGAGGCTGTTCGGAGAGCGAGAGATAAGGAACTCCAAGGCACGGCCGGAATTTGTCTTGTGGAGGAGGAGGAGCTTTCGTGGTGATCGTTCCTTAGACAGAGAATCATCTTCTTCCATTACTATTCGGACGCGAGAAAGTTCTGTAAGTTTTTCTTTTTCCCGTTTTTACAACTTTGTTTTTCTTTTATTTTTGCTTAGATAATCTCAATTAGATGCTAAAACTATCAACAAATTAAGGGTAATCTCTCAACTAGATGTAGTTGTAAGAACGATCAATTATATATATATATATATGAATCTTTGGAGGTATTCAATTTTTCCGCTGTATTTTATGATTGTTTTTCGCACATCTCTACACCTATAGTCTTGGACCTTGATAGCATGGTCACTTTTGGGAACAAAGACAACAAGCGTATGATTTCATACCTTGGACAGTTTGCATTCAAAAACAAATTCATTATTGCTGAGGTAAAATCGCATGACTGTATCCCATGCCTCTCCTTCATTACTTATTATTATGGATAACAATCACCTATGCTGTAGTGGATGTGATTGCTCTCTCCTTTATTTGTCATTATGGATGACAACTACAGTGGATGTATTAAGTATACTAGTACACTGTTAATTAATTTATAGATTAGCTTCCGTCTAAAAATTTTATTTTAAAGAGATATATTAGGATTTTCGATCCTTTTATTAATTTTGATATAAAAATTCACCATGTTCTAATTGGGAATCAACTTATGGTTAATATTTCTGATGGTATACGTTGATTTGAAAATAAGCATGTAGTCTTGAGATTATTTTTAACAAATAGTCATTTCATTGGGATAATAGTTTGTCTTTTGTTTGGGGTTTAATCGTGGTGTTTTACTTTGATGTTGACAATACATTATAAAGTTGTATGTACAATTTGATATGGTACATAAAGGTGCACTACAAAACTTGGGTATGCCAAAATGAAAGATTGAAATTGTTTGAAGAATGTTAAATAAAGTGAGGAGTCGTGTAAAGCTTTTGACTCAAAGATGGTTATCAAGTTTAAAAAGTCAAAGATCAAACTTGGAGGACGAAAAACATCTGAATTGAGTGAGGAGTGATAAGGAGCTTTGGAGTCAAGAATGATCATTTAGCTTAACGAAAGGTACATAAGACATATGACTCCTGTATTGTTGTAATATTATTTCACTTCACGTGAGTCAAGCAAATCAAGTTGAAACTTTTATTGGTGGTGAATTTATAGGTTATTATCGTAACCATTCGATCGTACTGTATTAGTGAGAATCTAATCAAGTGATCTATTTGTTGGTTCGTGGATTTAGTTTATTCGATGTAGATTTAATGTGTAAAATCCATTAGTCCGGATCTGTTATTCGTGATGGATCGATAATGAATCCGATCCGATATCTATATATAGGGTGTGATCCCCATATGGGTTGGATAACCTAATAACTTCCTTGTATCCTATCAGCAAGGAGGGTTTTACGATGTCGTCGCTCTAAAACCCTACGGAAGACCCGTCTTAATTCTTTGCAAGAATTTCGGATCAGATTGACGACGTGAGATCAATAGTCACTCTGTTGTGTTCAGGTTTTATTTACTACATGCCTTCATTTATTTTTTTATTGCCATAAATTTCGATAAGACTAAATCTGTATCACGAATCATGTTGTATCTATTTGATTCCTAATATGCAAGTCTTAGATTCGCGATTTCTATCAATTGGTATCAGAGCAAGTCATTTTATCAATTTTATGGCATTTGGTTGAAATTTTCATCATTTTTCATCGATTTTGCATGAGATATGGATATTTTATCACAAAACGATGATTATTCGATGAAAAAGTAAGTAGAAAACCTAGTGTTAGGCACTAGATCTAGGTATTTTGAGTTTTTCCGTGAAGAACACAAAGAACATGATGTAACCACTATCGTTCATGGTGAAACCCACATGTTTGACTCGATAAAATCACCCTGAGTCGCCTATAAGTTGACTGATGTATTGCATCAATCAACTGTTGCACCTAAAAATATTGAACAAAATATTTTTGAGTCGACTGTTGGATTCGATTGGAGACACTAGTCGACTAGTCCTTGAGGTCAGTCGACTGATGTGCTTAAACTTAGGCACAACATCTTTTCGAATCGACTGAAGCACTTGATTGATGTATCAGCCAACTGCCATAAGGGATCAGTCGACTAATGAGCTAAGTTTAAGCACAGAAGAGTTGCAGGTTAACTAGAGCAATCGACTGATATCAGTCACTAGTCGACTGGTGTTTATAAAGTCATCCATAGAATGTTTTCTAGTTGACTGAATAACTCGACTAATATATATCAGTTGATTACCATTACTATTAGTCGACTAATATTGTTGTGGATAAGATTGAGCACAGTTTGATGTAGAAAACTTACGAAGGTCATAACTTTTCGCTCGGGATCAGTTTTGAGTGTAGGAACTTCGGTGAGCGCCAGAGGGGGAGGGGGGGGGGGTGAATGGCACTTTCGTTGCTTGACGATGGAATTTGTTCATGCTTGATCATCTACAATACTTGTTATGCGTAGCAGAAATAAAGATAATAAAATAATAACAAAAATACAAGCACACAATACACAAGCGATATACGTGGTTTGGAACCTTAGGATTCCTACTCTATGGGGTGAGCTCAACGAGCTCTAGTAATGTACACACCACTAATAAATCTCCTTCTCGGTGGCTCACCGGAGGTGGAGAAACCTCGTACAAGTGTTTACAATAATAAATAAAAGAATACAAGCAAATATAAATGAAATTCAACCAAAAAGTTAAGAGCACTTTACAAACTAGTGCTTTGAATGTTTTGCTTGTTGGTTTCATGGATGAGCTCGAAGAACCTTGAAATGCACCTGCACTTCATCTTCAAATCACCTCAACAACCTTCCAAGAAACCATGGCCGAAATCCTCCATGAGCTGCTCCTTTTATAAAGTGGACGCAATACAGACGATCGGAGGGGTTTTGGGATGATCGGAGAAGAAATCATGCGAGCAGAAGATGTGAAGAAGTCGAACCCTAGCGGTTCGGCCTTATAAAAATGCGATGTTAGTCGACTGATGTGCCATATCAGTCGACTGTTAGCGGTCCAGTGAACGGTTCACAAAATCGGCAGTCGACTGAATTGGCTCGGCACTCGACTGCTAAAGCTTCTATGTCGAGCTATAGTAGAATCAGTCGACTGATGTGACAAGCCCTCAACTGCTAGACTAGCCACTCGACTGTTAGCTCTTCTATCTCGAATAATAGTAGCATCAGTCGACTGTTGTGGATCTTCAATCGACCGATGGACAATCAGTCGAGTGCTGGAAGCAGCACTCCACTGCTGATCTCGCGGTGTCATGCTACAGTGTTATTAGTCGACTGATATCTGATTTTCAGTTCTGAAATTTAGTGAATTTTGATTTCTTTACTCAATTTATTTCATTTTAACGTGTTTATGCATGTATATCGAATATATTAGTGTTATGCCTATGTTTACATATTTGTTAATGTATTTTGGTATTTTGTTTCATTTTCACAAGCATTAACATCCAATAGTTTCAAATCATAGCATCTCACCCTTTCTAAGTGTTAAAGTACACAATTAAGGTGAATGGTATATTTTGTCAGATGCAATACACCATAAACATACCTTCCATGCAAACATATGGTAAAACACATGAAGCATGGTAAGTATGTGACATCAAGATGTATAGTACTTGAGTATTAATCTTAAATGTAATTTCTAAGCCTTAAGACAATTTTCTTGATACACTAATTCCAAAGTGACCCAAAACCCCAAATTGCACATCAATACCTCTAAGTCTAAATGTGTCAAGTTTATGTGAGGGCAATCAACCCATGTGATATGATTTTGATGTGTGTGACAAAGGGTTTAAGTTAGGATGATTGGATTTGATATGTGCGTTGGAGTCTTGCAGGACTTAATAATTCGCACATAGAGCTTAGGCAAGTGTCACCACTCATAACCTCGTGCTTGAGTCGAGAAGGAGCATTGCAGAGCCGTGCGCTTGATGCTACCGAGGGACCACCGGACGAGATGACTTGAAGCGAAGCCAAGGAAGCAAACTTCGAGGGGAAGAGACGCGAAGGAGCATTGTAGAGTCATGCATTTGATGCTGTCGAGGGACGTGGCCGCGAACGAAGAGAGCTTCGGCGAGGGACTTCAAGTGAGATTAGAGAATGAGTGAAATGTAAGTAGCTCATTAGGTGAACTTGGCCGAATGGCTGAGTGTTGGAGGCTCGACCACAAGGGTTGAGGTTTACCCGACCGTCAGAAGCTCAAACGGATGTAAGGTTTGAGTTTTACCCGGCACCAGTCGACTGCCATGACATGGCAGTCGACTACTCCAAGTCGATCGGCAATTGACTGGTGTGGCTAATAAATCAAGTCGACATCAGTCAACTGCTTAAGGGAAGCAGTCGACTGATAGCACTGTGCATGGGTACAGAAGCTAGTCAAGCTCGCGGGTCACTCGACTGGAAGTCAACATTAGTCGACTGATGCTTTCATCAGTCGACTGATCATCTGACTGTTAGAGAAAGCGACCGCAGATCCCACGAATCCGGCCAAGTCAAAAGCCGTTGGAGTCGACATTAGTCGACTGATGAAAGCATCAGTCGACTAATAGTGTCCAACGGGAAAATTTGCTTCCTCTCTATAAAAAGAGAGGGTGGGGGCTTTTAGATGGTTAATGCTTATGCTCAAAACATCCTACTAAGTGCCCCACAAAGCTTAGACTCCTTCTTCTAGTTTCTTTCACATCTATTGTAAAAGAAGGAGTGTTCTTGAGTTGTAAAGGTTTACCTCCACCTTGCTTGGGTTAAAGGGAGAGACCAATAGTGGATTGGTTTCGGGGTGATTCACCGGAGATGAATCGAACCGTGGATTAGCGGCGAGGCCGTGAACCACGTTATATTATTTTGTTAGCATTGTTTATCTTTTTTTTTGTTCTTAATTGTCTTTTCTTTATATTTTTCGCTTGCGCTAATATTAATTGTAGACGATTAAGAACGACTTTCGCTCATACGACGAAAGAGGGCTATTCACCCCCCTCTAGCCGGCCAACAACGATCCTACAAGTGGTATCAAAGCCAAGGAAGCTTGTCGAGGACTAACCGCCGTAACAAACACTACATCAAGGATGGCCGGCTCTAACATTCACCCACCGAAGTTCGAGGGAGAATTTGCATGGTGGAAGAAAGACATGGAGGTATTCTTTGAAACTGATTTTGAAATTTTATTAATAATGGAAAATGATTTCGAGATACCTAGGGATGAAGAAGGGGAGCAAATAGAGAAGACAAGATGGACCAAGATGTTGGGTTTCCGACACCGCGATGAGTGTGTGTTCAAATATGTTTCGTAAACATGTGCACAGCGGAAGAAATAAAATAATAAATCTAATTTATTACAACACACAAATCACACACATGCATAGTACAACATGTGTAGACATAACCGTAAATTCAAATTTTGCAATAAAAGGAAATTTATACTACGTATATCTGACGTATCACGTGTAGCGGGAAAGACATCAACCGGAACGATTCTCGCTAGAATCGTCTCTATCCGTATCCACGCCGAGTATCTTCGGGATGACTTCACAAAGTAATGAGCCTCGTCTTCGTACAGGTTAATAGCCTCGTGTTGAAGACGATGTGATCGAGAGAAGATCACGATCCGAATCAAAATTCGGATCCAAAACGAGTCCTCAAAAACTCGATTCTCCGGAGAGGTATTCGTCAACCGTTTGATGAATCCTTCGTCCTCCACCTATGAGGATTACCGGAAATTGAATCCCCGGCAAGGCTACCGCTGTCGGAGCTCCAAACATCGTCCAAACGATGCTCCGACGAGAAGGAAACAAGCTGTCCAGAAAACTGGACAGCTTTGGTGGAGGAATAGGGGTCGGCCAAATAAGGAAGGTTGAGGCTCACCTTGTTGCCGGACCCAAAGAAGATCACCGGAGCTCCTCCGGCAGCAGCTCGACGCCGGCAAGAGGGAAGGACAGCACCTTTTGGACACCGGCAAGGGAGCTGGGCGGCGGCAAGAGGGTTGGCGCCGTCAAGACTTGGAGAGGAGAGGGGGTTGGGCGGATACCACTAGATTAGGGCTTAACAAAACCCTTAAGCCCTATTTTATAGAGAACAAATTCTCTTAATGGTTATCGGATCATAACCAAAAGCCCGTTAACCCGCTCCATTAATTTAAGTTAAAATAAACCAAACCATGATGGTTTATTTTAAGTTAAAATGAACCGAACCAACTTTGGTTCATTCGTTTAAAACAAACCAAACCCTTTGGTTTATTCTCCTCCATTGGATTATAACCAAACCAATTTGGTTCATCCATCATGTCTTCATAAGACACGACCCATCCACGCTTCCATTGCGACTGAAACGATTTCATGCTTGCTCCATGTTTGGTCCAACAAAACCTAGTTTCTCTCGTTCTGAGAATCTCATTCTCAAGCTCGTTTTAAATCCTCCGAATTATGCTCGTTGTGCGTGTGACCAAATAGGTTCTCAGTTAATGTTGGTCGTCTATAATTAACCATTAATTATAGAATGATCATGAGTGACACCTAGTAGTACATCATGATCCCCAATTAACCGAAAGGATCAACGGTTGATCCAGAACTATTTCTGAAACCCTTCAGCAGCTCGAATGAATCGTGCCCCATTCCCTTCACTCATCTTATATCCACTTGGTTCAAGACATGGTCTATAGTGTCAGTCCCCACTAGGTTGACTACGTCACACCTAACCCAAGTATCATTTCCTCATCCTACGGATTCTAGTTACTGCACATGTATCGAAGAGTACCTTACTCTAAACATGTAATGCTTTGGCCAAAGACTTTAGTAACAATCCGACGAGAGGCCATGGGTATACATCTCCTCGCAAGGAGTGGTGAATCCTTTATAGGCTATTCAAACACCTTCGATCACTTCGACTTATACCCAATCATCCCGGGTCCACATCTCCTCAGAGATGCTTGCTTAAGATGTCAAAGCATAAGTCTTTATGATCAAGATGACTTGAATACCGCAAGTCAAAGGAACATCACACTTAAGTTGCAGTAAGAACTTCATTGACATATCTATATATGCAGAGAACCATATGAAGTCTTACGGCTGGTCACTCTAATAAACTAGTTACCATAACTAGCATCCACAATTAACTCCGGACATCGCAATGTCTCCACCTAGTGAGAATCAGCTGCTTGGATACACCAAGGAGTATACCTCGTGCTAGTCTCGACAGAATCAATGGTGTCCAAATCCATCAATTCATCGACTAGGGATAATTCCGATACATCACAATTACATATGTAGAGATACTCACTAGTTGTGATCCAATCACAAATTCTTTCATGATGTGAATCGTATCGTGGACATTCAGTAAATGAGTTTAAGATCCAATCAAATACATGAAAACATGTATACTCAAATAGTGAATCTTTATTTATCATATAAAAGGTTCAAACATAAGGCGATTGCCTTAGGACATCTCTCATATATTACTAACAAACTCCCACTTGGCCTAATGTCAATCGCTACGGTATCTAATACCATAAGCTCTAACATGACCCTCACACTTACTTTGAGGTAATGTCTTAGTTAAAGGATCCGCTAAATTCCTTTCAGTAGGGATTTTCTCGATTTGTATTTCCTTCCTACTGATGATCTCTCTGATCAGATGATAGCGGCGAAGCACATGTTTGGATCATTGATGAGACCACATCAAGTTCAGAGATGAACTTCTTGATCCAAACCGCTTCCTTTGCTGCTTCCAAAGCTGCAATGTATTCTGGCTTAGTGGCAGAATCCGCTATAGTGTCAAGCTTGGAACTTTTCCAACTTATTGTGCCTCCATTCTAGGTGAATACATACCCAGACTGAGACATGGAATCATTCTTGTCTATCTGGAGCTGGTGTTAATGAAAGCCCTAGAGCTAATCATGTGATGATTGTTGTATGAACTTTATTTTATCATATTCCTATTTATAAAGGCATGGTTATTATATTTACTTGTATTGGTGCCAAATAACTAAATATAATAATATCCTTGAGTAGTAGGTTCTTATCTATATCAATCGATTGGTTGAATCGATAATGAGATGATATAGAGAACACTACTCTTAATCATTCCTAGTCGAGTATTAACATTCAGGGACAATGTTAATGCGTAGATACTAGCATGTAGGTCAACATGATGACTTGATCTCACAAGTTATGGATATGAGATATCAAGTTGACACATGGGTATGCATTGGAGAATGTATACTGAATGACCCGCCATGAGAAAGTATCATGAATAATTATATGAGTGTCATATACTTTCTCATGTGGCTATTAGTATGACTATTAGTCCTTAGACCTGAAGTCATCATGGTTCCCTACATAAGGAGTTAAATACTTTGGCTTCGTCAAACGTCACCCGTAAATGGGTGGACTATAAAGGCGATTACTGGGTATGTAACAAATTATGCGGAGGGATGTGAGTGATGTAGATGTGATCTATCCCTCCTATATGACGGGGGTGACATCGATATTCTTGATAGAGTGAGACCACGAAGTGCATGGCCATGCCCAAATGAGTCAATATGAGATATTGAGCTCATTTGATTAGAGTGAGTCTACTTGGAGTTCAAGATATAGATTGTACCGAGGATGACACGGTCTATGCCTCGATTGGTCAATCTAGATGTCAAGGATAGAGGGACATTGTCACATATTGTGAGAGTCACAAAGGTGATGTTGGAGCTCAACATTCTTGTAACTTTGGTAGCAATGATGTGTTGCTAGATATCGCTCATTGCTTATGTTCCTAAATCAGTTTAGGGACATTGCCAACGTTACAAGAACCTATAGGGTCACACACTAAGGACAATTAGATGGAGATTAGGTTCATATGATGAACCATGAGGATTAGGTTCATGGGATGAACCAAATTGGATTAAGAGTAATCCTAATTAGACTAATTGAGTTGGACTCAATTTGATTCAAGTGTTGAATGAGTCTAATTTAGATTTGATTCATCAAATCAATTTAAATTAATGAATAGAGATTCATTAAATTAAATTGACTTGAATCAAATGATTGGATTTGATCAACCATGGGAGATAAGAGGTCAAGTTTGACTTGACTTGAGAGGGAAGATGAAAGGTCAAGTTTGACTTGACCAAATGCCTTGTCATGATGATGACTTGGCATGGCCGGCCAATGATGATGCTCCACATCATCATTGACTTAGCATGTGGTGCCACCTCATGAGGGAGACCAAGAGCCATTGGCTCTTGGAGGAGTTACATGCATGCATGTAACCCCCCCCTAAGAAAAGTGGTCGGCCACTATTACCATTAGATGGAATTCATTTTGTGAGTTACACAACTTCATCTTCTTCCTTGGATCACCCTCTCAAGCTCTCCCAACCTCCTTGGCCGAAATTCCTAAAGCGTGCTAGCACACTCTAAGGTATTTTTCTCCACCTATTACTTGTGTGGATACTAATAGAGGAGTGTGAACTTAATACTCTCGAGTTTCGGCGAATCTTTTGGACGAGCGGGATTTGCGAAGGGCGTCGCATCGAGGGTAACTTATTATCATGTAGATCTAGAGTAGATCTAAAGGTATTAAACACATACATGTTAGTTTTATATTTTATACTTCGCACAGATCCATGGCCAGGGCTTCCGAGGTTTCCGCAACGCAAAAAGCGGTTTTTACGGCTCGGAAAACCCAACAGTGGTATCAGAGCCACATGCGAAGCATGTATGTGTTTCATTTTTGTGGTTTTTATATTAGATATAAAAATTACAGAATTTTATTTTTCTGTAAATTTCCAATTTTTATAGAATTTTTGGGTATTTTTCTCGAAGAGTCAAAGCAACGAGTGTTGGGACACTTGTCGGCTTCAACCATCGAGAAAAACTCTCCGAAACGGCGAGTTCTCGCTTTAGGTTTTTGGGACAGTGACTTAAGTCGCTGTAAGATCATAGTAGGGACACTCGCAAAGTTTATTTTGCGAGTAGGGGCGCTGCCCCTATCTCCAAAAGGGGCCTTGTCCCGCGATCGCGCCCGGAAACCGCTTAGCGGGACCGTTATGGAGAGGTGACTCATAAAATTGAAAAAAATAAGAAAAATTATAGAAATTTTCTGTAAAAATACATAATTTAGAATTATGTATAATTCTGTGATTGTCATGGCCCAATGACCCCAATTTGATTGGATTATGATGTGTTGTAATTCATAATACGGCCTACGTGCTGTTTTTGTGGTTGTGCGTGTTGTATAGTGTATGCGACCTGCGCGTTGTACCTCTTCTTTTGAAATTCTAGATGTAAATAGTTTTATACTCAAATGTAACTCGAGTTTCATATTTGTAATGTACAAAATGGTGCGGTGGAAAGTCCACTTGTAGACGAAGTTACGAGAAGGGTGCCGACGACACATGGCGGTCATAGGAAGCACTTGGAGAAGCAGCTAGCCTTAGGTTGACCGTCCGATCTTCTCATTGGCTTGAGAAGATCGTAGTAGGGTCATGACTACATCACAGTTAATTATATATATATCTATATATATGTTGATATATATATATATATATATATATATATATATATATATATATATATATATATATTTGATTTTGCTTGTATGTATGTGATGCATGCTAGTAGAATAATGCTTGTATGTATATGATGCATGCTAGGATAATTTTCTTGTATGTATATGATGCCTGCTAGAATAATGTATGTATGTATGTGATGCATGCTAATATAGGATAATAAAGGCCTTAATGCGTATATGATACACATTACGATTAGATTAGATCTTAATCGAATCAACTCATAAATGCCTACCAGGTCCTTGATACCCATCACTACCTCGATCATTTGTAGTTGTTGAATCTGCCAAAGTAGAGCAGCGCATATTATCTTGATAGGGTGCGGAGGGACAATCTTGGTCCCGCCTATCACGGCTTGGGTTAGAGTAAGCTCAATTAGATTGAGTAAAACCAGTTAACTCAATTCGATCGAGTAGAACTATAGGCATATTCCAATCGTTGGAAAGATACGATAAGATCGTATTTGCACTAAATCTTGGGCGATTTAGCCAAAGCTAACTCAAGGTCTTTTGTAAATGTGGGTCTTGATCCTATAAACAAGAGTTGCATAGAGATGTAATCGGTAATGTGTTACCCACTGATCGTACTAAGTCTTGGGCGATTTAGCCAAAACTAACTCAAGGCTTAGTATGATGTGGATCTTGTCCCGCAAGAATTATAGCTAGTTTGTATGAATCTAGTAAAGTGGTTTGACCACATCCATAACTCGATTCTACAAAATTCCTATAATTTAGTGGGAGCATCATTTGATTAAAGACCTAATTAAATGATAAAAGGAATATGATATTAATTCACTGCATTGTATGTTGTAGATTACTATGTCGACAAACACAAACACTCTCTCTCTGCGTTCTGTCCTTGAGAAGGACAAGCTCAATGGAGCAAATTTCCTGGACTGGTATAGGAACCTGAGAATTGTTCTCACCTAAGAAAGGAAGTTGTACGTCCTGGAGCAGCCCATTCCGGAGGCACCTCCTGCCACTGCCTCGCGAGCTGACAAAGATGCTTACAAGAAGCATCAAGATGATGCATTAGATGTGTCATGTCTAATGCTCGCGACCATGAACTCTGAGCTTCAAAAGCAACACAAGTTCATGAATGCTTATGATATGGTTGGACATCTTCGTCAACTATATCAAGGACAAGCAAGGCATGAGAGATATGAAGTCTCTAAGGCATTGTTTGGGTCCAAAATGCAAGATGGGACTCCCGTAGGTTCATATGTACTCAAGATGATTGGGTACGTAGAAAACCTACAAAGGTTGGGATTCCCACTTGGCCAAGAGCTGGCCACTGACCTGATCTTGCAATCTTTGCCACAAGCCTACAATCAATTTGTCATGAATTACAACATGAATGAAATTGATAAGCCATCGTCGATATACTCGATGTTGAGAATCACGAGCTTAACCTTAAGAAGGGAAAATCTGACACCATTTTGATGGTGCACAAAAAGAAAGGCAAGGGCAAGCCTAAAGGTAAGGGAAAGTCCCAAGCCAAGGGCAAAGGCAAAGAACTTAAACCCAAAGGAGGGGTAGCCAAGGAAGGGGCTTGCTTCCACTGCAAGGAAGCTGGACACTGGAAGCGTAACTGCAAAGCTTACCTGGAAGATCTTAAGAAGAAAAGAAGTGAGACTTCTACTTCAGGTATAAATGTTATAGAAGTCAATCTATCTATTTCTTCATCATGGGTATTAGATACCGGATGTGCATCTCACATTTGTATCAATGTGCAGGCGCTGAGAAATAGCAGGGCATTGACAAAGGGCGAGGTAGACCTACGAGTAGGCAATGGAGCAAGGGTTGTTGTTGTTGCTGTAAGAACTTATGATCTATCTCTGCCCTCTGGGCTTGTACTAGAATTAGATGAATGTTGTTATGTGCCTGCTTTGACTAAGAACATAATTTCGGTTTCTTGTTTGGACAAGAAAGGATTTACATTTATAATAAAGAACAAATGTTGTTTAGTTTATTTAAATGATATGTTCTATTGTAGTGCACCTCTAATGAACAGACTCTACTTTCTAGACTTAGAGAGCCCTATCTATAACATAAGTACCAAGAGGCTCAAGTTAAATGAGTTAAACCAAACCTATCTCTGGCATTGTCACTTAGGTCACATAAATGAGAGTCGCTTATCTCAACTCCATAAGGATGGGCTGCTAGACTCATTTGATTTTGAATCATATGAGACATGCGAGTCTTGCCTTTTAGGCAAGATGACCAAGACTCCCTTTAGTGGACACAGCGAAAGAGCAACAGATTTGTTAGGACTTATACATAGTGATGTATGTGGTCCTTTCAATGTTGCTGCTAGAGGTGGTTACAGGTACTTCATTACATTTACTGATGACTTCAGTAGATATGGTTATGTGTATCTTATGACAAATAAATCAGAATCCTTTGAAAAGTTTAAAGAATTCAAGAATGAAGTACAAAACCAGCTTTGCAAGAGTATTAAGATACTTCGATCAGATCGAGGTGGTGAATACCTTAGCCATGAGTTTCGTGACTATCTAGCTGAGTGTGGGATTCTATCCCAACTCACTCCTCTTGGAACACCACAGTGGAATGGTGTATCCGAAAGGAGGAATCGTATCCTATTAGATATGGTACGATCTATGATGAGTCACATAGATCTTCCTATATCCTTTTGGGGATATGCTCTAGTCACAGCAGCCTTTACCCTTAACCGTGTACCATCCAAGGCTGTCATAAAGACATCATATACGATATGGACAGGGAGAAATCCCAAGATGTCTTTCATGAGGATTTGGGGTTGTGAGGCTTACGTTCGACGTCAAGTCTCAGACAAACTAGGACCTAAATCCGATAGGTGCTATTTTGTTGGATATCCCAAGGATACAAAGGGATATTACTTCTACATTCCCAGTCAACACAAAGTGTTTGTGGCAAAGACTGGGGTTTTTCTAGAAAGGGATTTTGTTTCTAGAAAAACTAGTGGGAGTACGTTCGATCTTGAAGAAATTCAAGATAAGGACCATAGCACTAAGGCCTTGATGGAGGTTGAACAGGAACCACAAAGTGTTGTGAGTGATGAGATTGTTGCACAAAGAGTTGTGGAACAACCACCTGTTCAGGTAGACCTACCTCTTCGCAGGTCTGATAGGGTACATCGTCAGCCTGAGAGATACTCATTTCTCTTGTCTGACCATGATGACGTTATGCTCATTGAGAATGAGTCTACCTCCTATCAGGAAGCTGTGATGAGCCCAGATTCTGAGAAATGGCTAGAGGCCATGAGATCCGAGATGGAATCCATGTACACCAACCAAGTATAGACTTTGGTTGATCCACCTGAAGGGGTCAAACCCATTGGGTGTAAGTGGGTCTTTAGGAGAAAGACTGACATGGATGGACTTACGCATACCTATAAGGGTCGATTAGTGGCTAAAGGTTTCAAGCAGATTCATGGTATTGACTATGATGAAATCTTTTCTCCAGTGGTGATATTTAAGTCCATTCGGATCTTGCTTGCTATTGCAGCATACCACGATTATGAGATCTGGCAAATGGATGTCAAAACTGCGTTTCTGAATGGAAACTTACTCGAGGATGTGTACATGACACAACCTGAGGGTTTTGAAGATCCACAGCATACTGGAAAGTATGCAAGCTGTAAAGGTCCATTTATTGGCTAAAGCAATCCTCTCGGAGCTGGAATCTTCGATTTGATGATGCAATCAAACATTTTGGTTTCATCAAGAATGAAGATGAACCTTGTGTCTACAAGACGGTTAATGGGAATATAGTTGTCTTCCTTGTATTGTATGTGGATGACATACTGCTCATTGGGAATGACATCCCTTCGCTACAGTCTGTGAAGACTTGGCTGGGGACGTGCTTCTCAATGAAGGACTTAGGTGAAGCAGCCTGTATTCTAGGCATCAAGATCTATAGAGATAGATCTAAGAGATTGCTTGGCCTAAGTCAGAGTACATACATTGACACGGTATTACTACGGTTTGCCATGCAGAATTCCAAGAAGGGACTTCTGCCAATGTCACATGGTGTGAGTCTTTCGAAGACTCAAGGTCCCTCTTCTAGAGAGGATGGGGCATCGGATGCCTTCTTCTTCATGGACTCAAGATAAATCTTGTAGTTTCTTCGCCAGTGGCCTTCCTTGCCACAATGATGGCAAGTTTCCTTTTGTGCTGGTTCTGCCTTCTTTGCCTTCTTGTTCTTCCCTTTCTTCTGTTCCTTTGCCTTCCTCTTAGAACCTTTCTTTAAGGAATCAACTAATAGAACCGCCTTCTCCTCATGCTTCACAGAAGGCTCCACAGTCTTCAGCATATTGAGGAGCTCAGGAATAGTGGATTCTAATTTGTTCATTCGATAGTTCATCACAAATTGTGAGAAACTCTTGGGCAAACAATGCAGAATTAAGTCAATACTTAATTCATGATCCATCACAAACCTGAGGGTGGCTAGCCTCTCGATGTACCCGTTCATCTTTAGCACAAACTGCACTACAGACGAACCTTCTTGCATCTTCGTGGTGAAGAGGAGCCTGGAGACTTCAAACCTTTCGGATCTCGCTTGCTCATCAAACAACTCATGAAGATGGAAGACCATGGTATTAGCATCCATATGCTCTTGATTCTTTTGCAGCTCAGGTACCATCGCAGCTAGCATGATGCAACTCGCCAGTTCAGAATCTGCCACATGCTTCTGATAGACCAACATTTGGTCTGGAGTTGCATCGTCCCTAGGACGGTTGGGAAGAGGCTCTTCAAGGACATATGCTAGCTTTTTCGCCTTGAGAACAATTCTCAGGTTTCTAAGCCAGTCCAGGAAGTTAGGCCCAACCAATTTGTTTGAATCCAAAATAGTGCGCAAATTCAAAGACGTCATGATCAATCGATTAACCTAGAAATACAAAACGAGCATATATGAGAAAATGATTTTAAAAATGCATCAATATACATTCATAAATCCCATTCATTTTGTGAATTTCAAAAACCTCAAAATCACTTCGGGAGATCATAGGTCCATCTCCGAATGGGTTGATATCCATCATAGATATGAACAACCTTGGAGAGAGTCCAACAAGTCATTCATAACTATGATGGTAGGTATCAACTATACCGATTGCATATCACGTATATGCAACTATCACAATGTGTTATCAACTAATTGAATGTTCACACATACATCGGGTTGTTAACACATTAACAAGTATGCATCATATGCATAGCACCCAACTTCACCTCCCTTTACATCGACCTTGGAGAGAGTCCAACAAGCCGATGCTCCAGGTTAAAGTTAACCCATTAATCGAGAAATAGTTTTAATATGGTTAGACCGCATTCAACCAATTAGCCCGGCTTGGAGAGAGTCCAACAACCAAAGCTAACGATTGACCTCTGACTCTTACCATATTAGTATTAAACTATTCCATGGTTTGAACATGTTCGGGTTCGAGCCGGGCTTGGAGAGAGTCCAACAACCCGAACAAGAAACGAAACTCTGGTTCTAACCATATTAATGGAAGGTGTAGGCTTTAATATTGAGTTAGGGTTTTTATGTCTCATCCTCTTTGCATGCAAATAACTATTATCTACATGGCATGACATATATGACATACATCTACATGTCACGACACGCATGACATAATGATATGCATCTAATGCAATTACATGGCATACAATTATGTCATGTACAAAATTTCCTTATATGTCACAACTATTTATGGAAATAAAATATGTTTAAGATTTAATTCTCCAAATCAAATCATGATTAAATTAGGAAATAAATTTCCAAGTCTAATCACATATTTTATTTGTAGAAATAGTTGATTAAGGAAAGTCAATTTAGGAAACCAATTTTCTAAATCATCAAAACTACTTATGGAAATAAAATATTTTAAAATTTGATTTTCCAAATCAAATCATAATTAAATTAGGAAACAAATTTCCAAAATCTAATCAAATATTTTTATTTATGAAAAATATCAATTTTCATAAATACTTCCAACTTTCCAAAAGTAGAAGATTTCCATAAATACTTCTAGACTTTCCAAAATAAAAAATTTCCATAAATACTTCTAACTTTTCAAAAGTAGAAAATTTTCAGAAATATCATTATGACTATCGCAAAATAATTTTATGATTATGTCGAAACACAACCTGGGCTCTGATACAACTGTTGGGTTTCTGGCACCGCGGCGAGTGTGTGCTCGAACATATTTCATAAACATGTGCATAGCGGAAGGAATAAAATAATAAATCTAATTTATTACAACACACACATCACACACATGCATAGTACAACATGTGTAGACATAACCATAAATTTAAATTTTGCAATAAAAGAAAATTTATACTACGTATACCTGACGTATCACGTGTAGCGGGAAAGGCATCAACTGGAACGATTCTCGCTAGAATCGTCTCTATCCGTATCCACGCCAAGTATCTTCGGGATGACTTCACAAAGTCACGAGCCTCGTCTTCGTACGGGTTACTAGCCGCGTGTTGAAGACGATGTGATCGAGAGAAGATCACGATCCGAATCAGATCGAATCCCTGGCAAGGCTACCACTGTCGGAGCTCCAAACATCGTCCAAACGACGCTCCGACGAGAAGGAAACAAGCTGTCCAGAAAACTAGACAGCTTTGGTGGAGGAATAGGGGCCAGCCAAATAAAGAAGGTTGAGGCTCACCTTGTCGCCGGACCCAAAGGAGATCACCGGAGCTCCTCCGCAGCAATGACGCGAAGAGGGAGGAAGGAAAGACCTTCGACGCCGACAAGGGAGCTGGGCGGCGGCAAGAGGGTTGGCGCCGACAAGACTTGGAGAGGAGACGGGGTTGGGCGGCAACCACTAGATTAGGGCTTAACAAAACCCTTAAGCCCTATTTTATAGAGAACAAATTCTCTTAATGGTTATCGGATCATAACCAAAAGTCCGTTAACCCGCTCCATTAATTTAAGTTAAAATAAACCAAACCATGATGGTTTATTTTAAGTTAAAACGAACCGAACCAACTTTGGTTCATTCGTTTAAAACAAACCAAATCCTTTGGTTTATTCTCCTCCATTGGATTATAACCAAACCAATTTGGTTCATCCATCATGTCTTCATAAGACACGACCCATCCATGCTTCCATTGCGACTGAAACAATTTCATGCTCGCTCCATGTTTGGTCCAACCAAACCTAGTTTCTCTCGGTCTGAGAATCTCATTCTCAAGCTCGTTTTAAATCCTCCGGATTATGCTCGTTGTGCGTGTGACCAAATAGGTTCTCATTTTATGTTGGTCGTCTATAATTAACCATTAATTATAGAATGATCATGAGTGGCACCTAGTAGTACATCATGATCCCCAATTAACCGAAAGGATTAACGGTTGATCCAGAACTATTTCTGAAACCCTTCAGCAGCTCGAATGAATCGTGCCTCATTCCCTTCACTCATCTTATACCCACTTGGTTCAGGACATGGTCTATAGTGTCAGTCCCCACTAGGTTGACTACGTCACACCTAGCTCAAGTATCATTTCCTTGTCCTACGGATTCTAGTTACTGCACATGTATTGAAGAGTACCTTACTCTAAACATGTAATGCTTTGGCCAAAGACTTTATGTCACGCCCCGAGGTAGACTCTGTCCGGCCAACGGACGGCACCCCCTTATGACAATTCCAATACGGTATAAAGTCGCAGCCAGTATAACACATATCGAAAATGTATAACAACACAGCAAAACGTATAACATCAATAGCGGAAGCCAAACATAATGGAAATACAACTCAACAACATCGGTACATCGGTATATCCGTCCATACCAAAAACAGAATCTCATATCGAATATCACAAGAGCAAAATACATCACGATCTCCAATAGCAATAAAAGTCCATATGTAGATACATGAGATGGGAAACAAAACCCTCGGAAAAAACAGCGAGATGGGATCGGGTGGCAATGCTCCAAGTCTCTGCCAAAGTCTTCTATCTACTACCTGGGCGACAGAAAACCTAGGGTCCAGGGTGGTGAGTATAAAACTCAGGGGTAATATATAGAAGTGCATGAACAACATACAGGGTAAAGAGATCTACAGATATACATGTGAAGATCTACAGGTATACAGCATGCGTCCATCATACATACAGTATTCAACATAATAACCAAAAACTACAGATACGGTCATACTCATAGCATACACTATACCAATAAACTGACATAAAGTAATATACATACCTGATGGTCTGCCATCCACCTGACCTATAACATCCTGATCAGGTATATCATAGCATAATCCAAGTAACATGCGACAGTCTAAACATACTCATACTCAACACACAACAGTATATAAAATGCAAATGACATGTAGCATGGTATACAATCATATGCAACAACCAAATACAACATCTCACAAGCATATGTAAAACATATATCGAATACATGCATACATATATATATATCAGCAATGCATATGCATGGTCATGCCTCTGCACCCAACTCGCTACCACGACCCCAGTGTGGCCTAGGTGACACGACATGACAACTATCCCGACTCTAGCCGTCACCACTCTCGAGTGACCGAGTTGGGTAGTATGAAACAGTAGCTAGCCGTCATAGAGCTATATGCTACTCACACGGGGGTCCCTGCTGCTAGCCGCTCCATCCCTACCCATGAGTAGACGAGCAACGCACCCAGGACAACTGCACATCACACGACCACCATCTATAGTGGGTGAGTGCGCTAACTACCACTCCGCAGGTGGCAAGTCGCATCTCCACTACCACCATCCCTAGTGGCCGAGAACGGCGCGACGCCACAATGCTCGCCCTCAACCTGCGTACGCCTGAGTGGCCGAGGAGGCAGGATGACTGACGACTAATCTCAACCACAAGGCAGACTCAGTCGTCAGCATGCATGAAATGAAATGATGCATAGCCCACACAAATCCTCGCAACACTCCCTAACTCACGGGGAGACCTAGTCAACCAAAAGTCAACCATGTAAGGACGACACATCCGTAATCACAACCTATTTACTTATGTACAGATAAATAGATCCGTCAAACTAACACCCTGATATGTATACGATACAACGTCCGACCTCATAATTTGGACTCATCACCTAACCTAGTGATGCAACCCAGTAACCTAGATCTGAGGTCATAAAGATAACCCTAACCACAGGTATTTACTGAACCTCTATTAGCTAACACATAATAGGGTTTCTTTCTATCCATGCTAGATAATCAATGACATAACAGAGTATATATCTCAAGGTCAAAGACAGGACAAGCATATGATTTAATAAGAGTGGATTTAAGGTAAACAAGTATAAACATACATACAATATCATGCACTAGAATTGATCAAACTACCGGACCAGGTAGATATTACCCACCTGATACGAAGCTCGTATAATCCTCACGGCCGCGGGCCTGCTTCGTATCCCAAACCTTCACATAATAACAAATTAAAATTAAGCATAAAGCTCCAATAATAATACGAATAAAATACTAACTCATTTATATTCGTATTCTTTTCCCAAAGACATTATAACCACCTCCTAAGCTTATACATCATAACCCATACGATCCAAACACTAAAATCTCCAAATTCATTACCGTAATCACAGATTAAACCCGATCATTTCATACCTCAACTGTGATCACAAACACACCCGTATCAACCAATTCCCGGGATCACAACAGCACACAGATCATCATATACATACCGAAATCACCACAACTCATCCATCTCCGATTTCCTCCGATACCACTTCCTCGGCTTCGCCACCGAAAGAGCTCCAAATCAACTGCATCGACAACAAATTTCATAATAACAGAACACCCAAAACCACTCCGAATCAGATCCTACCACTCCAATCACAGCCTTATCAACCAATTACCGTAAACATCTAACCCCACAGTTCCGATTCCCTAATCCATAGCATAATCAACATCCATAAACCAGCCAATCAAGATCGAAACAATACACGGTAATAAAACTTACGATTCTAGACTTACAGCCGGATTTGAAATCGATTCGATCGAGCTCTGCAATCCACCCAAAATCCCCCTTACTCGTCCCCTGATTACCGGCGAAGATCGGAGCTCCGATCTCTAGCTTCGGCGGCACGCGACAGCTAGCTTTTCCCTCTTGGCTGCTCACCGAAGCAAACCCAACTCCGATCACTGCCCAAACACTGAGCTGGCTAAAATCGAAAGTCGTAGCTAGCAGCAAAACTTAACTCGACAGGGAAAAACAACAATCGATACCTACCTTCAATGGCAGCTCATTGCGCCGACGCCGACGCTTTGTCTACGGAAGTGTCGCGCGGTTTCGAGAACCCTTCGATCCCTGTCGGAGATCAGCCTAGTGGTGGCGTCGTCGAGCTGCTCGCGCCGGACGCCGATGAACGAAGATCGACGATGCGATCGCGCGGAGTAGAGCGATGACGAAGAAGAAATTGGGGATCGCGGTGAAATAAGACGATCCTTCGTTCGGCACCCTTTTTAACAGTCGTTCCATTGATCCGGTTAACCCAACTCAACCCTAACCCAATCCGATTGGGTTCAGCCCAATTTCGGCCCAATTTCGGCCCAGTCCATTCTGACCCATTTTGGCCCGATCCATTCTGGCCAGCCCGATTGCCCGATCCATTCTGACCAGGCCCAAATTCGGCCCAGCCCATCTCAGCCCACTATTTAAGCCTAATTAATCCCCTAATTAATCCTAATTAATTAACAAGTTAATTAATAAATTTTTTTTTTCCGTATTCTACATTCTCCCCCACTTAATAAAATTTGGTCCCCAAATTTCCGTACTTATATACAGTAATCAACATAAAAAAATTTCTTGAATTACTACATACCTCACGTGAACAGGTGAGGGTATCGAACTCGTATGATATCCTCCTGCTCCCATGTAGCCTCCTCATCAGTGTGATGCTGCCATCCAACCTTTACCAGGCGGATGGTTTTGTTCCGTAATTGACGCTCTTTGCGATCAAGAATCCGTACAGGAACCTCCTCATATGTCGCGTTCGGCTGGAGTGGAACCGGCACTTCTGTCAGAATATGATCCGGATGCGGTACGTATTTCCTCAGCATAGACACATAGAATACGTTATGGACGCTCGAAAGCGTCGGAGGTAGAGCCAGCCGGTATGCTACACCTCCAATCCGCTCCAATATCTCGAATGGTCCAATGTAGCGTGGTGCTAATTTTCCTTTAATTCCGAATCTCTTGACTCCTTTCGTAGGCGATACACGTAGGAACACATGATCCCCTATAGAAAACTCCAGAGGTCTTCGCCTCCGATCCGCATAACTTTTCGCATGCATCCGAGCCTCGACAATCGCGTCGATAACACGAACTAACTCGCAGATCGTCCGAATACTCGAGGGCCCAATAATCGCCGCTCCCCAACATCCTCCCACAATCGAGATCTGCAGGTCGACGTACAAAGTCTCAAAGGAGCCATCCGAATGGAAGAGTGATGGCTATTATTATACGCAACTCCACCAAGTGAGCGTGATCCTCCCAGTACCGCCTCAAATCCATGACGCAAGATCTCAATAAGTCTGCGCTCCAAAGTTACGCCCGATCGCCCATCCGTCTCGGGTGAAATGCAAGATCTTGAGACGAAGCTCGGTGCCCATAGCATGCCGGAGACTCGCGTAATCGTGAAGTAAAATGCGGATCTCGCCGGATATGATACTCAAGGGTACTCGTGCGATCGACAATCTCTGCAAAGATAACTCAGCTAGTCGATCCAATGGATGTGTCTCACGAATCGGAAGAAAATGAGCGGATTTGGTTAATCTATCAACAATCACCCAAATCGCATCATGTCCTTTACGGGTTCTGGGCAACCCCGTAACAAAATCCATCGTAATATGTTCCCACTTCCATTCCGGAATTGGGATTCTCTGTAGCAATCCGGCGGGTTTCTCATGTTCAGCCTTTACCTGCTGGCAGACTAAACATCGAGTGATGAAATCCGTAATATCTCTCTTCATACCATCCCACCAGTATGAACGCCTCAAATCCTGATACATCCGGGTACCGCCAGGATGTATAGCAAATCTCGAGTGATGTGCCTCTCGTAATAACTCCTCTTTAATCGGATGTGTGTCCGGGACACATAGTCTCCCTCGGAATCGGAGGACTCCAGTCTCATCACACGAGAAATCTGTCTGTCGTCCTGAATCCACAGTGCTGCATAAGAACTGCAGATGCTGATCACTAGCTTGTGCCTCCTTGATCCTCTCAATAATAGCAGACTGGGCAACCATAGATACCAATATCCCCCGGGATGTTTGACCCTGTTCAGACAACCCCAACTCTGAGAACTGTCGAACAAGATCAGTCACGGCGGTCAAATGACTAGCCAGAATCCCACGAGACTTCCTGCTCAGTGCATCTGCTACAACGTTAGCTTTACCCGGATGATACTGAATGGTGCAATCATAATCCTTTAGGTATTCCATCCATCGTCTCTGTCTAAGATTCAATTCTTTCTGAGTGAAAAGATATTTCAAACTCTTATGGTCCGTATAGATCTCAAAAGTAATCCCATACAGATAATGTCTCCATATCTTTAGCGCAAAGATAATGGCTGCTAACTCCAGATCGTGTACCGGATAATTCCTCTCATGATCCTTGCCGACGGAGGCATAAGATACTACACGGCCGAATCGCATCAAAACCGCTCCCAATCCTTGGAAAGAAGCATCGGATATAGGACCATCCCATCGCAAGAAGAAGGAAATAAACCAGACGCTTAAGCTCTCGAAACCGGACTCACACGCCTCGACCAAGCAAACTTGACTCCTTTCCGGTCAAGCGCGTAAGTGGTGTGGCTATACGGAAAATCCTCCACAAATCTACGATAATACCCAATCCAAGAAAACTACGGACTTCCTGAACTGACTTTGGCTGCTCCCAATTGGTAATCGCTTCGATTTTCTGGGGATCAACTGAAATACCTCTGCTAGATACCACATGTCCAAGAAATCCCACAGAAGATAACCAAAAAGCGCACTTACTGAATTTGGCATATAAATGCTCTCGTCGCAACGTCTCTAATACAATCCGAAGATGGTGCTCATGCTCCTCCTCAGAACGAGAATATATCAAGATATCATCTATGAATACGATGACAAACTGATCCAAGTACCTCAAGAATACCCGGTTCATTAAATCCATAAATGCAGCTGGAGCATTAGTAAGGCCAAATGGCATCACTAGAAACTCATAATGTCCATAACGCGTGCGGAACACTGTCTTCTGAACATCCTCGTCTCTTACCCTCAGTTGATGATAACCTGATCGCAGATCAATCTTGGAATACACGCAAGTATCCTTGAGTTGATCAAACAAATCCTCTATCCTCGGCAGTGGATATTTGTTCTTAACGGTCACTGCATTAAGTTGTCGGTAATCAATACATAACCGCAGAGATCCATCTTTCTTTTTAACGAACAACACCGGAGCTCCCCAAGGTGAAACACTAGGACGCACAAAACCCCTATCCAATAACTCTTGCAGCTGTATCTTTAGCTCACTTAACTCTTTCGGTGCCATCCGGTATGGAGCTTTTGACACCGGTGCGGTTCCTGGAATCACCTCTATCGCGAATTCCACCTGCCTCGGAGGTGGCAAGCCCGGAAGTTCATCTGGAAATATATCCGGATACTCACGAACTACCCGTACGCTAGAAAGAGGTGGTATCTCCTCACTCTCCACTTTGACCAACGAGAATAAGTAACCCTGACAACCATGCGACAATAATTTCCGAGCCTGAAGTGCAGATATAATGGACACTCCATCATCACGGGTACCCACGAATTCCCATGCAGGCTGATCGGGTGGTCGGAAGGTCACTACTCTCGCTCTACAATCCACTGTAGCATAATATGTAGCCAACCAATCCATTCCGAGTATAATGTCGAATTCCACCATCTCTAGCACCTGAAGGTCCACCGTAAGTATATGTCCCTCAAAATCCAACGGACAACCCTCTATTACTTGATGACTGGTCAAAACCTCGCCCGATGGTAATGATACAGCTAATCCACAAGAACGAATCATAAGGATTCTCCCAATTTTTCTCAGAAATATACTAGAAATAAAGGAATGCGAGCTACATGTATCAATCAATGTATCAGCAGGTATAGAATAAACCAGAATCATACCCCGAATGACCGATCCCTCGGCCCGCTGAGCATCCTCCCGGGTAATGGCATAAACTCGTCCAGTCTCCACACACGCGCGCGCTCCAGATATAATAGTAGAATGCCTCCACTCCGGATGGATCTGGGTCTGTAATGATGCTGCTGGAGGCTGACTCTGCTGCGCAGGCATAATATATCCCTGAGAGCTGGCCGGTAGATATCGCTGAGTAGGTGGTCCGGAATAATAACTCTCTGGAGCTGGTGTGTAATGAATCGCCGCTGGCATCCCGGAAGAATCACTCCCATGTATATGATATATCTGAGCTGTAGGAGGGGGTGGCTGTCTCTGACCATGCATCTGCGTCCTAGGTGCTGACCTCTGCTGATGATGCTGATCAGATCTCTTTCCCTTGCTGGAATTTCCTGAACCTTCCAGCTGTGCCTTCAGAGTACACTCTCGACTAGTGTGCCCTGGCTGCTTACAGTAATAACAAACACTCCGATCCAAGGGACACTCTGAAATATGGTGGGTTCCTGACCCGCATCTATAGCATCTAGCCATGTCTCCGCTCTTACGGTTCTTCTGAGAACCCCCAGACTGTCCAGAAGCTGGTCGCTTCCCTTTCTGTGCCCTAGATGATCCCTCTGAAGTACCATGAGAAGCCCCTCTCTGATCTTGCTTTCTCTGAGTCCCAGGAGTCGCATCAGATTTCCGCTGCTTTCCCTGGTTCATCTGTTTTTCCAACTCTCTCTCCTTGGCTATTTGCTGAGAAGTCATCTCAATAGACAGTGCCCTATCCAGTGCCTCTCGGTATGAATTAATGGAAGATCCCGATAGTTTGGCCCGAATATACGCAGCCAAACCCTGCATAAATTGGAACATTCTGTCCCCATCCTGTGCTACCAAGTGTGGACAAAATTCCGCGAGTCGAGTGAACTCCGCATTATACTCCATGACTGACCGATTGCCCTGCTTAAGGGTTAAGAACTCCTGACGGCGTGCTGTAAAGAACGCAGAAGGAAAATATTGCCTCCAGAATATATCTCGGAAAACTGCCCAAGTGATGTGCTGCTCTCCCATCAATGTCTTCTGCATTTTCCACCATGTAGTCGCCTGATCTCGAAGATGGTAAGCTGCTAGACCCACCTTCTCCTCATCGGTGCAACTCATGAACTCAAACGTATCCTCCAAATTATCTAACCAAGTCCATGCAATCCAAGGATCAGACTCGCCTCGGAATAGCGTAAATCGGTCCTTGGCTGACCGTGCTAGCACCGGTATCCGTGCCTTGACTCTGACCCAACTAGAATCCGTAGCAGTCGACGTAGTCAAGGGTACATCAGGCTCTTGAGGTTCCGAACCTCTGGTAGGAGACCGCTTCTCCCCGATCAACCTGCCCTCCTGAGTAGGTCGCTTTAGAGGGTCGACCTCTCTTACGAGTCCGAACAGTGCCATAATAATATCGTCTGTTCACACCTGTTGAACGACTTCCATAAATATTTAACCAGAAAATATTAAGTGTTAAGATTTCTTACTTCGGACAACTTGGAGCTCATGCCTCTGTCAATCCCATCTTACCGAAAATCGAAATCAAATCAAATCAAAACAATTTCCGAGGTGCCAAAATCCGACAAAACATTATTGCATGGCATCGCAACCTAGAGCTCTGATACCAATAAAATTGTCACGCCCCGAGGTAGACTCTTGTCACGGACGACGACTTATGACAATTCCAATACGGTATAAAGTCGCAGCCAGTATAACACATATCGAAAATGTATAACAACACAGCAAAACGTATAACATCAATAGCGGAAGCCAAACATAATGGAAATACAACTCAACAACATCGGTACATCGGTATATCCGTCCATACCAAAAACAGAATCTCATATCGAATATCACAAGAGCAAAATACATCACGATCTCCAATAGCAATAAAAGTCCATATGTAGATACATGAGATGGGAAACAAAACCCTCGGAAAAAACAGCGAGATGGGATCGGGTGGCAATGCTCCAAGTCTCTGCCAAAGTCTTCTATCTACTACCTGGGCGACAGAAAACCCAGGGTCCAGGGTGGTGAGTATAAAACTCAGGGGTAATATATAGAAGTGCATGAACAACATACAGGGTAAAGAGATCTACAGATATACATGTGAAGATCTACAGGTATACAGCATGCGTCCATCATACATACAGTATTCAACATAATAACCAGAAACTACAGATACGGTCATACTCATAGCATACACTATACCAATAAACTGACATAAAGTAATATACATACGGCGATTACGCCATCCACCTGACCTATAACATCCTGAACAGGTATATCATAGCATAATCCAAATAACATGCGACAGTCTAAACATACTCATACTCAACACACAACAGTATATAAAATGCAAATGACATGTAGCATGGTATACAATCATATGCAGCAACCAAATGCAACATCTCACAAGCATATGTAAAACATATATCGAATACATGCATACATATATATATATCAGCAATGCATATGCATGGTCATGCCTCTGCACCCAACTCGCTACCACGACCCCAGTGTGGCCTAGGTGACACGACATGACAACTATCCCGACTCTAGCCGTCACCACTCTCGAGTGACCGAGTTGGGTAGTATGAAAAACGAGAGCTAGCCGTCATAGAGCTATATGCTACTCACACGGGGTCCCGCGCTGCCCATCCCTACCCATGAGTAGACGAGCAACGCACCGGGACAATCAGACATCACACGACCACCATCTATAGTGGGTGAGTGCGCTAACTACCACTCCAAGACAAAGGCCAAGTGCGCATCTCCAGCTACCACCATCCCTAGTGGCCGAGAACGGCACGCTCACAATGCTCTGCCCTCAACCCTGCAGCCACTGCCCCGAGTGGCCGAGGAGGCAGGATGACTGACGACTAATCTCAACCACAAGGCAGACTCAGTCGTCAGCATGCATGAAATGAAATGATGCATAGCCCACACAAATCCTCGCAACACTCCCTAACTCACGGGGAGACCTAGTCAACCAAAAGTCAACCATGTAAGGACGACACATCCGTAATCACAACCTATTTACTTATGTACAGATAAATAGATCCGTCAAACTAACACCCTGATATGTATACGATACAACGTCCGACCTCATAATTTGGACTCATCACCTAACCTAGTGATGCAACCCAGTAACCCAGATCTGAGGTCATAAAGATAACCCTAACCACAGGTATTTACTGAACCTCTATTAGCTAACACATAATAGGGTTTTACAGTTTCTATCCATGCTAGATAATCAATGACATAACAGAGTATATATCTCAAGGTCAAAGACAGGACAAGCATATGATTTAATAAGAGTGGATTTAAGGTAAACAGGTATAAACATACATACAATATCATGCACTAGAATTGATCAAACTACCGGACCAGGTAGATATTACCCACCTGATACGAAGCTCGTATATTCCTCATGGCCGCGGGCCTGCTTCGTATCCCAAACCTGCACATAATAACAAATTAAAATTAAGCATAAAGCTCCAATAATAATACGAATAAAATACTAACTCATTTATATTCGTATTCTTTTCCCAAAGACATTATAACCACCTCCTAAGCTTATACATCATAACCCATACGATCCAAACACTAAAATCTCCAAATTCATTACCGTAATCACAGATTAAACCCGATCATTTCATACCTCAACAACACTATAAGCACACTGTGATCACAAACACACCCGTATCAACCAATTCCCGGGATCACAACAGCACACAGATCATCATATACATACCGAAATCACCACAACTCATCCATCTCCGATTTCCTCCGACAGTTCACTCCGGCTCAACTTCTGCCCACCGAAAGAGCTCCAAATCAACTGCATCGACAACAAATTTCATAATAACAGAACACCCAAAACCACTCCGAATCAGATCCTACCACTCCAATCACAGCCTTATCAACCAATTACCGTAAACATCTAACCCCACAGTTCCGATTCCCTAATCCATAGCATAATCAACATCCATAAACCAGCCAATCAAGATCGAAACAATACACGGTAATAAAACTTACCAGTTCTAGACTTCTGTCGGATTTCTACGCTCACTGAAATCCCGGCCTAATCGAGCTCTGCAATCCACCCAAAATCCCCCTTACTCGTCCCCTGATTACCGGCGAAGATCGGAGCTCCGATCTCTAGCTTCGGCGGCACGCGACAGCTAACTTTTCCCTCTTGGCTGCTCACCGAAGCAAACCCAACTCCGATCACTGCCCAAACACTGAGCTGGCTAAAATCGAAAGTCGTAGCTAGCAGCAAAACTTAACTCGACAGGGAAAAACAACAATCGATACCTACCTTCAATGGCAGCTCGCTGCCGCGACGACGACGCCTCCTGTCTACCGGAAGTGTCACCGCGGTTTTTTTCCCAGCCGAGAACCCTTCGATCCCTATCGGAGATCAGCCTAGTGGTGGCGCCGTCGAGCTGCTCGCGCCGGACGCCGATGAACGAAGATCGACGATGCGATCGCGCGGAGCAGAGCAATGACGAAGAAGAAATTGGGGATCGCGGTGAAATAAGACGATCCTTCGTTCGACACCCTTTTTAACAGCCGTTCCATTGATCCGGTTAACCCAACTCAACCCTAACCCAATCCGATTGGGTTCAGCCCAATTTCGGCCCAATTTCGGCCCAGTCCATTACAACCCATTTTGGCCCAGTCCATTACAGCCCAGGCCCAGTTCGGCCCAGTTCGGCCCAGTCCATTACAGCCCAGGCCCAGTTCGGCCCAGCCCATCTCAGCCCACTATTTAAGCCTAATTAATCCCCTAATTAATCCTAATTAATTAACAAGTTAATTAATAAATTTTTTTTTTCCGTATTCTACACTTTAGTAACAATCCGACGAGAGGCCATGGGTATACATCTCCTCGCAAGGAGTGGTGAATCCTTTATAGGCTATTCAAACACCTTCAATCACTTCGACTTATACCTAATCATCCCAGGTCCACATCTCCTCAGAGATGCTTGCTTAAGATGTCAAAGCATAAGTCTTTATGATCAAGATGACTTGAATACTGGAACATTGCACTTAAGCTGCAGTAAGAACTTCATTGACATATCTATATATGCAGAGAACCATATGAAGTCTTACAATTGGTCACTCCAATGAACTAGTTACCATAACTAGAATCCACGATTAACTCCGGACATCACAATGTCTCCAGCTAGTTAGAATCAACTGCTTGGATACACCAAGGAGTATACCTCATGCTAGTCTCGACAGAATCAATGGTGTCCAAATCCATCAATTCATCGACTAGGGATAATTTCGATACATCACAATTACACATGTAGAGATACTCACTAGTTGTGATCCAATCACAAATTCTTTCATGGTGTGAATCGTATCATGGACATTCAGTAAATGAGTTTAAGATCCAATCAAATACATGAAACATGTATACTCAAATAGTGAATCTTCATTTATCATATAAATGGTTCAAATATAAGGCGATTGCCTTAGGACATCTCTCATATATTACTAACACAAGAGACAAAGGGAAGAGTACTTGACAAACTCAAAGGCAAAGCACCATCTCTACAATGTACTACCCCAACAAGAAGTGAACCGGATTGGGGAATGTGCAAGCGCCATGGAAATGTGGGAGAAACTCATAGAACTCCATGAAGGCACCTCCGATGCCAAGCTTGTAAGGAGAGACTTCCTCCGCTCCCAACTAACAAACATTAAACTTGAAAAGGGAGAAAAGATAACCTCATTACATTCTAGGTTTAATAAAATTTTAATTGGACTACCAAGTGTAAGAGAAAAACTTTCTAACCGGGATATGCTTATGAAAGCAATCGATGCTTTTCCCCGGTCATCGAAATGGAGCTCAATGGTGGACTCCTTCTACATGTCAAAGAACCTAGAAGTGAGCACCTTAGAGGAGTTCTTCTCAACCATGGAGCTCCATGAAACAAGGTTTGAGGGAGTAATTGAAGAATCAAGTATCAAGCCATCAAGAGGAGTAGCCTTAGTGGCCAACAAGGGGAAGAAGAAGAATATAGAGACTCCCTCCTCCTCCGATGAAGCATCCTCATCATCCTCCATGAATAGCAATGAAGATGCTTATATGGTAAGGAAGGTAATGCGTGCTTTAAGAAATTTAAAATTTAACAAATCTTATGATAGGAGAAGGCATAAGAGGAAGATCATATGCTATAATTGCCAACAAGAGGGACATATAAGAGATGATTGTCCCCTCTTGAACAAGAGCAAAGAAGAGAGGAAGAAGAAAGAGGAAAAGAAGAAGGGGAGTAAGAAAAAGGAAGAAGAAAAAAAGGCCAAAGAAAAGGGGAAGGCCAAGGCACTAAAAGCAAGGACATGGGATGATCCCTCTTCATCATCGTCATCGGAGGAAGAAAATGCCTTCGTCACAAATTTGGCTCTAATGGCGTTTGATGATCTAGACTCTACCTCTTCCTCCGAGCAAGAAAAATCAAGCACTAGTGAGGAGAGCTCTAGTGAAGGGGGAGGCTCATCATCATCCCCTTCATCCGAAGAAGAAGAAGACATGAAAACTATGGTAACGAATCTCTCACCTAAGAAAATAGTTTCCATGATTTCAAGCTTAACTAAGGACTTGTTTAGGGCTAAGAAAAAGAACAAATGCATGCTTGATCAAATTAAGAATTTAGAAGAACAACTAGAAAAAGCATGTTTAAATGTTAATGATGATGCATGCTCACATGATAACTATATGCCTTTTGATGTAAATGATGCATGCATTGAAGAAAATAGGGTCCTAAGGGAAAAGGTAGACCATTTGACCAAAGCCCTAGAAAAATTCACAATTGGCTCCAACACTCTTAATATGATTATAGGGAGCCAAAGGGCAAGCTTCAATAGGAAAGGCCTAGGTTATAAGGGAAAGACTAATGAAAAGGCCTATAAATATTTGATTGCTAGGGGTCAAAGCAAAAATAAGACAATTGCTAGAAAATGGATCCCTAAGGAATATTTAGTGAACCCCTTAGGAAAGAACTTGTATTGGGTTCCTAAATCCATCCTTAAGGGTTAGGAAAACCCTAGGATAGTCAACCATAAAGATTTTACTAATATCATATTATTTGGTTGACTTAGGATGGCGGGACTTAATTTTTGAAATAGTGTTGGGTGATGATAATGTGCCCATAAATTGATAATAATGCTTAAATCATGATAGTTAATGTAATTGTTATATATGTTTGCAATCATGATTCATGATCTTGACATTTAATATATAATCATGGGCAATAGGGTTTAGATCATGCTTTAGGTGATATTTGACTTTTTATCATGATTTTATACCTAATGCATGATTAAAATTTGATTGATACATTTGTTCCATGATCATAATGTGAAATCAATGCATATATGCTTTTATGATCATGTGGTATGATAAAGTGATACTTAACCATGAGTAGAATTGCATGAATTTGAAGGTTAAGTACATAAATACCTTTAGGAACATCTCACATTCACCATAAGGATAACTTTGATTGAAAACGTAGTATGGGTGAGATGATAGGATGATACAAATGGTCCACTAATGCCTATGGCATCTAGATGGTCATTTAAAGTATCAAAATAGCAATAATAGACCAATCATGGGGAAGACTTATGTTTAATTCATAGACTTATTGCCCAAATATCATAGTTGGATATTTTATATGTTTTCAAAACCATTTCTTACTTTAAAAATCTGTGCTTTCATGTTTTGAAACAATCTAAAACAAAACTAGGTGTTAAAAATGATACAAACATGATCAAAATACTAGTTGGTTTTGAAACTTTTGGATTTTTAGCAAATCATTGAAAATATAAGTAATTTTCATGAAAACTCATTTTTCACTGTTAAAGATTAAAAGATATGTGTTTTCAAAATTTCATGATTTTTCGAATTTTCTGGAATTTATAGTGCATTTTTGAATTTCGTCTAGAAAATCAGAAAATCTGTAATCAGGGTGTCAATCGACTGGTAGTCTGAACAAGTCGACTGATGTACTATACACGAGCATAGTAACTTGATTTCATTAGGTTTTGTTTTGGTTTTTTATTTTTTTTTTCCTCATTAGAGTTGATACCCTGGATTATAACATTTGGATAATGTTTTTGATGGTGTCAAAGGGGGAGAATTGATAGGTTTAAGTTAATCATGCTAAAAGGGAAAATTTAGCATGTCTTAAGGGGGAGTTATTATACTCATATTTTTACTTACATGCTTTCCTTGCTTATGTTATTGTTATTTGTTTACCTAACTTAAACGGATTGCCACACATCAAAAAGGTGGAGATTGTTAGGACAATCAACCCATGTGATATGGTTTTGATGTGTGTGGCAAAGGGTTTAAGTTAGGATGATTGGATTTGATATATGCGTTGGAGGCTTGCAAGACTTAGTAATTCGCACATGGAGCTTAGGCAAGTGTCATCACTCACAACCTCGTGCTTGAGTCGGAGAAGGAGCATTACAGAGCTGTGCGCTTGATGCTGCCGAGGGACCGTCGGACGAGATGACTTGAAGCGAAGCCAAGGAAGCAGACTTCGAGGGCAAGAGACGCGAAGGAGCATTGTAGAGACATGCGCTTGATGCTGCTGAGGGACATTGCTACGAACGAAGAGAGCTTCGGCGAGGGACTTCAAGTGAGATGAGAGAATGAGTGAAATGTAAGTAGCTCATTAGGTGAACTTGGCCGAATGGCTGAGTGTCGGAGGCTCGACCACAAGGGGTGAGGTTTACCCGACCATTGAAATCTCAAACGGATGTAAGGTTTGAGTTTTACCCGGCACCAATCGATTGCCATGACATGGCAGTCGACTGCTCCAAGTCGATCGGCAATCGACTAGTGTGGCTGATAAATCAAGTCGACATCAGTTGACTGCTTAAGGAAAGCAGTCGACTGATAGCACTGTGCACGGGCACAGAAGCTAGTCAAGCTCGCGGGTCACTCGACTAGAAGTCGACATCAGTCGACTGATCATCCGACTGTTGGAGGAAGTGGCTGCGGATCCCATGAATACGGCCTGGTCAGAAGCCGTTGAAGTCGACATCAGTTGACTGATGAAAGCATCAGTCGACTGATAGTGTCCAACGGGAAGATTTGCTTCCTCTCTATAAAAAGAGAGGGTGGGGACTTTTAGATGGTTAATGCTTATGCTCAAAACATCCTACTAAGTGCCCCACAAAGCTTAGACTCCTAGTTTCTTTCACATCTATTGTAAAAGAAGAAGTGTTCTTGAGTTGTAAAGGTTTACCTCCACCTTGCTTGGGCTAAAGGGAGAGATCAATAGTGGATTGGTTTTGTGGTGATTCACTGGAGACAAATCGGACCGTGGATTAGCGGCGAGGCCGTGAACCATGTTATATTGTTTTTTAGCATTGTTTATCTTTTTGTTTGTTCTTAATTGTCTTTGCTTTATATTTTTCTCATGCACTAACGTTAATTGTAGATGATTAAGAATGACTTCCGCTCATACGACGAAAGAGGACTATTCACCCCCCTCTAGCTGGCCTACAATGATCCTACAGTTTAATCAATTTTTCACAATTCTCAAGGCTTATTGGCACATCCTAAAATCTTTTAGGTTTAACATTCAATCTTATTTCCAAGGTATCACATAACCTTGAAAATTCTATAAAGTGTTGACTTTACTATGGATAGGTTAACTACCCACCGATTCAAGTTAACACCCCCAACCCACTTAGCGCGATGGAATCATGCTCTTAGGAACCCAATACTTGTTTGAGCTCCTTGGGTTAACTAGGTATTCCTTAGAGATAACTTCCCTAGATACCTTCCTAATGACCCTCCTAGGCTTAGGAGCCTTTGTCATTTGGGTTTTATCACGGTTAACCTTAGGGATTGCCTCCCTAGTAAACTTCTTATTGGTCTTCCTAGGTTTCATAGAAACCTTGGCCACTAGACACTTGCCTAGGTTAACCTAAGGGATTGCCTCCCTAGTAACCATGGCCTTCCTAGACCTAGGTTGTGTTCCATAATCGAATGGAACACTATGGTAGGTCTCCTTGGACTTAGGTTTGTGACTCAAACCTTTCTTGCCCTTAGGTGGACCTTGCTTTCTAGACCCTACGTTTTGACTAATAGACCCTAGATTTTGACAATTTGACCCTTTAATTTGATTTTTCATCTTTCTAAGGGTCTTCTCTATTTTCTCAAGTTTTGACCTCAAAACTTGATTTTCTAGCTCTAATTGTCCAATTTTTGAATTTTGATATAATCTTTGGGCATTGTTCTATTTCTTAGGCCTACCCTTCTTAGGGCTAATGCCTAAATGATTCTCTACCTTCTTAATGGTTTCACTAGATAGGATTTTTCTAGGGAAATTAATCCCAAATTCTCCTTATTTTCAACATTGTAAATCTTAGCCCCTAAACAATAAAATTTATTATTTTTAACATGCTCTTTATGAAACATAGAAAGATTACTTCTAGCATGATTTTTCTTATAACTTAAAGAATGAGCATTATTTAAATTTACCTAGGGTTTGCCTTAGAGGCTCCCCCTACATTTGATGCTCCTTCTTTTCTCCTAAGGCATTGGCTTCTATAGTGCCCTCTTTGGTGACACTTGAAGCATACCACATACTCCTTGCTCTTAATGGTGACAACTCCGGCATCCTTGGTCTTTTCTTAAGATTTCGGTGTCTGTTGACTTTTTTTGACTTTCTTAGGATACTTGCTCTTATAGTGTCCATATTCCCTGCACTCAAAACACATAATATGATTTTTATTTTGAATTGATATTCTTGAGTTACCTAGGTTAATGGTGGTGGAATTTTGGACTTCTTCATCTCTTCTGGATGTTGATGGTTCTTCTTGATTTTGCTCTTGTTCCGGAGTGGATGTACTCTCCTCCCCCTCAATCTTAGAGGTGGGGGCTTCTTGTGCTTCTTCCTCCTCTACCGATCCGGATGTTGATTCTTTATCATCCTATGGATCCTCAAGCTCTTGTGATGAAGAGGTGCTTACTTCTTCTTGAGCTTGAGAGGATGAGCACTCCTCCTCGGACTCCTCCTCTCCTTCATGGACCTTTGTCAATTTGCTCCAAAGCTCTTTGGCATCTTGATATTCACCTAGTCTAGATAAAATGTCAATAGGTATCAAATCTTCTAAAAGCTTTGTTACCTTGACTTCAGTCTTGAACTTGAGATGTTGCTCTTGTGTCCACTTCTTCAACTTTAGAACATTTCCCTTCTTATCCCTAGGGGGTTCAAAGCCTTCCATGATGATGAACTAATCTTCTATGTCCATCATCAAGAATGTCTCCATTCTCACCCTCCATGTCGGAAAATCCTCTTGGTCGTATGGTGGTGGTGTGTTGATGTCCCATCCTAGTTTTTCTTGAAAATCCATCTTCTTGCCCTCTAGCGTCTTTTGCTCCCGGATGTTAGTCCGTAGAAGAGCTCCAAGCTCTGATACCAATTGTGGGGACCTTCGTGATCGCTAGAGGGGGGTGAATAGCGTCGTCACTTGTCGATGTAATTAATTCGCATTTGATTGTCTACACTCTTATTGGCACAGTGGAATAGTAATGACAAATAGAAATAACAAGAAAGACAATCACAATACAAGATATAATGTGGTTTGGAACCGAATGGTTCCTACTCCACGGATTGAGCTCGTAAGATCCCTAGCAATGCAACCACACACTACTATAATAAATAACTCCTTGGAACAATCCGGAGGTAGAGAAACCTCGTACAAGTATTCTTACAACAATAAGAATTGAATACAAGCTATTACAATGAAATACAACAAAAGAAATGCAAAGAAAACTTTACAATCGATCTTTTGGAAGCTTGGTTGTTTGGTTGCTTGAGTTGCACTTGGAGACCCTGAATCACACCAGCAATTTTCCCCAAAACACCTCAAAGAACCATGCCAAAAATCCTCCCTTTATGTTCTTTTTAAACCTGCAACTCGGGCTAATTTTTGCCTAGCAGTCGACTGATCGGGACCATCAGTCAACTGACCCAGTAGCCATAGTCTCACAATGGCATGAGCCACATTGGATAAGTACCAACGAATAGACCATCAGTCGACTGATGGCTCAATCAGTCGAGTGTTCGGACTGATCACTCGATTGAAAGGCTTTCTGTGCCCGAAAGCTCGACCATCAATAGGCCGGATCAAAGCCGACTGATCGCCTAACTCAGTCAAACCCTAGTTGACTCCCATCAGTCGACTGACCATAGTCCCAGTCAACTGATACACCTCAAACATGAGGTTTTAACCCAAGTATGGTACCCCCATACTTGCTAGACCACACGTAGCCTAGACCTAAGCCTTCTAGTCATCTCCGTCAGCCTCGCGCCTATCGGATCCCTCCAAGTCATCCATGACTTGTTCATCTATACACTAGCTTTCAGGTACTTCCATCACTATTGTCATGCTAATGGTGTCTACACTGCCAAGGCACATTGGGCTTACGCTGCCAAGACTCCCTCTTGGACTTTACGCCGCCAACCATTGAACTTATGCCGCAAAGACTCCCGCTTGGACTTTACGCCGCCAATATTCTCCTTGGACTTTCCAAATGCCATGACTCAAGCTTGGACTTTCCCTTGCCAACCCATGTTGGACTTTCCATGTCAAGACCCATGCTTGAACTTTCCTTTGCCAACCCATGTTGGACTTTTCCTTGCTAAGACCCATGCTTGGACTTTACATGCCAAGTACTCAAGACTTTGACTTTCCTAATGGCAAGTGTACCACTTGGACTTTCCATGCCAAGTACCCATGACTTGGACTTTACCATGACAATCACATTGTCATATGTTTTTGTCGAACATCAAAACATCACTCGAGTCAAACTCGAGTTTGGTCAATCGTGACCTGGATTGATTGCACCAATAGAATATGCAAGTGGAATGCAAGATGATGTACAATCAAATGCAGCAAGCATAGTTCAAACAAATGCAATATCCAACGATCATATATATAGACTCTAGCAATATCCTGGATCATTTCCCAACGATTGTAATCGATAGAATAGTAAACTTAGGATTTCTAATTATTACTTTTGGTTTTCTATTGAAGATGGGGGTTTAGGATTTGAGCTCTAACCTAGAGTTGCAAGGTAATTAAAACTCTGAATTAACATGCAACAACTGAATCAAACAATGCAAGAATTAAAGAAATAAAAATTGGAAGAGGAAATAAATGATCTAATCAACCCAAGATAGGACCAGTGAATGAATAAGTTCCTCCGGCTAAGTCCAATGAAGCTTGATTGAGACTTCGCAAATGGCAGTGGATGTGGGATGGTTCAAACTCCTGAATCCAGTAGTTTGATGGATGCTCTGAACTCTCGCAGATCTGGTTGAGCTCGAACAAGTGTTGTCGGGGCAGACTCCTCCTCGAATCCGAAAGAGAAGGTGGATGAGTTGTGGAGATTTCAGCGTCATCCTCCATCTCCACAGCTCATCCACCTTCTCTTTCGAATTCAAGGAGGAGTCCGCCCTGATGACACTTCTTCGAGCTCAACCAGATCTATGAGAGTTCAGAGTATCCATCAAACTACTGGATTCAAGAGTTTGCAGTATCCCACATCCACTACCGTTTGTGGAGTCTCGATCGAGCTTCGTTGGACTTAACCGGAGGAACTTGTTCATTCACCAGGCCTATCTTGGGTTGATTAGATCATTTATTTCCTCTTCCAGTTTTTATTGCTTTAATTCCTGCATTGTTTGATTCAGTTGTTACATGTTAGTTTAGAGTTTTAATTAACTTGCAACTGTAGGTTAGAGCTCAAATCCCAAACCCCCATCTTCAATAGAAAACCAAAAGCAATAATTAGAAATCTTAAGTTTACTATTCTATCAATTACACTTGTTAGGAAATGATCCGGGTCATCCACTATGCTATATTAGTGTAGTTAGGGGGTTCGGTAATTAATTTGAAACGGTATCATGACAAATACCTATTCATCAAATTTTGACATGTACGTATCGATAGATGGTGGGGGTGAATATGATGGTTGTCAGCAGTACTGTGGAGCGGCTGAGCGAGATGTAATCGAAGGGAAATCCCCACTCCAATGGCTGCTGACGGTTCAGAGGGGAATCCCCACTCCTCTCCGGTGGTTGTAGGTGGCAGGGAAGGCAGAGATGACAGTCGACGGCTGGAAGAGGTGATGAAACGGGTGAAACTACAGAAGAAGGAGAAGGTGGCTGCCGACGGAGGAGGTGGATGGAGTGGCACCGATCACCGGAGATTGGAGAGAATCCCCTTTCCTCTCTGGTGACCGGCGAGGAAGGTGGAACGGCGTCGGGCGATCGACGCTTGAAAGGGGCGGAGCTGCTCTATGTGTCGCACGATGGAGAAAGGTGAGAAAATGTTGGATTTTAAGCCTCTTTTCCTTGGTCGTCCGATTGAAGCAGGATCACATCTCAGTCGTCCATTAAACCTAGAGCTAAATGAATCTGATTAATCCATTTAAGCATTGTGCATCCAGCGATTGAGAATTCTCCGATTTTGAATGGATGGATCTGATTAATCTGAATGGATAATCACGATCGGCTGAATCTGGATAAAGGGCTTAGATGTCCATATCTAAATGTACGGACTGGATCTCTCCAGATCTGGATAGATGGCTCAGAATCAACTACTTTCTTCGAACGGTCCATATTGCTCATATTTGGTCCCTTGATTGAATTGCCTCTGATCTGAATGAAGGGTTCAGATTAGTCTAGTTTGAAATGATCCTTCTAGCCCTAGATGAAGCCATATTTGATCCAACTTGAGTCTAGTCCAGTGGCCCATCTCGATCTCCTACAAAGAAAGGCAAATTTTTCATATTAGTCCAGAATTTAGGAGAATTTACTATTAAGTCCAAAAATAGATCCAACTCATAAAACATGTAAATAATTGATAATTAATCACTAGAGAGGATAAAAACAGTGATACTAAGAACCAAAATAACACAACAAAATGGTAGTTATCACTCGCGCCAGAATCGCGCAATGCCACACGACCAGGTCGTGTGTGGCACCGTGGTGGCCAATTTCCACCCTTGGACACGACCGTGTGTAGCCACATGCCTTGGTCGTGTCCTCTTCTGTGTCCAGCTGCAAAATGTCATTCTTTTGCTCCGAAAGTGCGCCGTTTTCCCCATGAAATTCTATCCTACACA
Organism: Wurfbainia villosa; assembly: GCA_025175895.1. Lineage (NCBI taxonomy): Eukaryota > Viridiplantae > Streptophyta > Magnoliopsida > Zingiberales > Zingiberaceae > Wurfbainia > Wurfbainia villosa. The sequence continues at coordinate 37,966,875 of CM045992.1, read as the reverse complement.
CAAAAGTACAAAGAGCAGATCTCCGAACCAAAAAATTGGAAATGCATGCAAAACAAAGTAAAATATGTATGAAACAAACATAAAATGTAATGTGATGTGAGCGAAAACTACTCCTAAAACCCTATATGTTTTGCTTACATCAATTCCCTCAAACTTAAGTCTTTGCTTGTCCTCAAGCAAACCTCAGTGCCATGAAATTTTAAAAGGTATTGTTCCATACTTAGCATGTTAACTAAATTTATCAAGTGCTATTTGCAATCAAAGCAAAATAGAGATGTTCTAGAAATTCACTAAGTTAGCTCCTTGTGCTCATGCTAAGTGAATCTTCTTAGGGGATACTCGTTCCATGGTAAGTTAAGTCGTCATCCTATAGCTTTACTAAAGGTCTCCAGCTCTTAGACACTGCCCAAATCAAGGGTCGTTCCCTAGATCTAGCACAAAATCTAAAAAGCATGCTGGTATTGAGAGAAATTGGTAGGTGTTTCCTTAGTAACTTAACTCAGTCTCAAAGGGGCACCTAACCATTTCCACCCACGACAACTATTTTTTTTAGCTCTAGGGATTTTGATTTTTCCAAATGGACTTCCACAATCCTAGCATCTCCAGTAACTAAAAATGCTAAACTTAGGGTCACCTGTGGATTCCAAAGTACTAGACTACTGAGATGAATCATAACTAGGTATGTACTAGACTCTCCCTTTCAGAATGTTCATCATGTGTAGGTGTAAATATAAAAGCTAACCAATGTAAGACTAGAACATTCATTAGAGCAAATAAAATAAAATAACACAAGGTAAATGAAGTTAAGCTACCCATGGAAACAACTCATGAAAGAAAACTCTAAAAATACTACTGAAGTAGCTTAAAGATAGCAAAAATTAAGTATTGACGAAACTAAAAACTCTATGTTTGAACAAATGAATGCTAACTAATAAAAAATACAAATAACAGGAAAGAAACTACTATTAGAAACAAAATAAATCAAAACTTGGGGTCCCCCCCAGACTTATATGAGACTACACCTCTAATATGGTGGCTGAGGTGGGAAGTTCGGTAGTCTCGGCATGTCAGGCTCCAGGGTAAACCTGGTGCTAAGCCTCTGATGCCACATATACATGTGGTCGATCTGAGAGTTGGTGGATACAGTGGTCGCTCTGTGCTCCTCCTCCCGGGCCCACTGTGCCTGCTGGGCATGCATGTGCTGTCGCATCTCTTGGTGGTAGGTGGCCTCATCTTGGCGATGGGCAGCCTCCTCCTGGAAGTAGACATGGGCCTCATCGTAGAACTCCTCAACCCACTGGAAGTACTCTCTGAAGCCCTGAAACTCATCCTGTATGTAAGCGCTCTGCTCCTCCCATCACTGCCTCTGCATCTGCTGCTCGACACATACATCGTCGAGGTGCGATCGAAACTCCTAAAAATCATAGGTAGATGTACCTTCATCCTTCTCAAAAGTAGAAAAAGATGGTGGTGTAGGTGCAGACTCATGTCGACGTGGACTAGGTGAGCTCCTATACATGTGTGGACTAGAGGGAGAGTGATGAATAGGGGTGAAATGCACGGTGTGGCACCCTTTATCCCTTGCACAACACGACCGTGTGAAAACACATGGCCAGAGCGTGTGCATTACTGGAATGTGTGGCATGGCCGTGTGAAAACACACAGCCAGGCCGTGTGCCCCCCGCTTCTCTTTCATGGTGCACAACGGTCTGAATTCTCTTTACATGATCAGTTGTGTAGGTTCAAAATGATTTTTGTTTCTACCTAGCAAGTCCTTTCTAGTCTTAATTTATTTGCAAAATGCCAAATGTTATAAATTAAAGTTCAAATTACCCAAATAAATACAATACAATGAAAAGAACACCTAAAAATTAAACTTGGGTTGCCTCCCAAGAAGCACTTTGTTTAAGGTCTTTAAGCTAGACCACACTCCATTATCTTGTGTAGGGGATCGATCGGCCGGCTAGAGGGGGGTGAATAGCCCTCTTTAGTTGGATAACGGAATTTGCTCGTCTACAAACAAGATTAGCACAAGTGGAAAAACAAAACAAGACAAGCAAATAGAAATGACAAGAATACAAACGCTAACACAATATGTAACATGGTTCACGGCTACGCCGCTAATCCACGGTCCGATTCATCCACGGTGAATCACTCCGCAAGCTTCCACTAGATCTCTCCTTTGCACAAAGGTAGGTGGAGGTAACCTCTTTTACACAAGGATCACTCTTCTACAATAGAATGAAGTTTAGCACTAGTAGAAGAGTGGAAAACTGTTTAGGGCACTTTGGGAGTAGTTAGGAGTTCAAGCATTAGGTTCCCAAAGCCCCACACCCTTCCTCTTTATAGAGGAAGAGGGTTTCTTCCCGTTGACACAGGAGCAGTCGACTGATGTCCCTATCAGTCGACTGGTCCAGTAGCCGTTGCCCAATAACGGCTGCTTTCCACGTTGGATTTCATCTAACGACACTGGCATCAATCGACTGATATTGCCATCAGTCGACTAATGCTCGATCAGTCGAGTGCTCCGCGAGCTCGACTCCATTCTCGCGTGCGTGCACGGCTATCACGATCAGCTATCCCTTGGCGGTCGATCGATGTCGATAACGATCATTGCCGATTACAGATGGAAGTCGACTGCTTGGGCCAAAAGCCCATCAGTCGGATACCAGTAGAACCCATTCGACTCAGAGCAGTCGACTGTCATTCCATGGAAGTCGACTGATGTAGGGAAATCTCATCCGACACTTAGCCAAATGGCCAAGTTTCACCTAGGAGCTCTACCCCTTCCCGGGTTACATTCGCTCACTCTCATCCCTCGGAGTCCCTCGCCTTTGAAGTTATCTTCGTCCGACCACATCCCTCGGATGCACCAAGCGAACGGCTCTACAGCGCCATATTTCGCATCTCGCCCTGAAGTCTACTTCCTCCGGCTTCACTCCAAGCTTCTCGTCCGGTGGTCCCTCGGATGCTCCAAGCGCACAACTTCCGCAAAGCCATCCTTCACCGACTCAAGGACCGAGTCATGAGAGGTGAAACCCGCCAAGGCTCCATGTGCGAATTACTAAGCCCTGCAAGACTCCAACGCACATATCAAATCATAATAACAATCTAACTTAAACCCTTTACCACACACATCAAAACCTTATCATGGCAAGAGATTGCCCTAACAATCTCCCCCTTTTGATGTGTGACAATCCGTTTAAGTTAGGTAAAATATTTGATAAACTATTAAGGAAAGAAAGCATGTGAATAACATGATTAGCAACTCTCCCCCTTAATACATGAAACTCCCCCTAAATATATGCCCCCTTACTTAAACATACACATTTCTCCCCCTTTGACACCATCAAAAATATTTAAACAATGTTTATACAAGCATGGCATCAAGTCTAGAGGTAAACAAAATCCAAAACATGCCTTAAAATTGGATACAAAAGGTTATTGGGCATATTATCAGGCTATCAGTCGACTGGTTCAGACTACCAGTCGACTGGCACATGGATTTCAGGAATTCTGATTTTCTGGGGTGAATTTCATAAATGCGTAAAAAATTCTACAAAATTTGAAAAATCATGAAATTTGGGGAACACATTTCTTGTAAGTATATTTATCCATGAAAAATAGTTGTTCATGAAAAATCATTATATTTTCAAGTATTTGCCAAAAATCCAAAAGCTTTAAAAACCACTAGGTTTTTTATCATGTTTGTATCCATTTTAACACCTAGTTTTGCTTTAAATTGTTTCAAAACATGAATACACAGATTTTAAAGTAAGAAATTGTTTTGAAAACATATGAAATATCCAACCATGATCTTTGGGCAATATGTATATGAATTAAACATAAGGCTTCCCCATGATTGGTCTATTATTGCTATTTTGATACATTAAATGACCATCTAAATGCCATAGGCATTAGTGGACATTTGTATCATCCTAACATCTCACTCATGCTAAGTTTTTAATCAAAGTAGCCTATAGTGAGTGTGAGATGTATCCTAAAGGTATTTGTATATACTTAACCATTATTTTCATACAATTCTATCAAGGTTAAGTATCATCTTATCATTCCACATGATCATAAAGATGTATATGAATTAATTTCACATTATGACCATAAAACAAATGAATTCATCAAATTGTGATCATGCATTAGGTATTATATCATGATAATAAAGCAAATATCACCTAAAGCATGATTTATCTACTTATAGGTGCATTATCATCACCTAACACTATTTCAAAAATGTTGTCCCGCCATCCTAAGTCAACCAAAAATATGATATAGGTGAAGTCCATATGGTTGACTATCTTAGGGTTTTCCTAACCCTTTAGGATGGATTTTGGAACCCAAAATAAGTTCTTTCCTATGGGGTTCACTAAATACTCCTTAGGGATCCATTTTCTAGCAATTACTTTCTTTTTGTCTTGACCCCTAGCTATTAGACATTTGTAGGCCTTTTCATTTTTCTTTTCCTTATAACCTAGGCCTTTCTTGTTGAAGCTTGCTCTTTGGCTCCCAATTATCATGTTAAGGGTATTGGAGCCTATAGTGAACTTTTCTAGGGTTTTGGTCAAATAATCTACCTTTTTCCTTAGAGCCCTATTTTCTTCTATGCATGCATCATTAACATCCAAAGACATATAGTTATCATGTGAGCATGCATCATCATTATCATCATTAAAACATACTTTTTCTAATTTTTGTTCTAATTCCTTAATTTGCTCAAGCATGCATTTATTCTTTTTCTTTGCTCTAAATAAATCCTTAGTAAGACTAGAAATCATAGAAACTATTTTACTAGGTGAAAGGTTAGTTACCATAGTTTCCATGTCCTCTTCTTCGGATGAGGAGGATGATGAGGCTCCCCCTTCACTAGAGCTCTCCTCACTTGAGCTTACTTCTTCATTTTCGGAGGAGGAGCAATCTAAGTCGTCAAAGGCCATCAATGCTAAGTTGGTGACAAAGGCATTCTCCTCTTCCGATGATGATGAAGATGATGAGGAAGAAGGATCATCCCATGTCTTTGCTTTGAGAGCCTTGGTCTTCCCCTTTTCTTTGGCTTTCTTCTCTTCTTCTTTCTTCTTGCTTCCCTTCTTTTTCTTCTTTTCTCCCTTCTTTCTCTTCTCTTCCTTGCTTTTGTTTAGGAGGGGACAATTATCCATTATATGTCCCTCCCCTTGGCAATTATAACAAATAATCTTCCCCCTTGGTCTTCCCCTTTTCTTATCATTAGAAATATTAAATCTAAAACCTTTTAATGCACGCCTTACCCTCCTTACCATATAGGCTTCTTCCGTGCTATCCATGGAGGAAGAGGAGGATGCTTCATCGGAGGAGGAGGAGATCTCTATCTTCTTCTTCCCCTTGTGTGCCATCAAGGCTACTCCTTTTGAAGGTTGAAACTTTGGCTCTTCTTGTATTCCTTCAAGCCTCGTTTCGTGGAGCTCCATTGTTGAGAAGAACTCCTCCAAGGTGCTCACTTCTAAGTTCTTGGAGATGTAAAACGAGTCCACCATGGAGCTCCATTATGAGGACCGGGGAAAGGCATCTATGGCCTTCATTACCATATCCCGGTTGGAGAGCCTTTCACCTACACTTGTCAAGCCGGTTAAAATTTCCTTAAATCTAGAGTGTAGGGATTTTACCTTCTCTCCCTTTTCGAGTTTGATGTTGGATAATTGGGAGCGAAGGACATCTCTCCTTGCTAGTTTCGTCTCGGATGTGCCTTCATGAATTTCTATTAGTTTCTCCCACATTTCCTTGGCGCTAGCACACTCCCCTGTCCTATTTACTTCTTGTTGGGGGAGTACATTGTAGAGGTGGTGCTTGGCCTTTGAATTCGCCAAGTACTCCTCTCTTTGTCTTTTGCTCCATCTTGATTTCTCCAATAGCTCCCCTTCTTCATTCCTAGGCATCTCGAAACCGTTTTCCATAATTAATAAAATTTCAAAATCAGTTTCGAAGAATACCTCCATTCTCTTTTTCCACCAAGAGAATTCACCTTCGAATTTTGGTGGGTGAATATTTGAGCCGGCCATACTTGAATGTGCTTGTTGTAGCGGTTAGTTCTCGACAAGCTTTCCTTAGCTCTGATACCACTTGTAGGGGATCGATCGGCCGGCTAGAGGGGGGTGAATAGCCCTCTTTAGTTGGATAACGAAATTTGCTCGTCTACAAACAAGATTAGCGCAAGTGGAAAAACAAAACAAGACAAGCAAATAGAAATGACAAGAATACAAACGCTAACACAATATGTAACGTGGTTCACGGCTACGCCGCTAATCCACGGTCCGATTCGTCCACGGTGAATCACTCCACAAGCTTCCACTAGATCTTTCCTTTGCACAAAGCTAGGTGGAGGTAACCTCTTTTACACAAGGATCACTCTTCTACAATAGAATGAAGTTTAGCACTAGTAGAAGAGTGGAAAACCGTTTAGGGCACTTTGGGAATAGTTAGGAGTTCAAGCATTAGGTTCCCAAAGACCCACACCCTTCCTCTTTATAGAGGAAGAGGGTTTCTTCCCGTTGACACAGGAGCAATCGACTGATGTCCCTATCAGTCGACTGGTCCTGTAGCCGTTGCCCAATAACGACTGCTTTCCACGTTGGATTTCATCCAACGGCTCTGGCATCAGTCGACTGATGCTCGATCAGTCGAGTTCTCCGCAAGCTCGACTCCATTCTGTGCCCATGCACGCATCACCAATCGCCATCCTTGGCAATGATCGATGTCGATAACCGTCGACTACCTCCATGGCGATCAACCGCTTGGGCCAAAGCCCATCGATCGGATACCGAACCTATTCGACTGGGAAGCCGATCGCCATTCCATGGCTGATCGATGTCGGAAATCTCATCCGACACTTAGCCAAATGGCCAAGTTTCACCTAGGAGCTCTACCCCTTCCCGGGTTACATTCGCTCACTCTCATACCTCGGAGTCCCTACCTTTGAAGTTATCTTCGTCCGGCCACGTCCCTCGGATGCGCCAAGCATACGGCTCTGCAGCGCCATCCTTCGCGTCTCACCCTGAAATCTACTTCCTCCGACTTCACTCCAAGCTCCTCGTCCGGCGGTCCCTCGGATGCTCCAAGCGCACGGCTTCCGCAAAGCCATCCTTCATCGACTCAAGGACCGAGTCATGAGAGGTGAAACTCGCCAAGGCTCCATGTGCGAATTACTAAGCCCTGCAAGACTCCAACGCACATATCAAATCATAATAACAATCTAACTTAAACCCTTTGCCACACACATCAAAACCTTATCATGGCAAGAGATTGCCCTAACAATCTCCCCCTTTTTGATGTGTGGCAATCCGTTTAAGTTAGGTAAAATATTTGATAAACTATTAAGGAAAGAAAGCATGTGAATAACATGATTAGCAACTCTCCCCCTTAATACATGAAACTCCCCCTAAATATATGCCCCCTTACTTAAACATACACATTTCTCCCCCTTTGACACCATCAAAAATATTTAAACAATGTTTATACAAGCATGACATCAAGTCTAGAGGTAAAAAAAAGCCAAAATATGCCTTATCGAATACAAAAGGTTATTGGGCATATTATTAGGCTACCAGTCAACTGGTTCAGACTACTAGTCGACTGACACATGGATTTCAGGAATTCTGATTTTCCGGGGTGAATTTCAGAAATGCATAAAATTTTTTACAAAATTTGAAAAATCACGAAATTTGGGGAACACATTTCTTGTAAGTATATTTATCCATGAAAAATAGTTGTTCATGAAAAATCATTATATTTTCAAGTATTTGCCAAAAATCCAAAAGCTTTAAAAACCACTAGGTTTTTGATCATGTTTGTATCCATTTTAACACCTAGTTTTGCTTTAAATTGTTTCAATACATGAATACACAAATTTTAAAGTAAGAAATTGTTTTAAAAACATATGAAATATCCAACCATGATCTTTGGGCAATATGTCTATGAATTAAACATAAGGCTTCCCCATGATTGGTCTATTATTGCTATTTTAATACATTAAATGACCATCTAAATGCCATAGGCATTAGTGGACATTTGTATCATCCTAACATCTCACTCATGCTAAGTTTTCAATCAAAGTAGCCTATAGTGAGTGTGAGATGTATCCTAAAGGTATTTGTATATACTTAACCATTATTTTCATGCAATTCTATCAAGGTTAAGTATCATCCTATCATTCCACATGATCATAAAGATGTATATGAATTAATTTCACATTATGACCATAAAACAAATGAATTCATCAAATTGTGATCATGCATTAGGTATTATATCATGATAATAAAGCAAATATCACATAAAGCATGATTTATCTACTTATAGGTGCATTATCATCACCTAACACTATTTCAAAAATGTTGTCCCGCCATCCTAAGTCAACCAAAAATATGATATAGGTGAAGTCCATATGGTTGACTATCCTAGGGTTTTCCTAACCCTTTAGGATGAATTTTGGAACCCAAAATAAGTTCTTTCCTATGGGGTTCACTAAATACTCCTTAGGGATCCATTTTCTAGCAATTACTTTCTTTTTGTCTTGACCCCTAGCTATTAGACATTTGTAGGCCTTTTCATTTTTCTTTTCCTTATAACCTAGGCCTTTCTTGTTGAAGCTTGCTTTTTGGCTTCCAATTATCATGTTAAGGGTATTGGAGCCTATAGTGAACTTTTCTAGGGTTTTGGTCAAATAATCTACCTTTTCCCTTAGAGCCCTATTTTCTTCTATGCATGCATCATTAACATCAAAAGGCATATAGTTATCATGTGAGCATGCATCATCATTAAAACATGCTTTTTCTAATTTTTGTTCTAATTCCTTAATTTGCTCAAGCATGCATTTATTCTTTTTCTTTGCTCTAAATAAATCCTTAGTAAGACTAGAAATCATAGAAACTATTTCACTAGGTGAAAGGTTAGTTACTATAGTTTCCATGTCCTTTTCTTCGGATGAGGAGGATGATGAGGCTCCCCCTTCACTAGAGCTCTCCTCACTTGAGCTTACTTCTTCATTTTCGGAGGAGGAGCAATCTAATTCGTCAAAGGCCATCAATACTAAGTTGGTGACAAAGGCATTCTCCTCTTTCGATGATGATGAAGATGATGAGGAAGAAGGATCATCCCATGTCTTTTCTTTGAGAGCCTTGGTCTTCCCCTTTTCTTTGGCTTTCTTCTCTTCTTCTTTCTTCTTGCTTCCCTTCTTTTTCTTCTTTTCTTCCTTCTTTATCTTCTCTTCCTTGCTCTTGTTTAGGAGGGGACAATTATCCCTTATATGTCCCTCCCCTTGGCAATTATAACAAATAATCTTCTCCCTTGGTCTTCCCCTTTTCTTATCATTAGAATTATTAAATCTAAAACCTTTTAATGCACGCCTTACCCTCCTTACCATATAGGCTTCATCCGTGCTATCCATGGAGGAAGAGGAGGACGCTTCATCGGAGGAGGAGGAGATCTCTATCTTCTTCTTCCCCTTGTGTGCCATCAAGGCTACTCCTCTTGAAGGTTGAAACTTTGGCTCTTCTTGTATTCCTTCAAGCCTCGTTTCGTGGAGCTCCATTGTTGAGAAGAACTCCTCCAAGGTGCTCACTTCTAAGTTCTTGGAGATGTAAAACGATTCCACCATGGAGCTCCATCTTGAGGACCGGGGAAAGACATCTATGACCTTCATTACCATATCCCGGTTGGAGAGCCTTTCACTTACACTTGTCAAGCTGGTTAAAATTTCTTTAAATCTAGAGTGTAGGGATTTTGCCTTCTCTCCCATTTCGAGTTTGATGTTGGATAATTGGGAGTGAAGGACATCTCTCCTTGCTAGTTTTGCCTCGGATGTGCCTTCATGAATTTCTATTAGTTTCTCCCACATTTCCTTGGCGCTAGCACACTCCGCTATCCTATTTACTTCTTGTTGGGGGAGTACATTATAGAGGTGGTGCTTGGCCTTTGAATTCGCCAAGTACTCCTCTCTTTGTCTTTTGCTCCACCTTGATTTCTCCAATAGCTCCCCTTCTTCATTCCTAGGCATCTCAAAACCGTTTTCCATAATTAATAAAATTTCAAAATCAGTTTCGAAGAATACCTCCATTCTCTTTTTTCACCAAGAGAATTCGCCTTCGAATTTTGGTGGGTGAATATTTGAGCCGGTCATACTTGAATGTGCTTGTTGTGGCGGTTAGTCCTTGACAAGCTTTCCTTGGCTCTGATACCACTTGTAGGGGATCGATTGGCTGGCTAAACGGGGGTGAATAACCCTCTTTAGTTAGATAACGGAATTTGCTAATCTACAAACAAGATTAGCACAAGAGGAAAAACAAAACAAGACAAGCAAATAGAAATGACAAGAATACAAACGCTAACACAATATGTAACGTGGTTCACGGCTACGCCGCTAATCCACGGTCCGATTCGCCCACGGTGAATCACTCCGCAAGCTTCCACTAGATCTCTCCTTTGCACAAAGCTAGGTGGAGGTAACCTCTTTTACACAAGGATCACTCTTCTACAATAGAATGAAGTTTAGCACTAGTAGAAGAGTGGAAAACTGTTTAGGGCACTTTGGGAGTAGTTAGGAGTTCAAGCATTAGGTTCCCAAAGCCCCACACCCTTCCTCTTTATAGAGGAAGAGGGTTTCTTCCCATTGACACAGGAGCAATCGACTGATGTCCCTATCAGTCGACTGGTCCTGTAGCTGTTGCCCAATAACGGCTGCTTTCTACGTTGGATTTCATCCAACGACACTGGCATCAGTCTACTAATATTGCCATCAGTCGACTGATGCTCGATCAGTCGAGTGCTCCGCGAGCTCGACTCCATTCTCGTGCGTGCAGCGCTATGCACGATCGTATCATCCCTTGGCGCTTGGATCGATGTCGAACACGATCATTGCCATTCCATGGCGCCGATCAGCTTGGGCCAAAAGCCCATCAGTCGGATACCAGTCGAACTCATTCGACTCAGAGAAGTCGACTGTCATTCCATGGCAGTCGACTAATGTTGGGAAATCTCATCCGACACTTAGCCAAATGGCCAAGTTTGACCTAGGAGCTCTATCCCTTCCCGGGTTACATTCGCTCACTCTCATCCCTCGGAGTCCCTGCCTTTGAAGTTATCTTCGTCCGACCACGTCCCTCGGATGCGCCAAGCGCACTGCTCTGCAGCGCCATCCTTCGCATCTTGCCCTGAAGTCTACTTCCTCCGGATTCACTCCAAGCTCCTCGTCCGGTGGTCCCTCGGATGCTCCAAGCGCACGGCTTCCGCAAAGTCATCCTTCACCGACTCAAGGACCGAGTCATGAGAGGTGAAACTCGCCAAGGCTCCATTTGCGAATTACTAAGCCCTGCAAGACTCCAATGCACATATCAAATCATAATAACAATCTAACTTAAACCATTTGCCACACACATCAAAACCTTATCATGGCAAGAGATTGCCCTAACATCTTCAACTTGGCTCCGGAGGCTCTGTGAATCTCCATTCATCCGTCTTGGTGTTGATATCAGGTGGGATCAACTTTATCCTATCTATTGTGTAGCCATACAAGAAGGGGACTCTACACTCTGACAGATTGAAGAGGATGATCTCCCCGTCTACCTCCAAGGAGATCTTGTGTGCCTTTACGTTTATGCATGCCCCCGCAGTTGCCAGAAAGAGTCTTCCTAAGATGATGGAATTATGGGTATTTGGTCATGTGTCGAGTATGATAAAATCCGTGTGTATCACGAAATTCTCAATGACCACAGGTACATGTGCTAGCATGCCGACGGGTTCCTTGACTAAGTTGTCCCCATATGAATACCAAGGTTCGCTAGTTGGATCCCATTCAGTCCCATCTTCAGATAAAGTGCGTAGGGCATCACACTAACTAATGACCCTAAGTCGCATAGTGCTTCATCGAAGCTTTCTCCATAAATCGAGCAGGGTATAACAAATTCACCAAGGTCCTCAAGCTAGGGTGGAATCTTATCTTCAATTTTTGCTTGGTCGGGTAGGGAGGAAATCATGGATGCACACCCCTTGGTGAATCTATTTCTCTGTGCTATTCTTTCGCTGCACACTCCCTCTTCCTTGACCTGACTTGGCTCGGGTACTGGTGGAGAACTATCCATAGGTTGCGCCATGGTTTAGGCTATTTGGGTCACTTGTGTTTCCAACATCCTCGTGTGACTTGCAAGACCGTCAACAGTGGCCTTCAAATCCTTAACTGACTCTTCTGTCTTCTGATGTTGGCGTCAGAATTCTTCATTGCCCTTTATTTGGGTAGCAATGAAGTCTTCCATCATCAATTCTAGCCTAGACTTTTGTGGTTGTTGTTGCCCATTGCCCTGTTGTTTCCCATACCCTCCTAATGGTTGGAAGTTCCTCGAGTTATTCCGATAGGAAAATTTTGGGTGATACCTCCATTCGGGATTGTAAGTACCGGAGTATGGGTTGTTGGGTCTTTGATTATAGTCCCCAACCACATCGACATGCTCAATCTGCTCTTTTAAGCTACCCGACCCTCTATAGTGGTCCTCCCGATACGCTGCTGCTCCTTCTCTAAAGTCATTGCTCGTACATGCAAATATAGGATTTAAAGAGTCGAACCATCTGCTAAGTGCGTCCATCCTCGCTACTAGGTGGTCCACAGAGTTGATAGCATATCGTCCAGTTGTACGAGTTGGGTGACTATGTTCGGAAGCCCATTGATGGTGGTTGTGGGCCACCTCTTCTATCAGCTCCTCTGTTTCCTCGATAGTCTTATTCATTAGCGCTCCTCCTGCAGCAGAATCGAGGGGCATCTTTGTGGCGTACGTGATCCCATTATAGAAGATGTAGATCACTAGCCACCTTTCTAGTCCATGGTGGGGTCATTGGTAGAGTAGCCCCTTATAGCGATCCCAGGATTCAAATAGGGACTCCCCTTCCTTCTGACAGAAGCTCATGATTAGATGTCGCATGTGAGCAGTCTTGCTTGGTGGGAAGTACTTGTTCAAAAATTGCTGCTCACACTGCTCCCATGTAGTAATGCTTCCCGATGGCAGGGAGTGAAGTCATGTCTTAGCCTTATCCTGCAATGAGAAAGGGAATAGGCTCAGGCGGATCGCGTCGGCAGGGACTCCATTGATCTCCATTATCCAGCAAATTTCCAAAAATGTCTCCAAGTGCCAGTTCGGGTCTTCAGTCGCAGCTCCCCCGAATTGACTCTACTGGACCATATGTATAAGTGTCAGTTTCAGCTTAAAGTTATTTGCTAAAATGGATGGTCCAGCTATACTCAGCCTAAAGCCTCTAGCACTAGGGGCTATTTAATCCCACAAAGGTTGGCTACCTATATTCACCTCGGATGTAGCTCGGTCTTCCATCCTCTTCTGTTTAGCTCTTCAGCAATGATAGGTTCGTTTAATTTCTAGATCGATCGAAATTAGGTCTCCCGATCTTAGGCATCTAAGCATACGAAAAACCAAGCTACAAAATTAGGAGTATTACCTAATACTTAATTAAAATAGAAAATAACCTAAACTAATAATAAATCAAATGCAGAAAATTTAACTAAAGGTTAATGCAACGTAATTATTGAAATAAATCTAAACTTACTCTAGATATTAAAAATCTAAAACTGAAGTAAATAAAAATAAATGAAAGAAATAAAAGTAAAGCAAGTAAATAAATCTAACCTAAGTTCGATCCAATTATCCACTTCTTGATTCGATATCGAACTAATCAGTCCCCGACAACGGCGCCAAAAACTTAATCCATGCGAACGCGACCTCAAATATCGCGACGGAGACCATCGAGGACTCGAAGCATGCAGTTACGCTCAATGCCCACAAGTGCATGGATGTCATCAAGTAATAAAAAGATTATCGATCTCACAGGGACTAAGATTCGAGTACCGATTTGGTAAGTGGATGTTATTGTTCGGAATTTAGATCTAAGGGTTGTGATTGCGAGGGTTGACGGCGGTCCCAACTCAATACGGTGTCACACGGAAGAAGAAAGAAACTAGTTGAGAGTTTTTGAAAGGGATTCTAGGATTTCGGCTTCGTTTGTGTGTCACAGAACACATTGTCAATTGGGTTTTGTCTAGGTTTTTAGCTACGGTTTTGTGGAAAGGACATCATACACTCCCCCAATGAGCCTTCGCATCTATCAGAGCTACCTCTACCATTACCAGGTCGACTCCTGGACTTAGGATGGGATAGTCAGTATGAGGATGCCGAATCGATCCCTACGACGAGTCAAAAATGGGGCACATTTTCTACTCTATCGCATCATTCTACCCACGGTTACGGGAGATGAGGCCAACCCCTAGGTTCCTCCTTAATTCTCCTAAATCTTAAATACGAGGGTTTTCACCCCTCGTATCGACTAGCATAGTAGATAGAAAACTAAAACAATAGTTATAGCTCTAAACCAAATGTCAATTGCAAATATAAATTCAAGAACGAAAAGATATTTTAACCAACATGTTCTAACTCAACACAAACTGCTCCCTAGTCCTAGAATCAAAGAGTCTACTCTATAATTAAGAGAGGAGAAACACAAAGCACGATCATGTTCATGTAAACAATGGAAATTATGCAAAGAACAGAATTTACAATGCTATGTGACTCTTCTCTCCAGCGTTGAGGTGCAGAATTTGGATCTCCGATGACTTTCTTCCTCCCCATTGCGAGTTCCCGAAGCTTTTTAGGACGTCGGAGTGTCATCCCAATCGTCGTGCCTCTCCCTAAGGTTTAGGCGTAGACTCCTTTATATAAACATTATCCTGGATCTCTCTAAAACCTGGAAAATAATCGACTCGTGTAGGAATCATGCAACGCCACACGACTGTGTGTTTCCACACAACTAAGCCATGTGTGGCACCGTGGTGGCCAATTTCTACCCTTGGACATGGTCGTGTGTAGCCACATGCCCTGGTCGTGTCCCCTTCTGCGTCCAGCTGTAAAATGTCCTTTTTCTCTGAAAGTGCATCGTTTTCCCCATGAAATGTTATCCTGCACACAAAAGTACAAAGAGCAGATCTCCGAACCAGAAAATAGGAAATGCATGCAAAATAAAGTAAAATATGCATGAAACAAACATAAAATGTAATGAGATGTGAGCAAAAACTACTTCTAAAACCCTATATATTTTGCTCACATTAGACAACTACACGCTACTCTAACAATCACTGTCAATAGTGGGGCAAGTGCAGCACAACAAATGCTCTGCCCTCACACCAGTTACTCCTCCACGAGTAACCTGGGAGGCAGGATGACTAACGACCCTCTCAACCACAAGGGAGACCAGATCATCAGCATGCATGTAAATGAAATGAATGGATGACAGTACATACACATGTCCACAACACACTCTCTATTCTATAGAGAGGCATATACAGTTGACAATAACCAAGCTAGGATCTCCAATCCGTAGCAACGCTGTATCGACAAATCATATGTCCATACACGACTCCATAATCCATAGTAGATATATACACAACATCAGGATATGATATGAAAACTCATCTTACTCCTAGAACATCATCTACCCCCGGATGATTTATCTAAATTGCACAATTCAGTTTTACAACTGAATTTAGCTATGTACACATAGGTAAACCACTACATGTCCACTTATCATAACATCTATAATTCATAACAAAGATGAATGAAAAGATAGCATTAATGACAGAGTATTTAAGTGCAAAGGCAAGTATCAAGCATCAGAAAAACTAGAGTGGAGTCAAGGTCAAAGTGACAACAATATGAAGTTATATACTTCATGATTTAGCTACTACCTAACCAGGGTAGGAAATATTACCCACCTGATGTGAAGACTTATCTGAAAATATCATTTGTCTTTGCGTCTAAGAATCTATCTCAAATCAATATCCTGTACACAACACAAAATACAATTTAGTTCTATCGTACATCGAATGATCAAATTGAACCCTACATCGACTTTATATCCCAATTAATTATCATTCTTCCTAATCCAACTACAGATCAACTGTAATATAGTATGCATCCATAAAACATCCAAATATGGACTTACCAAGCTTAAATTCGCTGGCACAACCTCTTTATCCAATGTTAGAATATCATATCTACTCAACCGCCAAAAATACTATATGTAAATCCACAATTAACACCACTATATCAAAGCTTACCTATTCTTGTTTCAATTGCCCACACCGGACTTGGAATCAAGCCTCCTGCCAAATAAGAGCAACTCCACTTAGCTCGCTTCATCACCTGAAATCAATCACCAATCCCCTCTAAAATAACCGTTTATATCTCTAATTCATAGAACAAAAATCTGAAAAAGGTCACAAGAATCAAATGTGGCTTATTCACAACACCACGCTCGAACCACCAATAGTTGCACGATGGCGTGCTTCCTAGTTATGACAATGGGGGTTGCTCACGACACAAACCCAGTTCGCATCAACCAAAAGAAGATCTACCATTAACCATAACATAGGTGTTGGTGCAATCGACCCAAGTCACGATTGACCAGACTCGAGTTTGACTCGAGCGATGTTTTGATGTTCGACAAAAACATATGACAATCTAATTGTCATGGTAAATTCCAAGTCATAGGTAATTTGCATGAAAAGTCCAAGTGGGACACTTGGCTTTGGGAAAGTCCAAGTCTTGAGTACTTGGCATATAAAGTCCAAGCATGGGTCTTGGCATGGAAAGTCCAACATGGGTTGGTAAGGGAAAGTCCAAGCTTGAGTCTTGGCATTTGGAAAGTCCAAGGGAAATATTGGCGGCGTAAAGTCCAAGTGGGAGTCTTGGCAGCATAAATCCAATGGTTGGCGGCGTAAAATCCAAGCGGAGTCTTGGCAACGTAAGTCCAATGTGCCTTGGCGGTGTAGACATTGTTAGCACTACAATAGTCGATGGAAGCACCTGAAGGTTAGCATATAGATGAACAAGTCATGGATGACTTGGAGGGATCCTGTAACGCCCGCCCTTCCCGTACCTCAGAGGGGAGCGAAGGGCGGCGCTACGCGATCATACATACATGCATATGCATACAGCAGAAGCATTTAAAACAATAAAATCCCTTCTTAAGCTAACTATATTAACCTAATCCACCTAACAGATTAATTATGATGTAACGGTCTTAGCAATTTTCTTAACTAAACATGTACTAAAGAAATTCAAGATTTATATAATAAACGGGAGTGACAACCAAACAAAGACATCATCTAAGTCTTAACACTGAACGGTAAAACATGCATAATCTCCCCAAACCATAAACTAAATCTTATCCACCATGCCACTTCCGCACACATCTTTGCCTCCTGCTGCTCCCTTCAATTATTCCATTCTTTGCCTTGCTCTGCAGTACAAGGAAAAAACGACACTATCAGCACATATGCTGAGTAAGATCCTTTCCTACTCACAAAAGCCATACGACATAAATTACACATAAGATAATGACATGTTCATTTAACTAACATATAGTCATAGCATGGATGTAACTATTAACATGATCATCAAGAGGCATATAGACTTAGCATTCAAAATTCATGAGTAAAGCAATCCGTGACATGATCATCTAGGACATGTATCCCCATGGCATTTTTATCACAATAACATAACATCTCATAATAACATAGACATGGAATAGTTATATGCAGAATGCTCTTTGAAAACATATACTTTCATAAGTACTTAAACATAATCTCAACATTAGGGCCCGGCATTGTATCCATGACTCGGCCTAGCCCATTTGGCGGTCCATTCGGCGACCCCTTGTGGTCGTCGGCCGTCGACTATCGGCACATCGACCGTGTCATTACCACTAGGCCTGTACTTCGACCTAGGGGCAACTTTGGATACAAGCCATGTATAAAGTAAAATAGCATACATGTTCTTTGACATAACATAAAGAGTGTTCTTGTCCCCACTCTTAGGGAAAACATTTCTTAGACATTTCATATATGTGAGTCATGCCTAACATGGGTGAAAACATAAGCATGTAGCATAGCATAAATCGGCATGAGTACAATTTAACATGGCATAAGGTAGGGACATAAGGAAAATTAAGCTAACATAAATAGAAATCATCAAATCAAAACCTTGTTACAAGCACAAGAAGATTCATGCAAGCCTACCAAGCTGACACATCCCTTACAATAAAATATGCAAAAAATTTAAGAAATATATACAAATCTTAGAAAATATTAACTAAGTACAATGGATTAACACAAATTAGCATTTCCCCAAAAATAGGAATCGGCGTGTAGCATAGCATAAGTCGTGGAAGAATTTCAACAAGAATAATTTCTCTAATCCTACTAGCCGAACCTTCTACACATAGTTCTAGATTCTTTCGTTCAAAATCAAGCATACAACATTACATCGTAAGCACTTATACTGCAGGTGAGGGGATACTTACCTATAAATCTAAACACACCTATATAATCTGATCAAAACATATTATTTATCATTTATCAAGCATTTAATATGATCATACTCCCAAAACTCATATAGGAATCCTTTCAAGACATGAAATCATGCTCTTTGTCCCCAAAACTTATAGGGGAAGCATCTTTGCGATCTTATGTCTTGCTTCAACATGAAATATACTTAAAAACCTAAAAATCTAAACAAACATAATCTGGAAAGAACATATAAATTCGAATAAAACATGGTGATAGAAGTTAAATGGGCATATCAAAGAGTTACTTATGCTATTGGTGAGAGATATCATCTTTGTGATCTTATATCTTGCTTAAAAACACATATACCTTAACTATAAATATGAACACACACATATATCATTTGATCCAAACATATAATCTATCAAAACATAAGAAAATAAGCTATATAAAACGATCAAAGCAACTTGTACTGCAGGTGAGGGGATTACTTACCTTCGATTGCTTTAACTTATATTTGTAAAACCTAATGAGATGCAACCTTCTATCCCGCCCTAGCAGCTGCCCTCCAAGGTCTCTTGAATCCCACCTTTCCTTGGATTCGGCGGAGAAGACAACCCTAGGAGAAAATTCTCCTTGATGTGTGGTTCGACAGTGGAGGGACCAAGAGAGAGTAGAGAGGTGTCCTCTAGGGTATTAGGGAGGTTAAATTTATAACCATCAAGACTTAACCTATTCCCTTATAAATTTCCTTAAATTTCTCTCTTTACTAGAATTAATTCCTTCTTCAATTAAATTCGTGACTTCTCCCTAATCATATAAAATTTTTATTCCCTTATAAATTTCCTTAAATTTCTCTCTTTAACAGAATTAATTCCTTCTTCAATTAAATTCGTGACTTCTCCCTAATCATATAAAATTTTTATTCCCTTATAAATTTTCCTTAAATTTCTCTCTTTAACAGAATTAATTCCTTCTTCAATTAAATTCGTGACTTCTCCCTAATCATATAAAAAATTTTATTGGATTTTTTGGTGACTCACCCCTTCTTGTCCGGTTTTCTTTTCTTTTATCTTTTCTTTTATTTCCTTTAAATCCCACGTAAGCCTATTATCATCATGCATAATTATCTTTATTTTCTTTAACCCACATAAGGGCCCCTTTATTATCATGCCTCATTATCTATAAAACTCCTAAGATTTTTCGGGCGTTACAGATCCGATTGGCGCGAGGCTGACGGAGGCGGCTAGAAGGCTTAGGTCTAGGCTACGGGTGGTCTAGCAAGTATGGGGGCACCATACTTGGGTTAAAACCTCATGTTTGAGGTGTATCAGTCGACTGGGACTATGGTCAGTCAACTGATGGGAGTCAACTAGGGTTTGACTGCAGGAAGTGCCCTGGCAGTCGACTGCCAGAGCTTGGTAATCGACTGCTGGCCTGAGCAGTCGACTGATCTGGTGATCAGTTGACTGATGGCTGGGATCTCGGGCACAGAAGGCTCTCTAGTCGAGTGATCGACCCAAATACTCGACTGATTGAGCCATCAGTCGACTAATGGATATGATCATTTGACTGATGGTCTTTACGTTGGTCTTATCCGACGTGTTTTATGTCCTTGTGAGACAACAGCTACAGGAGCAGTCGACTGCTAGGCAAAATCTAGCCCAAGGAGCAGCTTTAAAGGGAGCTCATGGAGGGAGGATTCACCACTGGTTCTTGGACATCTTTAGGGCAATTTGCTGGTGCAAATCAGGGTCTCCAAGTGTATTTCAAGAAACCAAAGATCAAGCAATCAAAAGAGAAATTGTAAAGTATTTTTCCTTTACTTGTAGTGCATTTCATTATTGTAATTGCTTGTATTAGTTTCTTGCTATTGTAAGACTATTTGTACGAGGTTTCTCCACCTCTGGATTATTCCGAGATGGAGTTTATTTGATTAGTGGTGTTGTACGCATCGCTAGAGCTCGTTTGTGCTCGATCCGTGGAGCATGAACCATTCCGTTCCAAACCACGTTACATAGTTGTGTTGTGGATTGTGCTTGTATATTTGTATTATATATTTTCGTATTTCCTCTGTGTATTAACATCTTGTAGCAAGCACGATCGAGATCCATCAACAAACGACGAACGATGCTATTCACCCCCCGCCCCCCTCCTCCTCTAGCAGTCACGAGATCCCCTACAATTGGTATCAGAGAGAGGCCGCTCTTCAAGGATTAACAACCAAAAGAGCACTACTAGAGGAAGAAGATGGGTTTTGAAGAACAACAAGTATTGGACATCAAGACACCGGTCTCGTACACTTTCTATGGACAAGAAGGGTTTAGGCAATGGAAGGCACGAATTGAAGATTATATGATGATGATGGACTTAGATGATTAGGCCACTTTGATGGAAGGGTTCAAATTTCCAAGAGGGTCTAAGGGAGGGTTATTCAAAATGAAGAAGTGGACCGAAGAACAACTCCAAGGATTCGAAAGGAGTAATAAGATAATTAAATTTTTGAGTGATTTAATTCCTAATGATATTGTGTACAAATTAGGAGAATACAAGGATGCAAAGGAATTTTGGAGTGAATTGGCCAAGCTCCATGAGAACCCTTAACCAGTCCAAGAGCCCAAAGAAGAAGAATCCTCATCCTCACAAGCAAGTGAGGATTTAGAAGTTGAGAGAGAATCGACATCCGGATCGGTGGAAGAAGAAAATGTGGAAGAAGCCTCCACCTCTAGGATTGAGGGGGGAGGAGAGGATTCTCATGTCAGAGCAAGAGCAAGAAGAGTCATCCACCTCCGGGAGAGATGAAGAACTCACTCCGGCCACCACCATTGACCTAGGTAACTCAAGCATGTTGATTAATAATAAAATTCACATAATATGCTTTGAGTGTAGGGAATCCGAACACTACAAGAGTAAGTGTCCTAAACGGGTCAAGAAGTCTCAACTGGTGCCAAAGGTTAAGGATGTCAGTCCCCCAACAATCAAAAGCAAGGAGCAAGTGATTTGCTTCAAATGTCGACAACCGGGTCATTACCGGAGTCAATGCCCAAAGGGAGAGAAGAAGACTCAAAAGGGAGCTACACATGTAGGGGGAGCCTCTATGGTAAACCCTAAGGTAAAAGTCAATAATGCTTCTACTTCAATTAATAGTCAAAAGTATGTTAGGAGTAATCTTGCTATTTATCATGAAAAGCATGCTAGGAATAACAAATATTTTTGTCTAGGTGCTAAGAGTTTTAATTTTTCAACTAAGGAGAAATTTGGGACTAATGTCCCTAGAAAAACCTTACCTAGGAAATATATTAAGAAAATATAAGATCATCTAGACCTTAATCCAAAGAATTCTAGACATATGCCTAGGAAGGGAAAAATTGATCAAATAAACAATAGGCCCACTAAATTAAAGAAATTGGAGTTGGAGAACCAAGCCTTGAGGTCAAGGCTTGAGAAATTAGAAAAGATCCTTGGGAATATACAAAATCATTTTAAGGGGGCAAATGGTCAAAGTCAAGGGCCTAGGAGACAAGGGTCAACCAAGGGAAAGAAATGTTTGGGTCACAAACCTAAGCCTAAGGAGACCTATCATAGTGTTCCATTCGATTATGGAACACAACCTAGGTCTAGGAAGACCAAGGTTACTAGGGAAGTCATCCCTAAGGGTAACCAAGGTGTGTGCCTAATGGCTAGGGTTTTAAAGAAACCTAGGGAAGCCACTAAAAAGGTTACAAGGGGAGTCACCCCTAGAGTTAACCTAGGCAAGACTAAAATGACCAAGGCTACCAAGCCTAGAAGGGTTATTAGGAAGGTATCTAGAGAAGTTATTCCTAAGGAATATCTAATTAACCCAAGGAGCTCATATAGGTTTTGGGTTCCTAAGAGCGTTCTCATGAGGAAAAATAGCATCCATCATTCCATGATGGATACCTCGCCCTAAAGGCTTGCTCCCCCTTGACCATTGCACCAACAATGTCCTTGGGAAATTCCTAAACCAATAGGAACTCTAAACCCTAAAAAATAAGGTCTAAAGTTCAACATTGAACTTTCCCACACCTTAAATTTGATACATCACCTTAACAACTCTCTTAATCCATATCCAATGGATTTTCACCCTTTATAATGCTTCCTAAAGCATATCCTAGGGTTAGGAGCAGTTAGAGAACTCTAACATAGTTGAAATTGGGCTAAACAAATCTTGTTTTCCTGAAATCAACTTTAGCAACCGACTCTATCAGTCAACAGTCGACTACCATGCTCATCAGTCGACTACCAACAAGGGCAGTCGACTGATAATTGAAAATTCCGATTTTCAGTTATCGGAATTGAATTTTGGAAATTCATAAATAATTATACGTAATTTGAAAAATCCTGAAACTTCATACGTATAATACTTATGACCAATACAATGGGAGAAAAATGTTTGAAAAATATTTTATCCATAAAATAGTGAAATTTACACAAAGTTCAAAAGTGAAGAAAAACTTCAATGTTTTAAAAGATAGACTTACCAATGATGATTGCTATCAAAAGATAGACTTACCAAGGTTTTTCAAAATAATTTTAAAATAGTTTTAAAATCTTATATTGGATCATATTCTTTGGGCTTAATGTACATGGCTTGAACATAAACTTTCCCAATGATCCACTAAAAATATAAGATGAGTTTTAGTTCATCTAGATGCAAAAACTATGCACCTTGAACTCAACTCATATCCTAGCATCTCACATGTATCTAGGGTGTATCAATACATATACATGTCAATGTAATGTGAGATGTGAGTTTTGTTCATCCTAATCTAGGGTTTCATACATTTTCTAAGGCAACTCTACTTGATTCCCTTATACATGGGACTTCAAGTCATGCCATAGTCCTTAAATCAATTTTAATCAAATTAAATGCATGAATGATCATGACATAAATGATAACATTAATTAAGCATAGCCAATAATCATGATGTCATGGCATATGATATAACTTAAGCATACATGACATTAAGACATAACCTAAACATGATCATGACATATTAAATGATTAACCGTAGATATAATGTCATGGCATGTTATATAGCAAACAAAGCATGACAAATAAAATATAAGGTATATAATACCTAAATTTTAGCATTAATTTCCATTTGATATTATTTTGTCCATTTTTCCATTTTATTACTTATCTCCCAAAGTGTGCCAAAAACTCAAATGGCACACTAAGACCTCTAAACCTAATTTGTGCCAATTTGATTGATTTTTCATAATTCTAAAAATATATTGGTACATCCTAAACTCTTTTAGGATCATAATTCAAATCTATTTCCAAGGTATCCATAACCTTGAAAATAACCTAAAGTGCTACCTTTACCATGGTTAGGTTAACTACCTATCCATTTAAAGTTGGAACACCTAAACCCATCTAGCGTGAATCGAAAAATGGGATTTGAGATACCCAATTTGGAAATTGGGAGAGTTTGTAGCATTGCCTCTCTTGAGTAATATGGGACTTATCACGAGGAAGGTTGTAGGCATCTTAGATATTTTTTGACCAAGGGGGAGATTGTAAGATCTTATTGGGATATGAGACATTGACCTCCTTGGAGAGAACCTTTTTGATGTTAGTCAAAAGGGGGGAGAAAGGTAAAATTACCAATTTGGGATAATTGGTAAGGGAATTTGAGTTAGGGGCCTAACTCAAGGGTTCTTTTGTCAAACATCAAAAAGGGAGAGATTGTTGGTGCAATCGACCCAGGTCACGATTGACCGGACTCGAGTTTGACTCGAGTGATATTTTGATGTTCGACAAAAACATATGACAATGTGATTGTCATGGTAAAGTCCAAGTCATGGGTACTTGGCATGGAAAGTCCAAGTGGGACACTTGGCTTTGGGAAAGTCTAAGTCTTAAGTACTTGGCATGTAAAGTCCAAGCATGGGTCTTGTCATGGAAAGTCCAACATGGGTTGGCAAGGGAAAGTCCAAGCTTGAGTCTTGGCATTTGGAAAGTCCAAGGGGAATATTGGCGGCATAAATTCCAAGCGGGAGTCTTGGCAGCATAAGTCCAATCGTTGGCGGCTTAAAGTCCAAGCGGAGTCTTGGCAGCGTAAGTCCAATGTGCCTTGGCGGTGTAGACACTGTTAGCATGACAATAGCCGATGGAAGCACCTGAAGGCTAGCGTATGGATGAACAAGTCATGAATGACTTGGAGGGATCCGATAGGCGCGAGGCTGACGGAGGTGGCTAGAAGACTTAGGTCTAGGCTATGGGTGGTCTAGCAAATATGGGGGCACCATACTTGGGTTAAAACCTCATGTTTGAGGTGTATTACTCGACTGAGACTATGGTCAGTCGATTGATGGGAGTCAACTAGGGTTTGACTACGGGAAGTGCCTTAGTAGTCGACTGCCAAAGATTGACAGTCGACTGCTGGCCTGAGCAATCGACTGATCTGGTGATCAGGCGACTGATGGCTGAGATTTCGGGCACAGAAGACTCTCCAGTCGAGTGATCGGCCCGAACAGTCGACTGATGGAGCCATCAGTCGATTGATGGGTATAATCATTCGATTGATGGTCTATCCGAGACAATGGCTACAGGAGCAGTCGACTGATGGTCCCGATCAATCGACTGCTAGGCGAAATCCAGGCCAAGGAGCAGCTTTAAAGGGAGTTCATGGAGGGAGGATTCACCATCGGTTCTTGGACGTCTATGAGGCAATTTGCTGCTGTAACTCAGGGTCTCCAAGTGCATTTCAAGCAACCAAAGATCAAGCAATTAAAAGAGCAATTATAAAGTTTTTTTCCTTTACTTGTAGTGCATTTCATTATTGTAATTGCTTGTATTAGTTTCTTGCTATTGTAAGACTATTTGTACTAGGTTTTCCCACCTTCGGATTGTTCCAAGAAGGAGTTTATTTGATTAGTGGTGTTGTACGCATCGCTAGAGCTCGTTTGAGCTCGATCCTCGGAGTATGAACCATTCGGTTCCGAACCATGTTACATAGTTGTGTTGTGGATTGTGCTTGTGTATTTGTATTGTATATTTTCATATTTCTACTGCGTATTAACATCTTGTAGTAAGCATGATCGAGATCCATCAACAAACGACTAACGACGCTATTCACCCCCCCCCTCTAGCGGTCACAAGATCCCCTACAATAGGTTGCTGGCGATGAGACATACGATGACCATGCGACTGTTCAGTTGGTGATCTCCAGTGACGAAGCTGCAAAGAAGGGCAACAACAACCTGGCTCGAGCTGCAACTGGACCATATTCGCGGTGAGAAGAAAAGGATGGCGAGATCAAGTTCGCAGATCAAGCAATGGTCAGTGGTGAATGGTGGTAGCTGATAGAGGTACACCACAGTGGATCTATCGCTCACAGTGAGGATTGGCTCCTCCTTATCCTTAGCAGTGACCGATCCAAGCGGTGGGTGACGGATGGTGGCTCGACACGGGATCGCAAGTCAACAACGAAGCAAGCGACGATGATGTTGCTTGCGGCCAGCGAGGCTAATGATATTGTGTTGCCGTCTGGATCTGGAGAAGACAAAGTTGCGAAGGATGAAGGAGAAGAGGGATCAGGCGATTAAGGAGTGGCGACGGTGAGAGATCGAGAGAGAAGGAAAAATGGAAATCGCGATGAGAAACGGAAGAAATCACGATGGAGGAAAGAAATGGGAACTTGCAAACGGGTCGGGTTCGAGCTTTAAAAAAAAATCAGCCCCTTATGGTTAAGCTAGCTTAGGTTAAGTCCAAGCTAGCCTAAGTTGACCCAACCACCTATTTAAACTTTAATCTTCCTCCTAAGCGGTCATATGAACTCCATTTGAATTTAGAAAAATTTCTGAAAATTCCCAAAAAATCACTTAAGATAATTTCTTAATTAACCAGGGATATTTTATTTTATTTTATTTTATTTCAATATCTTACATTTACTCACTAATATCATAACAACATTATTCTTCAAGTGGGAAGGGTCCTCCACGTGGATGGTGATCCAGGTGGTTTGTTATGTAGCAGCTAGTTCTAAGGGCAGCAAATATAAAAGGAGAAAAGGAAGGAAGAAGAGAGGACTTCAACTTCTGGACATTTCAACATTTTCACTCTCTTCACTACAAGAAAAAAGGAAATTAGCGACGAAAATTTTTTGTCGCTAATAGAAAAACTTCACCGCTAAATGACGTTTATGACGAAAAACTTTCGTCGCTAGACTCGTTGAAATAAGACTGTCGCTAAGACACATTAGCGATGATTTAGAATATATTCGTCGTTAATTTTACAGACGGAAATAAAAACGTCGCTAAAAAAAATTATTTCGTCGCAAAACCTCGACACCGAAAAATAGGAAAATCATATATATTAGCGACGAAATATACAAAAATCGTCGCTAACTGCTTATTTTTACCCAGGCGACTAGCGCCTCGACTAGAGACACGTTTGCGACAATATTAAAATTTTCATCGCTAATGTATAATCTTGGGCCAGGCACAGAAGCAGGAGCTCCTCGACTGGCGCCTCAACTGGATGTACTTTTGCGACGAAAATATATAATTTTCATCGCTAAATCCTACAGCAGTTGAATGCCTCGACTGGCAAATCGACCGATACTCCAAATATTGACAGTTAGTGATGAATTTGTCAAGTTTCATCGCTAAACCTAAAAATCCTGTAGTCGTATATCGAAAGTTAGCAACAAATTTTTATAATTTTGTCGCTAACCATCAAAAAAAAAATTCCAAAATTCTTTTTATTTGTATTCAAAATCTTGTAATACAATATCAACCACACAATATAACTTATCAACATACAACTAAAATAATAAAACCTACATATACATTTAAAGGAAACTAACATAACATCAAATTTAAAGTCCATAACACGAAATTTAATAAATTCATAGTATTAATTTGCAAACACACACTCAAATTCACAAGTTCACTAACTCTAAGATGAAGGAGGAGATCGAGCTGAAGATGACTCATGCATCAATGAATGTAATGCTCCAGGTGCAAGCCGATTCAGAATTGTTTCGAACATATTTTGTCTCGATCTCATTGATGCCAACTCTTCTTCATTTCTAGCTAATCGAGCTTTAGTGTTTGCTAGCTCCTCTTTGGTGGACTGAAGTTCTTCACACAGTGTTGCGTTAGTTATTCTAGATTAGGAGCTGGCATCTGAAGAAGTAGATCTAACTGATTTTAGCCCACTTCCAAGTCCTCTAATATATCTTGAGCGAACACCTAGGACTTGATCACACACCTGATCTGCAATCTGAACTGCATCGATATCATCTCCGATTTCTTGAGACTGGATGTGTTCATCTCGCAGTCTCACCATATCACCCTAAGAATAACAAACACATTATCAATAATTTTACCAAGAATTACTAATATTTAAAAAAAACTTTACTAAATTTTATGAAGTATATCTTACGTATGCAGCCTCGGCTCTCTCTCCACTCCATCCTTTTGACAAGGTACAGTGGGTTGTATTAAAGACGGTAATCCGATCTTTTCTCTGAGACTGATCGGACTGAAAAATAATATAATATGTTAATATTAAAAATACCAACCAATATACTGTAACTATAAAATTTATACTTACACCGTTGTAACTGTACTAGATGAATTATTTTGAGCCACCTCGATGGGTAAAGGGGTAGTTGCGCTCGATTTTGAGCATTTATTGCTGATCGTGTCTATAATATCAAAAGTTGTTAAGATAAAACTTAAAACATGAGTTGCACATATTTTAATTTATATATAACTCAGATAATTGGTATAGATTAGTTACCTGAAATTTTTTTGATTCAAAATGATCGCACATATAGTCCCAG
Source organism: Wurfbainia villosa (assembly GCA_025175895.1). Classification (NCBI taxonomy): domain Eukaryota; kingdom Viridiplantae; phylum Streptophyta; class Magnoliopsida; order Zingiberales; family Zingiberaceae; genus Wurfbainia; species Wurfbainia villosa. The sequence goes on along the minus strand of CM045992.1, from coordinate 37,938,684 downwards.
CCTTCCTACATCTCACAAAACTCCCTCGGCATATGATGTCGCCGCTCGGTGGGGGGAAGATGCAGTAGACTCTTATAATGAGTGTGCATCTTGTTTCGATTATCTCTGTACCGTGCACTTATTAATCTGTCGATTTCCTTCCTCAATGACGTTGCCTCCTCGGTAAAACTGATATCAAAAGCAGCCTGAAAAAAATTCCAATATTGAAATTTAATAATGAATGATGGTTGATTCTTTAAATAGAAAAATACTCGTACTTACTGATAATCGATCATATATCATCTGTTTATTATCCCCAGGGATATGCTTCCAGCTCTTAGCTTGCAGGGGGGCGAACTTCTTAATTGACAGACCTAACTCTATCATAAATGTAGCTGCATTCGTCCCTATAGGGTGACCATCGCTCTTACAGAAGATAATGGGTAATCTACCCCGTTCCTCTATTTGCCGTCGGAGCCGATCTGAGTGTGTGCCCCGTGTCTCTCTATGTGTCGGATGACCTGTAAATAAAAGTGTTAATAATTACCAAGTTAAATATATAAGAAACAAGGTCCGGCCCGGTCGCCGCGCCGGATTCGCCGAATCGCGGCGAATCCGGCGAGTCGCGCCGCTAATGCGCGCGGCCAGCGGTCGCGGCCGGCCGGCGGTTCCGGTCGAATCGCGGCGTGGCCCGGAATCCGGTGGAACCGCGCCATGGCCGGGCGGTCCTTCCCGCCAGTCCGCCGCGGTCGGCGGAATCCGAGCCGATCGTGGCCGCCTGGTCGCGCCAGCGGCGCGTGTGGAATTCGCCGGATTCGGCCGTGATTCGGCCGGAATCCGACGGGAAGGATCTCTGGCGTGGGTGATCCTTCCGTGCGAGGCCGCGACGGCGCCGGACCGCCGACCACTGGCGTCGTCGCGCCAAGTCCGTGGCCGGGTGGCGCGGCGGCGCGGCGACGACGACGCCACCGGCGGTGGTCGCGTGAGTTGCGGATGGGGCGCGGATAAATCGGCGTGCAGGTGATCATATCTCTAAGAAACAAAATATATATACATACTTAAAAACACATAACTAACCCGTAGGAGCAGGAGCACTATGATCGTCTGGCGTAGGCACAACTGGAGGGGGCTCAATTCTTTTAGGCGGCATAGCTTTGACAAAAGCATTATATACAGATCGACGTATAAAAGAAAGATTATATTAAATACATGAAATATAAATGAAGAAAAATATAAATATCGTGTAAATACATCTAATCACTATCATCATCTGAAAAGGATAAATAATCATCTGCCTCACTATCACTTTCACTATCTTCACCATCAGCAATATAATTACTTTGAGTTCCCATATCCAGATCCACTTGTGCATTTGCCATATTAATTTGGTGATGCTCAACATCTAATCGACAAAGATGAGTTATTGCTGAGTCTTCACCGACTACTGAAGTTGAATCATTGGATGAAATTTCTTGGTTTGGCTCCATGATCAAGATATTACCACCCTCAAAATCTTCAGATACCTCCTCAACTTCAGTTACTTCGTATATATCGTGGTGGTGAACCCTTTGCACGACCTTCCAATGACCTCCACGTTTGATATCATTCAAATAATACACTTGATTTGCTTGGCTAGCCAAAATGAATGGATCATCATCATACCATTTTTTTAGAAGTGTCAATACACAAAGAGACCATACTCTTCCACTATAGATTTTTTTTTGGATTACATTGGAACCATTCACACCAAAATAATTGAACTTTATACCTGAAAGAGTAAAATATTTGGACCACATTCTTCAACACACCAAAAAAATCCAAATTGTCCCCATCATCAGAGGATGGTACACTGACCCCACTATTCTGAGTAGTTCTGCGTGAATCATGGGACGTCGTATGATATCGAATGTCATTTACTATGCATGCATCATACAGTTGAACTTTAGCATCAGGTCTCATTGCTAAATAATACAACTCATCTGTGATCTCTGAATGTGTAATATTTTTTAGCGAGACAATTTTATCCCTAAACCACAGTGGGAAATCTCGCTCATGATATTGCATCACTTGATCAGCATGAACCTTTTGGGACACAAGTTGTAGATGCTCACTGTATAAAACTTAATTAATTTAAACTCTATGAATGGAATAAAATTAAAGTAATAACTTAATATAAACACTTACTTTTGATATCGGTCGACTTCTTTACAATTGTTCAGAATGTACCAATGTGCTTTCTTAAACAATAACAATGGAAATTTCAAACTTTGTTGGTTGCCAAAGACTCTTGTTTCCTGTGAGAAAACACTTAATTTGCATTTCGATGGTTGTACATCTTTATTCAGTTCCGGCCTAGAAAAACTTGTCTCAATCTGACTCATATATAACGAACTGAAAGTCAATGCCTCATTTACAATATACCCCTCTGCAATAGATCCTTCAGGTCGTGCTTTATTACGAACATATTTTTTTAGCCTTCCCAAATATTGCTCAAAGGGATACATCCATCGTGACGAAACTGGCCTAGCCAACATAGCTTCATGAGGTAAATGAACTGTTAAATGGACCATAATGTCAAAAAATGTCAGAGGAAATATTCGTTCCATATTACACAGTATTAGGACTATTTGCTCCTCCATTTTACATATGTCCGCTGTGTGTAAAGATCTTGCAGTGATCTTTTTGAAGAAATCACATAGCTCAATCAGTGGGCTACATATGTCTTTTGGGAAAAATTTACGTACAACAACTGGAAGTATTCTTTGCAACAATACATGACAATCATGTAATTTCAGTCCATATATCTTTCCTTCATTTGCATTGACATGTCTAGATATATTAGCAGCATACCCATCTGGAAACTTAACTGATTTCAAAAATTGACAAAATTCACACCTTTCTTCCAATGTCAATGTGTAACTTGCATACAACTTCCTGAATTTGTCTCCTACCGCCTGTAAATGCAACTCACTCTTTATCCCCATATCTTGCAAGTCTAATCTGGCTTTGAGAGTGTCCTTTGAATTTCCGTCTATATTTAATAATGTGTCAATTAAAGCATCACAGACATTCTTTTCAATATGCATCACATCTAAATTGTCTCTCAACTTTAAACCTGACCAATATGGTAACTCAAAAAATATTGACTTCTTTACCCAATTTGTATCGTCCGAAGATCGCTGCCATTTTTTTTACTGAATAATGGATGCTTACTGAATGTCACTTGGGGCAACGCTTCTAACTGCGCTAAAATCTCATATCCATTCATTATGTGTGGTGGTCCTTCTTTTTCAACCTTTCCATTGAAATCTTTATTTCTACGCCATAGGTGGTGCACATCCAAGAATCGACAATGACATGTGTAGCATATTTTACTCCTTAATCCTTGAGATTTGGTTTCATTCAAACATACTGGACATGCCTTATAACCCTTTGTGCTCCATCCAGAAACTGTTCCGTATGCTAGAAAGTCATGAATAGTCTACATCACGGCAACATATAATTGAAATACTTGTTCAGTTGATGCATCATATGCTTCCACTCCGTCATCTCAGAGCTCCTTCAGTTCCTTAATCAGAGGTTGTAAGTATACATCTATCTCTTTGTCAGGTGATTTGGGCCCATGAATTAAAAGAGACATAATCATATATAGTGCCTTCATCATTTTCCATGGTGGCAAATTATAATTCACAAGTATAACAGGCCACATACTATAAGCATTTGACATATTTCCAAATGGATTAAATCCATCAGTAGCCAACCCTAAGTGAATATTTCGTGGATCACATGTAAATATTTCATTTGCATTGGCAAATTCTTTCCAAGCTTCACTATCAGTTGGGTGTCTTAATACACCATCTGTTTCAACTTGCTTTTCTTTATGTCATCTCATCTTTTTGGTCGTATGCTTCAAAATAAACAACCTCTTAAGTATCAATTTCAGAGGAAAATATCGAAGAATTTTGTGGGGATTCTTTTTCTTATTTATCCCTTCGTACTTGTATCTGGGCTTCTTGCACAATGGACATGCATCCTTATTCTCATGCTCTTCCCAAAATAATATACAATCATTCTTACAAACTTGTATCTTCTCATATGTCAATCCTAACTCCTTTAATAATTTTTTGGCTTTATATTAAGAGTTTGGAATCGCATTCGGCTTAGGAAATGCATCTTGCAATAACTGAAGTAAAATATCAAAAGATTTATTGCTCCACCCATTTAACACCTTCACATGCATTAGCTTCACCACAAAATTGAAAACCGAAAAACCTGTACAATTGGGATAGAGTTCTTTTTGTGCTTCTTCCAACATTGAAATATAACTTCGTCTACAATCATTTGCATTTGGATTTACATTTATATCATCTGCTCAAGGCTCGTTATTAGTTATATTTTCTGTATTTTGTAAATCAGTAAACATGTCTTCAAAATTATCTTCGAACTCATCTACTTCAACATCAAAATCATTCTCATCTTGATTAACAATATTTATACTATCGGATGATGTAGAAGCTTCTCCATAAAAGTTCCAGACTTTATATAGTCTATCTAATCCCCACCTATACAGATGTCTTGACACATAATCCAATTCAAACTGAAACAAATTACCACACCGTCGACATGGACAATGAATTTTCGATAAATTCAGACTGATCATGTAATTTTCTGCCATACTCATAAATTGATTCAACCCATTTATATATTCAGGACTAATCCGATTCTGATTCGTTATCCAACTTTTATCCATATTTTTGAACCCTGGTTAAACATATATTAATTGTCAAATTATTTAATCTGAGAATCAAAATATCATACCATTATCCAATAAACTTGATATATCTTAGTATACCGACAAATGAAATATAAAGAGTATGTGCATATATAAAAAAAAAATTGCACCCATGGAGAATTGCTAGCATCCTAATGCCCTTTTGCTTCTAGCTAAAACTATAGAGATGAAAAGGTAGATAGATATAACTATATATGAGCTAACTTAGTAAAGTAATCATCAACATATCTATAATGGATTTGTGTATACGAAGGAATGTATAGCAAATTCTAAAATTATTGCATACATCTATTCACTTTTGAACAAATCTATCACTAACTAGCTATCAACTTAGGCACAATTCATAAACTTAAGCTTATATATTTGTTTAAGAAAATTACTCAGTCGAGCAGAAAACCTATTTAAGTCGAATGTCGAAGCTGAGACGAAGGCCGATCGAGCTAGAGATGGGCTGCACGAGCCGTAGGACGTCGGAGCTGGAGACGAGCCGGAGGTGGAGATGAGCCGCACGACGTCGGAGTCAGAGCTGGAGACAAGTCGAAGGTCAGAGCGGAGAAAGCGGAAGGACGTCGGAGCCGGAGCGGGAGGACGTCGGAGTCGGAGCGGTTGGAAGCGGAGGAATTGTCGGAGTAGGGGAGTCGGAGCGGAAGAAACGCCGAGAGCGGGAATCACCGGAGAGGAGGAAGAGAGGAGTCACGCACAGAGTTTTAGGGGAAATCGACGGTGGCGAGGGTTTTTTTACATATCTTAGCGACGAAATATATTATTTCGTCGTTAATATTTATGATCTTAGCGATGCAACATTTAATTTTCGTCGCTAATATATGACATATTGCCGATGAACAATACTTTTCGTCGCTAATCCCTAAAAAGTCGGACCACAGAATCGAGTTAACTCGACTGACGCCTCGACTGATATGTTAGCGACGAAATTTAAACATATCGTTGCTGATATTCAGTCGACTAGCGCGATTGAGGACTCGATTGTCTGATTAATTGGCGACGAAAACTCAATAATTTGTCGCTAATATTGATTTACGACTCGTCCGGCAGTAATTTGGCCCCAGATACAGAATTGAGTTAACTCGACTGGCGCCTCGCCTGAACTATTTGCGACGAAATTGAAATCTTTCGTCGCTAATCTTCAGTCGACTGGCGGGATTGACGACTCGACTGCATGGCATTTGGTCGACCACAGAATTAAATATTTACTCGACTGGCGGCTCAACTGAAAAATTTACGACGAAATAAGATTTATTCGTCGCTAATATTTATTTTATTAGCGACACAAATTCAATAATTTGTCGCTAATTTTAATATACAGAATCGAGTTACCTCGACTAGCGCCTCGCCTGAACTATTTGCGACGAAATTGAAATCTTTCGTCACTAATCTTCAGTCGACTAGCGGGATTGATGACTCGACTGCATGACATTTGGCCGCAGGTACAGAATTGAGTTAACTCGATTGGCGCCTCGACTGAATTGTTTGCGACGAAATATTTCATTATCGTCACTAAAGTTTAGTCATTGGCGAGATTAATGACTCATTGTGGACATTTAATTAATACGAATTCATTTACTCATTGGCTCGATTGAAAAATTTACGACAAAATTTAATATTTCGTCACAAATAATTTACGACGAATAAATTTATATCGTCATTAATATATACTATATTGTCGACAAAATTTTATTGTTTCGTCGCAAATATAAAATTATTTACGACGATTGATAAATTCGTCGTAAATATCTAGTGTTAGCGACGAATAACTAATTCGTCGCTATTTTCCATTTTTCTTATAGTGCTTGGAGGGGAAGCTTTCGGAAGGAGGACGGATCGCCCGAAGGGAGGGGACAAATCTTGGACGAAGGAAGGAGGCGGAGGATCATACAAGTCTTACTTGCTTTTACCTTGTATAAGTTTCTATCTATAAGGAATTTTCTCTACCTCCAAAAGTACTTTCGAGAATGAGGTATTATAGTAAAGGTGTCTAATGTCAAAGCTCACTCTAGAGCTTACCCATAGAGTAGGAATTTGAATTCTGAACCACGTTAAATCTTTAATTATTATTCTTATCACTCTTTTATTTTTTATGTTGCTACCGAGAACTTTCGAACATCCTTGATCTCTTTGCTCCAAAGAAGATCAAAAATCTATACCGTATATCAAAAATTAATATTTACTAAGATCATTATTACAGAAATTATTTTCATATAATAAGTGGAATTAATTATTAGCTTTGCACAAACAAAGTTGTACGTATCTACAAGCCCATGATCATATGAATAATATAATGCGGTGATGGAGAGGCGGCGCTCGACGCCATTGTGCGGTCAAAACGTGTCCTCCTCTCCCCCTAAATTTCCAGCCCCGATGCGACCGCCAGCGCCTCCTTGGCGCCTTCGATGCCACGTGTGCCGAACACCATAAACGTACGCGTATCTGGCCGCCCAGCTTTCCACCGGCGACACGTGCTGCACCTTCCTCCATTCACTCCTTCTATATAAACCCATCGGGAAGCCAGCTCCTTTGCAGGCCTCCTAGTCTCTTTCTTGTTTTGTTGGAACGCAGCTTGCACATAAATAGACTTTGGATGAGAGAATGGCGAGCAGTGTTGCATTGGAGAGGAAGTCGTCCATCGAGCTCGAGCCTCGGACGCTCTCGTTCGGGGAGCTCCAGCTCGCCAGGGTACGTACCTAGCTAATTGACTACATTATATTATTGTTTATACACATATCCTTGAGGTTTTCCTGTCTTCTTTCTAATCCAAAGAGGTCGGATGTCTCAGGACACGGCGCTTTATATATTGAAGAATAATTCGTTGGAAGAGGCAATAAAGATCTTCACAGAGGTGAGACTATGCTTGCTGACGTCTCCGGACCTGATTTTGGTAGGTGATTAATCTGTTTTACCTTTGATACCGTACCAGGGTCTGAAATCAGTGCCGAAAGTTGAAGATGACGGCCGTTTCCATGGTATTGATGATGTCAATAGTGTTGAGGAGGAAAGCGAAGAAGATGATTATTGTTTTCGGCGTTGGATGGGACAACTGCATAGTCCGCTGCTTGGGAGAGAGATAGCTACTGCTCCCTTTTAACTGTGTGCATTTTTTTTTTCTTTCTTTTTTTTCTTTGGGCTTTCCTTCGTCTTCCTAATTGTTTGGGCATGCAGGCGTGAGTTTTGACCGAGATCAAACGACGAGGATCGAACTATTTAAGCAACATCAATAGATCAAGCAAGCTGATAAAATGGATGCGTCATGCAAATTAGTTAAGACAGATCTAGTAGACATATGAAACATGCTAGTCAAGTTGATGGGTACTTGTGGGTCAAGCGCATTACGTGGGTCATCATGTCCATCAAATGAACCATCTATGAATTAAAAATATCAAACTAGTCGAGTAGATCTGGAGTATCAGGTGTATTCAACTACCTAAATTGATTGAGCAATTATATTAGAAATTAAATATTTATTTATTTTTTCAAATAGTAGGTTAAGTTTTTAAAATTCTTTGAAATAAATTAAATTAATAAATTATTATTATTTATATAATTTATCGTATAGCACAATATAAATTTGTACTAAGTGAACAAGGCAGAGGTCAATCTCTTTTGTTTGTGAGAGGGTGTTTGTTCTTCACTGTGTTAGATATCGGTGCGATCAAAGATCGACGATGATTTATCTTCCTTTATTTAGCTGTGGAGCAGGTGATGAGGTGTGTTTGGGATGATCGTATTGCGCTTAAGTTAATTAGAATCATGGAGTTTCCATGGGAGTAATTGAGTTACGTTGGTATTCAGATCATAGAATTGTTTCATTGGGCAAGGATTGATTCCATCCATGGGATTAATTCTTCATGGGAGTGCTCTTCCATCTAGAAGGTCATTCGGTACCGTAGTTTATCTCATTCTATAATTTGAGACGAACATAGGAGCATTCGAGATGAACGAAATCAATTTTTTTTCTTCATTGATTAGAGTCACATAGATTAAAATTAAATAAATTTCTTCCTCTCCTTTCTTATTCACTATCGCCCCCCTCATCCAAAGTATAGTACTGATGTTCACTTCTTCGGTCTGTCAAGATCTCCCTCTCTCTTCTTGAAGATCTCGTCTGATCCGGGAACTTCCAACTAGATCTCTTCCGATCGCCTTAAATCTGTCACTTCACAAGCGAGTATTAGCGGTGGGGTGGCTTCGCGGTACGACCCCTTCAACGCCCAAGTCAGACATGGTAGGATGAAGAGAATAGAAATGCAAGATGTAGAAGAAGAAGAAGTGAGAAGAAGATCTTTAAGGTATCGAATAGTGAAGAAACAATTATCCTCTCTTCCTTCTTTCTCTGCCCCTTTTATAGATGGTTTATTCCATCTTCTCCTTGAAGTAAATTTATTTTAATACCCTTACCAAGCTGTCAGATGTAACTGTTTTTCCTGCTCCTTTTCAAAATATCTCCTTATGTGCTTCCAGCTCCTTGCAAAGCATTAATTAAATAAAATAAATGATAAATATCAAAATATCTTATATTAATCATATTTTCCATTCCAAAACTTTTCCTGCTTCTTCCCGTGCTCATATATCCTCTTTTCACCGTACTTATAAAGAATCCCATATGTAGCTCGGTAAACACATGCATGTCTTGGGAAACATACTAACTGCTCGGGCTACACACACTGATCTGTCAATACAATACTTAACTCTGAGCATTACTGTCCTCTGTCACCCTACTGAGTCCGGAAAATGCAAATACTGTTCGAGAAATACATAAATTGCTCTGTTAATGCAATACTTAACTCTGAGCATTACTGTCCTCTGTTACCCTACTGAGTCCGAAAAATACATATATTGCTTGGGAAACACATAAACTGCTCGAGAAAATATAAATTGTTCTGTCAACACCATACTTGGCTCTAAATAACCCTGTACTACTTACCCCTACTCGGCTCAGGAATTATACATACTGCTTAGAAAATATATAGACTGCTCGAGAAAAGCATAAACTATTCTATCAACACCATACTTAGCTATGAATAACATTGCACTATTCACCCCTATTGGGCTCGAGAATTATACATAATGCTCGGGAAAAGTATAAACTACTCTCTTAACACTATACTTAGCTCTAAGCCATACTACACTACTCTCCCCTACTGGGCTTGGAAATTATATATACTGCTCGGGAAAAGCATAAACTACTCTATCAGCACACAAATTACTCCGCAAACATAGTTACTATACACGCCCCTACCTAGCTCGGGCATCACATGTTGGTGCAATCAACCCAGGTCACGATTAACCATACTCGAGTTTTACTCGAGCGGTATTTCGATGTTTGACAAAATGTATGACAATGTGATTGTCATGGGAAGTTCAAGTCATGAGTACTTGGCATGGCAAGTCCAAGTCATGGGTACTTGGCATGGGAAGTCCAAGTCATGGGTACTTGGCATGGAAAGTCCAAGCATGAGTCTTGGCATTTGGAAAGTCTAACATGTAGTTGGCATAGAAAGTCCAAGGGTATAGTCTTGGCCACGTAAGTCTAGCGTGTAGTCTTGGCGGTGAAAGTCCAAGTCATGGGTACTTGGAAATTGGGAAGTCCAAGGATTGATATTGGCGGTGTAAAGTCCAAGGGTGGAGGCTTGACAGCATAAGTCCAATGGTTGGCGGCGTAAAGTCCAAGCATGTGTATCAGCAGCATAAGCCCAATGTGCCTTGACAATGTAGGTTGTTAGGACCTGTGCGCCCGCTAGAGGGGGGGGGTGAATAGCGTCGTGCACGTTTGATGATGGAATTCGTTGCGTTTGTCTCAACAATTTCGTTAGTGCAGCGGAAATAGAAATAATACAATAACGAAACAAAACAAACACAACTCACAACACGAGATATAAAGTGGTTCGGAACCGAATGGTTCCTACTCCACGGATCGAGCTCTAAAGAGCTCTAGTGATGCACACACACTCACTAATCACAAATAACTCCTTCTCGACACAAGTCGGAGGTGGAGAAACCTCGTACAAGGATTACACTAAGTAATACAAAAGATACAAGCTAATACAAGTAAGAAATACAATGCAAGTAAAGAAAAATACTTTACAAGAGCACTTTGGTTGCTTGATCTTTGGTTGCCTTGGACTAGCCTTGAAGGACTGGAAGAGCACCAATTATTCCCCTTCAAACCGCCCAAGAAAACCCTTGCTTGAAACCCTCCACGAACAGCTGCTTTTAACCTGCATCGGGCTGGATTTTCGTCGATCAGTCGACTGCCATTAGTCACCAGTCGACTGATGCCACTATTGTCATGAGACAATGGGTCGATCCACGCTGGAAAAACTCCAACGGATCTCTTAGCGATCGGTGGCAACATTGGCGATCGGCGCCATCGCCATCCGACTACTACTCGGCGGCCACGGAGCACTTTGTGCTCGCGGTGAACCGATGATGCGTCCCTTAGCGATCATTGCGCCGACATCGGCTAATCGCTCAATGAGCGATGACTACTAGAGCAATTTCAGCTCTAAACCGGTAGTCGAACTCAAGTCGACTCACGGCAGTCGAACCGACCATAATGTCAGTCGACTGCCAACCTCAAACATGAGGTTTTAACCCAAATATGGTGCCCCCATACTTGCTAGACCACCCTTAGCCTAGACCTAAGCCTTCTAGCCACCTCCATCAGCCTCATGCCTCTCGGATCCCTCCAAGTCATCCATGATTTGTTCATCCATCGCGCTAGCCTTCAGGTGCTTTCATCGGCTATATCATGCTAACGGTGTCAACACCACCAAGGCACATTGGACTTACGCCGTCAAGACTCCGCTTGGACTTTACGCCGCCAACCATTGGACTTTATGCTGCCAAGACTCCACCCTTGGACTTTACGCCGCCAATATTAAACCCCTTGGACTTCTCAAATGCCAAGACTTAAGCTTGGACTTTCCCTTGCCAACCCATGTTGGACTTTCCATGCCAAGACCCATGCTTGGACTTCCCTTGTGCCAAGTACTCAAGACTTGGAGTTTCCCAAATGTCAAGTGTCCCACTTGGACTTTCCATGCCAAGTACCCATGACTTGGACTTTACCTTGCCAAGACCCATGCTTGGACTTTCCCATAATCACATGGTCAACCCTAGTCAACCATCAAAGTCTCCCTCGAGTCAAACTCGAGTCTGGTCAATTATAACCTAGGTCGATTGTATAAACAATCTCCCCAAAATATTAACCAACATCAATGTCAAACATCAAAACATCACTCGAGTCAAACTCGAGTCTGGTCAATCGTGACCTGGGCCGATTGCACCAATAATCTCCTCCTTTTTGATGTTTGACAAAACAAACCTTGAGTTAGGCCCCTAACTCAAATTCCCTTACCAATTTTCCAAATTGGTAATTTAACCTTCTCCCCCTTTTTGACATACATCAAAAAGGTTATCTTTCCAAAGAGGTCAATGTCTCATGTCCCAATGAGATCTTACAATCTCCCCCTTGATCCAAAAATACCTAGGATACCTACCATCTTCCTAGTGATAAGTCTCATATCACTCAAGAGAGACAATCTTATACTCTCTCCCAATTTCCAAATTGGGTCTCTCAAAATCCCATCAATTTTCCCAATTGATAACATTCTCCCCTTCAAGAAGAAAAACACATCCATCATCCCATGATGGATAACTCCCCCTTGACCATTGCACCAACAATGTCCTTGGGAAGTTCCTAAGCCAATAGGAACTCTAAACCATCAAAATTAAGGTTCTAAGTTCAAACATGAACTCTTCAACCCTTAAATTTGATACTTTGACCTAAAACCTCTCCAAATCCATATCCAATGGATTTTCACCCTTTATAATGCTTCCCAAAGCATATCCTAGGGTTAGGAGTGGTTAGGGACCTTTACCATGGCTGAAAATGAGCTAAACAACCTTGTTTTTCTCGAAATCAACTTGACAGTCGACTAGTTATAGTAATCAGTCAACTACCACTCACATCAATCGACTGCCACCAAGGGCAGTCGACTGATAACTGAAATTTCTGAATTTCAATTATCAGAGTTGAATTTCAGAAAATCATAAGTAATTCTACATATATTGAAAAATCATGAAATTTGATACGTATATTACTTATAGTCAATACAATGGGTGAAAAATATTTAAAAATTATTTTACCTATAAAATATCGAAATCGATACAAAATCTAAAAGTGAAGAAAAACTTCAATGTTTTAGCTCACTTTGTATCAACCTCATCAATGGTGATTGCTATCAAAAGATAGGCTTCACCAAGGTTTTCTAAATGGATTTTAAAATGATTTTGAAAACCTATATTGGATCATGTTCCTTGGGCTTAATGTACATGACTTGTACACAAGCTTTCTCAATGATCCACAATTGAAATAAGATGAGTTTTAGTTCATCTAGATGCAAAAACTATGCACCTTGAACTTAACTCATATCCTAACATCTCACTTGTATCTAGAGTGTATAAATACACATACATATCAATGTGATGTGAGATGTGGGTTTTGTTCTCCCTAATCTAGGGTTTCATGCATTTTCTAAGACAACTCTACTTGATTCTCTTATACATGGGACTTCAAGTCATGCCAATTATCCTTAACTCAATTTTAATCAAATGCATGAATGATTATGGCATTAATGATGATATAAATAGGCATATGCTCATAATCATGATGTCATGGCATAATATGAAATCTAAAAATATATGACATTTATCCTTAGTCCTAAAAACATGATCATGATATATAAATGATATAAATAAACATGATGTCATGTCATGACATATGGCAATCAAGGCATGGCAAATAAAAAATATAGGTATAATAATACCTAAATTTTAATATTAGTTGCCATTTGATATAATTAAGTTTATTTTGCCATATTATTACTTTTCTACCTAGTGTGTCAAAAACCTAAAGTGACACACTATAACCTCTAAACCTAAAATGTGCCAATTTGATCATTTTATCAAACTTCATAATTAATATTGGTACATCCTAAAAGCCTTTAGGATTCTAATCAAAATCTATTTCCAAGGTAACCATAACCTTGAAAATAATCCTAAAGTGTCATTTTTATCATGGTTGAGTTAACTACCCACCCAATCAAGGTTGACACACCCTAAATCCATCTAGCGTGAATCAATCTCGCTCTTAGGAACCCAAAACCTATTTGAGCTCCTAGGTTTTACTAGGTATTCCTTAGGGATGACCTCCCTAGATACCCTTCTAATGACCCTCCTAGGCTTAGAAGCCTTGGTCATTGTGGTCTTGCCATGGTTAACCTTAGGGATTGCCTCCCTAATAACCTTCTTAGTGGCCACCCTAGGTTTCCTAGACACCCTAGCCACTAGACACTTACCATGGTTACTCTTAGGGATAACTTCCCTAGTAACCTTGGTATTCCTAGACCTAGTTAGTGTTCCATAATCTAATGGAACACTATGATAAGCCACCTTGGGCTTAGGTTTGTGACCCAAATCATTCTTGCCCTTGGTTGACTTTTGTTTCTTGGGTCCTAGATGTTGACTTTAAGGTTTTGACCCTTGACTTTGACCATTAGACCCTTGAAGTTGATTTTGTATCCTATTTAGGGTCTTTTCAAGTTTCTCAAGCCTTGACCTCAAGGTTTGGTTTTCTAATTCTAATTGCCCAATTTTCGATTTTTGATTAAGTTTTTGGGCATTGTTCTTCCTAGGCATGTGTCTAGTCCATTTAGGATTAAGGTCTAAGTGTTCTCCTATTTTCCTAATAGACTCCCTAGGAAGGACGTTTCTAGGGACATTAGTCCCAAATTTCTCCTTCTTTGAAAAATTGACCCTCTTAGCACCTAGACAATATTCCTTATTTCTAGCATGCTCTTTATGATAAATAGCAAGACTATTAAAATTATTCCTAGCATGCTTTTGACTATAAGAATTAGAAAGAGCATTACTAAAATATACCTTAGGGTTAGCCTTAGCTCCCCCTACATGTGATGCTCCATTTTGAGCCTTTTTCTCCCCCTTCTTGCATTGACTCCGGTAATGTCCTGGTAGCCGACATTTGAAGCAAATCATTTGCTCCTTGCTCTTTTGCATTGAGGGGACCGACATCTTTTACTTTTGGCGCTGGTGGAGCTTTTCTTATTCTCTTTGGGCACTTGCTCTTATAGTGCCCAAATTCCCTACACTCAAAACACATAATGTTATTTTTATTTTGAATTACGGTGTTTGAGTTACCTATGGTGGTAGTAGGTGCCGGAATTGAAGCTTCTTCATCTTGACCGGATGTGGAAGCTTCTTCTTGTTGCTCCGGAGTGAAAATTCTTTCCTCCCCCTCAATCCTAGAGGTGGAGGTTTCTTCTACTTCTTCCACCTCCTCTTCCACCGATCCGGAAGTTGACTCATCTTCAACTTCCGACTCCTCAAGCTCTTTAGATGATGATGTATTTGCTTGAGCTTGAGAGGGTGAGCACTCTTCTTCTTCTTCTTCTTCTTCTTCTTCTTGGATTGATGATGGATTTTCATGGAGCTTTGCCACTTGGCTCCACAACTCCTTAGCATCCATATAGTCCCCTACCATACACACAATATCATTAGGGACCAAATCAAAAATAAATTTTACTACCTTCATGTTTTTCTCGAAGGCTTGAATTTGATCTTCACTCCATCTCTTCTTTTTGAGGAATCCACCTTTTGGTCCTCTTGGATACTCAAATCCTTCCATTAATAGGGACCATTCCTCAAGGTCTCTCATCATCAAAAAATCTTCAATTCTTTTCTTCCAAGAATTGAAGCCTTCTCGTCTGTATAGGGTGTAGGGCACCGGTGTGTTGATGTCCCAACCTAGTCGTTCTTCTAACTCCATCTTCACCCTCTAGCGTGCTCCCTTAGTTGTTAAACTTCAAGAGCGGCCTCGCTCTGATACCACTTGTTAGAACCTGTGCGCCAGCTAGAGGGGGGGGGTGAATAGCGTCGTGCACGTTCGATGATGGAATTCGTTGAGTTTGTCTCTACAATTTCGTTAGCGCAGCGGAAATAGAAATAATACAATAACGAAACAAAACAAACACAACTCACAACATGAGATATAACGTGGTTCGAAACCGAATGGTTTCTACTCCACGGATCGAGCTCTAAAGAGCTCTAGTGATGCACACACACTCACTAATCACAAATAACTCCTTCTCGACACAAGTCGGAGGTGGAGAAACCTCGTACAAGGATTACACTAAGTAATACAAAAGATACAAGCTAATACAAGTAAGAAATACAATTCAAGTAAAGAAAAATACTTTACAAGAGCACTTTGGTTGCTTGATCTTTGGTTGCCTTGGACTAGCCTTGAAGGACTGGAAGAGCACCAACTATTCCCCTTCAAATCGCCCAAGAAAACCCTTGCTTGAAACCCTCCACGAACAGCTGCATTTAACCTGCATCGGGCTGGATTTCCGCCGATCAGTCAACTGCCATAAGTCACCAGTCGACTGATGCCACTGTTGTCATGAGACAACGGGTCGATTCATGCTGGAAAAACTCTAATGGATCTCTTGGCAGTCGACTGCCAACATTGGTAGTCGACTGCTAGTCGCGTAGTCGACTACCCAGTCGGCTACAGAGCACTCTGTGCTCGCGGCTGAACCAGCAGTCGACTGTCGTCCCTTGGCAGTCGACTGCTGTCGACATCAGTCGACTGCTCCAATGAGCAGTCGACTGCCAGAGCAATTTCAGCTCTAAACCGGCAGTCAAACTCAAGTCGACTCATGACAGTCGAACCGACCATAATGTCAGTCGACTGCCAATCTCAAATATGAGGTTTTAACCCAAGTATGGTGCCCCCATACTTGCTAGACCACCCTTAGCCTAGACCTAAGCCTTCTAGCCACCTCCATTAGCCTCACGCCTCTCGGATCCCTCCAAGTCATCCATGACTTGTTCATCCATCGCGCTAGCCTTCAGGTTCTTCCATCGACTATGTCATGCTAACGGTGTCTACACCGTCAAGGCACATTGGACTTATGCCGCCAAGACTCCGCTTGGACTTTATGCCGCCAACCATTGGACTTATGCTGCCAAGACTCCACCCTTGGACTTTACGCCACCAATATCAAACCCCTTGGACTTCTCAAATGCCAAGACTCAAGCTTGGACTTTCCCTTGTCAACCCATGTTGAACTTTCCATGCCAAGACCCATGCTTGGACTTCCCTTGTGCCAAGTACTCAAGACTTGGACTTTCCCAAATGCCAAGTGTCCCACTTGGACTTTCCATGCCAAGTACCCATGACTTGGACTTTACCTTGCCAAGACCCATGCTTGGACTTTCCCATAATCACATGGTCAACCCTAGTCAACTATCAAAGTCTCCCTCGAGTCAAACTCAAGTCTGGTCAATTATAACCTGGGTTGATTGTATAAATAATCTCCCCAAAATATTAACCGACATCAATGTCAAACATCAATGTCAAACATACTATGTCAAACCACTTTGTCAAACATCAAAACATCACTCGAGTCAAACTCGAGTCTGGTCAATCGTGACCTGGGCCGATTACACCAACATAGACCAGGTTTACATGACAATAGCCGATGGAAGCACCTAAAAGCTAGCGTATGGATGAACAAGTCACGGATGACTTGGAGGGATCTAATAGGCGTGAGGCTGATGGAAGTAACTAGAAGGCTTAGGTCTAGGCTAAAGGTAGTCTAGCAAGTATGAGAGCATCATACTTTGATTTAACTTCATGGTTGAGGTGTATCAGTTAATTAGGGTCAGGGACCAGTCGATGGTCAAGTGTTTTGACACTTGGTAGTTGCGTCGACACTACGCACTTGACTGGGATTATAATCAGTTGACTGATGGAAGTTGACTGCGATCGACTACGGTCGAGTTGTGGCTACCGACTCAAGACGACTTGACTGGCGCCTCGACTACGATCGAGAAGATGCAAGGTGCCTCGACTGGCACCTCGACTGCCTTTGAGTAGTCAATTGTCATGGAGGACAGTTGACTGTTAGGCTTGGTCGCGAGCGTAGAAAGCTCGCTAGTTGACTGAGTAATCAGTTATGGGCTTGGCAGTCGACTAATGGTAATGCCAATCGACTGCCAGTGTATATGTTGGAGTGTTTCTAGTGTGGATTGAGTCGTTGTGAGACAACGACTACAGGAGTAGTCGACTGGGGCCTTATGGCAATCGACTGCTGGGCGCAAAATCAACTTGATGCAAGTTATAAAAAGAGTTTGAGTTGGAAGAGTTTGCATCTATTTTTGGGGAGATTTTGAAGGGGAATTTCTACTGCATTCTAGACCTTCAAGAGCAAACCAAAGCAAGCAATAAGCAAGTGTTCAAAGCAATTGTTTTAAAGTTTTCTTTACTTGTATTTCATTATTGTCTTTCTATTTGCTTGTACATTTTTGTATTACTATTGTAATTTCTTGTTTAAGATTTCTCTACCTCCGACGTGTTGTCGAGAAGGAGGTTTAGTAGTGGTGTGTGCATCACTACAGCTCATTGAGCTCGCCCCGTGGAGTAGGAACCCTATGGTTCCGAATCACATTATATCGTCGTGCCTTTTTATTGTGTATTGTGAGTGTTTGTCATGTTTTATTCTTGTTATTATTATTTCCACTGCGCTAACGAGTCTTGTAGACAAACACGAATGAAATTGATCAAAGCGACGATTATGCTATTCACCCCCTCTAGCGGTCATACGATTCCCAATATCACATACACTGCTCGGGAACTATATAAATAGCTTGGAAAACCTTCTAAATGATCAGAAAATCTTGACCCCATCATAAGTTTCCCCTCTTTAGTAAAACTGAAGAGTGATGAAGTTGAGTGAAGTTTTACAAGTATCTGCTGAAATTGCCCTTACTAACAAAACAAAAACCTTTCTGCTCTGCTTTAACAGCGAAAATTTCTCTGCCTTAGCTAAAACAACAAAAACTTCTCTACCTTAGCTGAAAACCCTACACCCATCATAAGTTCCCCCTCTTTAGTGAAATGAAGAGCAAAGTCGAATGAAGTTTCACAAGTATTTACTGAAACTGCTTCTACTGATACAAAAAACTTCTCTGCCTTAGCTGAAAATAACAAAAACTTCACTGCCTTTACTGAAAATCCCACACCCATCATAAGTTCCCCTTCTTTAGTGAAACTGAAGACCAAAGACGAATGAAGTTTCACAAGTATATACTGATATAGATTATGCCATAAACCACAAGCTATCATAATAGGCGCAGCGCATTAAAGTATCAAATGAGGTGCAGGGCCGTAAATTGTTATGAGGTGTAGGGTCTTGAATGTTATATGAGGCGCTGAGCCTTAAACTGTCATATGAGGCGTAGGGCCTTGAATATTATATGAGGTGCTGGGTCTTAAACTGTCATATGAGGCGTAGGGCCTTGAATATTATATGTGGTGCTAGGCCTTGAATGTTAGAAAATTACCTTCCCATTATAGCTAGCGTTATAGTCCCCGTGGAGGAATGTAGCTACCTAGCTCATAGGCTATTATAGGAGGCGTAATAGCCTTGAGAACGTTTTACATATGTCATATAGGTGGCATTATAGTCCCTGTGGGGGAATGTAGCTACCTAACCCATAAGTTGTTATATGAGACGTAGGAGCCTTGAGTTAGTTTTGCACTCCATAGCACTTAGAAAGAATACTACTGATCCTGCAAAAAAATTATATCAGACTTGAAAAACCTTAGAAAAAATATCATTAATATATACAAGAAGAAATTCTGATTAAGCATAAAAATCCTTAGAATAAATGTCATTGATTACCATCAGAGAGAATTTAATTAGGCATCAAAACTCCTAGAAACATTAATAACTCCTGCAAAAATATATTAGTTGGCCCTTAGGCTCTTTATTAGGCGTAAAATGCCTTAG
Organism: Wurfbainia villosa; assembly: GCA_025175895.1. Lineage (NCBI taxonomy): Eukaryota > Viridiplantae > Streptophyta > Magnoliopsida > Zingiberales > Zingiberaceae > Wurfbainia > Wurfbainia villosa. Next base: position 37,919,019 of record CM045992.1, on the reverse strand, counting down.
AAACATTAATAACCCCTGCTATAGAAAAAATTTAGAGGAATACAAACCATTCTCCCTTAACTTTACTTTCCCCTCCTTTAAAGAGTATCACTACACCTTTGCACTTAACCGTTAACACCACCTTAATTTCCCCGAACACCCTAGCTTCCTTCCTCCTAAACTCCTTCAACTCTCTTGCAACAAGTCTCCCTTCATGTCTTCTTCCTCCTCTAACCCTTCGTGGTACAAAATGACCCCTAGCTGACTAACTCTCAACCACCCTTTCTTCCTTCACGAGCCCAAATACATCCCAGAGGGCTTCACCACCATCATTCCAACCCCCCATCAATGCCCTCATCAACCCTCGACCGGTACCAACACCTTTTTCATAGGTCAACTAGAAGGAGGTCTGTGCCTTCCTATTCTGAAGCCCCCTTTTCACATCCTAACCTATTACAACCTCCCCATCAATCAACTAACCCTGAACTCCATTCGCATTCTAATCAGAACCCTAATCGTATTCCAACATCTTAACATTCCCCAAAATCCACACATCTTCCACTGTCTCTACCAACTAAAAATGGCTGACACAGGCGTGTTCTATTTCATGGCACGTCAAGACCATCAATTCTTAACTAACATTCCCACCTCTCACAAGGGCTGGAAAGAACTGTACTTTATGTTCCTTTAAATCCTATCCTTCGGAAAACTACTCTTTGTCGTCTCCTCGACCTCAAAAGTGTCAAATCTGCCATCAACTTCCTCTCTATTGAAGCCATACTTAGAAACAAATACTTTAGTATCAAAGAAATTCTTCAAGAACCAATTTTGTCCTACTATAGACTGTCCCCTATTCAATTACAAGAAGCTCATCCTATAGGTAAGTTTTACTTAACTGCACATTTACTAAATTTACCTCTAAATGCATATTAATATCTTATCTTGCATACTTATTGAATTTGCCTTTAAATGCATACTAATACTTCACTTGGCAGAGGTTATGATGCACGTTGCCATTGCAAGGACTCTGGCAAAAATCCAACAAAAGAAGAGAAAGAGAGCTCAAGCAGCCTCTACATCCACTTCCATCCCCGAGCCCTCTTCATCAGTAACTAACCCTTACTCATCCAATATTTCTTATTTTTATTATCTTGATTCAATTTCACAAAGAGTGATTTATACTTCTATGTCACATATTCCCTCTGAACTTCCCCAAGTCCCCCTCATAACCATTGCCGAGCCTCGACTAACCAACCCTCACTCTAATAACCATTGATCTTATTCCTCCTGCTCTAGAACCACTCCAAAATCCTTTCCCCCCTTTTGATACTCTAGAGCCCTCCTCTTTATCTCCCCAAGAACCATTACCTCCTTCTGATACACTTACCCATAATCCACCTCCCGATCCCTCCAATGACCCTATTGAACTTTCTACATCTCTTTCTCCCTCCTCCTCTACTGATGGCCTTCCCCTAGCTTCCTTATTCTCCACCAAAAAACAATAGTAGTCCTTACCTCCAATCAACCCCCGAAGTCCATGTAGGAGATCGATCGGCCGACTAGAGGGGGGTGAATAGCCCTCAATCGTTTGATGACGTAATTTGCTCGTCTACACAATCGTTAGCGCAAGAAGAATACTAATAAAGACAAGAAAATAAACAATAAAGACAAAGCAATGCTAACAAGATAATGAAACGTGGTTTACGGCTACACCGCTAATCCACGGTCCCCGATTCATCCTCGGTGAATCACTTCACAACCAAATCACTATCAGTCTCTCCTTTGCACTAAGCTAGGTGGAGGTAACCCTTACAACTCAAGAACACTCCTTTTATTACAATAGATGTGAAAGAAAACTAAGAGAAGGAGTTTGAAATCTTGTGGAGCACTTGGATGATCACTTAGAGCATAAGCATTAGCCATCCAAAAGCCCACACCCTCTCTTTTTATAGAGAGGGTTGATTTCTTCCCGTTGGCTACCACCAGTCGACTGCCGCCACTTCAACGGCCTTCGAACATGTCGGATCTCGACCGTTGTAGTCTAACGGATCCCTTGGCAGTCGACTGATGGATTCATCAGTCGACTGCTGCCTCCGTAGTCGATTGCACAGTCGGCTACGAGTGGTTTTGTGGCACAAACCCTCTTGACCAGTCAACTGCTACCTTCAGCATTCGACTGATGGTCTTGGCAGTCGACTGCCGCCATATGGCAATTGACTGCTGGGCCAAAATCCACTTAGTCAGATACCAGTCGAACCGCGTTCGACTCAGAGCAGTCAACTGCCATTTCATGGCAGTCGACTGATGTCGGGGAAACTCATCCGACACTTAGCCATTTCGGCCAAGTTCACCTAATGAGCTACTTACAATTCACTCATTCTCTCATCTCACTCGAAGTCCCTCGCCGAATCTCTCTTCATTCACGGCCACGTCCCTCGGCAGCATTAGGCGCATGACTCTGCAATGCTCCTTCGCGTCTCTTGCCTTCGAAGTCTGCTTCCTTAGCTTCACTTCAAGTCATCTCGTCCAACGGTCCCTCGGCAGCATCAAGCACACAGCTCTGCAATGCTCCTTCTCCGACTCAAGCACGAGGTTGTGAGTGGTGAACCTGCCACGGCTCCATGTGCGAATTACTAAGTCCTGCACAACTTCAACGCACATATTAAATCACAATAACAAACTAACTTAAACCCTTTGCCACACACATCAAAACCATATCACGGCAAGAGATTGCCCTAACAGTCCAGAATGTTAGTGCCTATAAGATTCACATATCTCCACAAATGACATGATATTGTTGGATCGAGAAGCGTCGCTAGAGGGGGGTGAATAGCGAGCGTAAAATTTTTTGTTTTGTTCGTTCGATATACGAGCAAGCACAGCGAAAAAATAAAACGACAAGTTTATTTTTACTTGGTTCACAACCCAATGCTTGCTACTCCAAGGCCCCGCGATCCTTGACCGCGTACGAAGGGGCAATCGACTATAACGTCTCCTCCTCATTGGAGGTAGGAGACAACGATTACAAAACCGAAAGCACGAGGATGAGGCAACAAGCCTACCTCACCTCGTTACGATTAAAACAAAAAATACATTAAACAAAAATATTACTTGCTGCTGCTGTCGACGAAGAAGATTAAAGCTTGGCATCGCGTCAGCGTTATGACGGTGTTGGAGCTTTGACATTGTAGGAGCACTTAAGAATAATCTTGATTGATGTTTGGGTTGGAGTCCTCCACTCCTTTTATAGAGTTTCGCCTTGGAATAAGTCTCCTCATCTTTTGGAACTGATCATGAGGTGGTACCATATTTTATCGCGAAGTGGTCGCGTCAAACATTATCCATTTTGACCTAGCGTAAAAGGTTGATTCGTTGCCATCAGTTGACTGATGCCTTCCATCAGTCAAATGATAAGCATCAGTCGACTACTAGCCTAGCAACTTCCTTGCAGTAAGAGGTTAACACGGAAAATGGTAAATGCGATGGTTTCTTACCATCCGATCTCGACCTAGACCTTCCACAGGAAGTCTTAGTTGGATCGTCGCCTACGGTCGTCCCCGTACAGAGGACACGCCCTTACCATCTCTCTTCACACTCGTGCTTACCTCTGGTCCTTTATGACCTATCACTTTGCTTTCGGTCTTCCACCTAGGTTCTTCGACTCCCATGAAGTTCCCCCGGTGTCGCCCGACCACCACAGTTTTCCGACTCGGGATTCTCCGGGTGTTGCTGATCTTCGGCTTAGCTTGATCATTTTCTGCATGCTTAATTCAGCTCATGAGATAACAATATGACCTTAACTTTGGATCTTTGTCATAATCAAAACCTAGGTTCGATTATCTAGTGTCCCTGTACCAATAGATATTGTCCACTTTGGGCCTAAGCCCTCATGGTTTTGTTTTTGGGCTTTACACAAAAGGCCTCATACTAATGGAGATATCTTTTCATCTTATAAACACATGATCTTTTTCATGTCTTACCAATGTGGGACTTTGATTGTATTCCAAATACTCTAACAATCCCCCCCCATCAAACAAAGGACCACATTGACCCCCCCTCAAGCCTATCCGTCCTCGAAGGACATCCTTTTCTTGATGTCTGATCTCAACCCACCAGGACTTCCTGCTAATTGTCTGGTCCTCCTGACCCAACTGGACTTCCTGCCAGTTGTCCAGCCCTTCTGGCCCAACTGGACTTCCTGCCAGTTGTTTGGTCCTCCCGACCTAACTGGACTTCCTACCTGGTGTCAGGTTCTCTTGATCCGGACATGGGAGCTCAACTTCCTTCGTTCGAGGTTCATGGCTTGACATGGACCATGACTCTGATACCAATTGTTAGTGCCTATAAGATTCACATATCTCCACAATGACATGATATTATCCACTTTGGGCCTAAGCCCTCATGGTTTTATTTTTGGGCTTTACCTAAAAGGTCTCATACCAATGGAGATATCTTTTCATCTTATAAGCACATGATCTTTTCCATGTCTTATCAATGTGGGACTTTGATTGTATTCCCAATACTCCAACACAGAATTCACTACCTCCTCCCCCCTAGATATTTTGGTACAAGTCATATCAGATTATTACCCTAGCCATCTCCTTTCTTCTCTTCTCGAACTCCCTATACCTTCTTCTAATCTGAATTCCCCTCCTGCACCTTCTTCCCCTATCATTCCCTCTGACACTCTCCTCACTGTATCAGATTCTGCATTACTGTAGACTGCCCCCTTCCTTATTCTGTCTAAAATTCCATTATTCTTACAAGAACTGCAACAAAGCCTCCGGACGGTAAGCTTTCTCCTTTTAATAATTTATTTTCCGTTGCAAATAGACTTGTTCACATTACTTCTGCTTATTTTTCAAAGTACCTCTAAACTTCATACATTTAGTCAATGGTTTTCTGAGTTTCAGAACTAACAATCCAAACCTTCAACCACCTACACCCTCAACATCAACAAAGGGTGTCCAGACTAACCCTGATGAACTTTAAACCTCTTCTTTGGGATTATAGACTAGTCCTTCTACTTCTCCTGATTAGGCTAGAAAAGAGGCAGAATATCAAAAAAAATTTGCAAGAATTATAGTTTCAAGTACAAACTTCGATTGTCGAGTGAGCCCAACTACTAGTAGAGAAGGAAAAAACTTCCACTTAGTATAGGCAAGACTTGCAGAAAATCAGAGGAGAAAGTTCCAATAAAGATACTACCATCAGGTTGCTGCGAGAATAAGCTGAGTTACTAAAACAACAAGCAACTTCCTCCCAATTAGAAATTCAAGATTGATATAGAAGGAGAAAGACTGACATTTCCAATCAGGCCAATGTTTTCAACCATTGGAAGATCTGATAGATACCTTCATCGAGCTCAAAGATAAAACACATGACAACTTAGATGAATTTCAATTCCATTTCCATGGATTGAAGTAGAACTTTCAAAAAATATCAGAGGTTGCCAAAGAACAAACATGTCAGGCTGCTCAACTCCACATAGAGTTAACTAATATGTAAGAAATTGAAGCCAAACGCTAGGCAGGCCAAGAAACAAAACTTCGAACCCAAATCACAAAAATAAGTATAGCATATATATAGCAGATACTTTTAGAGGGGCTTTGAAGGTGCACTGTAATCTACGAATAAGAAAAAACTTTTCTCAGCCAATCTGCCAAACATTAATCTGGATATAGGGGAGGCCTACAATAAATTTTCAATGGAGGCCTTTAAAACCGACTCAGATACCAACTCTAAGTCATAGATTTGCATTCAACATTATCAGTAATAAACAATTTCACCTTTTTGTAATGAACTTATCATATTCCATGAATGAATGCTCAACCCTTTTGTAAAAGCTATATGTACTTAAACATCTTTTGCAATGATCAGCCTTCCCCATTATTTCTGCATTTGTGTTGTGCGTACTGCACATATGTTTGCTTCCCTAAGATTTCATACCAACTAACTCTGTAATAAAGACATGCTTCAAGTTCTATACTATCAATATACATTTTTCAAACCTTACTGCAACTTATATATATCTTACAATAGAACTTGCACAAACTCCCATATCTCCTATACACCCTATTCACATTATCACCCCTAACTTCCCATCATTCAAATTGTCCGTACTACCCTATTCCTAGTCAATATTTATCTCCATTTTACCATATAACTTCAGAATTTGTACTGTATATACTACCCATTAATTTTCCTATACAATATCATATAATTACCCCCTTTTATGATAAATGCTTTATTCCCAAGCCTAAACTGTGACCATCCATTTTTCAGACTTCAACGCTATTGGGTTTCCTTGGCACCGACGTGAGCGTGTGTTCGAACATGTTTCATAAACATACACGATGGAAGCAAATAAAATGGTAATAAGCTATTTTATTACACTACATACACCACACTCATGCAGGATACAACAGTGTAAACATAATCGTACATTTAAATTTTGCAATAAAGAAAATTATATTAAGTATACCTGATGAATAAAATATAGTGGGAAGGGCATCAACCTTAGTAACCCTCGCAAGTTTCACCTCTATCCAAGTCCACGCCGAGTAACGTTTGGATATCTTCACAATCTATGAGCCCTGTCTTGACGAGAGATACTAGTCTCACATCAAAGATGATGTTGTTGAGGATTCGTTGACCGCTAGAGGGGGGGGTGAATAGCTCATTTCGTCACTCGATGGAACTCGTTTCGTGTTCGTCTACAAAGTTCGTTAGCACAGTGGAAATAGAAATAATAGCAATAACGAAAGTGAAGGCAAACACAAATACACCAATACACAAGTATGTAACGTGGTTCGGAACCGAATGGTTCATACTCCACAGATCGAGCTCTAAAGAGCTCTAACGATGCACACACAATCACTAATCACAAATAACTCCTTCTCGAAACAATCTGGAGGTGGAGAAACCCCTTACAATGATTACACTAAGTAATACTAAAGATACAAGCTAATACAAGTATGAAATACAATGCAAGTAAAGAAAAACACTTTACAAGAGCACTTTGGTTGCTTGATCTTTGATTGCCTTGGACTAGCCTTGAAGACCCTGATTTGCAACAGCAAATCGCTCTAATTCACCAAAGAAAATCACTGCAAAAACCCTCCTTCTGAGCTGCCTTTATATCCTGCGTCGGGCTGGATTTCCGCCAATCAATCGACTGCCATAAGGCACCAGTCGACTGATGCCACTATTGTCGTGAGACAATGGCTAGATCCACGCTGAAAAAATTCAACGGATCCATCATCAGTCGAATGATCATACCCATCAGTCGACTGATGGAGCCTTCATTCGACTGCTAACCCCAACAATCGAGTCTCGACTCCATTCTGTGCCCGAGATCCCGAGCACCAGTCGACTGATCACAAGATCAGTCGACTGCTCGGTCCATCAATCGACTGCCCACCTCTGGCAGTCGACTGCTAGGATACTTCCCGCAGTTAAACCCTAGTTGACTCACACTAGTCGATTGCCACATGATATCAATTGACTGATACACCTTAAACATGAGGTTTTAACCTCAAACATGAGGTTTAACCCAAGTATGGTGCACCCATACTTGCTAGATCACCCGTAGCCTAGACCTAAGCCTTCTAGTCACCTCTGTCAGCCTCGCGCCTATTGGATCCCTCCAAGTCATCCATGACTTGTTCATCCATATGCTAGCCTTCAGGTGCTTCCATCGGATATGTCATGCTAACGGTGTCTACACCGCCAAGGCACATTGGACTTACGCTATCAAGACTCCGCTTGGACTTTACGCCATCAACCATTTGACTTATGCTGCCAAGACTCCCGCTTGGACTTTACGCCACCAATATCAAACCCCTTGGACTTCTCAAATGCTAAGACTCAAGCTTGGACTTTCCCTTGCTAACCCATGTTGGACATTCCATGCCAAGACCCATGCTTGGACTTTTTCTTGCCAAGACCCATGCTTGGACTTTACATGCCAAGTACTCAAGACTTGAACTTTCCATGACATGGTCAACTCCAGTCAACCATCAAAATCACCCTTGAGTCAAACTCGAGTCTAGTCAAACATGACCCAGGTTGATTGCATCAACAATCTCCCCAAAATAATATCAGACATCAATGTCAAACATCAATGTCAAACTTCCATGTCAAACATCAAAACATCGCTCGAGTCAAACTCGAGTCCGGTCAATCGTGACCTGTGCCGATTGCACCAACAATCTCTCCCTCTTTGATGTTTGACAAAAACACATACCTTTGAGTTAGGACACTAACTCAAATTCCCTTACCAATTATTCCAAATTGGTAATTTCACTTTCTCCCCCTTTTTGACATACATCAAAAAGGTTCTCTCCAAGGAGGTCAATGTCTCATGTCCCAATGAGATCTTACAATCTCCCCCTTGGTCCAAAAATACCTAGGATGTCTACCATCTTCATAGTGATAAATTCCATATCACTCGAGAGAGGAAATCCTATACACTCTCCTAATTTTTAAATTGGGGTTCTCAAAATTCCATTTTCCTCATGAGGAAAAATACCATCCATCATCCCTTGATAGATACCTCCCCCTAAAGGCTTGTTTCCCCTTGACTATTGCACCAACAATGTCCTTGGGAAGTCCCTAAGCCAATAGGAACTCTAAACTATCAAAAATAAGGTCTAAAGTTCAACATTGAACTTTCCTATACCTTAAATTTGATACATCACCCTAACACCTCTCCTAATCCATATCCAATGGATTTTCACCCTTTATAATGCTTCCCAAAACATATCTTAGGGTTAGGAGTGGTTAGGGAACTTTACCGTAGCTGAGAACGGGCTAAATAACCTTGTTTTTTTTTCAAATCGACCGATCGACTCCATCGATTATCGATTGCCATGTCCATCGATCACCGCCACCAAGGCGATTGATTGATAACTGAAATATCAAAATTTTAGTTATCAGAAATAAAATTCAAAAATTCATAAATAATTATACGTATATCGAAAAATCATGAAAATTCATACGTATAATACTTATGACTAATACAATGGATATGAGCATGACACGATCTATGCCTCATTGATCAATCTAGATATTAAGGATAGAAGGTCAAGGTTATATATTATAGTAGTCACAGTAAGGTTATGTCAGATCTCGACATTCTTGCCACTTGTGTAGGCAATGATGCATTTCTAGATTTCACTCATTGCTTATGTTTCTAAAAGGGTTTTAGAAACATTGTCAACATTGCAAGAACCTATTAGGTCACACATAAAAGACATGTTATTTTAGAGAAAGGATCATCTTAGTTCGACAAAATAAATCATTAGTTAATTGAATGGACTAGAATGAGTCAGACTCATTCCTTGGCCAAACTTGAGTTGGACTCAAATTGGTTTAATTTGAGTTAGGCTCAAGTGAAACCAATAGAAGAAGGTTAGCATTATTAATGATGATTAATCATGCATCCAAATGTGAGTTATTGCATGCAAATGAGATTTGATAAATCTCCTCAATGTTGCATGTAAATGGGAGTTGTTGCATGCAAATGGAATTAATGCATTCAATTGGAATTTGAGAAGTTTCTTCAATGTTGCATGCAATTGGAATTTGAGAAGTTTCTTCAACTTTGCATGCAAATGGGATTAATGCATGAAAATGGTATATGAGACTCCTCCTCAATGTGAGTGAAGGGGTGAACCTCTCTTTGTGATGTATGTGTTTCTCCCATTTCCCTTCTTCTTGGCCAAAAACTAGTCTTTGGTGGAGAGCCTTGGTGTGGTTGCTAGCACAACCAAAGGTTTTGTCTCCTTCACCAAGATAGTGTTCGTGTGAATATCGTAGAGGTGAGGTCATTCTGATCGTGCTAAGATCCATCATCAAGGAGTTGTTGTCGGTATTACGAACGACTATGCTACAAGGGTAACTTCTCGACTAAGATGTAGTTAAAAGAAATAATTTTCTTTATGTATACACATGGATCTCTAGAGAGATCAAGTTTTTTTCCCGCTGCATTTGCAATTGTTTTCACAAAAGATCCCAACAGTGGTATCAGAGCCACTTGTGTATACATAAAGATCGTTATATGTCATTTTATATGTGATATAAAATTTGAATAAGAAGTTTATTATGAGTGCATGCACGATTTTTTGGGTGATTTTGTGCAACAATATGTGCATGACATATTTGTTGATCGAACAACATGTTTGTCATTCGAATCTATCACCCAAAATTGCTATGAAGAGTGGAATGCAAGGGTCTCACGTTCATTATGATGGACTAAGGGCATCGACTAATTCAAAGAGGTGTTAAAATAAAATCTTGCTCTGGGGGTGTGACCCCCTACACCTCGCAAGGGGCGCTGCCCCTTAACCTCGCCCACTAACTGGTTAGCGGGACTGCCGTGTCGTAGCGGCTTATAAGTCGTGTTTAGCATCATAATAAAATATGCATGTCATAGATCTTTGTGAATGTTGTATGCCATGGTGCATGGTTATGGCCCTTAATCCCAATGAGATTGTGGGTGTGTTGCGTGTGCATGTTATAATTCATAATACGACCTGAGTGTCGTACCTTCCTCTCTATTTTTCCTAGTTGTAAATAAAACTAGATTTAGACTCAAATGTAACTCGAGTATTCTTATTTTGTAATGTAAGAAATAAGGAGTGAAAAATCTATTGGAGGATAAAGTTACAAGAAGGATACCGACAACACACAACAACCAAAGGATGCACTTGGAGAAGATGATATCCCTAGGTTAACCCATGGCTCTTCTCATTAGCTTGAGGATATCGTAGATTCGGGCCATAACCATGTCACGTTTAAGCTTATATGTTGTTGATATATGCTTTGTATGTATGTGATGCATGTTAGATAATAATTTTATCTTAATTAAGTCAATATATATATATTCCTACCAAAGTTTGATACTCAGTACTACCTCGATCATTTGTTGTTGGGTTTGCCAAAGCAAAGTGACACATTTTATCTTGGTAGATTGCGAGTGGACAATTGTGATGTCCCTCTATCGAACTTTGGGTGAGACTTAACTAAGTTATCTTAATTAAATTGAGAACTTAGAGGCATGTCCTAAAAGTTAGGAAGATAGGGTAAGAGAACAATTATACTAAGTCTTGGGCGATTAGCCAAAGCTAATTCAAAAATGTGGAACCGCCACATTAGCGGCCCCCCACCACTGTCCCTACGCATGGAGGGGGTAAATCAGGTGTCAGATGGCTAGCACAAAAATGCAGAGTCATCGGTAGCCTAGTCGTCACCTCCAGGAATCGACCCCTTACCCTTTCAAGCCTTAACACAGCTGCGCTAGCCATCTGGGTTTGCCCTGGGGGCTTAGCCAAAGCTAACTCAAGATTATGTGTAATGTGGATCTTGACCCTTTTTCTTCTAAAGAGTTACATAAGACGTAATTGGTGAAATATTGTCTGCCTAATCATACTAAATCTTAGGCGATTAGCCAAAGCTAACTCAAGGTGAGGTATGATGTGGATCTTATCCCACATGAATTTGTAGTTGTTGGGCTTGGAGCTAGTAGTGTGGGCAAAAGGTGTTTGCCTACATCCATGCTTATCCCCTACCGAAGCTCTGCAATTCAGTGGGAGCAACATTTAATTAAAGATCTAATTAAATGATTTAGATATGATACTTATTTCTGCATTTTATTGTTGTAGATCACCATGTCGTTTAACACGTCAAATACTCTCTCTCTCTCTGCGATCTGTCCTTGAGAAGGACAAGCTTAATGGAGCTAATTTACTAGACTGGTACAGAAACTTAAGGACCCTCCTCAAGCAAGAATGAAAACTGTACGTCCTAGAGCAACCTCTTCTTGAAGCACCCGTCACTATCGCCACTCGTGTGGAGAAAGATGCTTGCAAGAAGCATCAGGATGATGCACTAGATGTATCCTGCCTAATGCTTGCCACCATGAACTCTGAGCTTTAGAAGCAACATGAGAACATTGATACACATGATATGGTTGAGCACCTGAAACAACTATATCAAAGACAAGCTAGGCATGAGCGGTTTGAGGTGTCTAAGGCCTAATTTGCATGCAAGATGCAAGAAGGAACTCCTGTAGGAACTCACATACTCAAGATGATTGAGTATGTAGAGAACCTTGAGAGACTAGAATTTCTATTGGGACAAGAATTGACCACTGACCTTATCCTGTAATCATTGCCGGAAGGGTATGTCAATGTGTCATGAACTATAACATGACCCAAATTGACAAGCCTTTACCTGAGATGCTCAGCATGTTGAAAATTGTTGAACATAATCTCAAGAAAACCAAGACTAGTAACGTACTGATGGTTAAAAAGGGCAAAGGAAAAAGGAAGCCTAAAGGCAAGGGTAAGACCCAAGCCAAAGGCAAGGCCAACTCTACTACATCAAAGGTTAAAGGCGGGGTGTCTAAGGAAAGGGATTGCTTCCACTGCAGTGAGACCGGGCATTGGAAGAGGAACTGCAAGTTATACCTAGAGGAAGTTAAGATAAAGAGAAGTGAGACATCTGCCTTAGGTATATATGTTATAGAAGTTAATTTATCTATTTATTCTTCATGGATATTAGATATTGGCTGTGCATCACACATTTGTATTAATGTGCAGGAACTAAGAAAGAGTAGATCATTGACAAAGGGCGAAGTGGACCTACGAGTAGACAACGGTGCAAGAGTTGCTGCCATAGTTGTAGGAACATACTCTTTATCTTTGCCCACTGGGCTTATTTTGGAATTAGAAGAGTGGTATTGTGTGCCTACTTTAGCTAAAAACATTATCTCTATTTCTTGTTTGGACAAGAGTGGTTTCTCGTTTATGATAAAGGACAAATGTTGTTCTATTCATTTAAATGATATGTTCTATTGCAGCACATTTCTTATGAATGGATTCTATGTTCTGGACTTTGAAAACCTAATCTATAACATAAATACCAAACGATTCAAATAGAATAATTTGAAACAAACATATCTCTGGCATTGTCGCCTGGGTCATGTAAATGAGAGTCACATATCCCAGCTCCATAAGGATGGATTATTGGACTCATTTGATTTTGAATCATATAAGACATGCGAATCCTATCTTCTAGGCAAGATGACCAAGACTCCATTTAGTGGACATGGTGAAAGAGCGACAGACTTGTTAAGACTCATACATACTGATGTATGTGACCCTTTCAATATTGTTGCTAGATGAGGCAATCAATACTTCATCACTTTTATTGATGATGTAAGTAGATACGACTATGTGTATCTCATGAAACACAAGTCATAATTATTGTTGCAGTAAGCATCACTCTTTAGTTTTGATGTATGAACTACAGTTAATAGTTAGGACTCACGTGTGATCTAATATAAGTGTTAAGTATGCAGGCTTAACAGGAAATCTGAGTAGGTCATGTTGACCGGATACTAGGCATGAATCTTGACAGATCAGGAGGATCGGACACCAGACATGAAGTCTAGATGGGTCGCGTGGACCGGACATCTGGCATGAAGATCGATTGGGTCAGGAGATCAGACAATCGACAAAAAGTCCAGCTGGGTCAGGCAGATAGGACAGCTGGTGGAAGCCCTGGTGGGTTAGATCGGATGTCAAGGATGGTAAGTTCGGCAGGGAGCTGGTAGGTAAGCCTCGAGTGAAGAGGTGAGGCCAAGTCCTCTATAGGGGGAGGACCGGACACCAGACATGAAGTCCAGATGGGTCACGTGGACTGGACATCTGGCATGAAAACCGGTTGGGTCAGGAGACCGAACAATCAGCAAAAAGTCCAGCTGGGTCAAGCAGACAGGACAGTTGGTGGAAGCCTTGGTGGGTCAGATCGGATGTCAAGGATGATAAGTCCGGCAGGTAGCCGGCAGGTAAGCCTTGAGTGAAGAGGTGAGGCCGAGTCCTCTGTAGGGGGACAAAGCTAGGCGTTGATTTGACGAAAAAGACCGCGTGGGACTTAGTAGTCGAGATCGAGAAGTATTACTACTGCTATTGTATTTCATATTATTTGTTTTGTGCTAATCCTATTTTGCAGGAATCAGTCGATTGAATGGATTCAAATCGACTGAAGTCCAGTCGGCTGGATACCTATTTGGCAGGATCAACTGGTGATCGATCAAAGATCCTGTGACGCAGATGGAAAGGGCTTGAGTCGACTGAAGAGTTTGAGTCGACTGACGAGAGAAATTTATTGATGCGGAGCCGAGTGATCTGGAGTCGATTGAAGGGGATTCAGTCGACTGGAAGACCACGAATACCATATCGACGGGGTGATGTGAAGTCGACTAGAAGACATTCCAGTCGACTGGAAAGAGTTTATAAAAGTCGTGCTCGACCAGAACTCGATACGAACATTCAATCAACTTCGAAGTGCTGTCGAAATACTTGCTTGTCCACTAAATTTTCATTCCACAACAAGGCGACCTTTTGATACACTGCAACTACCTCTACAATCTCTTAGTGTTGGTATAAAGCCTTGTATTTTATTTTAATTTATTATTTCACTTCTGCACTTAATTTTAAATAGAGTGGGTAGTGTATTACCCTTCTTCATCATTTGTAAAAAGCAAAACCCTCCGAAGTCGAGAGTTCTCGAGTAGGAGGATATTTAGTGAATTACCCATCGAGGTAGCTTGCGGGAGAGCTACGGGCCTTGGAGTAGTAACCCAGTCCGGATTGTGAACCAAGTAAATTACCTGTATTGATAATTATCTTTATATTCCGCTGCATACTTTGATTAGAATAAATAATATAAAATTAATTTAAAAATATAAAATACCGAGATATATCCCCCTCTCTCGGTTCACTCGATCCTACAATTGGTATCAGAGCAGGGCCGCTCCGAGTTGGTGAAACCATCATCCTGAGCTTTTTATTGCATTAGAATAATTTTTATTGCTTTAGAATAATTTTTATTGCATTAGAATAATTTTTATTGCATAAGAATAATTTTTATTACAGTAGAATAATTTTTATTACATTAAATTAATTTTCTGTATTTTAATATTAGTTAAAATAATTTTCTGCACATTAAATTAATTTTCTACATTTTAATATTAGGTAAAATAATTTTCTGCATATTAAATTAATTTCCTGCATTTTAATATTAGTTAAAATAATTTTCTTCACATTAAATTCATTTTCTGCATTTTAAAATTAGTTAAAATAATTTTCTGCACTTTAAATTTATTTTTTGCATTTTAAAATTAGTTAAAATAATTTTTAGCACATTAAATTCATTTTCTGTATTTTATAATTAGTTAAAATAATTTCTTGAATATTAAATTCATTTTTTGCATTTTAAAATAAGTTAAAATAATTTTTTGCACATTAAATTCATTTTTTGCATTATAAAATTCATTAAAATAATTTTCTATATTTTAAATTCTTTTTCAGCATATTTAAATTCGGTAAAATAGTTTTCTACATATTAGATTCTTTTTAAAATCAGTTTTTGTCCTTAGAAAATATTTCATTGTTAATGTCACACTTAGAGGGAAACAGTACCGTTCACCCTCTTCTCTTTGACGAAGAGGACTTTTCCTACTGGAAAAGGCAAATGAAGTGCTATCTGAATACCGACCTAGAGGTATGATTTTTAATTAGGAAATGATTTATAGCTCCGGTAGACGACTCGGGGAGTTGTTAGAACCGGAGAAATGGACCTTGGATATTAGGAAGAGAGCTCAAGTCGATTACAAGACACTTAACACCTTGCAATGCAGACTTACTAAAGAAGAGCTAAATAGGGTAGGTCCATTTAAAAATTCTAAAGAATTATGGGAGAAGTTAATTGAATTGCATGAAGGTACAAATGACACTAGGATAGCCAAAAGGGATATGCTTTTAAATAAATTATTTAATTGTAAAATGAATGAAAACGAAAATGCTAGTCAACTTCATACTAGGATTAAGGATATATTAAATGGATTACAATTAATAGGACACCAAATAGAGAATAGGGATTTAATTAGGTATACCCTTAAGGCATTCCCGAGAAATGCTTTATGGACATCGATTGTCGATGCCTATAAGGTATCTAAGAATCTCTCCACAATTAGGTTAGATGAACTATTTTGTGAACTTGAACTACACGAACAAGCTAACTCGGGTCCAACCGAGAATGGTATAGCTTTGATGGCAGGATCAACTAAAAAGGAAAGAAAAGTGAAGGTTGAGTCCGAAGACGAGTCAGATTCGGAAACAAACGGAGGAGAGCATATTGTAAACATGGTAAGAAAAATGTTCAATCGAAAGAAAAGATTTACAAATAAAGACGCCAAAAAGGTGGCCGACAACAAGCTGAGACCTCGATCGGAAGTAACCTGCTACGAATGTAACGGAAAAGGACATTACAAGTCAGAGTGCGCAAATTAAAAAAAGGAAGAAAAACCAAAAAAGGAAAAGAAGAAGAAGGCTCTTAAAGCAACATGGGATGAGTCGTCATCTGAGGAGTCGGATGCGGAAGAGACGAAGAGAAGCTTCGTCGCGTTTATGGCTGAATCAAGATCCGGAGCCGAGTCGAGTTCCGAATATGAGTTCGATTCCGAATCCGAGAGAAGTCACGGATCCGTATCCGTTTCCAAAAATTCAAATGAGGTAACTTCTCCATTAGAAGATAAATTATATAATATCATTGCATGCTTAGGTAGGAAGTTAGCTAAGTTCGAAAATCGAGTCGACTCGCTACTTAAGGAAGTCCAAGTACTTAAGGAGCAAGTCAACTCGAAGACTTCGACTTGCCAATTTAAGGATAGAGACTCAACAAAAGTTGAAAACTTGAGGAAGAGAGCTCAGTCCTAAAAAGGCAAGTAGAAGATCTAACTGGATCTTTGGAAATGTTCACTTTGGGTTCAAAGTATCTCAACATGATGCTTGGATCTCAGAGAGCTGTGTACAGCAGATCCGAACTCGGGTATAAGGCTAAGTCCACCTATAAATCTTACATGTCATTACTTAGCCGAAATGCTAAGAATTGAGTCCAAGCATGGGTTCCTAAGTCTAGCTTAGTCAACCAAGTTGGACCAAATCAATTTTGGGGTTCCAAGAGTCAAGTTCATTTAGTGAACAAAACTCAAACTAGCTACCATTTAGGGGGAGCTAACACCTTGCGTGTTTCCTTGTTTAGTTAAACACTTGCATGTTTTAGTTAACTTTTTTTGTTTAACACTTGATTGCTTTAGTGTACCTTCCTTGTTTTTAGTTAAACACTTGAATGTCTTAGTCTAGTTTACTTGCTTAATGTAGAATGGACTAGATAGGAAACAAAGTAGCTTAAACTTGAACAACTTGTTGGTGCAATCGGCCCAGGTCACGATTGACCAGGACTCGAGTTTGACTCGAGTGATGTTTTGATGTTCGACAAAAACATATGACAATGTAATTGTCATAGGGAAGTCAAAGTCTTGAGTACTTGACATGGAAAGTCCAAGTGGGACACTTGGCATTTGGGAAAGTCCAAGCATGGGTCTTGGCAAGGTAAAGTCCAAGTCTTGAGTACTTGGCATGGAAAGTCCAACATGGGTTGGCAAGGAAAGTCCAAGCATGGGTCTTGGCAAGGTAAAGTCCAAGTCTTGAGTACTTGGCATGGAAAGTCCAACATGGGTTGGCAAGGAAAGTCCAAGCATGGTCTTGGCATGGAAAGTCCAACATGGGTTGGCAAGAGAAAGTCCAAGGGGATTGATATTGGCGGCGTAAAGTCCAAGCGGGAGTCTTGGCAGCATAAGTCCAATGGTTGGCGGCGTAAAGTCCAAGCGGAGTCTTGGCGGCGTAAGTCCAAAGTGCCTTGGCGGTGTAGACACCATTAGCATGACATAGCCGATGGAAGCACCTGAAGGCTAGCGCGTTGGATGAACAAGTCATGGATGACTTGGAGGGATCCGAGAGGCGTGAGGCTGATGGAGGTGGCTAGAAGGCTTAGGTCTAGGCTAAGGGTGGTCTAGCAAGTATTGGGGAACCATACTTGGGTTAAAACCTCATGTTTGAGGTGTGCCATGTGGCGATCCGATCGACCGAGTCAACTAGGGTTTGATGTGGGTTATGGAGCCAGCGACCCGGATGTGGGCGATCGATGGCTTCAGCGAATGATCGATCGTGTGATCACCGATTGGTGCTCGAGAATTCGCCTGACGAATGGAGTAGAGACTGACCGGTCGAGTGAGGACTCCATCGCCGATCGATGGTCACAATCGCTGATGATGGCGAATCCGTTGGACTTATCCAGCGTGGATCTAGCCGTTGTCTCACGACAACAGTGGCATCAGTCGACTGATGGTCCCGATCAGTCGACTGATCGACCTTTTCCAGCACAGGTTGAAGCTTTATAAGGAGCTCGTGATGGAGGATTTTGACATCGGTTTCTTGAGGGTTTTGGAGCGATTTGCTGTTGCAAATCAGGGTCTCTAAGGTGATTTCAAGCAACCAAGCAATCCAAAGGCAATTGTAAAGTAGTTTTCTTTACTTGCATTGTATTTCATTATTGTAATTGCTTGTATTAGTATCTTATTGTTGTAAGATTAATTGTACGAGGTTTCTCCGCCTCCGGATTGTTCCGAGAAGGAGTTATTATTATAGTGGTGTGTGATTGGCATCGCTAGGGTTCGTATGAACCCGATCCGTGGAGTAGGAACCGTGCGGTTCCCAACCACGTTAAATCTTCGTGTCTTTGTGTGTGCTTGTCTATTTTGTTATTGTATTATATCTATATTCCGCTGCGCTAATGAAATTGTAGAAACAAACGCGAAATAATTCCATTGACGCTATTCACCCCCCTCTAGCCATTCCAATATTCCTAACAAGTGGTATCAGAGCCCGGGGCTCTTCTACGGACTAACCGCCCGGAGCTAAGACAAAAGGCTAGAGGGTGAAGATGGAATTCCAAGACAAGCTTGGATGGGATATCAACACTCCACCTCCATATGATCCAGAAGATTTTTCGGCGTGGAGAGCAAGAATGGAAACATTCTTGATGATGAACATAGAGGATTGGTTCATCCTCATTGAAGGCCTTGAACCCCCTAGGGATAAGAAGGGGAATGTCCTAAAATTGAAAAAGTGGACCCAAGAGCAACGTCAAAAGCTCAAGACCGAAGTTAAGGTAACGAAACTTTTGGAAGATTTAATCCCTAATGATGTTTTGTGCAAGCTAGGGGATTACATGTATGCAAAGGAGCTATGGAGAAAATTGGCAAGATTCCATGAGGAGAGTTCATCCTCAAGTGAAAGTGAGGAATCGGAAGTTGAGATGGAGTCAACTTCCGGATCGGAGAAAGAAGAAGTAGAAGAGATGGAAGAAGCATCTACTTCTAGGATTGAGGAGGAGAGACCATCCTCTACACCGGAGCAACCTCAAGAAGAGCCTTCAACATCCGATCAAGATGAGGAAGCTCAAAATTCAACTCCGGCACCTACCACCACTCTAGGTAACTCAAACACTTTATCTTCCAATAAAAATCATATAATGTGTTTTGAGTGTAGGAAATTTGGGCATTATAAGAGTAAGTGCCCAAAGAAAGTCAAGAAAGCTCCTCCGACGCCTAAAAATCAACAAAAGTCAACGGACGCCGGTTCCCCAAGTATCAAGAGCAAGGAGCACATCATATGCTTCAAATGCAATGCAAAAGGACATTATAGGAATCAATGTCCTAGGGGGAAGAAGAAGACCCAAGAGGGAGCTACACATATAGGGGGAGCTTCCAAAGCTAACCCTAAGGTATATTTTAATAATGCATCCTTTTTAGTTAATAGGTAAAAGCATGCTAAGGGTTTCAATTCTCTTGCTATTTATCATAAAGAGCATGCTAGAAATAACAAACATATTTGTTTAAGAGCTAAGAAGGTTCACCTTAGGAATAAGGAGAAGTTTGGGACTAATGTCCCTAAAAATATCTTACCTAGAGAATCAATTAGGAAAATAGAAGAACATCTAGGCCTTAACCCTAAATGGACTAGGCATATGCCTAGGAAGAACCATGCCCATGGTCTAAATCAAAATTCTAAAATTGGGCAATTAGAATTAGAGAACCAAGCCTTGAGGTCAAGGCTTGAGAAACTTGAAAATACCCTAAATAAGATACAAAATCAATCTAAAGGGTCTAATGGTCAAATTCCTGGGTCAAGAAGTCAAAGTCAACATCTAGGATCTAAAAGTCAAAAGTCAACCAAGGGCAAGAAAGGTTTGGGTCACAAACCTAAGCCTAAGGTGGCTTATCATTGTGTTCCATTTGACTATGGAACACTAACTAGGTCTAGGAAGACCAAGGTTAATAGGGAAGTCATCCCTAGAGTTGACCATGGTGTGTGCCTAGTGGCTAGGGTTTCTAGGAAACCTAGGGAGGCCACTAAGAAGGTTACAAGGGGAGTCACCCCTAGAGTTAACCATGGCAAAACCAAAATGACCAAGGCTTCTAAGCCTAGAAGGGTCATTAGGAAGGTATCTAGGGAGGTTATCCCTAAGGAGTACCTAATTAACCCTAGGAGCTCAAATCGGTTTTGGATTCCTAAGAGCGTGATTGATTCACGCTAGATGGGTTAGGGTGTGCCAACCTTAAATGGATGGGTAGTTAACTCAACCATTGCAAAGGTGGCACTTTAGGTTATTTTCAAGGTTATGGATACCTTGGAAATAGATTTGAATTATCATCCTAAAAGATTTTAGGGTGTGCCAATATTATTTGAGAAGCTTGATAAAATGGTCAAATTGGCACAATTTAGGTTTAGAGGTCGTAGTGTGCCATTTTGGGTTTTTGGCACACTTGGGAAAATTTAGGTTAATATGGCAAAATATACTTAATTATATCAAATGACAATTAATATTAAAATTTAGGTATTACCATACCTATATATTTTATTTGCCATGCCTTGATTGCCATATGCCATGACATCATATTTTTTTTTAATCATTTTTATATGTCATGATTATGCTTAGGTTTAAGGTTTTAAATGTCATGTGTTTTTAAATTTTATCATATGCCATGACATCATGATCATTGGCCATGTTTTAATAATTCTATTATTTCTGCCATGATCATACATTCATGCATTAACTTGATTAAAATTGATTTAAGGACTATGGCATGACTTGAAGTCCCATTTATAAGGGAATCAAGTAGAGTTGCTTTAGAAGATTCATGAAACCCTAGTTTAGGGAGAACAAAACTCACATCTCACATCTAATTGACATGTATGTGTATTTATACACCATAGATACATGTGAGATGCTAGGATATGAGTTAAGTTCAAGGTGCATAGTTTTTGCATCTAGATGAACTAAAACTCATCTAATTCTATTTGTGGATCATTAGGAAAGCTTGTGTACAAGTCATGTGCATAGAGCCTAAGGAGTATGATCCAAAACAAGATTTTGAAAACATTTTAAAATCATTTTGAAAAACCTTGGTGAAGTCTATCTTTCGATAGCAATCACCATTGATGAAGTTGATACAAAGTAGGACCAAAATATTGAAAATTTCAATGGTTTTGAACTTTGTGCCAATTTCAGTATTTTATGGGTAAAATAATTTTCAAACATTTTTCACCCATTGTATTGGTCATAGGTATTATACATATCAAATTTCGTGATTTTTCGATATACGTATAATTATTTATGATTTTCTGAAATTCAACTCGATAATCAAATTGAAATTTAGTTATCGACCAATCGCCATTGGTGTCCGATCGATGGATGGAGTGCTAGTCGATTTTCTGAATCACTCATTCGTAGCTCGATTTCGGGGTAAACAAGATTGTTTAATCCGATTTCAGCTACGGTTATAGTCCCTAATCACTCCTAACCCTAGGATATGCTTTGGGAAGCATTATAAAGGGTGAAAATCCATTGGATATGGATTAGGAGAAGTATTTAGGGTTTGTATCAATTTTAAGGTGTTGGAAAGTTCAATGTTGAATTTCTAACCTTAATTTTGATGGTTTAGAGTTCCTATTGGCTTAGGGACTTCCCAAGGACATTGTTGGTGCAATGGTCAAGGGGGAGCAAGCCTTTAGGGGGAGGTATCCATCTTGGGATGATGAATGTGTTTTTTCTCCTTGAAGAGGAGAAGTTATTGGGAGAATATGACATCAATTGGGAAATTGATGGGACTTTTGAGAGACCCAATTTGGAAATTGGGAGAGTAAATGGGATTGCCTCTCTTGAGTGATATTGGACTTATCACTAGGAAGATGGTAGACATCCTAAGTATTGTTGGACCAAGGGAGAGATTGTAAGATCTCATTGGGACATGAGACATTGACCTCCTTGGAGAGGAAACCTTTTTGATGTTAGTCAAAAAGGGGGAGAATGTTTGGGGGAGAACATTTGGTGATTGTTTACCAATTTGGGATAATTGGTAAGAGATTTGAGTTAGTGTTCTAACTCAATAATTTGTTTGGTTTTTGTCAAACATCAAAAAGGGGGAGATTGTTGGTGCAATCGGCCCAGGTCACGATTGACCAGGACTCGAGTAATGTTTTGATGTTCGACAAAAACATATGACAATGTAATTGTCATAGGGAAGTCCAAGTCTTGAGTACTTGGCATGGAAAGTCTAAGTGGGACACTTGGCATTTGGGAAAGTCCAAGCATGGGTCTTGGCAAGGTAAAGTCCAAGTCTTGAGTACTTGGCATAAAAAGTCCAACATGGGTTGGCAAGGAAAGTCCAAGCATGGGTCTTGGCAAGGTAAAGTCCAAGTCTTGAGTACTTGGCATGGAAAGTCCAACATGGGTTGGCAAGGAAAGTCCAAGCATGGTCTTGGCATGGAAAGTCCAACATGGGTTGGCAAGAGAAAGTCCAAGGGGATTGATATTGGCGGCGTAAAGTCCAAGCGGGAGTCTTGGCAGCATAAGTCCAATGGTTGGCGGCGTAAAGTCCAAGCGGAGTCTTGGCGGCGTAAGTCTAAAGTGCCTTGGCGGTGTAGACACCATTAGCATGACATAGCCGATGGAAGCACCTGAAGGCTAGCGCGATGGATGAACAAGTCATGGATGACTTGGAGGGATCCGAGAGGCGTGAGGCTGATGGAGGTGGCTAGAAGGCTTAGGTCTAGGCTAAGGGTGGTCTAGCAAGTATGGGGGAACCATACTTGGGTTAAAACCTCATGTTTGAGGTGTGCCAGTCGACTAGTGCCATGTGGTAGTCGACTGGACCAAGTCAACTAGGGTTTGACTGCGGGTTATGGCCTAGCGATCTTGCCGAGGTGGGCGATCGATGAGCTGAGCGATCGTGATCGTGTGATCGATCGGTGGTGCTCGAGAATTCGGCCACAGAATGAAGTCGAGACTCGACTGGTCGAGTGAGGACTCCATCAGTCGACTGATGGTCACAATCAGTCGACTGATGGCAGATCCGTTGGACTTATCCAGCGTGGATCTAGCCGTTGTCTCACGACAACAGTGGCATTAGTCGACTGATGGTCCCTATCAGTCGATTTATTGACCTTTTCCAGCACAGGTTGAAGCTTTATAAGGAGCTCGTGATGGAGGATTTTGACATCGGTTTCTTGAGGGTTTTGGAGCGATTTGCTGTTGCAAATCAGGGTCTCCAAGGTGATTTCAAGCAATCAAGCAATCCAAAGGCAATTGTAAAGTAGTTTTCTTTACTTGCATTGTATTTCATTATTGTAATTGCTTGTATTAGTATCTTATTGTTGTAAGATTAATTGTATGAGGTTTCTCCGCCTCCGGATTGTTCCGAGAAGGAGTTATTATTATAGTGGTGTGTGATTGGCATCGCTAGGGTTCGTACGAACCCGATCCTTGGAGTAGGAATCGTGCGGTTCCGAACCACATTAAATCTTCGTGTCTTTGTGTGTGCTTGTCCATTTCGTTATTGTATTATATCTATATTCCGCTGCGCTAACGAAATTGTAGAAACAAACACGAAAGAATTCCATTGACGCTATTCACCCCCCCTCTAGCCATTCCAATATTCCTAACACAACCTAGTACTAAGACAAGTTAACTGATAGTAAGTTGGGGAAGCTCTTCAAAGTGCATGTCTAGGAAGTGGTCGTTGCTCCGATAATCAAGAAGGCCATGTGCCTCGCCACGACCTGGTGCACTAAGTCGAGTGGAACTGACCGAAGCTAACTCACTAAGTCTTTAACTAGCTAGACCAAGGCTTAACCTAAAGTGAATCAAGTACTTGATTCCTTTATTGACTTTGTCTAGGAAGTGGTCGTTGCTCCGATAATCAAGAAGGTCATGTGCCTCACCACGACCTGGAAGTCAATACTGGAAAAACCTACTTGACTAGCACAAACCAAGCCCTAATCTAACACAAGTTTAAACACTTTGAAATTGCTAATTTAATTTAATAAAGATAAAAGAAATCCTCATCTCACAAAACTCATAAGGATAAGTGTATTTAAAACCTAGCTTGGGTGAGATTATTTAGGATTAAAATAAACTTCAACCAATTTTTTTAACAACATACTCTAGTTAACCTACCTTAATTAACTCAAACTAAACAAATTTACCTAACTAAAACAAATTATGTTAACCTAATTTAAGTCAACTCAAAGCTTGATGATTTACTCTATATCATTTGAGCAAGAAAAAGTTGGACATTTGCTTTAAGGACAATTTTTAGATGTGTATCTTCAAAAGCTAAATGTAATAGGAATTCATGCTTGGGCTTACTCCCTATCATTTGTGCATCAAATTTAAATTTAATAAAAAATTTGAAATTTTTTAAATTATTAAATTTTTCAGGGGGAGTTTCTGAAAAAGTTTGAAAATTTTTGAATGAGGAGTTTTTTAAATGTTTGAAAATTTTGAATTTTTCATGTGAACTTGTGAATACTTTGAAATTTTTAAGGGGGAGTTCTGAAAATGTTTGAAAAATTTTGAATGAGGGGTTTTTTTAAAATTTGTTTGAAAATTTTGAAATTTTCATGGGGACATGTAATACTTTGAAAAACTTTTTAAAATTATTAAATTTTTCAGGGGGAGTTTATGAAAATGTTTGAAAATTTGTTGTTCAAGGAAAAGTTGTTAATTCTTGAAATTTTTTTAAAAAGGTTAAATTGTTCAAGGGTAGTTTTTGAAAATGTGATAAATCTTTAATTTCACCCTTATTTTGATGTATGCCAAAGGGGGAGAGAAGAGATATAATTAGAGAAGATGCAAAAATTTGATAAGGATTAATGCATGTCATACATGGTTAAATTTATGCATCTATATTTATTACAAAAGTTTGTAAGTTCATTACTTATACATGTTAAATATGGAGATTGGTATTTGATTCTCCTAACTTTAACTGATGTGTTGTCATACATCAAAAAGGGGGAGATTGTTGATGCAGTAGCCATCACTCCTTAGTTTTGATGTATGAACTACAGTTAATAGTTATGACTCACGTGTGATCTAATATAAGTGTTAAATGTGCAGGCTTAAAAAGAAATCCTAGTAGGTCATGTTGACCGGATACTAGGCATGAATCTTGACAGATTAGGAGGACCGGACACTAGGCATGAAGTCCAGATGGGTCGCGTGGACCGAACATCTGGCATGAAGACCGGTTGGGTCAGGGGACCGGACAATCGGCAAAAAGTCCAGATGGGTCAGGCAGACTGGACAGCTGGTGGAAGCCTTGGTGAGTCAGATCGGATGTCAAGGATGGTAAGTCCGGCAGGTAGCCGGCAGGTAAGCCTCGAGTGAAGAGGTGAGGCCGAGTCCTCTATAGGGGTACAAAGCTAGGCGTCGATCCGACGAAAAAGTCCGCGTGGTACTTTGTAGTCGAGATCAAGCAGTATTACTACTACTATTGCATTTCATATTATTTGTTTTGTGCTAATCTTATTTTGCAGGAATCAGTCGACTGAATGGATTCAAGTCGACTGAAGTCCAATCGACTAGAGATGTATCAGTCGACTGGATACCTATTTGGCAGGATCAGCTGGTGATCGATCAAAGATTGTGCGATGCAGATGGAAAGGGCTTGAGTCAACTGAAGAGTTTGAGTCGACTGAAGAGAGAAATTTCCTGATACGGAGCCGAGTGACGTGGAGTCGACTGAAGGGGATTCAGTCGACTGGAAGACCACGAATACCATATCGACGGGCTGATGTGGAGTCGACTGGAAGACATTCCAGTCGACTGGAAAGAGTTTATAAAAGTCGTGCTCGTCCAGAACTCGATTCGAACATTCAATCAACGTCGAAGTGCTACCGAAATACTTGCTCATCCACTAAATTTTCATTCCACAATAAGGCGACCTTCTGACACACTGCAACTACCTCTACAATCTCTTAGTGTCGGTATAAAACCTTGTATTTTATTTTCATTATTTCGCTTCTGCACTTATTTTTAAGAAGAGTGGGTAGTGTGTTACCCTTCTTCATCATTTGTAAAAAGCGAAACCCTCCGAAGTCGAGAGTTCTCGAGTCGGTGGGTATTTAGTGAATTTTCCATCGAGGTAACTCGCGGGAGAGCTACGGGCCTTGGAGTAGCAACCCAGTCCGGGTTGTGAACCAAGTAAATTGCCTGTGTTGATAATTGTCTTTATATTCCGCTGCGTACTTTGATTAGAATAAATAATTTAAAATTATAAAATACCGAGATTCACCCCCCTCTCTCGGTTCACTCGATCCTACAATAATCCTTTGAAAAGTTCAAAGAATTCAAGAGTGAAGTACAAAACTAACTTGGCAAAAATATTAAGATGTTTTGATAAGATCGAGGTGGTGAATACCTTAGCCAACAATTTCATGACCATCTTATTGAGTGTGGGATCATATCTCAACTCACTCCACCTGGAACACCACAGTGGAATAGTATATCCGAATGGAGAAATCGTACTTTATTAGATATGGTACGATCGATGATGAGTCAAACTGATCTACCCACTTCCTTCTGGGGATTCGCTCTAGAGATGACTGTCTTTAAACTTAACTACGTTCCATCTAAAGCTGTCATTAAGACACCATATATGATATGGACTGGGAAGAATCCCAAAATGTTTTTTATGAATATTTGGAGTTGTGAGGCTTATGTTCGACGTCAAGTTTCAGACAAACTAGACCCCAAATCAGACAAGTGCTACTTTGTAGGATATCCCAAGGAAACGAAGGGATATTACTCTTACATGTTAGGAACGATGCGCCCGCTAGAGGGGGGGTGAATAGCGTCGTTGATGGAGAAATTCGATCGTGATCGCGTGCTTGCTACAATTTGGTTAGTGCGCAGCGGAATAATAATAATAAGCAATAATAAAAGACAAGCACACAATTACACAACGATATAACGTGGTTCGGAACCGAATTGTTCCTACTCCACGAATTGGGCTCTAAAAGCCCTAGTAATACAAATACACACCACTAATCACAAGTACTCCTCGGAACAATCCAGAGGTGGAGAAACCTCATACAAATGATTACAAAAGTAATACTAATGAGATACAAGCAAATACAAATATGAAATGCAATACAAGTAAAGGAAATCACTTTACAAGAGCTTTTGATTGCTTGATCTTTGATTGCCTTGGACTAGCCTTGAAGACCCTGATTTGCACCAGCAAATCACTCCAAATCGCCCAAGAAAATCACTGCCAAAACCTTCCCTTCCTACTCCTTTTAAACCTACAACTCGGGCTGATTTTCACCTATTAGTCGACTGCTCGGGACCATCAGTCGACTGATGCCACTGTTATCATGTGACAACAGCTAGATCCACGCTGGAAAATCCAAAGGATAGACCATCAGTAGACTGATAGCTCAATCAGTCGAGTGGTCGCGCCGATCACTCGACTGGAGAACCTTCTGTGCCAAAGATCTCGAGCATCAGTCGATTGACCACAAGATCAGTCGACTACTCAGGCCAGCAGTCGACTGCCAAGCTTTGGCAGTCGACTGCTAGGACACTTCTCACAGTTAAACTCTAGTTGACTCCCACCAGTCGATTGACCCATATCCCAGTCAACTGATACACCTCAAACATGAGGTTATAACTCAAGTATGGTGCCCCCATACTTACTAGACCACCCGTAGCCTAGACCTAAGCCTTCTAGCCACCTCTGTCAGTCTCGCGCCTATCAGATCCCCCAAGTCATCTATACGCTAGCCTTCAGGTGCTTCCATCGGCTATTGTCATGCTAACGGTGTCTACACCGCCAAGGCACATTGGACTTACGCTGCCAAGACTCCCTGTTTGACTTTACCCCGCCAACCATTGAACTTATGCTGCCAAGACTTCACCCTTGGACTTTACGCCACCAATATTCCCCTTGGACTTTCTAAATGCCAAGACTCAAGCTTGGACTTTCCTTTGCCAACACATGTTGGACTTTCCCTTGCCATGACCCATGCTTGGACTTTACATGCCAAGTACTCAAGACTTGGACTTTCCCAATGCCAAGTGTCCCACTTGGACTTTCCATGCCAAGTACCCATGACTTGGACTTTCCATGACAATCACATTGTCATACATTTTGTCGAACATCAAAACATCGCTCGAGTCAAACTCGAGTCCGATCAATCATGACCTGGGCCGATTGCACTAACAATCTTCCCCTTTTTGATGTTTGACAAAACCACATAACTTTGAGTTAGAACACTAAATCAAATCTCCTTACCAATTATCCCAAATTGGTAATCCCATAACTTCTCCCATAAATTCTCCCCCTTTTTGACTAACATCAAAAAGGTTCTCTCCAAGGAGGTCAATGTCTCATATCCCAATGAGATCTTACCATCTCCCCCTTGGTCCAAAAATACCTAGGATACCTACAATCTTTTTGTGCTCTTGATCCCCAAGTAAACTCACTCAAACAAATGAGCTCAATATCTCATATTGACTCATTTGAGCATGGTCATGCATTTCGTGGTCCTACTCTATCAAGAGGCCTAAAGATATCACTCCCGTCATATAGGAGGGATAGATCCCATCTAAATCACCCACATCCCTCCGCATAATTTGTTACATATGTTGGTGCAGTGACACTAGATAATCTAACCTAGGTTTTGATTATGGCAAAGGGCCAAAGCTATGGTCATATTGTTATCCAATGAGCTGAACTAAGTGTGCAGAAATGATTAAGCTGAGCTGAAGGTCGGTGACACCCAGAGAATCTCGAGTCGAGAAACCGTAGTGGTAGGGCGGCACCGGGAGAACTTCGTGAGAGTCAAAGAACCCATGTGGAGATCGGAAGCTAAGCTACTGGTCATAAAGGATCGAAGGTAAGCACGAGTGCGAAAAGAGATGGTAAGGTCATGTCCTTCGTACGGGGACGACTATAGGCGGCGATTCGACTAAGACTTCCAGTGAAAGATCTAGGTCGAGATAGGACGGTAAGAAACTATCATATTTACTATCTTTCATTTGTCTTGTGCTAACTCTTTGTTGCAGTTGAATTAATTGTTGGAGGATTGATGGTCGGCTAGAGGGGGGTGAATAGCCCTTCGTGTACGATGATGGAAATTACTCGCTTAATCGTCTACAATTAGAGGTAGCGCAACGAAATATTTGCTAAACAAAAAAAATTAAGCTAATACAAAAGACAAAGAGAAAGCAAGCGCAAACACCGAAGACGTAACTTAGTTCACGACCCTTTCCGCTAATCCATAACCCAATTGGTTCTAGGTGAATCACGCCTAACCAAATCCACTAGTCTCTCCTTTGCACTAAGCTAGGTGGAGGTAAACCTTTCTTACAATCTCCTGCTTTACAATATGATTGAAATAATAGCAAGAAAGAGGGAAGAAAACGTTTAGAGCACTTGGGAGTATGATTGGAGTTCAAGCATTAACCTTCCTAAGTGACCCAAGGCCTCTTCTTATAGGGAAGAGGTCATTCTTCCCGTTGGGCACCGAGCAGTCGACTGATGAAGTCATTAGTCGACTGTTGTTGTAGTCATTGCCTCACAATAGCCTTATCCATGTTGGCATCTGGCCAATAGCTCCCACATCAGTCGACAGATCATCCCCATTAGTTGACTGATAGAGCCATTAGTCGAGTGATCGAAGCGATCACTCGATTGGATAACCTTTTGGGCCCAACTTTACCTTGATCAGTCGACTGTCGTCCCTTGGCAGTCGACTGATGGTCGAGCAGTAAACTGCCAAACCCTAGCAGTTAATTGCTGGGCCAAAAAATTCTCAGTCAAACACCGATCGAGTCCATCGACCTAGAGCAATCGACTGCCATCTAAGGCAGTCGAATGATATCGGGTAAAACCTCAAACCAACCTTGGTTGAGCATTCAACACTCAGTCATTTGGCCAAGTTCACCTATGAGCTACCCCACCCCGGGTTACAATCGCTCACACTCATCTCCCTTGGAGTCCCTCGCCTTGAAGCTCTCTTCGTCCGACCACGTCCCTTGAATGCAGCAAGTGCACGACTTTGCAATGCCATCCTTCGCGTCTCGCCCTGAAGTCTGCTTCCTTGGCTTCACTCCAATGCTCCTCGTCCGGCGGTCCCTTGGATGCACCAAGTGCATGACTTCCGCAATGCCATCCTTCACAGGCTCAAGGATCGAGTCATGAGATGGCGAACTCTCCAATGCTTTCACCATGTGTGAATTACTAAGTCCTGCATGACTTTGTTGGGATGTATACTGAAAAGTCTATCTTTTGTATGAACATCTTTATTTTTGAAATAAGAATCACATGATCATTGTTTGCATATTTATGATTATGCATATTGTCTAATACATTACATTGTAGATAACATGGTGTGTGGTGTCACATGAGAGATCATGTTATCGGCTCCTTGTAAAGTATAAGTAAAGGCTCACAACCGAGATGGCTTTGGACAAACCATTGGTATGGTTGTAGTGTGATTTGGTATTGGTTTGTCTTGACCATAGAATCACACTAGTGCACTTTGTGTGTATTGAGCAGGACCGACTTAAAGGTGATTCGATTTATTGCTGACTACATAATCGAATCGGACCTCAGATATTATATTGTACATGCTCTTAATCCCGATATAATAACGGGCACATATACTTAGTATTCATTTCTTTGATTTACCAATGGGCGAGATTTATAGATTAAATCGATAGGCTCGGTAAGTTGGGAAATGGTATTATTTATATAGTGTGTCATTGATTATAGGAGGAAATCGTGTCCTATATATTAGGATGATGATGTCCCCTTGAGGAGCTCATAAGGTTCATCATGTAAACCCTGCAGGTAGACTTGGTCCGGCATGATGATAAGGTTGAGTGGTACTACTCATGGAGTTAGATGTTGATTAATTAATTGTCAGTAAATTAATTAATCGACGGATATTCGAGATCTTAAACACGGGGAGAAAATGTACAAATAATATATGGAGCCCATATTAACTTATAGGGGTTGGTGAGGTAGATCAATGATAATCCTCTAGTGGAATGGATAATCATTAATGGATCGGACTTTATGTGGGATTGATCCATTGGGTGGCCAAGATCCAACTCGTCCTCATGGTTCCAATTGTAGCCTATTAATACCTTATGAAGCCTAGATCCAATGGATGAAAACAAAACTCTAGATCCGACGGTTGAGATTAAATCTCTAGATTCGACGGTTGAGATTAAATCCCTAGAACCGACGGTGGAGATTAAAACAAGGCTTAAGCCTAAACTCTATATAAAGGGGCTTAATGTGGGTGGAAACTTGATGGAAGGGGATTAGGGTTTGCTTCCCTTGGGCGGCAAGGAATCCTAGTTAGGTTAGGATTGAGGTTGGGCGGCTAGGGTTTGGGACATGGGGTGGGCGGCAACAAGAGGAGAAGTTCCTTTCTTCTTCTTCCTAAGGTGTTGCCGACACCTATCCTTCTTCCCTCTACTTTGGCCGGTGCTCAACCTATTCCTCTTTCCCTCTTCTTTGGTCGGTGGCAACTAGGAGAGCTAGGGTTAGGGTTTTGGGCGGCTACAAGGTGAAGGGTTGGTTTCCTTTCTCTTCTCCAAGTGTTGGCTGGCACCCATCACCCTCATTCATTCTCCTTTGGCCGGTTCCCATACTCCATATTCTCTTCCTTGGCCGGCGGCAACATCTAGTATATTGACTTGGTGGCCGGTTCTAGATAGGAAGAAGAGTTTTGTTTTATGATCTTCCTTTGTTCGGAGTGAACAAGGAAAGGAAGATTGGTGATCTAGGAGGCTTTGACTTTTGGAAGATCGTCGCCCACACGACGTCCAAAAGGAGGAAGGACATACAATAGAAGATCAAGAGGTATAACAAGAGGTAAAATCTTGTTTATTTTGATTAGTGTTCTTTTGTATAATGTTTATAATTGTTTATCAATTATATGCATGTTGTATGTGGTTGTTTACTTTAAGTATGTGGCTAGATTTATTTGGACCCCGAATATAAACACAAAAGCTGGCGATCCATACATCGTCTATTCCGCGGCTATTCGTAGAATAAAGGTTGGTTGCTTGAACAACAAGTTTGTTCAAGTGACTACTCTAATCGAATAGCACGACGATGAAACGGTTGCTTGGGTGATCCCTTTTGTCTAGGATTAATTTTTTTTAATCCGGGGACATCGATGGGATCACTATGAACAAGCAACCGAGTTGAAGTGGGAAGCGAAGTTTCCTACCTTCAGACTTCAACACACATATCAAATCCATAACAACCTAACTTAAACCCTTTGCCACACACATCAAAATCACATCATACATGGGTTGATTGCCCTAACAATCTCGCCCTTTTTGATGTGTGACAATCCGTTTAAGTTAGGTAAAACAATAACCAAAATGCATAAGATAAGCATGTAATTCAAACATGGAAATCAAACCTCCCTCTTAATACATGCAAACTCCCCCTTAACATATGCTAATCTCTCCCTAGAATGATTAACTTAAACTTAACCATTTCTCCCCCTTTGACACCATTAAAAACATCTAACATATGTTATATAAGCATGACATCATGTATAGAGAACAAAAAATATCAAACACAAACTCAAAACCTGATAAAACATCTTACTGTGCTCGTGTATAGTACATCAGTCGACTGAATAAGATCACTAGTCGACTGGCACCTATATTTCATAATTTCTGATTTCTGAAGTCCAACTTCATAAATGCATTAAAAATTCTAGAAATTTTGAAAAATTGTGAAATTTAGGGAACATATTTCTTGTAAGTCCATTTTATCAGTGAAAAATAGTTTTTCATGAAAATTCATTCTATTTTTGAAAATTAGGCAAAAACTCAAAAGTTTGAAAATAACTAAAGTTTTTATCAACTTGAAAGCCTAGTTTTGCCTTGAAACTTTTCAAAACATGAACTCACAGTTTATAAGACATAAAATGGTTTTAAATCATTTAAAATATCCAACTATGATATATGGGCAATATGTCCATTGATTAAATATTTGCTTTCCCCATAGTTGGTCTATGATTAATATGACATGATACATGGAAATGACCATCTAAATGTCATAAGCATTAGTGGACATTTGTATCAACCTAACATTTCACTCATGCTATGTTTTCAATCAAGTTAGCCTATAGTGAATGTGAGATGTACCTAAAGGTATTATACTTAACCATCAATTTCATGCATTTTCTACCAAGGTTAAGTATCTATCATCCAAAAACACTTAACATGATCATAAACACAAATATTATCTATCATGATCAAATATTATCAATTATTGCACATCATGATCATGCATCAAAGATTATACAAAAATTACATATCAAGATTGTTAGGGATTGTTTGGAACGGCTAGAGGGGGGGTGAATAGCGTCAATGGAATTCTTTCGTGTTTGTGTCTACAATTTCGTTAGCGTAGCGGAATATAGATATAATACAATAACGAAATGGACAAGCACACACAAAGACACGAAGATTTAACGTGGTTCGGAACCGCACGGTTCCTACTCCACGGATCGGGTTCGTATGAACCCTAGCGATGCCAATCACACGCCACTATGAAATAACTCCTTCTCGACATGAGTCGGAGGCGGAGAAACCTCTTACAATTGTTTACAACAATAAACAAATAGCTACAAGCAAATACAATGAAATACAAAGCAAAACTAGTAAAGAAAACACTTTACAAATGCTCTTGAATGCTTGATCGCTAGGTTGATCAATAACACTTGGAGACCCTGAATTGCAGTAGCAACTCGCCCCAAATCGCCTCAAAGAACCCAAGAAATCGATTGGTTTTTCCTCCATCACGAGCTCTATATATAGCTTCAACCTGTGCTGGAAAAAGTCGATCAGTCGACTGATCGGGACCATCAGTCGACTGATGCCACTGTTGTCGTGAGACAACGGCTAGATCCACGCTGGATAAGTCCAATGGAACCTTCATCAGTCGACTGATCATGACCATCAGTCGACTGATGGAGCCTTCACTCGACCAGTCGAATCTCGACTCCATCCCGCGTCCCGAATATCGAGCACCGCCGACCGATCACACGATCGATCGCTGAACATCACCGATCGCCCACTCGCAAATGATCGCTAGGCTATAACCCGCAAATAAACCCTAGTTGACTCAATCCGGGCCGATCGCTACATGGCACCGCTTGGATCGCACACCTCAAACATGAGGTTTTAACTCAAGTATGGTTCCCCCATACTTGCTAGACCAACCTTAGCCTAGACCTAAGCCTTCTAGCCACCTCCATCAGCCTCACGCCTCTCGGATCCCTCCAAGTCATCCATGACTTGTTCATCCATCGCGCTAGCCTTCAGGTGCTTCCATCGGCTATGTCATGCTAACGGTGTCTACACCGCCAAGGCACATTGGACTTACGCCGCCAAGACTCCGCTTGGACTTTACGCCGCCAACCATTGGACTTATGCTGCCAAGACTCCCGCTTGGACTTTACGCTGCCAATATCAATCCCCTTGGACTTTCTCTTGCCAACCCATGTTGGACTTTCCATGCCAAGTACTCAAGACTTGGACTTTACCTTGCCAAGACCCATGCTTGGACTTTCCGTGCCAAGACCATGCTTGGACTTTCCTTGCCAACCCATGTTGGACTTTACATTGCCAAGACCCATGCTTGGACTTTCCCAAATGCCAAGTGTCCCACTTGGACTTTCCATGCCAAGTACCCAAGACTTGGACTTTCCCATGACGATTACATTGTCATATGTTTTTGTCGAACATCAAAACATCACTCGAGTCAAACTCGAGTCCTGGTCAATCGTGACCTGGGCCGATTGCACCAACAATCTCCCCCTTTTTGATGTTTGACAAAAACCAAACAACACATTGAGTTAGAACACTAACTCAAATCCCTTACCAATTATCCCAAATTGGTAAATACTCTCCAAATGTTCTCCCCCAAACATTCTCCCCCTTTTTGACTAACATCAAAAAGGTTTTCTCTCCAAGGAGGTCAATGTCTCATGTCCCAATGAGATCATACAATCTCCCCCTTGGTCCAAAAATACTTAGGATGCCTACCATCTTCCTAGTGATAAGTCCAATATCACTCAAGAGAGACAATCCCATTTACTTTTCCAATTTCCAAATTGGGTCTCTCAAAAGTCCCATCAATTTCCCAATTGATGTCATATTCTCCCAATAACTTCTCCTCTTAAAGGAGAAAAACACATCCATCATCCCAAGATGGATACCTCCCCCTAAAGGCTTGCTCCCCCTTGACCATTGCACCAACAATGTCCTTGGGCAGTCCCTAAGCCAATAGGAACTCTAAACCATCAAAATTAAGGTTAGAAATTCAATATAGAACTTTCCAACACCTTTTAATTGATATAAACCCTAAACAACTCTCCTAATCCATATCCAATGGATTTTCACCCTTTATAATGCTTCCCAAAGCATATCCTAGGGTTAGGAATGGTTAGGGACCTTTACCATGGCTGAACACGGGCTAACCAAATCTAGTTTTCCCGAAATCAACCTTGGCAATGACTGTCACACCACAATGATCACACATTTCATCACCGATCACACTCAGACGATCGATAATTGAAATTTCAATTTCGCTTATCGTAATCGAAGTTTTGAAATTCATAAATAATTATACGTTTATCGAAAAATCCTGAAGGTTCATACGTATAATACTTATGACACATACAATGAGTGAAAAATATTTTAAAATTATTTTACCCATAAAATAGTGAATTTGATACAAAACTCAAAACCATTGAAATTTTCAATGTTTTGGCCCTATTTTGTATCAACTTCATCAATGGTGATTGCTATCAAAAGATAGACTTCACCAAGGTTTTTCAAAATGATTTTAAAATATTTTCAAAACCTTATTTTGGATCATATTCCTTGGGCTCAATGTACATGACTTGTACACAAGCTTTCCCAATGATCCACAAATAAAATTAGATGAGTTTTAGTTCATCTAGATGCAAAAACTATCCACCTTGAACTTAACTCATATCCTAGCATCTCACATGTATCTAGGGTGTATAAATACACATACATGTCAATTGGATGTGAGATGTGGGTTTTGTTCTTCCTCATACTAGGGTTTCATGCATTTTTCTAGGCAACCCTACTTGATTCCCTTATAAATGGGACTCCAAGTCATGCCATTGTCCTTAAATCAATTTCAATCAAATTATCTTAAATGCATGAGTGATTATGGCATTAGAGATGATATAGATAAACACATGCTCATAATCATGATGTCATGGCATAATATGAAATCTAAAAACACATGACATTTAAAATCTTAATCCTAAACATGAACATGACATATAAAATCATAAAACTAGGCATGATGTCATGACATGGCATATGGCAATCAAAGCATGGCATATAAAATATATAGGTATAGTAATACCTAAATTTTAATATTAATTGCCATTTGATATGGTTAGATATATTTTGCCATATTATCATTAATCTCCCTAGTGTGCCAAAAACCAAAATGGCACACTATAACCTCTAAACCTAAATTGTGCCAATTTAATTGATTTTTCTTAATTTCAAAAGTGCATTGACACATCCTAAAATCTTTTAGGATATTGATTCAAATCTATTTCCAAGGTAACCATAACCTTGAAAATATCCTAAAGTGCCACCTTTAGAACGGTTGAGTTAACTACCCATCCAATCAAGGTTGGCACACCCTAACCCATCTAGCGTGAATCAATCACGCTCTTAGGAACCCAAAACCTACTTGAGCTCCTAGGGTTAATTAGGTATTCCTTAGGGATAACCTCCCTAAATACCTTCCTAATGACCCTCCTAGGCTTGTTAGACTTGGTCATTTGGGTCTTACCTAGGTTGACTCTAGGGGTGACTCCCCTTGTAACCTTCTTAGTGGCTTCCCTAGGTTTCCTAGAAACCCTAGCCACTAGGCACACACCATGGTCAACTCTAGGGATGACTTCCCTATTGACCTTGGTCTTCCTAGACCTAGTTAGTGTTCCATAGTCAAATGGAACACAATGATAAGCCACCTTAGGCTTAGGTTTGTGACCCAAACCCTTCTTGCCCTTGGATGACTTTTGACTTTTAGATCCTAGATGTTGACTTTGACTTCTTGACCTAGAAGTTTGATTAATTGACCCTTGCATTTGATTTTACATAACCTTAAGGGTCTTTTCAAGTTTTTCAAGCCTTGATCTCAAGGCTTGATTTTCCTTTTCTAATATCTCAATTTTTGATTTTTCATTTTCTCTTGAGATATTTTTATTTCTAGGCATATGTCTAGATTTCTTAGCATTAAAGCCTAGATGTTCTCCTATTTTCTTAATGCTTTCCTTAGGTAATATATTTTTAGGGACATTAGTCCCAAATTTCTTCTTATTTCCTAAGTGAACACTCTTAGCTCCTAGGCAAATATATCTATTATTTCTAGCATGCTTTTCATGCACAATAGCAAGACTATTAAAATTATTCCTAGCATGCTTCTTATCCCTAGAAATTGAAGGTGCATTAATAAATTTTACCTTAGGGTTTGCCTTGGAGGCTCCCCCTACTTGTGTTGCTCCTTCTTGCCCTTTCTTCTTTCCCCTTGGACATTGACTCCGATAATGTCCCTTTGAGTTGCACTTGAAGCATATAATATGCTCCTTGCTCTTTTGACTTGAGGGACCGGCATCCTTGGCCTTTGGTGCCGGTGGAGCTTTCCTAACCTTCTTTGGGCACTTACTCTTATAATGCCCAAATTTCCTACACTCAAAACACATTATATGATTTTTATTGGAAGATAAAGTGTTTGAGTTACCTAGGGTGGTGGTAGGTGCCGGAGTTGAATTTTGAGATTCCTCATCTTGATCGGATGTTGAAGGCTCTTCTTGAGGTTGCTCCAGTGTAGACGATGGTCTCTCCTCCTCAATCCTAGAAGTAGATGCTTCTTCCACCTCTTCTACTCCTTCTTTCTCCGATCCGGAAGTTGACTCCATCTCAACTTCCGATTCCTCACTTTCACTTGAGGATGAACTCTCCTCATGGAATCTTGCCAATTTTCTCCATAGCTCCTTGGCATACATGTAATCCCCTAGCTTGCACAAAACATCATTAGGGATTAAATCTTCCAAAAGTTTCGTTACCTTAACTTCGGTCTTGAGCTTTTGACGTTGCTCTTGGGTCCACTTTTTCAATTTTAGGACATTCCCCTTCTTATCCCTAGGGGGTTCAAGGCCTTCAACGAGGATGAACCAATCCTCTATGTTCATCATCAAGAATGTTTCCATTCTTGCTCTCCACGCCGGAAAATCTTCTGGATCATATGGAGGTGGAGTGTTGATATTCCATCCAAGCTTGTCTTGGAATTCCATCTTCACCCTCTAGCATTTTGTCTTAACTCCCGGCGGTTAGTCCGTAGAAGAGCCCCGGGCTCTGATACCACTTGTTAGGGATCGTTTGGAACGGCTAGAGGGGGGGGGGTGAATAGCGTCAATGGAATTCTTTCGTGTTCGTGTCTACAATTTCGTTAGCGCAGCGAAATATAGATATAATACAATAACGAAATGGACAAGCACACACAAAGACACGAAGATTTAACGTGGTTCGGAACCGCACGGTTCCTACTCCACGGATCGGGTTCATACGAACCCTAGCGATGCCAATCACACACCACTATGAAATATCTCCTTCTCGACACGAGTCAGAGGCGGAGAAACCTCTTACAATTGTTTACAACAATAAACAAATAGCTACAAGCAAATACAATGAAATACAAAGCAAAACTAGTAAAGAAAACACTTTACAAATGCTCTTGAATGCTTGATCCCTAGGTTGATCGAGTAGCACTTGGAGACCCTGAATTGCAGCAGCAACTCACCCCAAATCGCCTCAAAGAACTCAAGAAATCGATTGGTTTTTCCTCCATCACGAGCTCCATATATAGCTTCAACCTGTGTTGGAAAAAGTCGATCAGTCGACTGATCGGGACCATCAGTCGACTGATGCCACTGTTGTCGTGAGACAACGGCTAGATCCACGCTGGATAAGTCCAACGGAACCTTCATCAGTCGACTGATCATGACCATCAGTCGACTGATGGAGCCTTCACTCGACCAGTCGAGTCTCGACTCCATTCTGTGCCCGAAATACCGAGCACCGATCGGATCGATCACGATCGATCGCTGAGACATCGATCGATCGCCCACCACTAGCGATCGATCGCCCACTAGCGATCGCTAGGCCATAATCCACAGTCAAACCCTAGTTGACTCGGTCCAGTCGACTGCCACATGGCACCAGTCGACTGGCACACCTAAAACATGAGGTTTTAACCCAAGTATGATTCCCCCATACTTGCTAGACCACCCTTAGCCTAGACCTAAGCCTTCTAGCCACCTCCATCAGCCTCACGCCTCTCGGATCCCTCCAAGTCATCCATGACTTGTTCATCCATCGCGCTAGCCTTCAGGTACTTTCATCGGCTATGTCATGCTAACGGTGTCTACATCGCCAAGGCACATTGGACTTACGCCGCCAAGACTCCGCTTGGACTTTACGTCGCCAACCATTGGACTTGTGCTGCCAAGACTCCCGCTTGGACTTTACGCCGCCAATATCAATCCCCTTGGACTTTCTCTTGCCAACCCATGTTGGACTTTCCATGCCAAGTACTCAAGACTTGGACTTTACCTTGCCAAGACCCATGCTTGGACTTTCCATGCCAAGACCATGCTTGGACTTTCCTTGCCAACCCATGTTGGACTTTACATTGCCAAGACCCATGCTTGGACTTTCCCAAATGCCAAGTGTCCCACTTGGACTTTCCATGCCAAGTACCCAAGACTTGGACTTTCCCATGACGATTACATTGTCATATATTTTTGTCGAACATCAAAACATCACTAGAGTCAAACTCGAGTCCTGGTCAATTGTGACCTGGGCCGCGTTAGTAATATATGAGAGATGTCCTAAGGCAATCGTCTTATGTATGAACCATTTATATGATAAATGAAGATTCACTATTTGAGTATACATGTTTCATGTATTTGATTGGATCTTAAACTCATTTACTGAATGTCCACGATGCGATTCACAGCATGAGAGAATTTGTGATTGGATCACAACTAGTGAGTATCTCTACATGTGTAATTGTGATGTATCGGAATTATCCCTAGTCGATGAATTGATGGATCTGGACACCATCAATTCTGTCGAGACTAGCACGAGGTATACTCCTTGGTGTATCCAAGCAGCTGATTCTCACTGGCTGGAGACATAGTGATGTCCGGAGTTAATCGTGGATGCTAGTTATGGTAACTAGTTCATTGGAGTGATCAGCCGTAAGACTTCATATGGTTCTCTGCATATATAGATATGTCAATGAAGTTCTTACTGTGGCTTAAGTGCGATGTTCCTTTGACTTGCGGTATTCAAGTCATCTTGATCATGGAGACTTATGTTTTGACATCTTAAGCAAACATCTCTAAGGAGATGTGGACCCGGGATGATTGGGTATAAGTCGAAGTGATCGAAGGTGTTTGAATAGCCTATAAAGGATTCACCACTCCTTGCGAGGAGATGTATACCCATGGCCTCTCGTCGGATTGTTACTAAAGTCTTTGGCCAAAGCATTACATGTTTAGAGTAAGGTACTCTTCGATACATGTGGAGTAACTAGAATCCGTAGGACGAGGAAATGATACTTGGGCTAGGTGTGACGTAGTCAGCCTAGTGGGGACTGACACAATAGACCATGTCCTGAACCAAGTGGGTATAAGATGAGTGAAGGGAATGGGGCACGAATCATTCGAGCTGCTGAAGGGTTTCAGAAATAGTTCTGGATCAACCGTTGATCTTTTCGGTTAATTGGGGATCATGATGTACTACTAGGTGCCACTCATGATCGTTCTATAATTAATGGTTAATTATAGATGACCAACATAAACCGAGAACCTATTTGGTCACACGCACAACGAGCGTAATCCAAAGGATTTAAAACGAGCTTGAGAATGGGATTCTCAGACCGAGAGAAACTAAGTTTGGTTGGACCAAACTTGAAGCGAGAATGAAATCGTTTCAGTCGCAATGGAAGCGTGGATGAGCCGTGTCTTATGAAGACATAATGGATGGACCAAAATGGTTTGGTTCTAATCCAATGGAGGAGAATAAACCAAAGGGTTTGGTTTATTTTTAAACGAATGAACCAAAAGTTGGTTCGGTTCGTTTTAACTTAAAATAAACCATCATGGTTTGGTTTATTTTAACTTATCTTAATGGAGCGGGTTAACGGGCCTAATGGTTATGATCCAATAACCATTAAGAGAATTAGTTCTCTATAAAAAAGGGTTTTAGGGTTTGTTAAGCACTAATGAAGAGGCAACCCTAGTTTGGCCGCCCACCTCATCTCCCCTTTTGAGTTGGCGCCAACTTCTCTTGCCGCCCAGCCCATAGCTCCTCCAACCGGCGTCCAGAAGGCTGCTTCCTTCCTCCTCGCCGGCGTCGAGCTGCTGCCGGAAGAGTTCCGGCGATCCTCCTTAGGTTTGGCATCAAGGTGAGCACTTGGCTTCCTTGTTTTGGCCGGCGCCTATCTCCTCCACCAAGCTGTCCAGTTTTTCTGGACAGCTTCTTCTCCTCTCGTCGGAGCGTCGTTTGGACGACCGTTAGAGCTCCGACAGCGGCTAACTTACCGGGGATTCAATCTCCGGTAATCCTCTGAGGTGGAGGACGAAGGATTCGTCAATCGGTTGACGAATACCTCTCCGGAGAAGTGAGTTTTGAGGACTCATTTTGGATCCGAATTTGGATTCGGATCGTGATCATCTCTCGATCACGTCGTCTTCAACACGAGGCTAGTAACCCGTACGAAGACGAAGCTCGTGGCTTAGCGAAGTCATCCCGAGGAACTCGGCGTGGATACGGATAGAGACGATTCTAGCAAGAATCGTTCCGGTTGATGCCGTTCCCGCTACACGTCATACGAAAGGTATAACGTAGATAAATTTCCTTTTATTGCAAATTTAAATTTACGGTTATGTCTACACTTGTTGTAATATGCATGCGTGTGTTGTGTGTGTTGTAATAAATAGGAGTATTTATTATTTTTATTGCTTCCACTGTGTTCATGTTTACGAAACGTGATCGAACACACACACGCCGCGGTGCCGGAAACCCAACAGTGGTATCAGAGCCCAGGTTGTGTTTCGACATAATCGTAAAATGGTTTTGCGATAGTCATAATGTATTTCTGGAAATTTTCTAATTTTGGAAATTTAGAAGTATTTATGGAAATTTTTAAATTTTGGAAAGTCTAGAAGTATTTATGGAAATCTTCCACTTTTGGAAAGTTGGAAGTATTTATGGAAATTGATATTTTCCATAAATAAAATATTTGATTAGATTCTGGAAATTTTTTTCTAATTTAATCATGATTTGATTTGGGAAATCAAATCTTAAAATATTTTATTTCCATAAGTAGTTTTAATGATTTAGGAAATTGGTTTCCTAAATAGATTTTCCTTAATCAAATAATTCCATGAATAAAATATGTGATTAGATTTGGAAATTTGTTTCCTAATTTAATTATGATTTGATTTGGAGAATCAAATCTTAAACATATTTTATTTCCATAAATAGTTATGACATATAAGGAAATATATACATGACATAATTGTATGCCATGTAATTGCATTAGATGCATAACATTATGCCATGCGTGTCGTGACATGTAGATGTATGCCATGCCATGTAGATAATAGTTATTTGCATGCAAAGAGGATGAGACATAAAAACCCTTAATCAATATTAAAGCCTACACCTTCCATTAATATGGTTAGAACCAGAGTTCCGTTTCTTGTTTGGGTTGTTGGACTCTCTCCAAGCCCGACTCGAACCCGAATATGTTCAAACCATGGAATAGTTTAATACTAATATGGTAAGAGTCAGAGGTCAATCGTTAGCTTTGGTTGTTGGACTCTCTCCAAGCTGGGCTAATTGGTTGAATGCGCTCTAACCATATTAAAACTATGTCCCGATTAATGGGTTGGCTTTAACCTGGAGCATCGGCTTGTTGGACTCTCTCCAAGGTCGATGTAAAGGGAGGTGAAGTTGGGTGCTATGCATATGATGCATACTTGTTAATGTGTTAACAACCCGATGTATGTGTGAACATTCAATT
Source organism: Wurfbainia villosa (assembly GCA_025175895.1). Lineage (NCBI taxonomy): Eukaryota > Viridiplantae > Streptophyta > Magnoliopsida > Zingiberales > Zingiberaceae > Wurfbainia > Wurfbainia villosa. The sequence goes on along the minus strand of CM045992.1, from coordinate 37,875,584 downwards.
AGTTGATAGCACATTGTGATAGTTGCATATACGTGATATGCAATCGGTATAGAAGATACCTACCGTCGTAGTTATGAATGGCTTGTTGGACTCTCTCCAAGGTTGTTCATAACTATGATGGATATCAGCCCATTCGGAGATGGACCTACGATCTCCCGAAGTGATTTTGGGGTTTTTGAAATTCGAAAAATGAATGGGATTTATAAATGTATATTGATGCATTTTAAAAATCATTTTCTCATATATGCTCGTTTTGTATTTCTAAGATTGATCATGATGTCTTTGAATTTGCGTTCCATTTTGGATTCGAATAAATTGACTGGGCCGAGCTTCTTGGACTGGCTTAGAAGCTTGAGAATTGTTCTCAAGGTTGAAAAGCTTGCAAATGTCCTCGAAGCGCCTCTTCCCGACCGTCCTAGTGACGATGCAACTCGACCAATTGTTGGCCTATCAAACATGTGAGTGATTCAACAAATGAGTTGCATCATGCTAGCCGCGATGGAACCCAAGCTACGAAAGCAGCATGAGCATATGGATGCTCATATCGTAGTCCTTCATCTTTGTGAGTTGGTTGATGAGCAAGTGAGATTCGAAAGGTTCGAAGTCTCAAAGCTCCTCTTCACCTCTGAGATGCTAGAAGGTTCATCTGTGGTACTGCTCAATATGCTGAAGACTGTGGAGTCTTCTGAGAAGCATGAGCAGGGGACAGTGCTATTAGTTGATTCCTCGAAGAAAGGTTCTAAGAGGAAGTCAAAGGAACAGCAGAAGGGAAAGAAGAGAAGGGCTAAGAAGGTAGAACTAGCACAAAAGGAAACTTGCCATCATTATGGCAAGGAGAGCCATTTGCGAAGAAAGTGCAAGATTTATCTTGAGTCCGTGAAGAAGAACAAGGCATCGGATGCCCCATCTTCTTCAGATATCTTCGTTATTGATTGTCGTTCTATTTCTTTAAACACTTGGGTATTGGATACTGGGTGTGGCTCACATATATGTAATGACATACATGGGCTAAGGAATAGAAGAAGACTCGTCAAGGGAGAGTCAAATTTGTGTGTTGGGAATGGAGCAAAGGTTGCTGCAGTCGCCATTGGAATGCATTTGTTGAAACTCCCTACAGGACTTGTCTTAGAACTGGACAATTGCTTTTATGTTCCTTCGTTGATAAAGAACATCATTTCTATTTCTTGTTTAAATAGAAATGGGTACCATTTGACATTTAGTAACAATTGTTGTTACATAACTTTGAATGGAGTTCTTTATGTGACTGGAACTTTAAGCAATGGTATTTATACGTTGGACATATCCAGTGATATTTTCAATATCGAAGCGAGCAACAAGCGTGCTCGAAAAGATAATCAATTAGACTCCTACATGTGGTATTGTCATCTTGGCCAAGTAAGCAAGAAACACATGTCCGAATTACACAAATGTGGAATTCTGGAATCGTTTGAATCGGATTCATACGATACATGTGAATCATGCTTAAAAGGCAAGATGACTAAGTTACCTTTTACTGGAAAAAGGTGAACGAGTGGGAGAGTTACTAGGACTAATACATACTGATGTATGTGGACCTATGTCAACTCAAGCTTTAGGAGGCTATAGCTACTTCATTACCTTCACCGATGATCACTCATGGTTTGGGTATGTGTTCTTGATGAAACACAAGTCTGAAGCCTTTGAAAGGTTCAAAGAATTCAGAAATGAAGTAGAGAGACAACATGACAAGAGTATTAAAATACTTCGATCGGATCGAGGTGGTGAATACTTAAGTCAAGAGTTTCTTGATTATCTAAGAGACAATGACATATTGTCTCAATGGACTCCGCCATATACACCACAGCATAATGGTGTATCTGAGAGGCGTAACCGGACCTTGTTGGACATGGTCAGGTCAATGATGAATCATGCGAATCTTCCCAAGTCCTTTTGGGGCTATGCACTTCAGACAGCTGTTTACTTGTTAAACAGAATGCCTACCAAGGTAGTCTCAACTACTCCATATGAGATATGGAATAGTAAGAAACCTCATGTATCTTACTTGAAGATATGGGGTTGTCCTGCTTATGTGAAGCGGACAGTATCAGACAAATTGGATGCTAAGTCTGATAAATGTCTATTTATTGGATACCCTAAGGAAACAAGGGGTTACCAATTCTATCATCCTGTGGAACAAAAGGTGTTTGTTTCAAGGCATGTTGTGTTTCTAGAGAAAGAGTTTCTCTTGCAAGAAAACAGTGGGAGTGTCGTCGAGCTTGAGGAGGCTCGAGAGACTCAAATAGACATTGATGAGATACCTGGTGAAGCACAACAGCCGACAACTCATAGTGATGAGCAATCGGCTGGACCTATTGTAACATCACATCTTCATAGATCTGGTAGAACACGCAATATTCCTGAGAGATATGGATTTCTCGTAAGTGAATCGAACGACGTGTTACTCATTGATGATGAGGAGCCTACCAGTTATGAAGAAGTGCTGACAAGTTCAGAAAGGGATAAGTGGCTTGGTGCCATGAAGTCGGAAATGGATTCCATGTATGAAAACCAAGTTTGGAACTTGGTTGACCCACCTGAAGGGATAAAGCCTATAGGGTGCAAGTGGGTTTTTAAGAAGAAAACCGACATGGATGGTAATGTGATTACCTATAAGGCTAGATTGGAGGCGAAAGGATATCGTCAAAAGCAAGGTGTTGATTATGACAAAACCTATTCGCATGTAGCTATGCTTAAATCCATTCGGATGCTCCTGGCCATAGCGGCTCATTATGATTATGAGATATGGCAGATGGATGTGAAAACAACTTTCCTTAATGGAAACCTGCTCGAGGACGTGTATATGATACAGCCTGAGGGTTTCACATCGGTTGATAAAACCAAGGTATGCAAATTGCGACGATCCATTTATGGATGGAAGCAAGCATCCAGGAGCTGGAATATCTGTTTTGATGAGACAATCAAAAAGTTTGATTTCTCACAAAATCCAGATGAACCTTGTGTGTACAAGAAGGTTAGTGGGAGTGCAGTCGTATTCCTAGTATTGTATGTCGATGACATACTACTTATAGGAAACGATATTTCAATCTTACAGTCAGTGAAGGTTTGGTTATCCAAGACATTCTCCATGAAAGACTTGGGAGAAGCAACCTACATCCTCGGGATTAAGATCTATAGAGATAGATCGAAACGATTGCTTGGTCTTTCGCAGTCTGCATATATAGACCGAGTGCTAAGGAGGTTTAGCATGTCGGAATCCAAGAAAGGTTTCCTACCCATCAGGCATGGGGTACACCTTTCGAAGTCTATGTGTCCGCACACAGAAGACGAGAGGATTTGCATGAGTAGGATTCCCTATGCATCCGCAATAGGATCTATCATGTATGCTATGTTATGTACGAGGCCCGATGTATTGTATGCTCTGAGTGTCACGAGCAGATACCAGTCCGATCCAGGAATGGATCATTGGGCGGCTGTTAAGACGATCCTTAAGTACTTGAGAAGAACTAAGGATGTGTTCCTAATATATGGAGAAGGGGACATGGTGATACGCGGGTATACGGATGCCAGCTTCCAGACAGACAAGGATGATTCCAGGTCTCAGTCTGGATACGTGTTCACCTTGAATGGGGGCACAGTGAGTTGGAAAAGTTCCAAACAAGAGACTGTAGCGGATTCTACCACTGAGGCAGAATACATTGCAGCTTCGGAAGCAGCAAAGGAAGCGGTTTGGATCAAAAAGTTTGTTCATGAACTTGGTGTGATTCCGGCCATTGTTGAAGCAATACCGGTCTACTGCGACAACAATGGAGCAATTGCACAGGCGAAAGAGCCAAGGTCTCATCAGCGATCCAAACATGTGCTTCACCGCTATCATCTTATCAGAGAGATCATCAGTAGGAACGAAATACAAATCGAGAAAATTCCCACTGAAAGGAACTTAGCGGATCCCTTGACTAAGGCATTACCTCAAAATAAGTTTGAGGGTCATGTTCGAGCTTATGGTATTGGATACCGTAGCGATTGGCATTAGGCCAAGTGGGAGTCTGTTAGTAATATATGAGAGATGTCCTAAGGCAATCGCCTTATGTATGAACCATTTATATGATAAATGAAGATTCACTATTTGAGTATACATGTTTCATGTATTTGATTGGATCTTAAACTCATTTACTGAATGTCCACGATGCGATTCACAGCATGAGAGAATTTGTGATTGGATCACAACTAGTGAGTATCTCTACATGTGTAATTGTGATGTATCGGAATTATCCCTAGTCGATGAATTGATGGATCTGGACACCATTAATTTTGTCGAGACTAGCATGAGGTATACTCCTTGGTGTATCCAAGCAGCTGATTCTCACTGGCTGGAGACATAGTGATGTCCGGAGTTAATCGTGGATGCTAGTTATGGTAACTAGTTCATTGGAGTGACCAGTCGTAAGACTTCATATGGTTCTCTGCATATATAGATATGTCAATGAAGTTCTTACTGTGGCTTAAGTGCGATGTTCCTTTGACTTGCGGTATTCAAGTCATCTTGATCATGGAGACTTATGCTTTGACATCTTAAGCAAACATCTCTAAGGAGATGTGGACCCGGGATGATTGGGTATAAGTCGAAGTGATCGAAGGTGTTTGAATAGCCTATAAAGGATTCACCACTCCTTGCGAGGAGATGTATACCCATGGCCTCTCGTCGGATTGTTACTAAAGTCTTTGGCCAAAGCATTACATGTTTAGAGTAAGGTACTCTTCGTTACATGTGGAGTAACTAGAATCCGTAGGACGAGGAAATGATACTTGGGCTAGGTGTGACGTAGTCAGCCTAGTGGGGACTGACACAATAGACCATGTCCTGAACGAAGTGGGTATAAGATGAGTGAAGGGAATGGGGCACGATTCATTAGACTCTTGAAGGGTTTGAAATAGTTACGGATCAACCGTTGATCTTTTGGTTAATTGGGGATCATGATGTACTACTAGGTGCCACTCATGATCGTTCTATAATTAATGGTTAATTATAGGCGGCCAACATAAAGCGAGAACCTATTTGGTCACCGCTGTAAGTGTAATCCAAAGGATTTAAAGCGAGCTTGAGAATGGGATTCTCGGACCGAGAGAAACTAAGTTTGGTTGGACCAAACATAAGCGAGCATGAAATCGTTTGATCGCAATGGGCGTGGATGGGCGTGTCTTATGAAGACATAATGGATGGACCAAAATGGTTTGGTTCTAATCCAATGGAGGAGAATAAACCAAAGGGTTTGGTTTATTTTAAGCGAATGAACCAAAAAGTTGGTTTGGTTCGTTTTAACTTAAAATAAACCATCATGGTTTGGTTTATTTTAACTTATCTTAATGGAGCGGGTTAACGGGCCTAATGGTTATGATCCAATAACCATTAAGAGAATTAGTTCTCTATAAAAGGGTTTTAGGGTTTGTTAAGCACTAATGAAGAGGCAACCCTAGTTTGGCCGCCCACCTCATCTCCCCTTGAGTTGGCGCCAACTTCTCTTGCCGCCCTTGACCCATAGCTCCTCAACGCGCGTCAGAAGGCTGCTTCCTTCCTCCTCGCGGCGTCAGCTGCTCCTTAGGTTTGGCATCAAGGTGAGCACTTGGCTTCCTTGTTTTGGCCGGCGCCTATCTCCTCCACCAAGCTGTCCAGTTTTTCTGGACAGCTTCTTCTCCTCTCGTCGGAGCGTCGTTTGGACGACGGTTAGAGCTCCGACAGCGGCTAACTTACCGGGGATTCGATCTCCGGTAATCCTCTGAGGTGGAGGACGAAGGATTCGTCAATCGGTTGACGAATACCTCTCCGGAGAAGTGAGTTTTGAGGACTCATTTTGGATCCGAATTTGGATTCGGATCGTGATCATCTCTCGATCACGTCGTCTTCAACACGAGGCTAGTAACCCGTACGAAGACGAAGCTCGTGGCTTAGCGAAGTCATCCCGAGGAACTCGGCGTGGATACGGATAGAGACGATTCTAGCGAGAATCGTTCCGGTTGATGCCGTTCCCGCTACACGTCATACGAAAGGTATAACGTAGATAAATTTCCTTTTATTGCAAATTTAAATTTACGGTTATGTCTACACTTGTTGTAATATGCATGCGTGTGTTGTGTGTGTTGTAATAAATAGGAGTATTTATTATTTTTATTGCTTCCGCTGTGTTCATGTTTACGAAACGTGATCGAACACACACACGCCGCGGTGCCGGAAACCCAACAAGCCGATTGCACCAACAAAGATCATAAGTCAAATATTATACATGATTTCATAGTATGATCATACATTATCATCACCCAACACTCAATCAAAAATCATCACCCATATCATCCTAAGTCAACCATTTAAAATAATATAAGTAAAGTCCACTATAGTTGACTATCCTAGGATTTCCCTAACCCTTGAGGATGGACTTGGGAACCCAATACAAATTCTTTCCAATGGGGTTCACCAAGTATTTCTTTGGGATTCATTTCCTAGCTACCATTGTAGTTTTAGCTTGACCTCTAGCAATCAAACAATGATAGGCCTTCTCATTTTTGGATCCCTTGTAACCTAGGACTTTCTTATTAAAGCTAGCCCTTTGGCTCCCAATGTTGGAGACAATGGTAAATTTTTCTAAGGCCTTTGTATGAAATTCTACCTTTTCCCTTAAAGCCTTATTTTTCTCAACTAAGCATGCATCATTTAACCTAGAAGCAATATCATCAACATGTGAGCATGCATTTTTCAATTTTCCTTCTAGGGCTTTAATTTCATTAAACATGCATTTATGTTTCTTTTTAGCCCTAAATAGGTCCTTAGTTAAACTAGTAATCATTGAAATGACCTTTTTAGGGGGAAAATTTGTTACCTCACTTACCCAATCCTCTTTTTCTGATTCCGATGAGGTAGACGCTCCCCCTTCACTTGTGCTTCTTTCTTCTTGCTCGGAGGAGGTGGAGTCTAAGTATTCTATTGTCATAAGTGAAAGGCTTGTGAAGGCTTGATCTTCCTCTGATGAGGATGGATCATCCCATGTCGCCTTGTGTGCCTTTGCCTTCCCTTTTTCTTTTGTTTTTCTTTCTTCTTCCTTTTTCTTGCTCCCCTTCTTCTTCTCTTCTTTATTTCTTCTTTCTTTCTTCTTTCTTCCTTGCTTTTGTTCAAGTGGGGACAATCATCCCTTATGTGTCTCTCTCCTTGGCAATTGTAGCAAATAATCTTTCTTCTTGGCCTTCTTCTCCTATCATTAGATTTGTTAAACTTAAAATTTTTAAAAGCACATCTTACCTTCCATACCATGTAGGCTTCTTCATTGCTATCCATGGAGGAGGAGGATGATTCATCGGATGATGAGGGTGGAGTCTTCTTCTTCTTCTTCTTCCCTTGGTTACTAGTGCTACTCCCCTTCGCTTTATGTTTGGTTCTTCAATTATCCCTTCAAGCCTAGTCTCATGTAGTTCCATAGTTGAAAAGAATTCTTTTAGAGTACTTACCTCAAGATTCTTGGAGATGTAAAATGAGTCCACCATGGAGCTCCACTTAGATGACCGAGGAAAAGTGTCTATGGCCTTCATGATCATGTCCCGGTTGGAGAATTTTTCTCCTACACTTGTCAAGCCATTAATTATCTCTTTAAAACGAGAATGTAAGGATAATACCTTTTCCTTTTTGTCAAGCTTGATGTTGTTTAATTGAGAGCGGAGGAGATCCCTTCATGTAACCTTTGCCTCGGAGGTGCCCTCATGAAGTTCTACAAGTTTTTCCAACATCTCCTTGGCGCATGTGCACTCTCCAATTCGGTTGATCTCTTGTTGGGGGAGCACATTGAAGAGGTGGTGTTTTGCTTTTGAATTCGCAAGGTGCTCCTCACTTTTCTTCTTGGTCCACCTAGACTTCTCCAGTAGTCTCCCCTCTTCATTCCTAGGCATCTCGAAACCATTTTCCATTATTAACATAATATCGATGTCAGTTTCAAAGAATACCTCCATACACTTCTTCCACTACGCGAACTCTCCTTCAAACTTAGGCGGATGAATGTTGGAGCCGACCATCTCTTGTCGTGCTTGTGTTGGCCATTAGTCCTCACAATCTCCTCGCTCTGATACTACTTGTTGGAGGATCGATGGGCGGCTAGATGGGGGGGGGGGTGAATAGCCCTTCGTGTACAATGATGAAAATTGATCGCTTAATCATCTACAATTAGAGTTAGTGCAATAGAATATTTGCTAAACAAAAACAATTAAGCTAATGTAAAAGACAAAGAGATAGCAAACGCAAAGACTGAACACGTAACGTGGTTCATGGCCCTTGTCGCTAATCCACGACCCGATTCGTTCCAAATGAATCACGCCTAACCAAATCCATTAGTCTCTCCTTTGCACTAAGCTAGGTAGAGGTAAACTTTTCATACAATCTCCCTCTTTACAATTTGATTGAAATAATAGCAAGAAAGAGGGAAGAAAACATTTAGAGCATTTGGGAGTATGATTGGAGTTCAAGCATTAACCTCCCCAAGTGACCCAAGGTCTCTTCTTATAGGGGAGAGGCCATTCTTTTTGTTGGGCACTGAGCAATCGACTGATGAAGTCATCAGTCGACTATTGCTGTAGTCGTTGCCTCATAACAACCTTATCCATGTTGGCTTCCAGCCAACGGCTCCCACATCAGTCGATTGATCATTCCCATCAGTCGACTGATGGAGCCATCAGTCGAGTGACTGAAGCGATCACTCGACTAGACAATCTTCTGTACACAACTTTACCTTGATCAGTCGATTACCAAACCCTAGTAGTCAACTGTTGGGCCAAAAAAGCTCAGTCGAACACCGATCGAGTCCATCGACCTAGAGCAGTCGACTAATGTCGGTAAAACCTCAAACCAACCTTGGTTGAGCATCCGACACTCAGCCATTTGGCCAAGTTCACCTATGAGCTACCCATCCTGGGTTACAATCGCTCACACTCATCTCCCTTGGAGTCTCTCACCTTGAAGCTCTCTTCGTTCGACCAAGTCCCTCGGATGCACCAAGCGTATGACTTTGCAATGCCATCCTTCGCATCTCACCCTAAAGTCTGCTTTCTTAGCTTCACTCCAATGCTTCTCGTCTGGCGGTCCCTCGGATGCACCAAGCGCACGACTTCTGTAATGCCATCCTTCACCGACTCAAGGACCGAGTCATGAGATTGTGAACTCACCAATGCTTTCGCATGTGTGAATTACTAAGTCCTGCATGACTTCAACACACATATCAAATCCATAACAACCTAACTTAAACCCTTTGTGACACACATCAAAACCACATCATGCATGAGTTGATTGCCCTAACATTAACAAGCTGGCAATGATCATTGCTATTAGCAATGATCTTGTTGGCATCGACTATTGTTTGGCATCGGTGATGAAGGCCATCACCGATCTATTTAAACGACCAGCTTCGATAAAGGCCAATGTTGATCCCCTTATCTTGGGGTGAGGTGACCATTTTTGGTGGATCTTGATCTCAATGTTCAATGGGTTGAAGGGCTATAAAAAGAGGTATTTTACATCAATTCAAGCTCTCAAAATGCTCCCACAATGCCGCATCTCTACGATGACAAAATGCTGCCGCAACGGCGACGATATGATCCTAAGCCCAAGATCAGATCGTCGTTGGTATACTTTAGTTTTCATTTCAATTTCAATTCAGTGTATTCGAGTTTTGTTGTCATACTTTCATTGCTTAGAGGAGAGGTGGGATTGCCCCTCTTCCTCATTCTTTCATTTTCTTTGTAACTGTTGTCTCCTACCTCCAACGAGGAGGAGACCTAGTTAGTGAATATCCCTCCGTACGCGGTTTAGGATCGCAATGGCTTTGAATTAGCAACCACTTCGTTGTGAACCAAGTAAAAATAAATTGTGTCATTTATTTTCCGTTGCACTACTTTATTTATTTTTTAATCGAACAAGGAAATAAAATTTTACGCTCGCTATTCACCCCCCCCTCTAGTGCACTTTTCAATCCAATAATTGGTATCAAAGCGGGGGCACTACGATTTGGTGCAACCACCAATCTAGCATCATTTTCATTTTTCTTTTTGTATTCATTTTAATTCTCATTTCGTATCATTTTTCGTTTCGTTAAATTCTCTTCTCTTCGGCACTACTAATTCAAGAAGAAAGTCTTGGCAATTCATCTTTTTTTGTGTCGTCTTTGTTTTTGCAAGGTCTCAATTCATGGCCTATCTTGAAGGGTTTAGCACTGCCTGACCTCCATTTTACAATAGAGATGACTTCCATTACTGGAAGGGTCGGATGGAATGCTACTTGAAAACTCAAGTAGAGATGTGGATCGTGATACAAATTGGCTTCACGCTTCCAACAAATAAAGATGGTGAATACTTGGATTGTGATCAATGGACAAACGCTATGAAGTGTCAAGTGGAAGTCGATGCCAAGGCTACATAGATCTGACAATGTGGACTATCAAAAGAGGAGCTAAATTGCGTCGACCTGTTCATAAGCGTAAAGGACTTGTGGAACAAACTCATCGAGCTTCACGAAGGAACCGCCGATACCAAGGTATGTAAAAGGGATCTCCTTTTGAATAAACTATTTAATTTGAAAATACATCAACACGAGTCAGCCACTCATCTCTATTGGTGTAATCGACCTAGGTCACAATTGACCGGACTCGAGTTGGCTCGAGCAGTATTTTGATGTTAGACAAAATATATGACATGTGATTGTCATGGGAAGACCAAGTGTATAGCCTTGGCCACGTAAGTCCAAGTGTGTAGCCTTGGCAGTGAAAGTCCAACATGGGTTGGCATTGGCAATGGAAAGTCCATGCGTGTAGCCCTGGTCACGTAAGTCCAAGTTTTTAGCATTGGCAATGAAAGTTCAAGTTATTGATACTTGGAATTTGGGAAGTCCAAGGGGTGGTTTGGCGGCGTAAGGCCAAGCGGTAGTCTTGGGAGTGTAAGTCCATATGTACCTTGGCGGTGTAGATACTGAGAGCATGACAATAGCTGAAGGAAGCACCTGGAGGCTAGCTATGGATGAACAAGTCATGGATGACTTAGAGGGATCCGTGCATGGATGAATAAGTCATGTACGACTTGGAGGGATCCAATAGGCGCGAAACTAGTAGAGGTGGCTAGAAGGCTTAGGTCTAGGCTAACGATGTCTTGGGTTAAACCTCATGGACGAGGTGAACTTGGCTAAGTGACTGAGGTTAAGTGTCTGATGCTTAAACAACTTGTGTTTGAGGTTTTACCTGACAATAGTCAACTGATGGTATGTCTCAATCGACTGGTGAAAGTTGACTGCTGTTTGACTATGTTGTATGTCATGGGAGTCGATTTGCCGGCATTGAAGTTGGTGATGGCTTGATCGTCGATCCATGGATGACGATGACCAGTCAGAATGCGAGCGAGAACACTCGGTAGCCACCTGATCAGTTGGCTACGAGGTTAGCAGTCGATTGATGGTAATTGACAGTCGATTGTCAGTGTATTCGTTGGCTGGAATGCCAACGTGGATTAGGTCATTGTCTCACAACAGTTACAGGAGCAGTCGACTGGGGCCTTATGGCAGTCGATTGCTAGCCACAAAATTTACCCGAGACAAGCATAAAAGGAGGAGCTTGGGGAACATTTCCACAACGATATTTAGGGAGATTTTGGAGGGGAATTTATGCTGCATTCCAAAACTTCAAGAGCAAACCAAAGCAAACAATAAGAAAGCATTGAAAGCAAAGTGTCGTAAAATATTTTTTTACTTGTATTTCTTATTGTTTTTGTATTTGCTTGTATCTTGTGTATTAATGTTGTAATTGCTTGTACGAGGTTTCGCCACCTCTGATGTCTTGTCGAGAAGGAGTTTGAGTAGTGATGTGGTCATCACTCGAGCTCATTGAGCTAACCCCTTGGAGTAGGAACCCTAAGGTTCCGAACCACGTATATCCTTGCGTATTTTGTGTGATTGTGTATTTGTCTTCATATTTGTATTGTATTTCATATTTCCACTGTGCTAATAAGAATTGTAGAGACGAATACGATCAAATTCCATCGAGCATAATTTAGGCTATTTAACCCCTCTTCTAGTCGGACCACAATCCTCCAACAAGTGGTATCAGAGCGAGGAGGTTATCATCAGACTCACCTCCATGACAACAATAAAATGGCCGGCATCAACATCCATCCACAGAAGTTCGAGGGAGAATTCTCATGGCAGAGAAGAAGGATGGAGGTATGCTTACAATTAAAGATGGTTTTGAAGTACCTAGGGATAAAAAAGGGAAGATAATCGAAAAATCAAAATGAATTGAGGAGCAAATGCAACAATTCAAGACAACCATTAAGGTAATGAAAATGTTAATAAAATTAATACCTTACAATATTTTGTCCAAGCTAGGTGAATATCGGGATGCTAAGGAGTTATGGAATAAGTTAATCAAATTCCATGAGAATCCTGAACCGAAACAAGTAGAGAAGGATGTTGAGGAAAATTGCCATCAACATCGGAGAATGTGGATGAATTGGAGGAAACCTCCACCTCTAGCATTGAGGCGGAGGAGAGATCTTCCATCCCGGAGCAAGAACAAGAAGAAGCGTCTACATTTGGGAGAAGTGAAGAACAAGAAGAAAATTCTCTAGGTAACTCAAGTATTATAATTAAAAAAAAATCACATTATATGCTTTGAGTGTAGAGAAGCCGGACATTACAAGAGCAAATGCCCAAAATTGGCTAAGGATAAAGTGCCGACACCAAAAGTCAACCAAAAGTCAAAGGATGCTAGAGCCCTCACTAGGAAAAGCAAATAGCACATTGTGTGCTTCAAATGCAATCAACGGAGACACTACCGAAGCCAATGCCCTAGAGGGAAGAAGAAGGGGCAAGAAGGAGATACACAAGTAGGGTGAGCTTCTAAAGCAAATCCTAAGGTATATCTTAATGCACCTTCTAGTTCTACGCTTAAAAAGCATGCTAGAAGTTATTTTAGTACACTTGCAATTGTTAATGAAAAGCATGCTTGTAGAAATAATAGAATTTAGTGTTTAGATGCTAAGCATGTAGATTTATCTAAGGATAAACCTAGGAACAACAACTCTAGACCTATTTTGTTGGTGCAGTAGGCACCTAAGTCGAACCTGAGTTTTGATTATAATAAATGATACAAAGATAAGCTCATTTTGTTATCTCACGAGCTAAAACAAGTGTGCAGAAAGTGCTAAAGCTAGAGCTGAAGGTTAGCGACACCCGGAGGGAACCGTGGTGGTCGGGCGACACCGGGAAGACTTCAGAGGAAGCCGAAGAACTCAGATGGAGACCGGAAGCAAAGCTCCAATGGTAAAGGTCGAGGTAAGATCGTGTGAGTGAGTCTAAGTTAGGTCGTGTCCTCCGTACGGGGACATCCTTAGGCGTCAATCCAACCAAGACTTCCCATGGAAGGTCTAAGTCGAGATCGGATAGTAAATGACCATCGAGTTTACTTATACTAACTACATTTTTGAGCTAACTCTTCATTGCAACTGGAAACCCTTCCATCAGTCGACTGATGGCTTCTATTAGTCGACTGATGCCTCCAGCTGTCGACTGATAGGGTTGATCAGTTGACTACTGGTCAAGGATCAACCTCGAGGAGAGTCAAAGCTTATCTCCATTTCTCAAGGGCTAGGTGGCATCACCTCATGAAATCTCATCTCAACGATTAGGGTTTCACAAGGCTATAAAAGAAGGTGTTCTCCAACCTATTTCCATCATCAAAAGATCACCAAAAAGCCTCTGTAACACCTCGACTCTCCGACAACTCTACGACGACGAATCTCTACTTCTCCGACGATTAAGCTCAAGCTCTCATTCCTTCATCGTCGGTATAAGTTTTTTTTAAAGTCTATTGTATTTCTTTCATTTATTCGGAGCTTTCTATCGTAACAAGGAGAGGGGGAGTGTCCCTCTACCTTAATCTTTGTCGAGCTTTTGTATTGTGTTGTCTCCTACCTCCAACAAAGAGGAGATTGTTTTAGTGAATTGCCCTCCGTATGTGGTCTCGGACCATTAGGGCCTTGGGTTAGCAGCCGAAGGCTGTGAACCAAGTAAAAACAAAGTGTGTCAATTACTTTTCCGCTGTGTACATTTTTCTTAATCGAACGATATCGTAAAGTTTTCTTTTGTGCTATTTACCCCCACCCCTCTAGCGCTCAAATCAATCCAACAAGTGGTATCAGAGCCGGGGGTGCTACGTGAAACCACCAATCTAGAAATTTTTAAAGATTTATTTTTATTTATTTCTGTTTATTTTGGGTTTTATGAGAATTTTCATTTAAATTAAATTCGTTCTCCTGCACTACTAATCCAAGATGAAAGTCTTGGTACATTTTGGTTTTTTGTTTTTGCGAGGTACTTGTCTTTCATTTTCTTGTCTAAATGGCCAATCTCGAAGAATTTAGCACCGTCCGACCTCCATTTTACAATAGAGATGACTTCCATTATTGCAAGGGTCAGATGGAGTGCTTCATAAAGACTCAAATCGATATGTGGATCATAATCCAAACTAGATTCACGCTTCCTACTAATGACGTGGGTGAATCGTTGGATTATGATCAATGGAATAATGCCATGAAAAGACTAGTGGAAGCCGATGCCAAGGTGAGTCAAATCCTTCAATGCGGCTTGTCCAAAGAGGAGTTAAACTGCGTTGGCCCCTTCATTAGCACTAAAGATTTATGGACTAAACTCGTAGAGCTACACTAAGGAACTGATGATGCAAAGGTATGTAAACGTGATCTTCTTTTCAATAATTTGTATAACCTTAAGATGCAAAAACACGAGACGGCGATGCAACTATACGCCCGTATTCAAGACATCGTCAATAGCTTGCACGCCATCGGACAAAAGGTCGAGAATCGAGACCTTATAAGGTACACTTTAAACTCTTTTCCTAGGACCACGTTGTGGGCATCCATGGTCGATGCCTACAAGGTTTCTAAGGATCTTTCTAAACTTAGATTAGATGAGTTATTTTCTGAGTTTGAACTTCATGAACAAACTAACATGGTCTGGGCCGAGAAAGATATTGCCTTAATTGTAGGTTCCAAGAAGAAGGCCGCAAACAAATCGCCCCCCAAGGAAAAGGACGAGTACGAGTATGAGTCGGAGGTAGATTACGAAATGGAAACCGAATTAGTAAATCTAGTTCGGAAGATGATCAAGAGCCAAAAATGACCTGTCAATCAAGGTAAAAGTAAGACTAAATCTAATTTGAATTTGAGACGTTTTGAATGTAACAAGTTTGGGCACATCAAGTCGGAGTGTCTGAAACTAAAGAACAAATCACCCAAGAAAGCGCTTAACGCTACTTGGGAAGAGTCGTCGGAGGAGGAAAATGACGATCTCGTCTTCATGGCCAAGCCAACCGAGGCCAAACAAGACTCTGAACCTAAGGAAGAGTCCGAGTCCGAATCCGATGATGAGTCGCTATTCAAGACAAGCCATGGATACACATCTGGTTCAAAAGAGTCACTTAAGGTAAGTCGGTCTTTGCTTAGCACTTTATACAATGCAATTAAATTCTTAATTAGAAAGTTAGCTAAGTCAAAGTCCAAGGTTGAGACTTTAGTTGAGGAGGTTAAACTCCTTAAACACAAGGTCTTCGTAACCTCTTCGACTAGTCAAGTTCAAGAGGAGGACTCAACTCGAGTTGAAAAGCTCAAAGTTGAGAACTCACTTTTGAAAAGTCAAGTCGAAGACCTTAGGCATACGTTGGAAAGGTTTACTTTGGGATCCAAGGGACTTGACCTTTTACTTGGATTGCAAAGGGTTGTGTACAACAAAGTCGGGCTTGGGTTTAGCTCAAATATGACTAATAAGTCGTATATGTCGATTATAAGTAGAAATAAAAAACATGTCCAAGCATGGGTCCCTAAGACCATTTTGATTTCTCAATTAGGATCTAACAAGTACTGGGTTCCTAAGGACCAAATCCACTATGTGGAAAGACCGAACCGAATCAATGGTCCAGGGGATCTAGTACAAAATTTGTTTGCGCTATTAATTGGACTTTGCATGCTTAGATATTTTTCTTTTTATTTCTTTTAGACTGGTTAGATAGGAACTATAACTCATCAACACTTGACAATATAGTACTAGGATGCGGCGAGATGATAGTATGCTAGGAAAGCAAAGTCTTGTGTATCCGAGTTAGATAAGGCATATCTATCTCAGTGCACTCGACTAAGTGGAACTAGCTGAAGCTACCTCAATGTATCCTTAACTAGTTAGACCAGGAAGTGATCTTAGATGAATCGAGTTATTATTTTCTCAAATTTGGCTTTGTCTAAGGAAGTGATCATTGTTCCAATCAAAGAAGGCCTCTGTTCCTCGCCATGACCTGGAAGACAATATCTTGAAAAGATGACTTGATGAGCTTAGGGTGAAATCTGAATCTAACCCAAGGTTGACTAGTTTCAATTCATTAGAATTAATCAAGTAAAATTGAAGTCATCTCACAAGAACACATAAGGATAACGTGTTTGATCATGTAGAAATGGGTGAGATGATCTAGGACTAATAATCTTCAACCAACCCTTAAATTCCAATATCCGATCCAACTACCTTGTGTGTAGGATAAATGGATGTTGGACAGTGGGTGCTCCCAACATATGACCGGAGACCAACTTAAATTTTTGAAGCTTAGATTCAAACGACAAGGATTGGTAGCTTTCGGAAACAACGGCAAGCTTAAAATCATCGGATCAGGTGATATTAAGCTAAATTCTAATTTCACAATTCATAATGTTTTATTTGTCGAAGATTTTCAATATAATTTACTTAGTGTAAGTCAATTGTGTGATAACGACTATAAGGTTATATTCCTAGAAAATGAATGCTTAATTAAAGCAAATGAAACCTCTAAAATAATACTTAAAGGAACTAGGAATAGCAACATCTACACAATTAACTTACCCAACTCCTCAACCAAGTGTCTTATGACATAGCAAGAGGAATCTTAGTTGTGGCACCGACGACTCGGTCACTCGCACACAAGATTCGTTCACAAGATGAGTCAGAGTGGCTTAGTCAGATGTTTGCCCAACCTTAACAACCTGGACAATAAAATTTGTAATGCTTGTCAACAAGGTAAACAACCTAGGACACAACATCAACTAACTAACCAAGAACGAACAAAAAATGTGCTTGAGCTCATTCATTTGGTTCTATTCGATTCTCATGGAGCCAAGTCACTTAATGGGAGTCAATTTTGCTTAGTCATAATTGATGACTATTCTAGGTTTACCTGGGTTTGATTTCTTAAACACAAAAGTAACACCTTAGACCAATTCATCAATTTGTTTAAATTAATCGAAAACCAAAAGAACCTTAAAATTAAAAGACTTAGAAGCGATTATGGTGGTGAATTTGAGAACCACAGGTTTACAAATTTCTGTAACCTAAACGGATACCACCATGAATTCTCATGTCCTAGAACCCCACAACAGAATTGCCTAGTCGAGCGGAAAAATCGAACCCTACAAGAAGACGCTAGGACCATGTTGAACGAATACCACCTACCCGATAGGTTTTGGGCAGAAGCCGTTAGTACGGCTTATTATGTCCAAAATAGAATTCTTATGGTAAAGAGCCACCTTAAGACCTCATACGAAATCTACCATGACAAAGTACCTAACATTAAATACTTTAGGGTATTTGGGTGTAAGGTACATATCCTAAACACTAAGGATTACCTAGGAAAGTTCACATCCAAAACCTCTACCGGTATCTTCCTAGGATACTCAACTACACATCCTATCAACCAAGTGATAGGTGATCCTAGCCTAGGGGTTCGAACTAGATTATCATATATAAATCTTAGTCAAATCTCTTTGATTTCGAAAATCGAACCCAAAACCATTGAACAAGCTCTTTTTGATCCCGAAAGGATTATTGCAATGCAAGAAGAGCTAGCTCAATCTACTAGGAACGAAGTTTGGGAATTAGTACCACCACCTCAAGATAAATCAATTATTGAAACAAGGTGGGTTTTCCGAAACAAACTTGATGACAAAGGTGAAGTGGTTAGAAATAAAGCGAGATTGGTCGCGAAAGGGTTTAGTCAAGTAGAGGGGTTAGATTACAATGAAACTTATGCCCCCGTAGCTAGACTAGAATCCATCTGAATGTTGTTAGCATATGCTGTTCATCGAGGATTTAAATTATTTCAAATGGATGTCAAGTCACATTCTTGAATAGATATATTAAGGAAGAGGTTTATGTTAACCAACCTCCCGGATTCGAAAGTCTAGATAAACCCGACCATGTCCTTAAACTAAAGAAAGCTCTTTATGGACTCAAACAAAGCTCCTCGAGCTTGGTACGAGAGACTTTCAATTTATCTTAAGTCAAAAGGGTTTAAGGCCTAGTTGATCCGACCCTTTTCATAAAAACCGTAGGTAATAAAATCTTTATAGCCCAAATTTATGTAGACGATATCATTTTCGGAACAACCAATTTGATCCTACTAAATGAGTTCATTTCACTTATGAAAGTGAATTTGAAATGAATTTAGTAGGTGAATTGAGTTTCTTTCTAGGACTACAAATTAAACAAACTAAGGATGGAATGTATTTACATCAACAAAATTATACTAGGGAATTAATTAAACGTTTTGGAATGCAAGATGCTAAAACCATCAATACACCCATGATAACTAATGTCAATATAGGAGAGGACTTAGAAGAAAAGCCCATTGACCTAAAATACTATAGGAGTACGATAGAAAGTCTTCTTTACTTAACTGTGAGTCGACCCGACATACTATTCGCAGTGAGTATGTGCGCAAGGTTCCAAACCTATGCTAAGGAGTCTCACCTAACATTAGTTAAGTGTATCCTTAGGTATCTAAAGGGCATGCTGAGCGTAGGTATTTGTGAAGGGAGTGCCATTGGTTGCGTCGGAGTCTCATTGCCTCCCATGTCCCCGGATTACAATTTTATCAACTAAAACTAATTCGGACGGGATGAGTTTCCGAAGAACAACCGTTTCGTCATCGTGCCAACGACTCGAGCGATCGCTTGAACAAACTTGTTGTTCAAGCAATCAACTCTTCTAGTCGGTTAGCCGCGGAAGAGACGACGAACGGATTGCCGGTTTTTGTGTTTCTTTTCGGGGTCCATGATTATACAAATACAAACAAATGCAAACTAGTATAATCAACACATACTAACATAAAGAACATAAGCTAGCATATCTTATCATAAGAGGATCAAGAATAAAGTTTGTAAAACTTTTATACCTCTTGGTCTTCTACCGTATGTCCCATCCTCCTCGTGGACATCGTGTGGGCGAAGATCCTCCACGAGTTGAAGCCTCCTAGATCACGTTCTTCCCTTCCTTGCTCGCTCCGAACAAAGAGAAGAACCAAACAAAAACTCCTTATCCTATCTAGAACCGACCACCAAGCCAAGGAGCTTGATATAGCCGCTGGCCAAGGAGTAGATAATTGAGCACCGGCCAACCTTGAAGAAAGGTTGCCGCCGGCCAAGGAGTAGATAATTGAGCGCCGACCAACCTTGAAGAAAGGTTGCCGCCGGCCACCAAGGAGAGAGGGAGAAGGAATAATGGGTATGGGCGCCGGCCAAAGCAAGGAGGAAGAAGATGGGCGCCGGCTACCAATTAGGAAGAGAAGGAAACAAACCTTAATCCTTCCAAGGATTGCCGCCCAAACCTTTTCCCAAACCCTAGCCGCCCAAGCCAAAAACCCTAATCTCCTTCTTGATATGTCTCTATCTTTCTATATTACATGCCCAAGCCCTTAGCACTCCTTTTATAGAGTTAGGCTTAGGCCTCCTTTCAATCTCCACCATAGGATCTAGAGACTTAGTCTCCACCGTCGGATCTAGGGTTTCATCCCAACCGTTGGATCTAGGGTTTCATCCCAACCGTCGAATCTAGGGTTTCATCCCAACTGTCGGATCTAGGGTTTCATCCCAACCGTCGGATCTAGGGTTTCATCCCAACCGTCGGATCTAGGGTTTCATCCCAACCGTCGGATCTAAGATTTCATCCCAACAGTCGGATCTAGGGTTTCATCCCAACCGTCGGATCTAGGATTTCATCCCAACCGTCGAATCTAGGGTTTCATCCCAACCGTCGGATCTAGGGTTTCATCCCAACCGTCGGATCTAGGATTTCATCCCAACCGTCGGATCTAGGGATTTAATCTCAACCGTCGGATCTAGAGATTTAATCTCAACCGTCGGATCTAGAGTTTTATGTTCCATCATTGGATCTAGGCTCCTTGAGGTTTTAATAAGGCTACGATAGGGACCATGAGGAGGAGTTGGATCTTGGCCACCCGATGGATCGAAACCACACAAACTTGATCCATCAATGATGTTCCATTCCACTAGAGGATCATCATTGATCTACCTCACCAACCCCCATTTATATGGGCTCCATATATTATTTGCACAACTATCTCCCCGTGTTTAAGATATCGAATGTCCGTCAATTAATTGATTTACTGACCATCAATTAATTAACATTTAACTCCTCGAGTAGTACCACTCAACCTTATTATCATGTTGACTAAGTCAACCCACAGGGTTTACATGATAAACCTTATGAGCTCCTCAAGGGGACATCATCAACCTAATATATAGGATACGATTTCCTTCTATAATCAACGACACACCATGTAAATAATATCATTTTCCAACTTACCGGGCCTATTGATTTAATCTATAAATCTCACCCATTGGTAAATCAAAGAAATAAATACTAAGTACATGTGCCCGTTATTATATCGGGATTCAGAGCATGTGCAACATAATACCCGAGGTCTGATTCAATCATATAGTCAGCAATAGATTGAATCACCTCTATGTCGGTCCTGCTCAATACACACAAAATGTACTAGTGTAATTCTATGGTCAAGATAAACCAATACCAAATCACACTACAACCATGCCAATGGTTTGTCCAAGACCATCTTGGTTGTGAGCCTATACTTATATTCTACAAGGAACTGATAACATGATCTTCTGTGCCACACCAAGCACCACGTTATCTACAATGTAGAGTATTAGACAATATGCACACATATAATAAATATAAAGTGCAAACAATGATCATGTTATTCTTATTTCAAAATAAAGATGTCCATACAAAAGGCTAGGCTTTCAGTATACATCCCAACAATCTCCCACTTATACTAAAAGACTATGCTGTCATCACACTGCCGTACATCTGATCCCTATGTCCTCTACATGCCTATCAAACGCTTTCGCTGGAAGGGCCTTAGTGAATGGATCCGCCAGGTTATCTTCTGATGCAAACTTGGCGACAGCTACTTCTCCTCGCTTTACGATCTCTTGTATCAGGTGGTACTTGCGCTCTATGTGTTTACTCGCCTTATGGGCTCGTGGTTCCTTCGAATTTGCAACTGCACCACTGTTATCACAATAAATTGTGATAGTTCCGGTCAAACCAGGAATCACATCAAAGTCCATTAAGAAGTTCCTGAGCCATACAGCTTCCTTGGCTGCCTTAGAGGCTGCCATATACTCAGCTTCCATGGTAGAGTCCGCCACGCATTTCTTCTTGACACTCCTCCATACTATGACTTCACCTCCAAAAGTAAACACAAACCCCGAGGTAGACTTACTGTTGTCCCTATCTGATTGGAAATCAGAATCCGTGTAACCCACAGGGACTAATTGATCTGCCCGGTAAACCAGCATATAATCCCTAGTCCTTCTCAGGTACTTCAATATATGCTTTACCGCAGTCCAATGTCCCTATCCAGGATTACTCTGATATCTGCTAACCATGCCCACGACAAAGCAGATATCTGGTCTCGTACATAGCATAGCATACATGAGGCTTCCTACTTCCGAAGCATAAGGAACCGCCTTCATGTCCTCTATCTCCTTTGATGTTTTGGGACACATCTCTTTAGATAAAGGTACTCCATGCCTAAAAGGTAGAAAACCTTTCTTGGAGTTCTGCATGCTAAAACGAGCAAGGATAGTGTCAATGTATGAAGCTTGAGATAAGCACAACATCCTTTTCTTGCGATCCCTTATCACCTTGATCCCAAGGATGTGTCCCACTTCTCCCAAGTCCTTTATGTCAAACTGTTTGGACAACCATACCCTTACGTCTGATAACACTTTGATATTGTTGCCAACTAACAAAATGTCATCTACGTATAGTACAAGAAATACCACTACGTTTCTGTCACATCTTTTGTATACACATGGCTCATCCGGACTTTGAATAAATCCATATGATTGGATTACCTCATCAAAATGGATGTTCCAAGATCTTGAAGCTTGCTTCAATCCATAAATGGATCGATTAAGCTTACACACTAGATGCTCTTTGCCTTTAGCAATGAATCCCTCTGGCTGCTGCATATAGATGTTCTCCTCAAGACTTCCGTTAAGGAAAGTTGTCTTGACATCCATCTGCCAAATCTCATAATCCATATGAGCAGCTATAGATAAGAGAATCCGGATAGACTTAAGCATAACTACTGGTGAAAAAGTCTCCTCATAATCGATACCCTCTTTCTGAGTATACCCTTTCGCAACAAGCCTAGCTTTGAAGGTCTCAACCTTCCCGTCTACTCCTCTCTTTCTTTTGTAGATCCACTTGCATCCAATGGCTTTTACACCATCGGGTGGCTCTACTAGCTCCCAGACCCGATTAGAATCCATAGATTCTATCTCAGAATTCATCGCTCTTTGCCAAGATACCACATCTTCATCTTGGAGTGCCTCGTCATATGTCCAGGGATCAGGTTCATGTTCGCTAGGGACCAAGTCCGAAGACTCTCCCAAGAGCATGAATCTATTAGGCTGTCTCACAATCCTCCCACTATGACGAGGTATCACCTATGTATCCTCTGTGACACGCGGTGCAGTGACTTGTGGTATATCCTCTTGTACCGATGGTACTGAAGTAGCGACTTCCCCTCTTAATTCCTTTAGAACAATCCTACTCTTGGGCTTGTGGTCATCACATAGTCTTCCTCTAGAAATCGAGCGTTCGTGCTAACGATCACCCTCTGATCTCTAGGATTATAAAACAAACCACCTTTCATTCCTCTAGGGTAGCCCACGAACATGCACACTTCTGTACGAGGTTACAACTTACCAGCATCAGCCTTCAGCACATGTGCTGGACTCCCCCATATCCGAATATGTCTCAGACTAGGCTTTCGCCCAGTCCACAATTCTATGGGGGTAGAAGGCACTGATTTAGATGGAACCAAGTTCAGAATATACACTGCCGTATCCAGCGCATACCCCCAGAATGAATCTGACAACTCAGAATAACTCATCATCGATCTAACCATCTGCATAAGAGTCCTATTCCTTCGCTCCGCTACACCATTCTGCTGGGGTGTGCCAGGTGCAGACAATTGGGATTGAATCCCAGCCTCTGATAAGTAATTCCTAAACTCTCCCAAGAGGTACTCACCACCACGATCAGATCGTAGGGTCTTGATACTTTTACCTTGACGGTTCTCCACATCAGCCTTGAATTCTTTGAACCTGTCAAAGCATTCATACTTGCGGCACATCAAGTAAATGTATCCATATCTTGAATAATCGTCTATAAAAGAGATGAAATATTCAAAACCACCACTAGCCTAGATAGACATAGGACCGCACAAATCAGAATGAACCAATTCTAACACATCTTTGGCTCTATGCCCCTTGGCCTTGAAAGGCCTCTTGGTCATTTTACCTTCCAAGAAAGATTCGCAGGTTGGGAGATCCTCCACCACTAATGAACCCAAAGGTCCATCAGCTATCAACCTTTGAATTCTACTCAGGTTAATATGACCAAGCCTTAGATGCCAAAGATATGTTTGGTTCATCTTCGAAGGTTCTTTTCTCTTATTGGAATTAGAAGATGAGTTATTAACTTCTATATGCATCGTGGGAGCTTTTGGTTCAAGAGTATACAAATTGCCAACCAATGTACCTGAACAGATAATCTCTCTATTTCTTTTTATAACAACTCTGTCATTAAAAGAAACAGAATATCTATCCATAAACAATTTAGAAACTGAAATCAAATTCTTTCTAAATGTAGGTACATAAAGACAATTTCTCAAAACCAAAACTTTATTTCTATCAAACGATAAATGAATGTCTCCCACTGTAATAGCCGCTACCTTTGTAGCATTGCCCATGTAGATGGTAATTTCTCCTTCAGCTAGTCGTCGGGTTTCCTGGAACCCCTATAAAGAATTGCAGACATGATCAGTGGCTCCCGTATCTACACACCAGGTACCGGTAGATAACACCACTAAACATGTTTCAACGACCAAGCCAGAAGATATACCATTGTTCTGCTTTAGGTTGGGGCAGTCTTTCTTCCCATGTCCAGTCTTCTTACAAGTGAAGCACTTGCCTTTCGGCTTCTTCACTCCTCCCTGAGGTCCACCTGCCACCTTTGCTCCACTTTGTTTCTTCTTCTTCTTGCCTTTCGGCTTAGAAGTAGAAACCTTCTGAGCAACCATGGCTTCCTGCCTAGTAGCCTGATTCTGGTATTCAAAAAGTTCCTTTTCCCCAGAATCATCCGCAGGCTAAGGAGGACACTCATTGAAGAGCACATACTTGTACTCCTCGACAGTTAAGACAATATCCAAATTTCTTTTCCAATCAATGTATTTTATTCCAGTAAGTTTATTTTCTTTCAAAGATCACAAAGAAGTGGGTTGAAAACCATTTGAAAATCCTAAGAATCACAATGATCAAAATATTAGATTTCAAATATTATTGATTCCTCAAAACAATAAAATTCCGAAATCAACCAACACCTCAAAACACCGAGAATATCGCATGCCATGATAGTGTGGACGTATACGAATTCTACATTTGTAAGAGGAGGTTTTACCCATTAATTTTATTATCTTGTCAATCTTACTTTTTGACAAATAAAATTAATAGTTGGTTCCTCTTAGGCCCTACAAATAAAAGCAGTGACTCCGATGGGGAGGATACCTTTATTTGCATCTAAGTGTTTACCATTACTCGGTACTAAGGCAATTATCTCGGATTATGTGCCTTACCGATGGGGAAGTACACACGCTCCTAAATAATTTCCTATAACCATATTTGACCTAGTGATCCGCAAACAGACCCATCCGATGGGGAGGAAGGCACTCAGAGCCGACACGCAAGTTTGTTGCATCACACATCAAATTGTAATGGAGGCCGTGGGAATTAATTAAAATATCCCTCTCCCACTTAGTAAATTGAAAATGAGGAATTTTCAAGCACACACAACATGCATATAAAACAAATCAGCAATAAATATGGAAAAAATAGAATTTTTCCAACTATTATGGCTTTATTCTCCAATATGCATCCCGCTGTGTCTCCACCTCGTCCGCTCCACCTTTTCCGTGCGCAAGCCACAAAAGAGATCCGAGCCGAGATATATCATTTTAATTTACATCCATCGATCCTATACTCCACGAAGGAGTGTACAAACTATCTAGATCGAAAGTAAACTAGAATGATCGGCTAAACAATGCCGTATTTAATTACAAAAATTAAATACTAATCTAGCCTCGTCAACCCCGAGGATTCAAATGATATACATACAATCACACACAAACAATCACATACACACATATAGCCATAATAGTCGGATCTTATGCCTGCAACCAAAAAGTTAGCCTACGCACATCCTACTATTATCCGGCATACTCAATATATGATATGTGCATGAAAGTAACCGAATCTGAAACACACAAAACCGGAAACCTTGGCTCTGATACCATTTGAAGGGAGTGCCATTGGTTGCGTCGGAGTCTCATTGCCTCCCATGTCCCCAGATTAAAATTTTATCAACTAAAACTAATCCGGACAGGATGAGTTTCCGAAGCACAACCGTTTCGTCATCGTGCCAACGACTCGAGTGATCGCTTGAACAAACTTGTTGTTCAAGCAATCAACTCTTCTAGTCAGTTAGCCGCGGAAGAGACAACGAACGGATCACCGGTTTTTGTGTTTCTTTTCGGGGTCCATGATTATACAAATACAAACAAATGTAAACTAGTATAATCAACACATACTAACATAAAGAACATAAGCTAGCATATCTTATCATAAGAGGATCAAGAATAAAGTTTGTAAAACTTTTATACCTCTTGGTGTTCTACCGTATGTCCCATCCTCCTCATGGACATCGTGTGGGCGAAGATCCTCCACGAGTTGAAGCCTCCTAGATCACGTTCTTCCCTTCCTTGCTCGCTACGAACAAAGAGAAGAACCAAACAAAAACTCCTTCTCCTATCTAGAACCGACCACCAAGCCAAGGAGCTTGATATAACCGCCAACCAAGGAGTAAATAATTGAGCACCGGCCCACCTTGAAGAAAGGTTGCCGCTGGCCAAGGAGTAGATAATTGAGCGCCGACCAACCTTGAAGAAAGGTTGCCGCCGACCACTAAGGAGAGAGGGAGAAGGAATAATGGGTATGGGCGCCGGCCAAAGTAAGGAGGAAGAAGATGGGCGTCGGCTACCAATTAGGAAGAGAAGGAAACAAACCTTAATCCTTCCAAGGATTGCCGCCCAAACCTTTTCCCAAACCCTAGCCGCCCAAGCCAAAAACCCTAATCTCCTTCTTGATATGTCTCTATTTTCTATATTACACGCCCAAGCCCTTGGCCCTCCTTTTATAGAGTTAGGCTTAGGCCTCCTTTAAATCTCCACCGTCGAATCTAGAGACTTAGTCTCCACCGTCGAATCTAGGGTTTCATCCCAACCGTCGGATCTAGGGTTACATCCCAACCGTCGGATCTAGGGTTTCATCCCAACCATCGGATCTAGGGTTTAATCCCAATCATCGGATCTAGGGTTTCATCCCAACCGTCGGATCTAGGGTTTCATCCCAACCGTCGGATCTAGGGTTTCATCCCAACCGTCGGATCTAGGGTTTCATCCCAACCGTCGAATCTAGGGTTTCATCCCAACCGTCGGATCTAGGGTTTCATCCCAACCGTCGAATCTAGGGATTTAATCCTAACCGTCGGATCTAGAGATTTAATCTCAACCGTCGGATCTAGAGTTTTATGTTCCATCATTGGATCTAGGCTCCTTGAGGTTTTAATAAGGCAACGATAGGGACCATGAGGAGGAGTTGGATCTTGGCCACCCGATGGATCGGAACCACACAAACTTGATCCATCAATGATGTTCCATTCCACTAGAGGATCATCATTAATCTACCTCACCAACCCCCATTTATATGGGCTCCATATATTATTTGCACAACTATCTCCCCGTGTTTAAGATATCGAATGTCCGTCAATTAATTGATTTACTGACCATCAATTAATTAACATCTAACTCCTCGAGTAGTACCACTCAACCTTATTATCATGTTGACTAAGTCAACCCGCGGGGTTTACATGATAAACCTTATGAGCTCCTCAAGGGGACATCATCAACCTAATATATAGGACACGGTTTCCTTCTATAATCAATGGCACACCATGTAAATAATATCATTTTCCAACTTACCGGTCCTATTGATTTAATCTATAAATCTCACCCATTGGTAAATCAAAGAAATAAATACTAAGTACATGTGTCCGTTATTATATCGGGATTTAGAGCATGTGCAACATAATACCCGAGGTCTGATTCAATTATATAGTCAGCAATAGATTGAATCACCTCTATGTCGGTCCTGCTCAATACACACAAAATGTACTAGTGTAATTCTATGGTCAAGATAAACCAATACCAAATCACACTACAACCATGCCAATGGTTTGTCCAAGACCATTTTGGTTGTGAGCCTATACTTATATTCTACAAGGAACTGATAACATGATCTTCTGTGCCACACCAAGCACCACGTTATCTACAATGTAGAGTATTAGACAATATGCACACATATAATAAATATAAAGCGCAAACAATGATCATGTGATTCTTATTTCAAAATAAAGAGATCCATATAAAAGGCTAGGCTTTCAGTATACATCACAACAATTTGGTACCCTAGATCTACCGAGTTCGAACTAATCGGCTACTCCGACTCGGACTATGTCGGCAGTAAACTCGATAGAAAGAGCATGAGTGGTTGTTGTCAACTTCTCGGCTCGAGTCTAATGAGTTGGTGCAGTAGGAAGCAACACTGTGTCACATTATCTACCACCAAAGCCGAATACGTCGCGATGGGTGAGTGTATAGCTCAACTTCATTGGATGAAGGACACTCTTCAAGACTTTAACTTAAACTTCAACAATATTAAAACTCACATAGATAATATTAGCTCAATCAACTTAATCAAAAATCCCATATGCCACTCTAGGACCAAACATATAGAGGTCAAACACCACTTTATTCGAGAACATGTAGCTAACGAAACCATTCAACTCGAATATGTGAAATCCAAGTCAAACCTAGCCGATCTTTTTACCAAGCCGCTATCCGAAGCCGAATTTAGTCTAATTAGACAAAAATTGGGCATGTGCGTAATAGAGTAGGATTTACAAATCATAACTTATTATAACTCTATTATTTACTTTTCTTGTTAATGGAATTTGCTTAGGGCTTACCCTAGAAATCATGCACCAAAAGCTTTAAGGAGCCAATACATCTCACAACACATAGGACTAATGTGTTTGTGTACTTAGCCACGTAGATGGGCGTGAGATGTTAGGATCTTACTCTTGGTTCCAGATGTAGATTCAGTGCATCAACATGAACCACAGAGTATAATTACATAAATTAATCAACTCTAATCAAGACTTGTTGATTATTTCATATCAATCGAGTCAAATAGAGTTGAACATTTAAATGGATGAGCTTATGTTTAATTACTATTTTCAAAATTTATTTGGAACATGCTTGGACTTAAAACTAAATTCAAAAACTATGTTTTTCAAAAACCCCGCTCTTTCCGATTTATGGTAAAAGGGGGAGAAAAGGTCAAAGTTAAGGGATTATTATTTTTTTGGTATCTTAACTTAAACCTTTTTTAAACACTAAGGCCAATATTAAGTAATTTCGATTACTTAATTCTTTTTAAGTACCACGCATCAAGGGGGAGAGTCAAGATCCTTTTTCAAGTACTCACCCTCGGTCAAGGGGGAGGATTCCTCAAGGAGGAGCACTTGAAAAAGGTTTTTCATACTCCTACTTAACTTGCTAATCTACTTATACACATTTCTTCATATTCATGTTTTATGCTTGTCATTCACTTAATGCACTTCAATTATTTACTTAACTTTGTGTCAGGGTTTGCCATAGATCAAAAAGAAGAAGATTGTTGGTGCAGTAGACACCTAAGTTGAACCTGAGTTTTGATTATAGCAAATGATACAAAGTTAAGCTCATTCTATTATCTCAAGAGCTAAACCAAGTGTGCAGAAAGTGCTAAAGCTAGAGATGAAGGTCAGTGACATTCGGAGAGAACCGTGGTGGTCGGGCGACACCGGGAGGACTTTGGAAAAAGACGAAGAACTCAGGTGAAGACTAGAAGTAAAGCTTCAAAGGTAAAGGTTGAGGTAAGCTAGTGTGAGTGAGTGCAAGTAAGGTCGTGTCCTCCGTACGGGGACATCCTTAGGTGTCGATCCGACCAAGACTTCCCATGGAAGGTCTATGTCGAGATCGAATGGTAAATGACCATCGAGCTTACTTATACTAACTGCATTTTCGAGCTAACTCTTCATTGCAGCTGGAAACCTTGCCATCAGTCGACTGATGGCTTGTATTAGTCGACTGATGCCTCCAGCAGTCGACTGATAGGGTTGATCAGTCGACTGCTGGTCAAGGATCAGCCTCGAGAAGAGTCAAAGTTTATCTCCATTTCTCAAGGACTAGGTGGCATTACCTCATGAAACCTCATCTCAACGATTAGGGTTTCACAAGGCTATAAAAGAAGGTGTTCTCCACCCTATTTCCATCATCAAAAGCTCTCCAAAAAGCCTCCGTAATGCCTCGATCTCCGATAACTCTACGACGATGAAGCTCTACTTCTCCGACGATTAAGCTCAAGCTCTCATTCCTTCATGCTCAGTATAAGTTTTTTTTAAAGTCTATTGTATTTCTTTCATTTATTCAGAGCTTTCTATCGTAACAAGGAGAGGGGCAGTGTCCCTCTACCTTAATCTTTGTCGAGCTTTTGTATTGCGTTGTCTCCTACCTCCAACGAGGAGGAGATTATTTTAGTGAATTGTCCTCCGTACGTGGTCTCAGACCATTAGGCCCTTGGATTAGTAGCTGAAGACTGTGAACCAAGTAAAAACAAAGTGTGTCATTTACTTTTCCGCTGTGTACATTTTCCTTAATCGAACGATCTCGTAAAGTTTTCTTTTGCTCTATTCACCGCCCCCTCTAGCGCTCAAATCGATCCAACATATTTTACCTAGGGAGAGTATTAGGAGGATAGAAGAGAATTTAGGCATTAACCCTAAGAAGGGTTGGCACACGCCTAAGAAGAAGAATCTTTCCCAAAAGGCCAATGAAAAATTGAAAAATTGGAAAAATTAGAATTGAAAAATCAATCTTTGAGCAAAAATGACAAACTCATTTAAGGAGTCTAATGGTCAAAAATTAGGACCTAAGAGACAAGAACCATCCAAGGGCTAAAAAGGTTTGAGTCACAAACCTAAGTCCTACCACAATGTTCCATTTGATTATGAAACTATATCTAGGTCTAGGAAAACCAAGGTTAATAGGGAAGTTATCTCTAAGATTAACCATGGTGTGTGTCTAGTGGCCAAGGGTTCTTAAAACCTAGGAAGACCACTAAGAAGGTTACTAGGGAGGCAATCCCTAAGGTTAACCTTGACAAGACCCAAATGACTAAGGCTTCAAAGCCAAAAAGAGTCATTAGGAAGGTATCTAGGGAAGTTATTCCTAGTGAATACCTTGTTAACCCAAGGAGCTATAATAGGTATTGGGTTCCTAGGAGCGTGAGTGATTCACGCTAGATGGGTTAGGGTATGTCAACCCTAAGTGGATAGGTAGTTAACCTAACCATGGTAGAGTTGACACTTTAGGATGTGCCAATGTATTTTGAGAAGTTGAAAATTGATTAAATTGGCACAATTAGGTGTTAGGAGTCATGGTGTGCCATTTTGGATTTTTGGCACACTTGGGGGATAAATGAATATTAAGGCAAAATGGATTTAATCTTAGAAATGACAATTTGGGCTTAACACTTAGGTATTTTATACCTCAGTATTTTATACTTGCCATGATTTATTTACCTTGCAATGTTATGACATCATATTTATTTTTATCATATAAAATGTCATGATAATACTTAGGGTTAGCTAAATGTCATGTTATGCTTAAGTTTATATCACATGCCATGACATCATGATTATTGGCACATGCTTTTATTCTTGTCATCATTTATGCCATAATCATTATTCATGCATTAAATAAAATTGAGTTAAGGA
This sequence comes from Wurfbainia villosa, assembly GCA_025175895.1. NCBI lineage: Eukaryota > Viridiplantae > Streptophyta > Magnoliopsida > Zingiberales > Zingiberaceae > Wurfbainia > Wurfbainia villosa. The sequence continues at coordinate 37,844,161 of CM045992.1, read as the reverse complement.
CTATGACAAGATTTTAAGTCCCATGTATAAGAGAATCAAATAGAGTTGCCTACAATATGCATGAGACCATAAATAACCAAAACCCACATCTCACTAGAACACTTAACTTGTATATGTTTCATACACTTAGATACAAGTGAGATGTTAGGAATGAAATTAAGGTTTTAAAATCATTTCAAAACCATTTTGAAAAACTTTGGTGAAGTCTATCTTTTGATAGCAATCACCATTGAATGACATGATAAAAAGTAGGGCCAAACATTAAAAATTTCAATGGTTTTGAACTTTGTGTCAATATCACTAGTTTATGGGTATTTTATTTTTCTAATATTTTTCACCCATAATGTTTGTTATAAGTAATGTACATATGAATTTTCAAGATTTTTCAAAATACATATTTTTACTTATGAATTTTCAAAATTCAGTTCTGAAGTTTGATTTCTATGCAGTGTAAAAATCAGTCGACTGCCATGGATGATAGTCGACTGGCGTCAAGGGCAGTCGACTAGTAGCTGAGAGAGTCGACTGTTAGTGTTGATTTCAGATAAACAAGGTTTTTTAGGCCCATGTTCAACTATTCCTTGGTTCTCTAACTACTCATAACCCTAGGATATACTTCGGAGAACATTAGAAATGGTGAAAATCCATTGAATATGGATTAGGAGAATTGTTTAGGGTGTATATCGAATTAAGGGAGGTAAAAGTTCAATGTTAAATATTTGCCCTTAATTTCGATTGTTTAGTGTTCCTATTAGCTTAGGGACTCTCCAAGGACATTGTTGGTGTAATAGTCAAGGGGGAGCAAGCCTTTAGGGGGAGGTTATTCATCTTGGGATGATGGATGTATTTCTTCTCATGGGAGGAGAATTGAAGGATTGCCTCTCTTAAGTGATATAAGACTTATCACTAGAAAGAGTAAAGACATCCTAGATGTATTTTTGGACCAAGGAGGAGATTGTAAGATCTCATTGGGATATGAGACATTGACACCCTTAGGGAGGACTTTTTTGATGTATGTCAAAAAGGGAGAGAATGTACCAATTGGGATTAGTTGGAATTCCCACAAGATGTGAGAATTGTCAATTGGGGATAATTGGTAGACTTGAGTTAGGTAACCTAACTCAAAGGTGTTTGTGGTTTTATCAAATATCAAAAAGGGGGAGATTGTTGGTGTAATCGACCCAAGTCACGATTGACCGAACTCGAGTTTGATTCGAGCAGTATTTTGATGTTAGACAAAACATATGACATGTGATTGTCATAGGAAGACCAAGTGTGTAGCCTTGGCCACGTAAGTCCAAGTGTGTAGCCTTGGTGGTGAAAGTCCAACATTGGTTGGCAATGGAAATGGAAAGTCCAATTGTGTAGCCTTGGCCACGTAAGTCCAAGTGTGTAGCATTGGCAGTGAAAATCCAAGTTATGGATACTTGGCATTTGGGAAGTCCAAGGGTTGGTTTGGCGGTGTAAGGCCAAGCGGTAGTCTTGGGAGCATAAGTCCATATGTACCTTGGCGGTTAGACACCGAGAGCATGACAATAGCCAAAGAAAGCACCTAGAGGCTAGCGTATAGATGAATAAGTCATGGATGACTTGGAGGGATCCACGCATGGATGAACAAGTCATGGACGGCTTGGAGGGATCCGATGGGCACAAAGCTAGTAGAGGTGGCTAGAAGGCTTAGGTCTAGGCTAAGGGTTTCTTGGGTTAAACCTCATGGATGATGTGAACTTGGCCAAGTAACTGAGGTCAAGTGTCGGATGCTCAAACAACTTGTGTTTGAGGTTTTACCCGACAATAGTCGACTGGTGGTATGCCCCAGTTGACTGGTGAAAGTCGACTGCTGTTCGACTATGTTATATGCCATGGCAGTCGATAGCCAACATTTGACAGTAGATTGATGGCTTCAGTAGTCAACTGCCATGGATGGCAATCGACTATTGGTCAAGGATGCGAGAGCAGAACACTCAGTAGCCGACTGATCAGTCAGCTACGAGGCTGGCAGTCGACTGATGGTAATTGGTAGTTGACTGCTAGTGTATCTATTGGCTAGAATGCCAATGTGGATTAGGTCGTTGTCTCACAATGGCTTCAGAAGCAGTCAATTGGAGCCTTATGGCAGTCGACTGCTAGGCGAGGAATCAACCCGAGACAAGCATAAAAGGAGGAGCTTGGGGAGAATTTCCACAACGATATTTGAGGAGATTTTGGAGGGGAATTGCTATTGCAATCCAGACCTTCAAGAGAAAACCAAAGCAAGCAACAAGAAAGCATTCAAAGAAATGTGTTGTAAAGTGTTTCTTTACTTGTATTTCTTAATTTCTTTGTATTCGCTTGTATCTTGTATATTACTATTGTAATTGCTTGTACAAGGATTCTCCACCTTCGGCTTATTATCGAGAAGGAGTTTGAATAGTGGTGTGATCATCACTCTAGCTCGTTGAGCTCACCCCATTGAGTAGGAATCCTAAGGTTCTAAACTGTTGGTGCAGTAGGCACCTAAGTCGAACCTGAGTTTTGATTATAGCAAACGATACAAAGTTAAGCTCATGTTGTTATCTCACAAGCTGAATCGAGTATGCAGAAGATTGATATAGCTGGAGCTGAAGGCTAGCGACACCCGGAGGAAGCCGCGGTGGTCGGGCGACACTCGAGTGACTTCGGAGGGAGCCGAAGGAATCGAGTGGAAGGCCGGAAGCAAAAGCAACATGTAAGTGTCGAGGTAAGCTCGTGTGTGCGAGCGTAAGTGAGGTCGTATCCTCTTTATGGGGATGATCTTAAGCATAGATCCGACCAAAGACATCCTATAGATGGTCTAGGTCAAGATCGGACGGTCGACGACCGTCGAAATTATGTTTTTGTTGAGCTAACTTTGACTTGCAGCAAGCATCAGTCGACTGCCAGCTTGGAGGACTCGACTGCCGTCAATCATCACGGAGGTCGCGATCGGCCATCATGCCATCGATCGATGATAGCAATCAGTCGACTGATGGTCAATGATCAGATTCGAGGAGTCAAGGCTTATCACCCCATTTCAAGGAGATTGGTGCTCAATTGTGATTGGCTAGGGTTCCTCTTGAAAAGGGGCTCAAAGGCTATAAAAGGAGGGCCAAACCTAGGGTTTCTTCATCATTCTAAAGCTTCCAAAAAGCCTCCGCCAAGCTACAACTTTTCGACCACGAAGTGCTTTCTCTCCGACGTCTAGGTCTTAAATTCTTTCTTATTGTAACGTCGGTTTTTTAGCTCTTATTTAAGTTCATTTCTTTTCGGAGCTTTTATCGTATACGAGGAGAGGGGGAGTGTCCCTCTACCTCAAGCTTTTTCCTTCTTGTATCGATTAACTCCTACCTCCAACGAGGAGTAGTTCCTTTAGTGCTTTTGCCCTCCGTACGTGGTCAAGGACCACTAGGGCCTTGGAGTAGTAGCCGAAGGCTACGAACCAAGTAAAAACTTCATTGTCTCTTTTTTACTTTACATATCCGCTGCAATTAATTATCTCTCGAGTTTTAACGAACGTAAAAATAAGGAAAAGGTTTTTCGCTATTCACCCCCCCTCTAGTGAACCGCATCGATCCAACAATTGGTATCAGAGTCGGGGGCGCTTAGATTTGGTGAAACCACCAATCTAACATTTTTTACATATTTGTTTTTCGTTCGCTTAAATTTTTTCCCGCACTACTAATCCAAGACGAAGTCTTGGTACTTTTCGTTTGGTTTTGTTTTGCAAGTATTTGCTTTTGGAGTAGCCGACGGTCAAACGGGCATAACATTTCATACAAGTTGACCCACGAAACGGTCTACCTACCAAATCGAAGCCCTCGCAGAGATCTACACTTCTTACTGGGTTTACCCCCATAACAAGTTGTTTTCATCCTCAAAAATCGACGTTTATTAGCCTTTCGGGGACATCGAAGGTTGTGAGTACTTACTTTTTATTTAGGTTCTTATTTCTTTGCTTAACTTTCTATTTTTCGTTTGTTTCTTTTTATTTCCCACACTACTAATCCAAGACGCAAGTCTTGGTACTTTCGTGTGTTTTTGTCGTTGCTAGGTTTTCTTTTTAGTCTCCTTGTTTTTTGTTCTAATGGCCCATCTCGAGGGTTTTAGCACAGTCCGACCTCCGTTTTACAACGGAGATGACTTCCGTTATTGGAAGGGTCGGATGGAATGCTTTCTCAAAACCCAAATCGATATGTGGATCATAATCCAAACGGGTTTCACACTTCTGACTAATGAAGTGGGTGACTCCTTGGATTATGATAAATGGACCATTGCGATAAAACGACAAGTCGAAGCCGACGCCAAGGCAACACAAATCCTCCAATGCGGCCTATCCAAGGAGGAGCTAAATCACGTCGGCCCCTTCATAAGCGCAAAAGATCTTTGGACAAAACTAGTGGAGCTACACGAAGGGACCGATGAAGCCAAGGTATGTAAGCGTGATCTTCTTTTCAATAAACTATATAACCTAAAAATGCAGGAACACGAGTCCGTGACGCAACTCCACGCCCGGGTCCAAGACATAGTCAACAACCTACACGCAATCGGCCAAAAGGTCAAAAACCGCGACCTTATAAGGTATGTTCTAAACTCTTTTCCGAGGACTACCTTGTGGGCATCCATGGTCGACGCCTACAAGGTCTCCAAGGATCTTTCTAAAATTAGGTTAGATGAACTCTTTTCAGATTTTGAATTACATGAGCAGTCCAACTCGGAACCCGAGAGGGGTATAGCCTTGTTTGCAGGTTCAAAGAAGAAGAAAATCGCAAGTAAGCCACCACCAACCGAGGAGGAAGACGAGTCCGAAGAAGAAGTTGACCCGGAGTTGACTGCCGAACTAATGAACCTAGCTCGAAAGATAGCCAAGGGACGAAAGCGAACCACGACTCGACCCAACCAAGGTAAGCCTAAAAGTTCTAATATTAGGTGTTATGAGTGTAACAGGTTTGGACATATCATGTCCGAGTGCCCCAAGCTCAACCACCAAGCACCTAAGCACAAGAAGACCCTCAACGCGACATGGGAAGAAGCGTCATCCGAAGAAGACGAAGACCACGTCTTCATGGCGAAATCGATTGAGTCAGACACGGAGACCGAACCTGAACTTGAGTCAGAACCTGAGGATGACTCGGACTACGAAGCTACCTTCAAGTCAAGCCACGGATACGCATCCGGTTCAAAAGATACCCTTAAAGTGAGTCGAACTTTATTTAATACTTTACATAATACGGTTAGGTTTTTGTCTAGGAAATTAGTTAAGTCCGAGTCCAAGGTCGAGACCCTGATTGAGGAGGTCAAACTCCTCAAACACAAGGTCTCCCTAACCTCTTCGACTAGTCAAGTTCGAGAAGAGGACCCAACTCGAGCTGAAAAGCTCAAAGTTGAGAACTCTCTCTTGAAAAGTCAAGTTGAAGATCTTAGGAACACGTTGGAAAGGTTCACTTTGGGATCCAAAGGACTTGACCTCCTACTTGGATCTCAAAGGGTCATGTACAACAAGGCTGGACTAGGGTTTAACTCAAACACGACTAATAGGTTGTATATGTCGATTGTAAGTCGACATAGGAAACATGTCCAAGCATGGGTCCCTAAGAACTTTTTGATTTCAACTCTAGGATCCAACCCGTACTGGGTTCCCAAGGACCAAATCCACTATGTGGATAGACCGAACCGATTCAACGGTCTAGGGGGAGCCAGTACAAAACATGTTTGTGCTTTAACTTAGAAATTGCATGCTTTAACTTAGAAAGTTTGTGCTTTAACTTAGAAATTACATGCTTTAACTTAGAAAGTTTGTGCTTTAAAACTTGTGAACTCACTTAGAACACGTACATAACCAACTAAAATCCTTCGAAAAGATTGAGCCTCGGGGAGCCTCTTTTCAAAAATAACCAGTTAGACTAAGAAATAGTCTTAGGTGAGTCAAGTCATCATTTTCTTGAAAATGGCTTTGTCTAAGGAAGTGGTCGATGATCCGATAAAAGAAGGCCCCTGTGCCTCGCCACGACCTGGAAGCCATGATCTTGAAAAGGTAAACTTGACAAGCCTAGGGTCAAATCCAAATCTAACATAAAATTACTTGAACCTAAATGCACTTAATCAACTTAATTGGAAGTCATCTCACAAAAAAACACATAAGTATAACATGCTTGATCATATAGACACAGGTGAGATGACCTAGGTTTAACAACTTACAACCAATTTTTTTTTTAAAAAAAAATCTAACATCCAATCCAACCACCTTGTGTGTAGGATCAATGGATGTTGGACAGCGGTTGCTCCCGACACATGACCGGGGATCAACTCAAATTCACGAAGCTTCGATTCAAACGACAAGGATTGGTAGCCTTTGGGAATAATGGCAAGCTCAAAATCATCGGATCAGGTGATATCGAGCTTAACTCGAATTTTGTTATTAAAAATGTATTACTTGTAGAGAATTTTGAATATAACCTGCTTAGCGTAAGCCAATTATGTGACAATAACTATAAGGTCGTATTTTTAGAAAATGAATGTGTAATTAAAACAAATAAAATAGCTAAAACAATACTCAAAGGAACTAGGACAAATAACATTTATACAATTAACTTAATCAAATCCTCAGCCAAATGTCTTATGACACAGGAAGAGGAATCATGGTTGTGGCACCGACGACTCGGTCACTCACACCCAAGACTCGTCCACAAGATGAGTCAGAGTGGCTTAGTCAGAGGCTTACCCAACCTCAACAATTTGGTTAATAAAATCTGTAATGCTTGTCAACAAGGAAAACAACCTAGGACACAACACAAGTTAACTAACCAAGAACGAACCTCAAGTGTACTTGAGCTCTCGTGATATGGATCTATTCGATTCACATGGAGCCAAGTCACTCAATAGAAGTCAATATTGCTTAGTCATAATTGATGACTACTCCAGGTTTACCTGGGTTAGGTTCATCAAACATAAAAATGATACCCTAGATCAATTAATCAATCTATTCAAATTAATCGAGAATCAAAAAAACCTTAAGGCTAAAAGACTTAGAAGCGATCATGGTGGTGAATTCGAAAATCAAAGGTTCACTGACTTCTGTAACCTAAACGGATACCGCCATGAATTCTCTTGCCCTAGGACCCCTCAACAAAATGGCCTAGTGGAGCGAAAAAACCGAACTCTACAAGAAGCCACTAGGACCATGTTGAACGAATACGACCTACCTGATAGGTTTTGGGCAGAAGCCGTTAGCACGGTTTGCTATGTCCAGAATAGGATCCTTATGGTAAAGAGGCACCTTAAGACCTCGTACGAGATTTATCACAATAAAGTACCCAACATCAAGTACTTTAGGATATTTGGATGTAAAGTACATATCTTAAACACTAAGAACCACCTAGGGAAATTCGAATCCAAAATCTCCACCGGAATCTTCTTAGGATACTCAACCACGAGTAGGGCCTATAGGGTATATAACCACGATACCCTTAAAGTCGAAGAGACTATTAATGTAGTGTTCGATGAAGTACCCGAACCTACAAAACCCTTAATGACCCCAAGTGTTGAGCCCACTGATACCAAACTCGTCTCCGACCCTGAGATCGAGTCTAATCCACATCAACCAACTTCTCTTGTCGACCAAGTGACAAGTGATCTGAGTCAAACTAGTGTTCAACCAAGTCACCCCATTGATCAAGCATTAGGTGACACAAACCCAACCTAATCTAGGATTCAAACTAACCACCCTATCGATCAAGTGATAGGAGATCCTAATCTAGGAGTTCGAACTAGAGCATCCTATAGGAACCTTAGTCAAATTTCCTTAATTTCAAAGATAGAACCCAAATCAATTGAACAAGCTCTTCTTGATCCCGATTGGATTATTGCAATGCAAGAAGTGCTAGCTCAATTTACTAGGAATGAAGTGTGGGAATTAGTACCACCGCCTAAAGACAAAACGATAATTGGAACAAGGTGGGTGTTTCGAAATAAGCTTGATGATAAAGGTGAAGTAGTTAGAAACAAGGATAGGTTAGTCGCCAAAGGGTTTAGTCAAGTCGAAGGCTTAGATTACGACGAAACCTATGCCCCAGTAGCTAGACTCGAATCCATTCGAATGTTGCTAGCTTATGCCGCACATCGAGGATTTAAGCTGTTTCAAATGGATGTTAAGTCGGCATTCCTAAATGGATACATTAAAGAAGAAGTTTATGTTAGCCAACACCCCGGATTCGAAAATCTAGATAAACCCGATCATGTTCTAAAACTTAAGAAAGCTCTCTATGGACTTAAACAAGCTCCTCGAGCTTGGTACGAGAGACTTTCAATCCATCTTAAGTCAAAAGGGTTTAACCAAGGCTTAGTTGACCCAACTCTCTTCGTAAAAACCTTAGGTAAAGAAATATTCATAGCTCAAATTTACGTAGACGATATAATTTTTGGAACCTCTAACTCAGCCTTACTAAACGAGTTCGTTTCACTCATGGAAAGTGAGTTCGAAATGAACTTGGTAGGCGAGTTAAGTTTCTTTTTAGGTCTACAAATTAAACAAACTAAGGATGGTATATATCTATATCAACAGAAATACACTAAGGAGTTAATTAAAAGATTTGGAATGCAATACGCTAAGATAATAAACACCCCAATGACGATTAATGTTAACATAGGAGAAGACCCAGAAAGTAAGTCCATTGACTTAAAGTACTATAGGAGCGCGATAGGAAGTCTCCTATACTTAACTGCGAGTCGACCCGACATCCTATTCGCAGTAAGTATGTGCGCCAGGTTTCAAACCTGTGCTAAGGAGTCTCACCTAACCCTAGTTAAGCGTATCCTTAGATATCTTAAGGGTACACTTAACGTTGGTATTTGGTAGCCTAGATCTACGGAGTTCGAACTAATTGGCTACTCCGATTCGGATTATGCCGGTAGTAAACTCGATAGAAAGAGCACGAGTGGTTGTTGTCAACTACTCGGCTCGAGTCTAGTGAGTTGGTGTAGTAGGAAGCAACATTGTGTTGCCTTATCTACCACCGAAGCCGAATACGTTGCGATGGGTGAGTGTGTAACTCAGCTTCTTTGGATGAAGCACACTCTTCGAGACTTTGGGTTGGACTTCACCAAAACTAAAATTTTTGTAGACAACATAAGTTCGATAAATCTAACTAAGAACCCTATATGTCATTCAAGGACAAATCATATAGAGGTAAAACACCATTTCATTCGAGAAAATGTAGCCAACGGCTCCATACAACTCGAATATGTTGACTCGAAGTCTAACCTAGCAGACCTATTTACTAAACCCCTACCCAAAGCCGAATTTAGTCTATTAAGACGAAAATTGGGCATGTGCGTAATAGAATAGGTACTTGCAAATTATATGTTCTTACTACTATTTCTTTAATTTCATTATTATGGAACTAGCATAGGACATACCTTAGATATCATGCACCTATAGATTTAAGGAGCCAATACATCTCACAACACATAGGACTAATGTGTTTGTGTACTTAGCCACGTAGATGGGTGTGAGATGTTAGGACCTTACTCCTGGTTCCAGATGTAAAGCTAGTGCATCGCTATGAACCACGGAGTATAATCATACATACTAACCGACTCTGACCAGGACTGGTTGATCCTTCATATCAATCAAGCCAAATATGAGTCGAACATTTTATAGATGAACCTATTTTCGGTATATTATTTTCAAAATAATGTGGAACATGCTTGGAATTTAAAATTAAAACTTATTTTTTATTCCACACACATCCTCACTCTTTTCGATATATGACAAAAGGGGGAGAAAAAGGCCAAAGTTAAGGGATCAATTTTTTTTATGGCCAAGGCTTACTTAACTTTAAGTTAACAAAACAAGTTAAGGGAACTCTTAACTTAAACACATTTAGTTAACTTGTTTTCGTTAACAATACAATAATTTACTTAACTCTTACTTAACTTGTTAACAAAAAGTAATTTACTTAACTTGTTAACAAAATAGAAGTAAAGGCCAAGGTTAAGAAATCAATTTTTTTCTTAGCTTAAAACTTATTTTAAACACTATGGCCAATATTAAGTAATTTCGGTCACTTAATTCTTTTTTAGTAGCAAATATCAAGGGGGAGAGTTAAAACCCTTTCTCAAGTACTCACCCTCGATCAAGGGGGAGGATTCCTCAAGGGGGAGCACTTGAAAAAGAGTTTTTACTCCTACACATTCATGCATATCTCTTGCTCATTTTACTTAATGAACTTAATTTTTTTTTTCTTAACTTTGTATGTGGGTTTGCCATAAATCAAAAAGGGGGAGATTGTTGGTGCAGTAGGCACCTAAGTCGAACCTGAGTTTTGATTATAGCAAATGATAAAAAGTTAAGCTCATGTCGTTATCTCACAAGCTGAATCGAGTATGCAGAAGATTGATATAGCTGGAGCTGAAGGCTAGCGACACCCGGAGGAAGCCGCGGTGGTCGGGCGACACTTGAGTGACTTCGGAGGGAGCCGAAGGAATCGAGTGGAAGGCCGGAAGCAAAAGCAACATGTAAGTGTCGAGGTAAGCTCGTGTGTGCGAGCGTAAGTGAGGTCGTATCCTCTTTATGGGGATGATCTTAAGCATAGATCCGACCAAAGACATCCTATAGATGGTCTAGGTCGAGATCGGACGGTCGACGACCGTCGAAATTATGTTTTTGTTGAGCTAACTTTGACTTGCAGCAAGCATCAGTTGATTGCCAGCTTGGAGGACTCGACTGCCATCAATCAGTCGACTGCCGGAGGTCAGCACTCGACTGATGCTGCCATCAGTCGACTGATGATAGCCATCAGTCAACTGATGGTCAATGATCAGATTCAAGGAGTCAAGGCTTATCACCCCATTTCAAGAAGATTGGTGCTCAATTGTGATTGGCTAGGGTTCCTCTCGAAAAGGGGCTCAAAGGCTATAAAAGGAGGGCCAAACCTAGGGTTTCTTCATCATTCTAAAGCTTCCAAAAAGCCTCCGCCAAGCTACAACTTTTCGACCACGAAGTGCTTTCTCTCCGACGTCTAGGTCTTAAATTCTTTCTTATTGTAACGTCGGTTTTTTAGCTCTTATTTAAGTTCATTTCTTTTTGGAGCTTTTATCGTATACGAGGAGAGGGGGAGTGTCCCTCTACCTCAAGCTTTTTCCTTCTTGTATCGATTAACTCCTACCTCCAACGAGGAGGAGTTCCTTTAGTGCTTTTGCCCTTCGTACGTGGTCAAGGACCACTAGGGCCTTGGAGTAGTAGCCGAAGGCTACGAACCAAGTAAAAACTTCATTGTCTCTTTTTTACTTTACATATCCACTGCAATTAATTATCTCTCGAGTTTTAACGAACGTAAAAATAAGGAAAAGGTTTTTCGCTATTCACCCCCCCTCTAGCGAACCACATCGATCCAACATAAACCACATATATCCTTGTGTATTTTGTGTGATTGTGTATTTGGCTTCGTATTTGTATTATATTTCGTATTTCTACTGCGCTAACAAGAATTGAAGAGACGAACATGATCAAATTCCATCGAGCATGATTTAGGCTATTCAACCCCCCCCTTCTAGCCGAGCCACGATCCTCCAATAAGCTCCATGCTAGAATTCAAGACATCATGAATGGGCTACACTCGATCGGATAGAAGCTAAAAAACTGAGACATGATCAGGTACGCACTCAATGCCTTCCCTAGGACCACCTTGTGGGCATCCATGGTCGATGCCTACAAGGTTTCTAAAGATCTTTCAAAAATAAGGTTAGAAGAGTTTTTCTATGAATTCGAATTACATGAACAGTCTAATTCAGCCCTAGTCGAGAAAAGTATCAATTTTATTGTAGGTCTAAAGAAGAAGCCAAAGAGCAAACCACCTCCCGATGAAGAAGAAGAATACGAATCGGAGGTGAATGATGAGATGGAGACTGAACTAGTAATTCTAGTTCGGAAAATGATCAAGAGAAGAAGACGACTGATCAATCAAAACAAATCGAAGCCAAGTTCCAACTACAGATGCTACGAGTGCAACAAGTTGGGCCACATTAAATCAGAGTGCCCAAGACTCAAGAACAAGGCATCTCAATCCAAAAAGGTACTCAACGCAATGTGGGAGGAATCATCGAAGGAGAAAGATGAGCTCAACAACCTTGCCTTTATGGCCAAGACGACCAAACCCGAGGATGAGTCCGAACCAGAAGATGAGTCTGACTCCCGATCCGATGATGAGTTTCAATTCAAGACAAGCCACATACCCAGATCCAGTTCAAAAGGTTTAATCAAGGTGAGTTGGTCGTTAATTGATACACACTGTTAGTTATATATGAGAGATGTCCTAAGGCAATCGCCTTATGTATGAACCATTTATATGATAAATGAAGATTCACTATTTGAGTATACATGTTTTATGTATTTGATTGGATCTTAAACTCATTTACTGAATGCCCACGATACGATTCACAGCATGAGAGAATTTGTGATTGGATCACAACTAGTGAGTATCTCTACATGTGTAATTGTGATGTATCGGAATTATCCCTAGTCGATGAATTGATGGATTTGGACACCATCAATTCTGTCGAGACTAGCACGAGGTATACTCCTTGGTGTATCCAAGAAGTTGATTCTCACTGGCTGGAGACATAGTGATGTCCGGAGTTAATCGTGGATGCTAGTTATGGTAACTAGTTCATTGGAGTGACCAGCCGTAAGACTTCATATGGTTCTCTGCATATATAGATATGTCAATGAAGTTCTTACTGTGGCTTAAGTGCGATGTTCCTTTGACTTGCGGTATTCAAATCATCTTGATCATGGAGACTTATGCTTTGACATCTTAAGCAAACATCTCTAAGGAGATGTGGACCCGGGATGATTGGGTATAAGTCGAAGTGATCAAAGGTGTTTGAATAGCCTATAAAGGATTCACCACTCCTTGCGAGGAGATGTATACCCATGGCCTCTCGTCGGATTGTTACTAAAGTCTTTGGCCAAAGCATTACATGTTTAGAGTAAGGTACTCTTCGATACATGTGGAGTAACTAGAATCAGTAGGGACGAGAAATGATACTTGGGCTAGGTGTGGCGTAGTCGACCTAGTAGTGATTGATTGACACAATAGACCATGTCTGAACCAAGTGGGTATAAGATGAGTGAAGGGAATGGGGGCGCGATTCATTCGAGCCTTGAAGGGTTTCAGAAATAGTTCTGGATCAACCGTTGATCTTTTCGGTTAATTGGGGATCATGATGTACTACTAGGTGCCACTCATGATCGTTCTATAATTAATGGTTAATTATAGACGGCCAACATAAACCGAGAACCTATTTGGTCACACGCACAACGAGCGTAATCCAAAGGATTTAAAACGAGCTTGAGAATGAGATTCTCAGACCGAGATAAACTAGGTTTGGTTGGACCAAACATAAAGCGAGCATGAAATCGTTTCAGTCGCAATGGAAGCGTGGATGGGCCGTGTCTTATGAAGACATAATGGATGGACCAAAATGGTGTTGTTCTAATCCAATGGATGAGAATAAACCAAAGGGTTTGGTTTATTTTAAACGAATGAACCAAAAGTTGGTTCGGTTCGTTTTAACTTAAAATAAACCATCATGGTTTGGTTTATTTTAACTTATCTTAATGGAGCGGGTTAACGGGCTTTATGGATATGATCCATTAACCATTAAGAGAATTAGTTCTCTATAAAAGAGGGCTTAATGGATAATTAAGCCCTAATCCAAACCCTAGCCCTTGGAGTTGCCGCCCACCCCTTGAAGGAGGATTTCGGCGCCAACCCTAGTGTGCCGCCGCCCAACCTCTTGTGCCGCCGTCCAACTTGTTGCGGCAGCAAGCTTCAGCCGGTGAACCTCCGGCGACCCTCCGGTGATCTCCTCTAGGTTCGGTGATAAGGTGAGCTTCCATCTCTCCTTGGCCGGCCTCTATTCCTCCACCAAAAGCTGTCCAGTTTTTCTGGACAGCTTGTTTCTTTGTTGTCGGAGCGTCGTTTGGACGACGGTTAGTGCTCCGATAGCGCCTAACTTACCGGGGATTTGATCTCCGGTAATCCTCTGAGGTGGAGGACGAAGGATTCGTCAATTGGTTAACGAATACCTCTCCGGAGAAGCGAGTTTTGAGAACTCGTTTTAGGATCCGAATTTGGATTCGGATCGTGATCATCTCTCGATCACGTCGTCTTCAACACGAGGCTAGTAACCCGTACGAAGACGAAGCTCGTGACTTAGCGAAGTCATCCCGAGGAGCTCGGCGTGGATACGGATAGAGACGATTCTTACGAGGATCGTTCCGGTTGATGCCGTTCCCGCTACACGTCATACGAAAGGTATAACGTAGATAATTTCTTTTATTGCAAATTTTAATTTACGATTATGTCTACACTTGTTGTAATAGCATGCGTGTGTTGTGTGTGTTGTAATAAATATAGATTTATTATTTTTAATTGCTTCCGCTGTGCTCATGTTTACGAAACATGATCGAACACACACACGCCGTGTCGGAAACCTTGATGTGGTATCAGAGCCCAGGTTGTGTTTCGACATAATCGTAAAATGGTTTTGTGATAGTCATAATATATTTCTGGAAATTTTCTAATTTTGGAAATTTAGAAGTATTTATGGAAATTTTTCAATTTTGGAAAGTCTAGAAGTATTTATGGAAATCTTCCACTTTTGGAAAGTTGGAAGTATTTATGGAATTTGATATTTTCCATAAATAAAATATTTTATTAGATTCTGGAAATTTGTTTCCTAATTTAATCATGATTTGATTTGGGAAATCAAATCTTAAAATATTTTATTTCCATAAGTAGTTTTAATGATTTAGGAAATTGGTTTCCTAAATAGATTTTCCTTAATCAAATAATTCTATGAATAAAATATGTGATTAGATTTGGAAATTTGTTTCCTAATTTAATTATGATTTGATTTGGAGAATCAAATCTTAAACATATTTTATTTCCATAAATAGTTATGACATATAAGGAAATATATACATGACATAATTGTATGCCATGTAATTGCATTAGATGCATAACATTATGCCATGCGTGTCGTGACATGTAGATGTATGCCATGTATGCCATGCCATGTAGATAATAGTTATTTGCATGCAAAGAGGATGAGACATAAAAACCCTTAAACAATATTAAGGCCTACACCTTCCATTAATATGGTTAGAACCAGAGTTCTGTTTCTTGTTTGGGTTGTTGGACTCTCTCCAAGCCCGGCTCGAACCTGAATATGTTCAAACCATGGAATAGTTTAATACTAATATGGTAAGAGTCAGAGGTCAATCGTTAGCTTTTGTTGTTGGACTCTCTCCAAGCTGGGCTAATTGGTTGAATGCGCTCTAACCATATTAAAACTATGTCTTGATTAATGGGTTGGCTTTAACCTGGAGCATCGGCTTGTTGGACTATCTCCAAGGTCGATGTAAAGGGAGGTGAAGTTGGGTGCTATGCATATGATGCATACTTGTTAATGTGTTAACAACCCGATGTATGTGTGAACATTCAATTAGTTGATAGCACATTGTGATAGTTGCATATACGGGATATGCAATCGGTATAGATGATACCTACCGTCGTAGTTATGAATGGCTTGTTGGACTCTCTCCAAGGTTGTTCATAACTATGATGGATATCAGCCCATTCGGAGATGGACCTACGATCTCCCGAAGTGATTTTGGGGTTTTTGAAATTCGATAAATGAATGGGATTTATAAATGTATATTGATGCATTTTAAAATCATCTTTATCATATATGCTCGTTTGTATTTCTAAGATTGATCATGATGTGTTTGAATTTGCGTTTCATTTTGGATTCGAATAAATTGACTGGGTCGAGCTTCATGGACTGGCTTAGAAGCTTGATAATTGTTATCAAGGTTGAAAAGCTTGCAAATGTCCTCGAAGCGCCTCTTCCCGCCCGTCCTAGTGACGATGCAACTCTGGACCAATTGTTGGCCTATCAGAAACATGTGAGTGATTCTGAACAAATGAGTTGCATCATGCTAGCCACGATGGAACCCAAGCTACGAAAGCAGCATGAGCATATGGATGCTCATATCGTAGTCCTTCATCTTTGTGAGTTGGTTGATCAGCAAGTGAGATTCGAAAGGTTCGAAGTCTCAAAGCTCCTCTTCACCTCTGAGATGCTAGGAGGTTCATCTGTGGTACTTCTCAATATGCTGAAGACTGTGGAGTCTTCTGAGAAGCATGAGCAGGGGACGATGCTGTTAGTTGATTCCTCGAAGAAAGGTTCTAAGAGGAAGTCAAAGGAACAACAGAAGGGAAAGAAGAGAAAGGCTAAGAATGTAGAACTAACACAAAAGGAAACTTGCCATCATTATGGCAAGGAGAGCCATTTGCGAAGAAAGTGCAAGATTTATCTTGAGTCCGTGAAGAAGGATAAGGCATCGGATGCCCCATCTTCTTCAGAAATCTTCTTTATTGATTGTCATTCTATTTCCTCAGACACTTGGGTATTTGATACTGGGTGTGGCTCACATATATGTAATGACATACATGGGCTAAGGAATAGAAGAAGACTCGTCGAGGAGAGTCAAATTTACGTGTTAGGGAATGGAGCAAAGTTCTTGCACTCGCCATCGGAACGTATTTGTTGGAACTCCCTGTAGGACTTGTCTTAGAACTGGACAATTGCTTTTATGTTCCTTCATTGATAAAGAACATCATTTCTATTTCTTGTCTAAATAGAAATGGGTTCCATTTGACTTTTAGTAACAATTGTTGTTACATAACTTTGAATGGAGTTCTTTATGGGATTGGAACTTTAAGCAATGGTGTTTATACGTTGGACGTATCCAGTAACATTTTCAATATCGAAGTGAGCAACATGCGTGCTCGAAAGGATAATCAAATAGACTCCTATATGTGGCATTGTCGTCTTGGCTATATAAGCAAGAAACGCATGTCCGAATTACACCGATGTGCAATTCTGGAATCGTTTGAATTAGATTCATACGATACATGCGAATCATGCTTAAAAGGCAAGGTGACTAAGTTACCTTTTACTGGAAAAGGTGAACGAGTGGGAGAGTTACTAGGTCTAATACATACTGATGTATGTGGACCTATGTCAACTCAAGCTTTAGGAGGCTATAGCTACTTCATTACCTTCACCGATGATCACTCATGGTTTGGGTATGTGTTCTTGATGAAACACAAGTCTGAAGCCTTTGAAAGGTTCAAAGAATTCAGAAATGAAGTAGAGAAACAACATGACAAGAGTATTAAAATACTTCGATCGGATCGAGGTGGTGAATACTTAAGTCAAGAGTTTCTTGATTATCTAAGAGACAATGGTATATTGTCTCAATGGACTCCGCCCTATACACCACATAATGGTGTATCGAGAGGCGTATAGGACCTTGTTGGACATGGTCAGTCAATAATGAATCATGCGACTCTTCCCAAGTCCTTTTGGGGTTATGCATTGACGCATTTGTTTACTTGTTAAGCAGAATGCCTACAGTAGTCTCAACTACTCCATATGAGATATGGAATAGTAAGAAACCTCATGTATCTTACTTGAAGATATGGGGTTGTCACCTTATGTGAAGCGGACGATGCTCGGACAAATTGGATGCTAAGTATCGATAAATGTCTATTTGTTGGATACCCTAAGGAAACAAGGGGTTACCAATTCTATCATCCTGTGGAACAAAAGGTGTTTGTTTCAAGGCATGCTGTGTTTCTAGAGAAAGAGTTTCTCTTGCAAGAAAACAGTGGGAGTGTCGTCGAACTTGAGGAGGCTCGAGAGACTCAAATAGACATTAATGAGATACCTGGTGAAGCACAACAGCCGACAACTCATAGTGATGAGCAATCGACTGGACCTATTGTAACACCACATCTTCGTAGATCTGGTAGAACACGCATGATATTCACGAGAGATATGGATTTCTCGTAAGTGAATCGAGCGCGTGTTACTCATTGATGATGAGGAGCCTACCAGTTATGAAGAAGTGCTGACAAGTTCAGAAAGGGATAAGTGGCTTGGTGCCATGAAGTCGGAAATGGATTCCATGTATGAAAACCAAGTTTGGAACTTGGTTGACCCACCTGAAGGGATAAAGCCTATAGGGTGAAAGTGGGTTTTCAAGAAGAAAACCGACATGGATGGTAATGTGATTACCTATAAGGCTAGATTGGTGGCGAAAGGATATCGTCAAAAACAAGGTGTTGATTATGACGAAACCTATTCGCCTGTAGCTATGCTTAAATCCATTCGGATGCTCCTGGCCATAGTGGCTCATTATGATTATGAGATATGGCAGATGGATGTGAAAACAGCTTTCCTTAATGGAAACCTGCTCGAGGACGTGTATATGATACAGCCTGAGGGTTTCACATCGGTTGATAAAACCAAGGTATGCAAATTACGACGATCCATTTATGGATTGAAGCAAGCATCCAGGAGCTGGAATATCCGTTTTGATGAGACGATCAAAAAGTTTGATTTCTCACAAAATCCAGACGAACCTTGTGTGTACAAGAAGGTTAGTGGGAGTGCAGTCGTATTCCTAGTATTGTATGTCGATGACATACTACTTATAGGAAAGCGATGTTTCAATCTTACGATCGATGAAGGTTTGGTTATCCAAGACATTCTCCATGAAAGACACAGGAGAAGCAACCTACATCCTTGGGATTAAGATCTATAGAGATAGATCGAAGCAGTTTGCTTAGTCTTCGCGATCTACATATATAGACCGAGTGCTAAAGAGGTTTAGCATGTCGGAATCCAAGAAAGGTTTCTTACCCATCAGGCATGGGGTACACCTTTCGAAGTCTATGTGTCCGCGCACAGAAGACGAGAGGATTTGCATGAGTAAGATTCCCTATGCATCCGCAATAGGATCTATCATGTATGCTATGTTATGTACGAGGCCTGATGTATCGTATGCTCTGAGTGTCACGAGCAGATACAAGTTTGATCGAGGAATGGATCATTGGGTGGCTGTTAAGACGATCCTTAAGTACTTGAGAAGAACTAAGGATGTGTTCCTAATATATGGAGAAGGGTACATGGTGATACGTGGGTATACGGATGCCAGCTCCAGACAGACAAGGATGATTCCATGTCTCAGTCTGGGTATGTATTCACCTAGAATGGAGGCGCAATAAGTTGGAAAGGTTCCAAACTTGACACTATAGCGGATTCTGCCACTAAGGCAGAATACGTTGCAGCTTTGGAAGCAGCAAAGGAAGCGGTTTGGATCAAGAAGTTCATCTATGAACTTGATGTGGTCTCATCAATGATCGAACATGAAGCCGCCGCTATCATCTTATCAGAGAGATCATCAGTAGGAACGAAATATAAATCGAGAAAATTCCCACTGAAAGGAACTTAGCGGATCCCTTGACTAAGGCATTACCTCAAAATAAGTTTGAGGGTCATGTTCGAGCTTATGGTATTGGATACCGTAGCGATTGGCATTAGGCCAAGTGGGAATCTGTTAGTAATATATGAGAGATGTCCTAAGGCAATCGCCTTATGTATGAACCATTTATATGATAAATGAAGATTCACTATTTGAGTATACATGTTTTATGTATTTGATTGGATCTTAAACTCATTTACTGAATGTCCACGATACGATTCACAGCATGAGAGAATTTGTGATTGGATCACAACTAGTGAGTATCTCTACATGTGTAATTGTGATGTATCGGAATTATCCCTAGTCGATGAATTGATGGATTTGGACACCATCAATTCTGTCGAGACTAGCACGAGGTATACTCCTTGGTGTATCAAGCGGTTGATTCTCCTTTGGTGGAGACATAGTGATGTCGGAGTTAATCGTGGATGCTAGTTATGGTAACTAGTTCATTGGAGTGACCAGTAGTAAGACTTCATATGGTTCTCTGCATATATAGATATGTCAATGAAGTTCTTCTTGTGGCTTAAGTGCGATGTTCCTTTGACTTGCGGTATTCAAGTCATCTTGATCATGGAGACTTATGCTTTGACATCTTAAGCAAACATCTCTAAGGAGATGTGGACCCGGGATGATTGGGTATAAGTCGAAGTGATCAAAGGTGTTTGAATAGCCTATAAAGGATTCACCACTCCTTGCGAGGAGATGTATACCCATGGCCTCTCGTCGGATTGTTACTAAAGTCTTTGGCCAAAGCATTACATGTTTAGAGTAAGGTACTCTTCGATACATGTGGAGTAAGTAGAATCCGTAGGACGAGGAAATGATACTTGGGCTAGGTGTGACGTAGTCAGCCTAGTGGGGACTGACACAATAGACCATGTCCTGAACCAAGTGGGTATAAGATGAGTGAAGGGAATGGGGCACGATTCATTCGAAGCTCTTGAAGGGTTTGAAATAGTTACGGATCAAGTTGATCTTTTGGTTAATTGGGGATCATGATGTACTACTAGGTGCCACTCATGATCGTTCTATAATTAATGGTTAATTATAGGCGGCCAACATAAGCGAGAACCTATTTGGTCACACGCATACAGTGTAATCCAAAGGATTTAAAACGAGCTTGAGAATGGGATTCTCAGACCGAGAGAAACTATGTTTGGTTGGACCAAACATAAAGCGAGCATGAAATTGTTTCAGTCGCAATTGAAGCGTGGATGGGCCGTGTCTTATGAAGACATAATGGATGGACCAAAATGGTTTGGTTCTAATCCAATGGATGAGAATAAACCAAAGGGTTTGGTTTATATTAAACGAATGAACCAAAGGTTGGTTCGATTCGTTTTAACTTAAAATAAACCATCATGGTTTGGTTTATTTTAACTTATCTTAATGGAGCGGGTTAACGGGCTTTATGGATATGATCCATTAACCATTAAGAGAATTAGTTCTCTATAAAAGAGGGCTTAATGGATAATTAAGCCCTAATCCAAACCCTAGCCCTTGGAGTTGCCGCCCACCCCTTGAAGGAGGATTTCGGCGCCAACCCTAGTGTGCCGCCGCCCAACCTCTTGTGCCGCCGTCCAACTTGTTGCCGGCGACCAAGGTTCAGCCGGTGAACCTCCGGTGACCCTCCGGTGATCTCCTCTAGGTTCGGTGATAAGGTGAGCTTCCATCTCTCCTTGGCCGGCCTCTATTCCTCCACCAAAAGCTGTCCAGTTTTTCTGGACAGCTTGTTTCTTTGTTGTCGGAGCGTCGTTTGGACGACGGTTAGTGCTCCGATAGCGCCTAACTTACCGGGGATTTGATCTCCGGTAATTTTCTGAGGTGGAGGACGAAGGATTCGTCAATTGGTTGACGAAAACCTCTCCGGAGAAGCGAGTTTTGAGAACTCGTTTTAGGATCCGAATTTGGATTCGGATCGTGATCATCTCTCGATCACGTCGTCTTCAACACGAGGCTAGTAACCCGTACGAAGATGAAGCTCGTGACTTAGCGAAGTCATCCCGAGGAGCTCGGCGTGGATACGGATAGAGACGATTCTTACGAGGATCGTTCCGGTTGATGCCGTTCCCGCTACACGTCATACGAAAGGTATAACGTAGATAATTTCTTTTATTGCAAATTTTAATTTACGGTTATGTCTACACTTGTTGTAATAGCATGCGTGTGTTGTGTGTGTTGTAATAAATATAGATTTATTATTTTTTAATTGCTTCCGCTGTGCTCATGTTTACGAAATATGATCGAACACACACACGCCGCGGTGCCGAAAACCCAACACACACTCTACAGTGCAATTATATTTTTAACTAAAAAATTAGCTAAGTCTGAGTCCAAGGTTGAGACCTTAGTTGAGGAGGTCAAACTTCTTAAACACGAGGTCTCTCTAACCTCTTTGACTAGTCAATTTCGAGAGGAGAACTCAACTCGAGTTGAAAAACTCGAAGATGAGAACTCTCTCTTGAAAGGAGAAGTCCACGATCTTAGGCAAACATTGGAAAGGTTAACTTTGGGATCCAAGGGGCTTGACCTACTACTTGGATCATAAAGGGTTGTGTATAACAAGGCCGGACTAGGATTTATATCAACCACAACTACTAAATCATATATGTCAATCGTGAATTGAAATAGAAAATAAGTCCAAGCATGAATCCCTAAGACCAATTTAATTTCACAATTAAGATCTAATAAGTATTGGGATCCCAAGGACCAAATCCATTATGTGGAAAGACCGAATCGATTCAATGGTCCAGGAGGAGCTAGTACTAAATTTGTTTGTTCTATTACATGAAATTAGTCTTTGCATGCTTAGTTATTTTGTTTTAATTTTTAGAACAGCTAGATAGGGTCAATAACTCGTCAATCTTGACAACATAGTATCAGGACGCGGCGAGATGATAGTACACTAGGGAAACAAAGTTCTGTGTGTCCAAGTTAGATAAGGCATATCTAGCTTGGTGCACTCGACTAAGTTGAACTAGCTGAAGTTACCTCATCGTATCCTAAACTAGTTAGACCAGAAAGTAATCTTAGGTGACTCAAGTAATCAATTTCTTGAACTTGGCTTTGTCTAAGGAAGTGGTCATTGTTCTGATCAAAGAAGGCTTTTGTGCCTCGCCATAACCTGGAAGCTAATTTCTCGAAAAGGTTACTTGACGAGCTATGGGTTAAATCCGAATCTAACCAAAGGTTGATTAGTTTCAATTCACTAAATCTAATCAAGTAAAATTAAAGTCATCTCACAGAACACATAAGGATAACATGTTTGATCATGTAGAAAGGGTGAGATGATTCCAAGGACTAATAACCTTCAACCAATTCACAAAATCCCAATATCCGATCCAACTACTATATGTGTAGGATCAATGGATGTTGGACAGTGGATGCTACCGACACATGACTGGTGACCGACTGAAATTTTTGAAGCTCAGATTCAAAAATCAAGGATCGATAGCATTCGAAAACAACGGAAAGCTCAAAGTCATTAGATCAGGTGATATTGAGATGAACTTAAACTTTATAATTCGTAACGTCCTTCTAGTTGAAAATTTTGATCTTAATTTACTTAGCATAAGTCAATTGTGTGATAACAACTATAAGGTTACCTTCTTACAAAATGAATGCTTAATTAAAACTAATGATACCTCAAAAACAATACTTAAAGGAATTAGGAATATCAACATTTACACAATAAACCTACCCAACTCCTCAACTAAGTGTCTTATGATACAGCAAGAGGAATCTTGGTTGCGGCACTGACGACTCGATCACTCTCACCTAAGACTCGTACACAAAATGAGTCAAAGTGGTTTAGTCAGAGATTTACCCAACCTTAACAACATGGATAATAAAATCTATAATGCTTGTCAACAAGGTAAATAAACTAGGAAATCACATCAACTAACCAACCAAGAAAGAACCAAAAGTGTACTTGAGCTCCTACACTTAGACCTATTTGATTCTCATGGAGCCAAGTTACTAAATGGAAGTCAATTTTGTTTAATAATAGTTGATAACTACTCTAGGTTTACCTAGGTTAGGTTCTTAAAACACAAAAGTGAAACCTTAGAACAACTCACCAATTTATGCAAATTAATAGAAAATGAGAAGAATCTTAAGATTAAGAGACTTAGAAGTGATTATGGTGGTGAATTCGAAAATCATAGTTTCACTGACTTTTGTAACCTAAACGGGTACCACCATGAGTTCTCCTACCCTAGAACCCCACAACAAAATGGTCTAGTCGAGCGAAAGAATAGAACCCTACAAGAAGCCGCTAGAACCATATTAAATGAATATAACCTTCCTAATAGATTTTGGGCAGAAGTCGTTAATACGACGTGCTATGTTCAAAATAAGATCCTACTAGTTAAGAGACACCTTAAAACCTCATATGAGATCTATTATGAAAAATTACCCAATATTAAATACTTTAGGATTTTCGGATGTAGGGTACATATCTTAAATACTAAAGACTACCTAGGAAAATTCACTTCAAAAACAACCATTGGAATACTTCTAGGTTACTCAACCACTAGTAAAGCCTATAGGGTATATAATCATGAAACCTTAAAAATCAAAGAAACAATAAATGTAGTATTCTACGAAGAAGATAAACCTACAAAACCCGAAGTAGAACTAGTGGATAAACAAATTGAAACTAGATCTAAATCTGATCATGAAAATGAGTCTAGTACAAACCCTAACCCAAGTCTGTCTAGGTTACAATCAAATCATCCTATTGATCAAGTGATAGGTGATCCAAACCAAGGGGTTCGAACTAGAGCATCATATAGAAACCTAAGTAAAATTTCATTAATCTCGAAAATCGAACCCAAAACAATTGAACAAGCTCTTCTTGATCCCGATTGGATTATAGCTATGCAAGAAGAGCTAGCTCAATTCACTGGGAGTGAAGTCTGGGAATTAGTACCCCCACGTAAAGATAAAATGATCATTTGAACAAAGTGGGTATTTCGGAACAAACTCGATGATAAAGGAGTAGTTAGGAATAAGGCAAGATTGGTTGCTAAAGGATTTAGTCAAGTAGATGGCTTAGACTATGACGAAACCTATGCACCCGTAGCTAGATTAGAATCGATTAGAATGTTGCTAGCCTATGTTGCACATCGAGGATTTAAGTTATTTCAAATGGATGTGAAGTCAGCGTTTTTAAATGGATTCATTAAGGAAGATGTCTACGATAGCCAACCACCAGGTTTTGAGAGTTTAGACAAACCTGACCATGTTTTTAAGCTTAGAAAAGTCTTATATGGTCTAAAACAAGCTCCTAGAGTTTGGTATGAAAGGCTTTCCATTTATCTCAAATCTAAAGGGTTTAGTCAAAGCTTAGTAGACCCAACTCTTTTCATAAAATCCGTAGGTAAAGAAATTTTCATTACCCAAATATACGTAGATGATATAATCTTTGGAACAACCAATTCAATATTACTAAATGAGTTCATTTCACTAATGGAAAGTGAATTCAAAATAAACTTAGTAGGAGAATTAACAAATAATATCATACAACTCGAATACGTGGAGTCCAAATCGAACCTAGCATACCTATTTACCAAACCCTTACCCAAAGCAGAGTTTAGCCTGCTCAGACGAAAATTAGGTATGTGCGTGATAGAGTAGGACTTTAATTTTATTTTATATACTCTTTTTTTATTTTTCATGCTAAATAGAACTATCTTAGGGTGTACCCTAGAAAGCATGCACCTATAGATTTAAGGAGCCAACACATCTCACAACATATAGGACTAATGTGTTTGTGTACTTAGCCACGTAGATGGAGATGTGATGTTAGGACCTTACTCCTAGTTCCAGATGTAGATCTAGTGCATCGACATGAACAATGGAGTATAATTATCTAAAATAACCAACTCTAATCAAGACTTATTGATCATTCTATATCAATTAAGTCAAAAAGAGTTGAACATACTATTAGTTGAGCTTATGTTAAACCTATTATTTTCAAAATCTACAAGGGACATGCTTGGACTTACAAAGCTTATTTTCTAATTTTTTTTGCAAACCCCCGTACTTTTCAATTTATGGCAAAAGGGGGAGAAAATGGCCAAAGTTAAGGGATCAGTTTTTTTTTATAACTTAACTTAAACTTTAGTGGCAAACGTTAAGGGGGAGAGCTAAGATTCTTTTTCAAGTACTCACCTAAGGTCAAGGGGGAGGTTACCTCAAGGGGGAGGACTTGAAAAAGAGTTTTACTCATACCCTTACTTATGCTAACTTACTAAGTTATTCATACTAACTTACTAAAGTTATGCATTCATAATTCTTTCATGTTCATGCTAATTGGATTTAATCATTTCACTTACTTCATGTATTTTATGCTTTAATTTTTTCTTAAATTTGTGCCGGTTTGCCATAGATAAAAAAGGGGGAGATTGTTGGTGCAGTGACACTAGATAATCAAACCTAGGTTTTGATTATGACAAAGGCCCAAAGATAAGGTCATATTGTTATCTAATAAGATGAACTAAGTGTGCAAAAATGATTAAGCTGAGCTGAAGATCGGTGACACCCAGAGAATCTCGAGTCGAGAAACCGTGGTGGTCGGGCGACACCGGGAGAACTTCATGGGATTCAAAGAACCTAGGTGAAGACCGAAGGCTAAGCTACTGGTCAGAAAGGACCGGAGGTAAGCACGAGTGCGAAGAGAGATGGTAAGATTGTGTCCTCCGTACGGAGACGACTGTAGGCGACAATCTGACTAAGACTTCCAGTGGAAGGTCTAGGTCGAAATTGGACGGTAAGAAACCATCATATTTACTATCTTTCATTTGTCTTGTGCTAACTCTTTGTAGTAGTTGAATAACCAAGCAGGAAGTCGACTGCTGCTGGCATCAGTCGACTGATAAAGGCTATCAGTCGACTACTATTCAAACTGCTAGCTTCGATAAAGGTCAAAGTTGATCCCCTTATCTTGGGGTGAGGAGGCCTTTTTTGGTAGATCTTGATCTCAACATTCAATGGGTTGAAGGGATATAAAAAGAAGAGGGATTTACACCATTTTACATCAATTCAAGCTCTCGAAATGCTCCCACAATGTCGCATCTCACGATGACGAAACACTGCCGCAACAATGACTATACGTTCTTAAGTCCAAGATCAGATCATAGTTGGTATACTTTAATTTTCATTTCCATTTCAATTCAGTGTATTCGAGTTTTCATTGTTAGGCTTTCATTGCTTATAGGAGAGGTGGGATTGTCCCTCTTCCTCATTCTTTCATTTGTTTTGTAACCGTTGTCTCCTACCTCCAACGAGGAGGGGACCTAGTTAGTGAATTGCCCTTCGTACGCGGTCTAGGATTGTAAGGGCCTTGGATTAGCAACTGTTAGTGCAATCGGCCCAGGTCACGATTGACCAAACTCGAGTTTGACTTGAGTGATGTTTTGATGTTTGACAAAGTGGTTTGACATAGTATGTTTGACATTGATGTCGGTTAATGTTTTGGGGAGATTGTTTATACAATCGACCGTAGAATCACACTAGTACACTTTGTGTGTATTGAGCAGGACCGACTTAGAGGTGATTCGATTTATTGCTGACTACATAATCGAATCAGACCTTGGATATTATATTGTACATACTCTTAATCCCGATATAATAACGGGCACATATACTTAGTATTCATTTCTTTGATTTACCAATAGGTGAGATTTATAGATTAAATCGATAGGCTCGGTAAGTTAGAAAATGATATTATTTATATGGTGTGTCATTGATTATAGGAGGAAACCGTGTCCTATATATTAGGATGATGATGTCCCCTTGAGGAGCTCATAAGGTTCATCATGTAAATCCTGCAGGTGGACTTTGTTAGTGAAAGCCCTAGAGCCAATCATGTGATGATTGTTGTATGGACTTTATTGTATCATATTCCTATTTATAAAGGCATGGTTATTATATTTACTTGTATTGGTGCCAAATAACTAAATATAATAATGTCCTTGAGTAGTAGGTTCTTATCTATATCAATCGATTGGTTGAATCGATAATGAGATGATATAGAGAACACTACTCTTAATCATTCCTAGTCAAGTATTAACATTCAGGGACAATGTTAATGCGTAGAGACTAGCATGTAGGTCAACACGATGACTTGATCTCACAAGTCATGGATATGAGATATCAAGTCGACACATGGGTATGCATTAGAGAATGTATACTGAATGACCCACCGTGAGAAAGTATCATGGATCATTATATGAGTGTCATATACTTTCTCATGTGGCTATTAGTATGACTATTATGAAGGGTTTTGCTTATCGAGTCCGTGAGGGGAAACTTCGCTTCCCACTTCACCTCGGTCGTTTGATCATGGCGATCCCTTCGATGTCCCCAGATTAAAAATTTAATCCTAGACAAAAGGGATTACTCAAACAACCAAGTCATTGTCGTGCTATTCGTTTAGAGAGGTCACTTGAACAAACTAGTTGTTCAAGCGACCATCCTCTATTCTACGAGTAGCCACGGAATAGACGATGTTTGGATCGCCGGTTTTTGTGTTTATGTTCGAGATCAAAGTATTATTTAGCCATATACAGATTTATATCAAGCTCATAGTTGAAAAACAAAAATAAGCAAGTAACAAAAGGAGAAAGAAGAATAGGTATACCTCTCGATCTTCTAATGTATGACCTTCCTCCTTTTGGACGTCGTGTGGGCGACGATCTACCAAAAGTTGAAGCACCTAGATCGCAAATCTTCTTTTCTTTCTCTTCCTAAGCAAAAGTAAGAAGAGAAACAAGGTTCTTCTCCTCCCTAAAACCAACCAACAAGGAACAAAACAATTCCTTGCCACCGGCCAACTAGGAGGAGGAGAAGATGATGGAAAACAACCAAGACACCAAGGGAAGCCCTATATCTTGTTTCCACCACCTAAGGAGAAGGATTAGAGAGGCTTGGCCACCGGCCAAAGGTTGGAAGAGGGCTGGAAAATAAGCTGGACGCCGGCCACCTTGAAGGAAGAAGAAGAAAAGGAATTACCTTCCTTATTTGGTGCCGCCGAAGCCCAAACCCTAATTCCTAAGCCCTTGCCGCCAACTCCAAAAACCCTAGCTCTCTTGATGATGTTCTCCATGACAACCCCATGCCCTCCTTTTATAGAGTTAGGGATAAGTCATGAATTAATCTCCTCCATTCGTTCTAGGGATTTAATCTCAACCGTCGGATCTAGAGATTTAATCTCAACCGTCGGTTCTTAGAGATTTAATCTCTACCTATGGATCTTAGAATTTTTTTTCTATCCATTGGATCTAAGCTTCATGAGGTGTTAATAGGCTACATTAGGGACCATGAGGAGGAGTTGGATCTTGGCCACCCATGGATCAAGCCCACATAAAGTCCGATCCACTAATGATGATCCAATCCACTAAAGGATCATCATTGATCTACCTCACCAACCCCCATATGATAATATGAGCTCCATATATTATTTGTACATTTTCTCCCCGTGTTTAAGATCTCAAATGTCCATCGATTAATTAATCAACATCTGACTCCTTGAGTAGTACCACTCAACCTTTTCATCATGCCAGACCAAGTCCACCTGCAGGGTTTACATGATGAACCTTATGAGCTCCTCAAGGGAACATCATCATCCTAATATATAGTACACGGTTTCTTCCTATAATCAATGGCACACCATATAAATAATATCATTTTCTAACTTACCGAGCCTATCGATTTAATCTATAAATCTCACCTATTGGTAAATCAAAGAAATGAATACTAAGTATATGTGCCCGTTATTATATCGGGATTAAGAGTATGTACAATATAATATCCGAGGTCTGATTCGATTATGTAGTCAGCAATAAATCGAATCACCTCTAAGTCGGTCCTGCTCAATACACACAAAGTGTACTAGTGTGATTCTATGGTCAAGACAAACCAATACCAAATCACACTACAACCATACCAATGGTTCGTCCAAAGCCATCTCGGTTGTGAGCCTATACTTATACTTTACAAGGAGCCGATAACATGATCTCTCATGTGACACTACACACCATGTTATCTACAATGTAATGTATTAGACAATATGCATAACCATAAAAATGTGCAAACAAAGATCATGTGATTCTTATTTCAAAATAAAGATGTTCATACAAAAGATAGACTTTTCAGTATACATCCCAACAGTTCTCTCCTCCCCCTCAATCCTAGAGGTGGAGGCTTCTTCCACTTCTACCTCCTCCTTGGAAGTTGATGGCCTCTCAACCTCCAATTCTTCACACTCTCCTCTTGACCCGGATGTTGACTCTTCTTCAACTTCCGAATCCTCACTTGCTTGTGAGGAAGAGCTTCCTTCTTCGGCCTCTTCCGATTGAACCGATGAGCATTCTACATCTTCTTCTTCTTCTTGGACTGGTAAATCAAAGAGATGAGTACTAAGTATATGTGCCCATTATTATATCGGGATTAAGAGTATGTACAATATAATATCTGAGGTCCGATTCGATTATGTAGTCAGCAATAAATCGAATCACCTCTAAGTGGGTCCTGCTCAATACAAACAAAGTGCACTAGTGTGATTTTATGGTCAAGACAAACCAATACCAAATCACACTACAATCATTCCGATGGTTTGTCCAAAGTCATCTTGGTTGTGAGCCTTTACTTATACTTTTGAAGGGGCCGATAACATGATCTCCTGTATTACACCACACACCATGTTATCTACAATGTATAGTATTAGACAATATTGCATAACCATAAAAATATGCAAACAATGATCATGTGATTCTTATTTCAAAATAAAGATGTTCATACAAAAGATAGATTTTTCAGTATACATCCCTACAATCTCCCACTTATACTAAAAGACTATGCAGTCCTCAAACTGCCATACATCTGATCCCCATTCGCTCCACATGCCTATCAAAATCTCTCTCCAGAAGGGCCTTAGTGAAAGGATTTGCCAGGTTATCCTCTGATGCAATCTTGGCCACATCAACTTCTCCTCTCTTAAGGATTTCTCGTATCAGGTGGTATTTGCGCTCTATGTGTTTACTAGCCTTATGTGCTTGTGGTTCCTTCAAGTTTGCAACTACACCACTATTATCACAATAAATTGTGATAGTTCTGGACAAACTAGGAATCACATCCAAGTCCATCAGGAAGTTCCTGAGCCACACAGCTTCTTTGGTCGCCTTAGAGGCTACCACATAATCAGCTTCCATGGTGGAGTCCGCCATGCATTTCTGCTTGACACTCCTCCATACAATGGCTCCACCTCCCAAAGTAAACACAAAACCAGAGGTAGACTTACTGTTATCCCTATCAGATTGGAAGTCGGAATCCGTGTAACCCACAGGGAGTAATTGGTCTGCCCGGTAAACCAGTATATAATCCCTAGTCCTTCTCAGGTACTTCAATATATGCTTTATCGCAGTCCAATGTCCCTGTCCTGGATTACTCTGATATCTGCTGACCATGCCCATGGCAAAGCAGATATCTGGTCTCGTACATAGCATCACATACATGAGGCTTCCTACTGCCGAAGCATAAGGAACCGCCTTCATCTCCTCTATCTCCTTAGATGATCTAGGACACATCTCCTTAGATAAAGGAACTCCATGTCTGAAAGGTAGAAAACCCTTCTTGGAGTTCTGCATGCTAAAACGATCCAAAATCGTGTCTATGTATGAAGCTTGGGATAAGCACAACATCCTTTTCCTGCGATCCCTTATAACCTTGATCCCAAGGATGTGTCCCACCTTTCCCAAGTCCTTCATATCAAACTGTTTGGACAGCCATACCCTTACGTCCGATAACACCTTGATATTGTTGCCAATCAACAAAATGTCATCTACGTATAGTACAAGAAATACCACTATGTTTCCGTCACATCTCTTGTATACACAAGACTCATCCGGACTTTGAATAAATCCATAAGACTGGATTACCTCATCAAAGCGGATGTTCCAAGACCTTGAAGCTTGCTTCAATCCATAAATGGACCGATTAAGCTTACACACAAGATGTTATTTTCCCTTTGCAATGAATCCCTCTGGTTGCTTCATATAGATGTTTTCCTCAAGACTTCCATTAAGGAAAGCTGTCTTGACATCCATCTGCCACACCTCATAATCCATATGAGCTGCAATCCATAAGAGAATCCGGATAGACTTAAGCATGGCTACCAGCGAAAAGGTTTCCTCATAATCGATACCCTCTTTCTGAGTATACCCCTTCGCAACAAGCCTCTCTTTGAAGGTCTCAACCTTCCCATCTATTCCTCTATTTCTCTTGTAGATCCACTTGCATCCAATGGTTTTTACACCATCGGGGTGGTTCTACTAGCTCCCAGACCTGATTTGAATCCATAGATTCAATCTCAGCATTCATTGCACTTTGCCAAGATACTGCATCTTTATCTTGGATTGCCTCATCATATGTCAACGGATCAGGTTCGTGTTCGCAAGGGACAAAATCAGAAGATTCTCCCAAGAACATGAATCTTTTAGGCTGTCTCACAACCCTCCCACTACGACAAGGTATCACCTGTGTATCCTCTGTGACACGCGGTGTAGTGACATGTGGTATATCCTCTTGTACCGGTGGTACTAAAGAAGTGACTTCCCCTTTTAACTCCTCTAGAACAATTTTACTCTTGGGCTTGTGGCTCATCACATAGTCTTCCTCTAGAAATCTGACGTTCATGTTAACGATCACCCTTTGATCTCTAGGACTATAAAACAATCCACCCTTCGTTCCCTTGGGATCGCCAATGAACATGCGTACTTCTGTACGAGGTTCCAACTTACCAGCATCTGCCTTCAGCACATGTGCTGGACTCCCCCATATCCGAATATGACTTAGACTAGGCTTTCGTCCAATCCACAATTCTATGGGAGTAGAAGACACTGATTTAGATGGAACCAAGTTCAGAATGTACACCGCCATATCTAGAGCATATCCCCAGAACGAATCTGGCAATTCAGAATAACTCATCATTGATCTAACCATCTCCATAAGAGTCCTATTCCTTCGCTCTGATACACCGTTCTGCTGGGGTGTGCCAGGTGCAGTCAATTGGGATTGAATCCCAGCCTCTGATAAATAGTTCCTAAACTCTCCCAAGAGGTACTCACCACCACAATCAGATCATAGTGTCTTGATACTTTTACCTTGACGTTTCTCCACATCAGCCTTGAATTCTTTGAACTTGTCAAAGCATTTAGACTTGTGGCACATTAGGTAAATGTATCCATATCTCGAGTAATCGTCTATAAAAGAGACGAAATACTCGAAACCACCTCTAGCCTGGATAGACATAGGACCACACAAATCAGAATGAACCAATTCTAACACATCTTTGGCTCTATACCCCTTGGCCTTAAAAGGCCTCTTGGTCATCTTACCCTCCAAGCAAGATTCACAGGTTGGGAGATCCTTCACCACTAATGAACCCAAAGGTCCATCAACTATCAACCTTTGAATTCTGCTTAGGTTAATGTGACCAAGCCTAAGATGTCAAAGATATGTTTGGTTCATTTTCAAAGGTTCTTTTCTCTTATTGGAATTAGAAGATGAGTTATTAACTTCAATTTGCATCGTGGGAGGTTTTAGTTCAAGTGTGTACAAATTTCCTATCAATGCACCCGAACAGATAATGCCCCTATCTCTTCTTATAACAACTCTGTCATTAAAAGAAATAGAATATCCATCCATAAACAATTTAGAAACTGAAATTAAATTCTTTCTAAATAAGGGTACATAAAGGCAATTCTTCAGAACCAATGTTTTATTTTTCTCAAAAGATAAATAAAACGTCTCCCACTGCAATAGTCGCCACCTTAGTGGCAATGCCCAAGTAAATGGTAGTCTCTCCCTCAGCTTGTCGTCGGGTCTCCTGGAACCCCTGCAAAGTATTGCAGACATGATCAGTGGCTCCCATATCTACACTCCAGGTGCCGGTAGATAACACCGCTAATCATATTTCAACGACTAGTCCAAAGGATATACCTTTGTTCTGCTTTGGATTGGGATCATCCTTCTTCCAATGTCCATCTTGCTTGCAAGTGAAGTACTTGCCCTGAGATCCTCCCACCACCCTTGCTCCATCTTGTTTCTTCTTCTTCATGCCTTTCGGCTTAGAAGTAGAAACCTTCTGAGCAACCATGGCCTGAGCCTGAGCAAGCCTTTCTGTCGATTGGAGAATGATATCGACCTGGGTTTCTCCATCGATCTCAGCTCCAAGGACTTCCAGCTCATTCACAGGCTTCAGAGGACCCTCTTCGAAGAGTACATATTTGTACTCCTCAACAGTTAAGACAATATCTAGATTCTTTTCCAATAAACATCATTTGGGTACAGAAAGTTTATTTTCCTTTAGTATCATAACAAGTGGAATGTAAGTCATTTTGAAAATCCTAAGAATCACATAGATCATTACTTTAGATATCAAAAAAATTATTGATTCCTCAAACAATAAAATTTTAAAATCAACCAACACCTCAAAACATCGAGAATATCGTATGCCACGATAGTGTGGACGTATACGAATTCTACATTTGTAAGAGGAGGTTTTACCCATTAATTTTACTATCTTGTCAACCTACCTTTTTAACAAGTAAAATTAATAGTTGGTTTCTATTTGGCCCTACAAATAAAAGCAGTGACTACGATGGGGAGGATACTTATATTTGTATCTAAGTGTTCACCATTACTCGATACTAAGGTAATTATCTCGGGTTATGTGCCTTCCGATGGGGAAGTACACACGCTCCTTGATAATTCCCTATAACCATATTTGACCTAGTGATCCACAAACAAACCCATCCGATATGGAGGAAGACACTCAGAGCCGACGCACAAGTTTGTTTGCATTACTTGTCAAATCGTAATGGAGGCCGTGGGAATTTTAAAAAAAAAATTCCCTCTCCCACTTAGTAATTTGGAATTGAGGAATTTTCCTAGCCTACGACATGCATATCATACAAAAGGAAATAAATATGAAAAATAAATTATTTTCCAACTATTATGGCTTTTGTATTCAATATGTCTCCCGTCGCATCGCCATCTCGTCCGCTCCTCCTACGCCATGTACGAGCCATCCGGAGATCCGAGTCGAGACTAAAACTTATTTTAATTTACATCCATCGATCCTATACTCCATGGGGGAGTGTACATGAAATCTAGATCGAAAGTAAAATAAAATAAAGAGTGGCTAAACAATGTCGTATTTAATTTACAAAAACTAAATACTAGCCTTGTCAACCCCGAGGATTCAACAAAATAAATATTTACACACATACAATCACATACACACATATGACCATAATAGTCGGATCTTATGCTTGCAACCAAAGAGTTAAACTACGCATATCCTACTATTATCCGGCACATATAATACATGAAAAGTGCATAAAAATTAACCGAATCCTAAACACACAAAACCGGAAACCTTGGCTCTGATACCAATTGAAGGGTTTTGCTTATCGAGTTCGTGAGGGGAAACTTCGCTTCCCACTTCACCTCGGTCGTTTGATCATGGCGATCCCTTCGATGTCCCCGGATTAAAAATTTAATCCTAGACAAAAGGGATTGCTCAAACAACCAAGCCATCGTTGTGCTATTCATTTAGAGAGGTCACTTGAACAAACTAGTTGTTCAAGCGACCATCCTCTATTCTACGAGTAGCCGCGGAATAGACAATGTCCGGATCACCGATTTTTGTGTTTATGTTCGGGATCCAAGTATTATTTAGCCATATACAGATTTATATCATGGTCATAGTTGAAAAACAAAAACAAGCAAGTAACAAAAGGAGAAAGAAGAATAGGTATACCTCTCGATCTTCTAATGTATGACCTTCCTCCTTTTGGACGTCGTGTGGGCGACGATCTATCAAAAGTCGAAGCACCTAGATCACAAATCTTCCTTCCTTGGTCTTCCAAAGCAAAAGGAAGAATAGAAACAAGGTTCTTCTCCTCCCTAAAACCAACCAACAAGGAACAAAACAATTCCTTGCCGCCGGCCAACTAGGAGGAGGAGAAGATGATGGAAAACAACCAAGACACCAAGGGAAGCCCTATATCTTGTTTCCACCACCTAAGGAGAAGGAGTAGAGAGGCTTGGCCGCCGGCCAAAGGCTGGAAGAGGGCTGGAAAACAAGCTGGACGTTGGCCACCTTGAAGGAAGAAGAAGAAAAGGAATTACCTTCCTTATTTGGTGCCACCCAAGCCCAAACCCTAATTCCTAAGCCCTTGCCGCCAACTCCAAAAACCGTAGCTCTCTTGATGATGTTCTCCACGCCAACCCCATGCCCTCCTTTTATAGAGTTAGGGATAAGTCATGAATTAATCTCCTCCATTGCTTCTAGGGATTTAATCTCAACCGTCGGATCTAGAGATTTAATCTCAACCGTCGATTCTTAGAGATTTAATCTCTACCTATGGATCTTAGAATTTTGTTTCTATCCATTGGATCTAAGCTTCATGAGGTGTTAATAGGCTACATTAGGGACCATGAGGAGGAGTTGGATCTTGGCCACCCATGGATCAAGCCCACATAAAGTCCGATCCACTAATGATGATCCAATCCACTAAAGGATCATCATTGATCTACCTCACCAACCCCCATATGATAATATGGGCTCCATATATTATTTGTACATTTTCTCCCCGTGTTTAAGATCTCGAATGCCCATCGATTAATTAATTTACTGACCATTAATTAATCAACATCTAACTCCTTGAGTAGTACCACTAAACCTTTTCATCATGCCAGACCAAGTCCACCTGCAGGGTTTACATGATGAACCTTATGAGCTCCTCAAGGGGACATCATCATCCTAATATATAGGACACGATTTCCTCCTATAATCAACAGCACACCATATAAATAATATCATCTCCCAACTTACCGAGCCTATCGATTTAATCTATAAATCTCGCCCATTGGTAAATCAAAGAGATGAGTACTAAGTATATGTGCCCGTTATTATATCGGGATTAAGAGTATGTACAATATAATATCTGAGGTCCGATTCGATTATATAGTCAGCAATAAATCGAATCACTTCTAAGTCGGTCCTGCTCAATACACACCAAGTGCACTAGTGTGATTCTATGGTCAAGACAAACCAATACCAAATCACACTACAACCATTCCGATGGTTTGTCCAAAGTCATCTCGGTTGTGAGCCTTTACTTATACTTTTGAAGGGGCCGATAACATGATCTCCTGTGTGACACCACACACCATGTTATCTACAATGTAAAGTATTCGACAATATTGCATAACCATAAAAATATGCAAACAATGATCATGTGATTCTTATTTCAAAATAAAGATGTTCATACAAAAGATAGACTTTTCAATATACATCCCTACATATTAGTTCTTAGACCTAAAGTCACCATGGTTCCCTACATAAGGAGTTGCATACTTTAGCTTCGTCAAACGTCACCCGTAAATGGGTGGACTATAAAGGCGATTACTGGGTATGTGACAAATTATGCGGAGGGATGTGAGTGATGTAGATGGGATCTATCCCTCCTATATGACGGGGGTGACATCGATATTCTTGATAGAGTGAGACCACGAAGTGCATGGCCATGCCCAAATGAGTCAATATGAGATATTGAGCTCATTTGATTAGAGTGAGTCTACTTGGAGTTCAAGATATAGATTGTACCGAGGATGACACAATCTATGCCTCAATTGGTCAATCTAGATGTCAAGGATAGAGGGACATTGTCACATATTGTGAGAGTCACAATTAGTAGTCACAAAGGTGATGTTGGAGCTCAACATTCTTGTAACTTGGGTAGCAATGATGTGTTGCTAGATACTGCTCATTGTTTATGTTCCTAAATGGGTTTAGGGACATTGCCAACGTTATAAGAACCTATAGGGTCACACACAAAGGGCAATTAGATGGAGATTAGGTTTATATGATGAACCATGAGGATTAGGTTCATGGGATGAACCAAATTGGATTAAGAGTAATCCAAATTAGACTAATTGAGTTGGACTCAATTTGATTCAAGTGTTGAATGAGTCTAATTTAGATTTGATTCATCAAATAAATTTAAATTAATGAATAGAGATTCATTAAATTAAATTGACTTGAATCAAATGGTTGGATTTAATCAACCATGGGAAATAAGAGGTCAAGTTTGACTTGACTTGAGAGGGAAGATGAAAGGACAAGTTTGACTTGACCAAATGCCATGTCATAATGATGACTTGGCATGGCTGGCCAATGATGATGCTCCACATCATCATTGACTTATCAGGTGGTGTCACCTCATGAGAGAGACCAAGAGCCATTGGCTCTTGGAGTTACATGCATGCATGTAACCTCCCAAGCCTTGAAGTGGCCGGCCACTCCATTAGATGGTATTTTTTTTGGTGAGTTACTTGAACTTCATCTTCTTCCTTGGATCATCCTCTCAAGCTCCCTCTCCTCCTTGGCAGAACCATCCAAAGAGTGCTAGCACACTCAAGGTTGTGTTTTTCTCCACCTATTTCTTGTGTGGTTACCAATAGAGGAGGGTTCACTTGACACTAGAGTTCCGACAAGCTATTTGGACGAGCGAGATTTGCGAAGGGCGTCACATCGAGGGCAACACTCTCAACTTCTAGATCTAAGGTATATCTAGGTTTAGTAAACACATACATGT
Source organism: Wurfbainia villosa (assembly GCA_025175895.1). Lineage (NCBI taxonomy): Eukaryota > Viridiplantae > Streptophyta > Magnoliopsida > Zingiberales > Zingiberaceae > Wurfbainia > Wurfbainia villosa. Next base: position 37,806,091 of record CM045992.1, on the reverse strand, counting down.
TTTTTTTTGTTTTAATATATCTTCGCACGGATCCGTGGCCGGACTTCCAGGGTTTCCGCAACTCAAAAAGCAGTTTTTGCGGCTCGGAAAGTCCAACAGTGGTATCAGAGACACGTGTGAAGCATGTATGTGTTTCGTTTTTATAATTTTTGTATTAGATATAAAAATTATAGTATTTTATGTTTCTATAAATTTCCTATTTTTATAGAAATTTTGGGTATTTTTCTCGAAGAGTTGAAGCGACGAGTGTTGGGACACTTGTAGGCTTCAACCATCGAGAAAAACTCTCTGAAACGGCGAGTTCTCGCTTTAAGTTTTTGGGACAGTGACTTAAGTCACTATAAGATCGTAGTAGGGACACTCGCAAAGTTTATTTTGTGAGTAGGGGCACTGCCCCTATCCCCGAAAGTGGCCTTGTCCCGCGATCGCGCCCGAAAACCACTTAGCGGGACCGTTACGGAGAGGTGACTCATAAAATTGAAAAAAAATAGGAAAACTTTTAGAAATTTTCTGTAAAAATACATAATTTAGAATTATGTATAATTCTGCAATTGTCATGGCCAAAGAATCCCAATATAATTGGATTATGATGTGTTGTAATTCATAATACGACCTGTGTGCCGTTTTTGTGGTTGTGCATGTTGTATAGAGCATGCGACCTGTGCGTCGTACCTCTTCTTTTGAAATTCTAGTTGTAAATAGTTTTAGACTCGAATGTAACTCGAGTTTCATATTTGTAATGTACAAAAATGGAGCAGTGGAAAGTCCACTTGTAGACGAAGTTACGAGAAGGGTGCCGATGACACATTGCGGTCAAAGGAAGCGCTTGGAGAAGCCGCTACCCTAGGTTGACCGTCCGATCTTCTCATTGGATTGAGAAGATCGTAGTAGGGCCATGACCTAATCACAATTAATATATATATATGTATATATATATATATATATATATATATATATATATATATATATATATATATATATATATATATATATATATATATATTTGTTATGCTTGTATGTATGTGATGCATGCTAGTAGAATAATGCTTGTATGTATATGATGCATGCTAGAATAATGCTTGTATGTATGTGATGCATGCTAATATAGGATAATAAAGGGTTCAATGCATATATGATACACATTACGATTAGATTAGATCTTAATCGAATCAACTCGTAAATGCCTACCAAGTCCTTGATACCCATCACTACCTCGATCATTTGTAGTTGTTGAATCTACCAAAGTAGAGCAACACATATTATCTTGGTAGGGTGCGGAGGGACAATCTTGGTCCCGCCTATCACGGCTTGGGTTAGAGTAAGCTCAATTAGATTGAGTAAAACTAGTTAACTCAATTGGATCGAGTAGAACTATAGACATATTCCAACCGTTGGAAAGATAGGATAAGATCACATTTACACTAAATCTTGGGCGATTTAGCCAAAGCTAACTCAAGGTCTTTTGTAAATGTGGGTCTTGATCCTATAACAAGAGTTGCATAGAAATGTAATCGGTAATGTGTTAACCACCGATTGTACTAAGTCTTGGGCGATTTAGCCAAAGCTAACTCAAGGCTTAGTATGATGTGGATCTTGTCCCGCAAGAATTATAGCTAGTTTGTATGAATCTAATAATGTGGTTTGACCACATCCATAACTCGATTCTATAAAATTCATATAATTCAGTGGGAGAATCATTTGATTAAAGGCCTAATTAAATGATAAAAGGAATATGATATTAATTCTCTGCATTGTATGTTGTAGATAACTATGTCGACAAACACGAACACTCTCTCTCTCTGTTCTGTCCTTGAGAAGGACAAGCTCAATGGAGCAAATTTCTTGGTGATGCACAGAACGAGAATTGTTCTCACCCAAGAAAGGAAGTTATGCGTCTGGAGCATCCCATTCGGAGGCACCTCACCTTGCCTCACCTCGCGGTGACAAAGATGCTTACAAGAAGCATCAAGATGATGCATTAGATGTGTCATGTCTAATGCTCGCGACCATGAACTCTGAGCTTTAGAAGCAACACGAGTTCATGAATGCTTATGATATGGTTGGACATCTTGGTCAACTATATCAAGGACAAGCAAGGCATGAGAGATATGAAGTCTCTAAGGCATTGTTTGGGTCCAAAATGCAAGATGGGACTCCCGTAAGTCCATATGCACTCAAGATGATTGGGTACGTAGAAAACCTACAAAGGTTGGGATTCCCACTTGGCCAAGAGCTAGCCATTGACTTAATCTTGTAGTCTTTTCCGCAAAGCTACAATCAATTTGTCATGAATTACAACATGAATGAAATTGATAAGCCACTGCCTGAGATGCTCAGCATGTTGAGAACTGCTGAGCTCAACCTTAAGAAGGGAAAATCTGATGCCATTTTGATGGTGCAAAAGAAGAAAGGCAAGGGCAAGCCTAAAGGTAAGGGAAAGTCCCAAGCCAAGGGCAAAGGCAAGGAATTGAAACCCAAAGGATGGGTGGCCAAGGAAGGGGCTTGCTTCCACTGCAAGGAAGCTGGACACTGGAAGCGTAACTGCAAGGCATACCTGGAAGATCTTAAGAAGAAGAGAAGTGAGACTTCTACTTTAGGTATAAATGTTATAGAAGTCAATCTATCTATTTCTTCAACATGGGTATTAGATACCGGGTGTGCATCTCACATTTGTACCAATGTGCAAGCGCTGAGAAATAATAAGGCATTGACAAAGGGCGAGGTGGACCTACGAGTAGGCAATGGAACAAGAGTTGCTACTGTTGCTATAGCAACTTATGATCTATCTCTGCCCTCTGGGCTTGTACTAGAATTAGATGAATGTTGTTATGTGCCTGCCTTAACTAAGAACATAATTTCGATTTCTTGTTTGGACAAGAAAGGATTTACATTTATAATAAAGAACAAATGTTGTTCAGTTTATTTAAATGATATGTTCTATTATAGTGCACCTATAATGAACGGACTCTACTTTCTAGACTTAGAGAGCCCTATCTATAACATAAGTACCAAAAGGTTCAAGTCAAATGAGTTGAACTAAACCTATCTCTGGCATTGTCGCTTAGGTCACATAAATGAGAGTCGTTTATCTTAGCTCCATAAGGATGGGCTGCTAGACTCATTTGATTTTGAATCATATGAGACATGCGAGTCTTGCCTTTTAGGCAAGATGACCAAGACTCCCTTTAGTGGACACAGCGAAAGAGCAACAGAATTGTTAGGACTTATACATAGTGATGTATGTGGCCCTTTCAATGTTGCAGCTAAAGGTGGTTACAGGTACTTCATTTCATTTACTGATGACTTCAGTAGATATGGTTATGTGTATCTCATGACACATAAATCAGAATCCTTTGAAAAGTTCAAAGAATTTAAGAATGAAGTACAAAACCATCTTGGCAAGAGTATTAAGATACTTCGATCAGATCGAGGTGGGGAATACTTTAGCCATGAGTTTCGTGACTATCTAGCTGAGTGTGGGATTCTATCCCAACTCACTCCTCCTGGAACACCACAGTGGAATGGTGTATCCGAAAGGAGGAATCGTACCCTATTAGATATGGTACAATCTATGATGAGTCACACAGATCTTCCTATATCCTTTTGGGGATATGCTCTAGACACAGCAGCCTTTAGCCTTAACCGTGTACCATCCAAGGCTGTGATAAAGACACCATATACGATATGGACAGGGAGAAATCCCAAGATGTCTTTCATGAGGATTTAGGGTTGTGAGGCTTACGTTCGACGTTAAGTCTCAGACAAACTGGGACCCAAATCCGAGAGGTGCTATTTTGTTGGATATCCCAAGGACACAAAGGGATATTACTTCTACATTCCCAGTCAGCACAAAGTGTTTGTGGCAAAGATTAGGGTTTTTCTAGAAAGGGATTTTGTTTCTAGAAAAACTAATGGGAGTATGTTCGATCTTGAAGAAATTCAAGATAAGGACCATAGCACTGAGGCCTTGATGGAGGTTGAACAGGAACCACAAAGTGTTGTGACTGATGAGATTGTTGCACAAAGAGTTGTGGAACAACCACATGTTCATGTAGACCTACCTCTTCGCAGGTCTGATAGGGTACGTCGTCAGCCTGAGAGATACTCATTTCTCTTGTCTGACCATGATGACGTTATGCTCATTGAGAATGAGCCTACCTCATATCAGAAAGCTGTGATGAGCCCAGATTCTGAGAGATGGCTAGAGGCCATGAGATCCGAGATGGAATCCATGTACACCAACCAAGTATGGACTTTGGTTGATCCATCTGAAGGGGTCAAACCCATTGGGTGTAAGTGGGTCTTTAGGAGAAAGACTGACATGGATGGACTTACGCATACCTATAAGGGCCGATTGGTGGCTAAAGGTTTCAAGAAAATTCATGGTATTGACTATGATGAAACCTTTTCTTTAGTGGCGATGTTTAAGCCCATTCGGATCTTGCTGTTGGGGATCGTTTGGAAGCTAGAGGGGGGGTGAATAGCGCTTTTCGGTTTCTACAAAAATGATTAGCAGAAGCAAGCAAAAATAATATATGTAAAAAAACAAAAACAATGCTAACAAGGCCTTTACGTGGTTCGGAGATAACGCTCCTACTCCACGGTGATCCTTAAGGTGGATCAACCCAAGCAATTCCACTAAGAAGCTTTCTCTTTACAAAGACCTCCTCTTCTTACAAAGATGACAATGAAGATTTGAGAGGAGGAGGGAGATTAATACACTTAGAAAGCTTGGAAAACTTGTGGGAGCTTAGAAGAATGATCATAATATAAGCATTAGCCCCTTCTTGCTCCCCTTGGGCTCTTTTTATAGGAAAGAGCCTCTTTTTCCTGTTGGAGGTCTATCAGTCGACTGATGACTTACATCAGTCGACTGTCGCCGATTCTAATGGCTTATGAACAGCCGGATTCATGGGATTTGCAGTCGTCATCGCCAACGGGAAGACTATCACGATCGCCAACGATGGCGCTCGATTGATATCGCCAGAGCCGATCGCCACGGCCACGGCTGCCATTCTGCTTGTGGCGATTGCCAATAATGGCAATGATCGCACTAGATCGCGGCCGAACCGAGTTGACTCTCACCGCTCGACCGATAACCCCGATCACCGCTACATCTTCCACAACTCTAATGTCAAGATTTAAGGGCCGCCTGATCGACACCATGTTCCAATGATCGGCACACCCTAAGTATGACTAATTCATACTTGAAAACATAACCTAAGCCTAGACTTAACCTTCTAGCTTCTCCATCACCTCGCCCAGGATTTCTTTGAGTCCAGACTCCATCCATGCGCTTGCCTTCAAAAAGCTTCCTTCTGCTTTCCATGCTTTGGTTTTCTTCTTTGCCAAAGTACGCTTGACTTTACGCCGCAAGAAGACTACATGCTTGGACTTATGCCGCCAAGACTTTCCTTTGGTCTTTCTTTTCCAAGGACTGCTTGGACTTTACGCAGCCAAGACTACATGCTTGGACTTACGCTGCCAAGACCAAGACCTTTCCTTTGACTTCTCTTTGACAAGATCACGCTTGGACTTGTCTTTTACCAAGTCTTCATACTTGGATTTTCCTGTCACTTAAACATGTTTACAATTAGATCACAAAACATTGCCTAACTTAGATGATTATCCAAACATCAAAATATATAAATGCTTGGGGCATTGTTGCACCAACAATCTCCCCCTTTTTGATGTTTGGCAATCATTTAAGTTAGGTCTTTAACACATACATATAAACATATTTCAATATGAAATCTAACTTAAATATCCCTTCTCCCCCTTTGACATACAACAAAAAGAGAAGAGTTTATCCAATAAGTGCAGGAAGAATTGATATATCTTGAACAAAGGTATAAAATTGATATGAAGCTCCCCCTAAATCCCAGACATGTTTCATGATGGGGAAATAACATGTGAAGCAAGGCATAATCAATAGAATAAGCAAATATGTCCTAGCCTTGCACCAACAATTATAGAAATTAAGGATGTAGCACCCCCTAAACCAGTGCACCAAGAAAATCCACCTTTCCATACAAGTTATCATGTATATACTGTGGAAATCATATAATGTCCAAAATTGAACCTTTTAACCGATGAAAAATCGTTTTCTATTCCAAAACAGTGTCACTTCGACCGAATAGGCATCACCAATCGTTCGGCCTTGGCAATGACTACCAATAACTGATCAATCGATATCGAATAAAATCGAAAATCAAATTTTGATCCAAGGTTTGAAAATGCGTAGAAAATTCCGTGGGTGTCCAAAAATCACGAAACTCGTCATACACATTTTATTCGACTAATATAACATATGAAAAATATTAGACGAAAAATATGCTCATCAGATTAATGGATTGATACGATATTCAAAATAACAAAATTATGACACAAAAAGTGTAATTGTATCGTATCAATATTCATAACTTCGTACTATATGCTCAACTTCTAAACTGGACAAATAACAAGTTGTAGACACTAATAGAAATGAATTAAAACAAGGACACAATTTCATTTCATTAATCAAAAGTTATGACACAAGTAGGAGTTTATGCCGTACATACGGCCAAAAAAAAATAATAAAAAAAAAAATGAGCTAACGATCGTCGTCCTCAGCATCCATCGGTGCAGATGACTATCCATCGTGAGGTGGGTGTCCAGGTGCAGCAGGGCAGAGAATCGCCAAGATGTCCTGCTGCTGCAGATGCACCCCTCTCACGAGGGAGAGGAGCTCCTGATGCTCCTGGCGAAGCTCCTGATGCTCTAAGCGCAGATCCTCAAAACGTGTGTCTACCCGCTCCGCAAAAGCATCGAAACGGGAAACGAAGGATGGATCTGGCATAACAGTATCACCTGCAGCAGTCTCCCCCGCATCTGCTCCCTCAGCAACACCTTCAGCAACTCCTTCTACAGCGGCATCCTCTGGTGCCGGAGCGCCACCTGCTAGCCATCGTGCTGGGTCCCAAAAAACGGATCCTCTGTCGGCCTTCAGGCCCACCAAGGAGAAGCTCCGTCGAGTCATCTGATCATATTTTCTATTTATGACTTTAATGACTCCTATATTGACATCAATGCCTACGGAGCTGAGCCATTGAGTAAGGACATTTCCAAAAGGAATATGAACCTTCCCATTGTTTGGCCTTATGAAATGAGTGATGGAAGGTATTGAGGCCAATATTGATGTCTAAGTATGAACGAAAGAGATGCATGAGAAGTAAGTGTGGAGGGCGAACCAAAGCCAAACCACGGGTAACTATAGGGAGAAGACAATGAGCAATGACCTTATAAAGGACATTGTCAGAGGCAGAAAGTTCTTGTGATTGAAATAGATTGGTGTTCAAAGGTCGAGGAGAATGATAGAAAGTAGTGTGAAGGAAATCCAAAGAAATCTCCTCAAAAGGAGGTGGAAGAGGTTCACTCCAAGATGGATATCAGATGAAATCATTCTCAGAAGAGAGACAACCGAGAAAAAATCACCGGATCCGAGGATCGAATCAGATCATGTTGAGCAACGCGAGTCCGGTATCTCAGCCCATCTCCAGCCGGTCGTAGGTTGTTGAAAAATTCAAAGAGAAGAGTGATATTAACATGATGTTCACAAAAGACTAAAGACTCAAGTTTGTAATGTTGAATGATTTGAACAATGTCAAAACAGTAGTCTTTAAGAAAATTGGGATCCATTGATCTAGGTGGAATAAGTTGGAATTTGTTTTTATTGAAAGCATTTTCAAGTGTGGAGTTTGGAAATCGAGGATCGATAGGGGGTCGAGGGTTTGACGGGCCCTCGTTGGTCGAAGGTGCCCGGGTACGCTTAGTAACAAAGTGCTTAAGTCTAAATGTGTGAAAAGACAACAAAAAAATATGCACAATGTAGGTTAAGGATGATGCATGGACAAAGACACCAAGACAAGCATGGGTTAGTGAAATACAATCATAGAAACAAACAAACATTGATCAGGAATAAAGAATATACCTAGGCGGCATGGTGAACAAAGAACAGTGCCGGACCACGGAACCCTAGCCGAGTGACTGGAAACTAGGGCGCGAACGGAGTGACAAGAGGAGGTCCTTGAGTCGGAGAGCACTCCAAATGGGAGCACCGGTCGGTGAAGTCACCGGAAAAGCGAGGGAGAACGGCTAAATGGCGCGGTGGAGGTTTGTCGGAAGAGGAAGAGGAGAGAAAATCGGGATGGCTTGGCGAGTCGAACCGGTGGAAAGCCCTAAAAAATCGACATCCGACTGTTAGTCGGCGGTGATGGGGATCGATCGAACATCGATATCGAATGATTACGTATCGTCGATCGGTAGCATAAATGGCGATCGGCCGATAGACATCGATCAGGCCCGACGATTGCATACGAATGATTACATGCGCGGCGATCGACTACCATAAATGGCGGATTGAACTGATAACTGGCTGGTAAGCCGGTTCGCTCGTTATATCGATCGATAGCCGAATCAAGGTACGGTCGGTGATATCGATCGATAACCTTAGCCTTTTCGGCCAGATTAAAAAATTCATAATTAATTCAATAAAGATCAAAAAATCACGAAATTTTGTAGGTAATATTTTTAGAACATTTCCTATCAAGGAAAAATTATTTTAAAATTATATCACCTCTAGATTTTGATATTGACACAATCTTGCGATTTTGCAAAAGTTATGATATTTTTGCAAAACTTTGTATCACTTTGGCTTATCAATAGGAAATTGTTTCTCAAGATTTGATAGACATAGTTTAAATTTTGTTTTATTTGACATTTCCAATCATATTCTTGGAGCTATATGCACATTAATTGTACATAGGCCTTCCCAATGATTGGTCCAATGAAGGATTAATGTCTCTAGATGACACTTTGGTTCATAGTAATGCATCATAACAAGCATGATGATCCAAGTGCATCTTCCTAACATCTCATATGTTGTCTAGGTGGCTCAATACAAAAATCATGGTTTCCTAAGTATTTTGTGAGATGGTTAAAGGTATAAATCCTAGTATTTCTATAGGATCATGCAAACCTACATTTCTATTCTACAAAGCACATTCCAAGTTCTCTCCTAAGTGATGAAAATTCTATTTCGGGGAGAGGCTTGGTAAAGATGTCACTAGGTTGGACTTAGATTCAATGTAATTAAGCTCAATGTCCCCTTAGCCACATGGTCTCTAATGAAGTGATGTTTCACTTCAATGTGCTTGGTCCTAGAGTGATGCACCGGATTCTTGGTCAAGTTAATGGTGCTCACATTATCACAAAATACTTTCATGTTGGAGTAAGATAGCTCATAATCTTCTAAGGTATGTTTTATCCATAATAATTGAGCTACACAACCACCCATAGCCACATATTCGGCCTCGGTGGTGGATAAAGCAACACAAGGTTGCTTCCTACTACTCCAACTCACTAGGGAGGACCCAAGGAATTGACATCCACCACTAGTACTCTTCCGATCCAATTTGCAATCGGCATAATCGGAATCGGTGTACCCAACCAAATCAAAGGACCTAGTCCTAGGGTACCATAGACCTACATTTAGTGTGCCTTTAACATATCTTAAAATTCTCTTAACGGCAACTAAATGAGATTCCTTAGCGCATGATTGATACCTAGCACACATACCAACCGCAAATAATATGTCGGGTCTACTAGCGGTTAAATACAAGAGGCTACCAATCATGCTCCTATAAAGGGTAAGATCTATTTGTTTTCCTTCACTATCACTATCTATTTTAGTATTGGTTGCCATTTGAGTTGACACTACCTTAGCATTTTCCAAACCAAATTTCTTAATCATTTCCTTAGCATATTTGGTTTGATAAATGTAAATTCCTTCACTTGTTTGTTTAACTTGCAAACCTAGGAAGAAATTTAATTCTCCAACTAGACTCATCTCAAACTCTTTCTCCATATTTTGAATAAAGTCTTGAAGAAGTTTATCATTTGTTGACCCAAAGATAATGTCATCGACATACACTTGGGCTATAAAGATGTCATTAGATGTTGATTTTATAAAGAGAGTTTGATCTATACTACCCCTTTTGAAATTCTTAGAGATTAGGAAAGTTGACAATCTTTCATACCAAGCCCGGGGAGCTTGTTTCAAACCGTATAAGGCTTTCCTAAGCTTGTATACATGGTTTGGGTAGTCCGTATTTTCAAACCCGGGAGGTTGTTCTACATACACCTCTTCCTTAATAAACCCATTTAGGAATGCCGATTTGACATCCATTTGATGGAGTTTGAAACCCATATAGGAGGCATATGCTAAAAGTATTCTAATGGACTCTAATCTAGCAACCGGGGCATATGTTTCATTATAATCAAGTCCTTCAACTTGATTAAAACCCCTTGCAACTAATCGTGCTTTATTTCTAGTGATATTCCCTTGGTCATCTAGTTTGTTCCTAAAGACCCATCTTGTAGTAATAATAGTGTTTTCACTTGGTCTAGGAACTAACTCCCACACTTGACTCCTATCAAATTGAGCCAACTCATCTTGCATTGCTAAGATCCAATCCGGATCAAGTAATGCATCTTTAATGTTTTTGGGCTCAATTTGAGAAATTAGAGCTATATGACTAGTGGGATCCCTATGGAATGACCTAGTCCTAACTCCTTGAGATAATTCACCCACAATTTGATCTAATGGGTGACTTTGATGAACTCTTATGGTTCTAGGAGGTGTATCAAGTTGAGTTTGATCATGATTAACTTCAATCCTATGTTCATCATCAGAGTCATCCCTTACTCCCCCTTGATCATTACCCCCTAAGGTTAAATCTTGCAATTGTTGGGTAATTCCTTGATTTTCATTGTTTATGTCATCATAAATAGGGGATTTCCTAAAGTATGTATTTGAATTTTCATCAAATTGAACATTCGAAGATTCTTCAATCTTTTGAGTCCTTTTATTGTAAACTCTATATCCTACACTAGTGGATGAGTATCCAACTAGGATTCCCTCATCTGCTTTGGACTCAAACTTACTTAGGTTATCTTTGGTATTTAAGATATAGACTTTACATTCAAAGACCTTAAAATAATGAATTGTTGGAATTGTACCATTCCACAATTCAAATGGAGTTTTTCTTAAGAACCTATGAATCAATACCCTATTTTGGATATAGCAAGCGGTATTAACCGCTTCCGGCCACAAGTAGCTAGGTAAGGAATATGCATTAAGCATTGTCCTAGCCGCTTCTTGTAGGGCACGATTTTTCCTTTCCACAACCCCATTTTGTTGGGGTGTTCTAGGACAAGAAAATTCATGCTTGTACCCTTGTTCTAAGAAAAAAGTTGAAAAGTTAGAATTCTCAAACTCTCCACCATGATCACTACGGATCCGGTTGATTTTGAGTTTTCTTTCATTTTCTACTCTTTTGCTAAATCCTATGATTATTTCTAAAGTTTCATCTTTATTTTTCAAGAAAAACACCCAAGTAAACCTAGAAAAATCATCTACTATTACCAAGCAATATTTACTACCAATTATAGATGGGGTACTATGGCAATCAAATAGATCCATATGTAATAATTCTAACGGTAAAGCGGTACTAAGTAAATTTTTACCTTTGTGTGATGTTTTTGATTGCTTCCCTTCTTGGCAAGCATCACACATCTTGTCCTTGAGAAATTTGACTCTAGGCAATCCTTTGACTAGCTTCAATTTTGCTATTTTGGCTATATTCTTCATGTTAATGTGTCCTAGCCTCCTATGCCAAAGCCAACTTTCTTCCTCTTTTGCAATAAGACACTTAGTGGAAGAATTAATAGCATAGGATAAATCAACATAATATATATTTGATTCCCTAAAGCCTACTAACATGCAATCATTTATAGTTTTGTGTCTTATAAAGCATTTTGAGAAATCAAATTTAACATTAAAATTTGCATCACATAATTGGCTTACACTAAGTAAATTAAATTTCATATTTTTAACTAATAGAACTTTATGAATGGCAAGATTGGGAGATACCTCAATGGTGCCCTTTCCTAGAATTTTAAGTTTACCGCTATTACCAAATGACACCTTTCCTTTGCTAGTATGGTTGATAGTGGAGAATTTTCTCTCATCCCCGGTCATATGCTTTGAGCATCCACTATCGACTATCCACATGCTTGGTTCTTCTACCTATATCACATAAAAGATACAATCCTTAGGTACCCATATCTTAGGACCACTAGCATCAATTACAAATTTCATAGGTATCCATGCCTTTCTCCCCTTGCTTTAAATCATTTATTTTCTACTAACTAAGGATGCAAATGCTACCTCTTTCTCCTTAGGTCTATATCCTAATCCGGCCTTATTGTAAATTGCCCTTTGATCCTTAATAATCATATCTAAATATTTAGAACCATTAGTGAACTTTTCTAGGCATGCTCTTAGTTTACCTATTTCTTTTCTTAACTCATCATTTTCATCCCTAAGAGTACAATCATCATGGTCACTAGATGGTTTATCACATGATGCATCTACATTCTTAAATGACTTGATCTCTAATTTTAGATCCTTAATCCTAGTTTTTGATCTATTTAAAGCATTTTGTAAGCATGCAATAGTCTTATAAAGTAAATCTACTTTGGGTGAGTTGTTTACCTCATCATCATCACTTGATGATGATTCATCGCTTGAAGAGGAAGAAGACTCCTCGCTTGAGCTTCCGGTTTCTTCCAATGCCATGAGGGCTAAGTTCTGGGTTGTATGGCAAACTTCTTCATCGTCGGAAGACTCCTCCATACTTAGAGTATCCCATGTTTGTGCCATCATCGCCTCCTTCTTCTTCTTTGAAAGGGAAGCATCTCCATTTGGAAGCATCTTAATCTTATCTTATCATAAGGAGAGCTCTTGATCCCTACTTGAAAGGGAAGTATCTCCATTTTATCTTATCTTAAGGAGAGCTCTTGATCCCTACTTGAAAGGGAAGCATCTCCATCTTGTCATAAGGAGAGCTCTTGGTCCCTACTTGAAAGGGAAGCATCTCCATCTTATCATGAGGACACATGCATTCATAACATAAGAGTACCCTAAAGGGGTCCTAAAGTATAAACATGTTCATCATACAAGCATATTTCGTGGCACATTACATCATAAACATGAAGCATATTTCCTTGGCATATTCATGGCATATTAAATCACTAAAACATGTTCATCACCTAAGCATATTACATCATCAACATGTAGCATGTTTCCTAAGCATATTCAAGGCATATTAAATCATAAAAACATGTTCATCGCCTAAGCCTATTTCATGGCACATTACATCATAACATGAAGCCTATTTCCTAGGCATAATCATGGCATACTAAATCACAAAACATGATCCACATCTAGGTATGTTTCATGGCATACTATATCATAAACATGTTCATCACCTAAGCTTATTTCATATTGCATTGAATCATAACCATATACATCACACAAGCATAGTTCATGACATATAAACAAACAAAAACCATACCCTTAGCACAACTACATGTGGGGGGGGGGGTGTTTTCATGAAACCCTAACCCTAAAACCATGGGTTGGCCGAATCTTGTAAGGGGCTTGAGCTTGGGTTTTGTCCCCTAAAGATCACTCATGAAGCCTTATAACTAATCATAGTATCATTAGAGATATTTTCATGCAACCCTAACCCTACTTTCATTGGTTGGCCGAATCTTGTAAGGTTAGATCCTTGGACTTTTGTCCCCTAAAGTTCATTCATAAGCATTATTACTTACCCTAGTGTCATTAGGAACATTTTCATGAAACCCTAACCCTAATTATATGGGTTGGCCGAAACATGGAATGGGTTCAAACTTAGGTTTTGTCCCCTAAAGTCCATTCATCAAGCATTATTACTTAACCTAGTGTCATTAGGAACATTTTCATGCAACCCTAACCCTAATTATATGGGTTGGCCGAAACATGGAATGGGTTCAAGCTTAGGTTTTGTCCCCTAAAATTCATTCATAAGCATTATCATGGCCTAACCTCCTAAGAGGGAGTTGTCATAAAAACCCTAACCCTAAAAGGCCTTGGTGGCCGAAACCTATAAGGGCACCAAGTTGGAACTTTTGTCCCCTAAAAGGGTCCTATAGTGAGCATACAACCTATAGAAGTTCCCTAGAAACATTTTCATGAATCTTAGCCCAAGAAAACTTGAGTGGCCGAAACCTACAAGGGCTACAACTTCATCGTTCTTACAGGAAATTCACTTACGAAACTAATACACTGCAGGTGAGGGGAAACTTACATCCTTCGCTTTGCTTGAGAGATGACCTAATGGGAGTCACCTAGCTTTCTCCTAGCTTGAAGGGGGTCTCGGCCAAAGGAAGAAGAAGGGGGGGGGGGGGGGGGGGGGTTGGTTTCGGTGAGGATGAAGAGGAGAGGAAGAAAATGGCAAAAAGGAAACTTCCTTCTTCTTTATAAAGGGAGGAAGAGAAGTTTCTCTTTTCTTTGTCATGCCTCTTCACTTACCCTTCTTCCACTTATCTATAAATTCCCCTCTTCCTCTAATGATATAATTCTATTGGGCTTATGGTTAGTGGGTGCATCTATAGGGCTTGGCTATCTCTAGAGATTTGGGGTTCAATTCCTAGGCTTTGCATCTTTTTTTTCTTTTGGCTTATTTTCTTTTATTTTTCCCAAAAAACCCACATAAAGCCTATCATCATAAGGCCAAAATTCTCGTAAAATTGCTAGAAATTTTACGGGAGTTACATAGATCTCATCTACATCCCTCCACATAATTTGTTACATACCCAGTAATCGCCTTTATTGTCTAGCCATTTACGGGTGACATTTGACGAAGCCAAAGTATGCAACTCCTTATGTAGGGAACCATGGTGACTTTTGGTCGAAGGAATAATAGTCATACTAATAGTTACATGAGAAAGTATATGAAACTCATATAACGATCCATCATACTTTTTCATGGTGGGTCATTCAGTATACATTCTCCAATGCATACCCATGTGTCAATTTGATATCTCATATTCTTGAGTTGTGAGATTAAGTCATCGAGTTGACCTACATGCTAGTCTCTATGCATTAACATTGTCCCTGAATGTTAATACTTGACTAGTAATGATTAAGAGTAGTGTTCTCTATATCATCTCATTATTGATTCAACCAATCAATTGATATAGATAAGAACATTCTACTTAAAGACGTTATTATACTTAGTTATTTTGCACCAATACAAGTAAATATAATATTCATGCCTTTATAAATAGGAATATGATACAATAATATCCATACAACAATCATCACATGATTGGCTCTAGGGCTTTCACTAACAAATACCTCTCCGAAAAGCGAGTTTTGGGGACTCGTTTTCGAATCCAAATTTTTATTCGTATTGTGATCTTCTCTCGATCACATCGTCTTCGACACGAGGCTAGTGACTCCTACGAAGACGAGGCTCGTAGCTTGGTGAAGCTATCTCGACGGTACTCGGCGTGGATACAGATAGAGGAAATTCTAGTGAGAGTTGCTCCAGTTGATATCATTCCCACTGCACGTGATATGTCATGTATAACTAGCATAATTTCCTTTTATTGCAAAATTTGAAATTGCAATTAAGTTTACACATGTTGTAATTTGCATGTGTGTGGTGTGTATGTTGTAATAAATTAGATTTATTGATTTTTAATTCTTCTGCTGTGCATATATTTACGAAACATGTTCGAACACACACTCGCCGTAGTGCCGGAAACCCAACAGTGGTATCAGAGCTCAGGTTGTGTTTCGACATAATCGTAAAATTGTTTTGCGATAGTCATAATTATATTTATGAAAATTTTCTACTTTTGGAAAGTTTAGAAGTATTTATGAAAATTTTCTAATTTTGAAAAGTTTAGAAGTATTTATGGAAATCTTCTACTTTTAGAAAGTTTAGAAGTATTTATGGAAATTGACACTTTCCATAAATAAAATATGTTATTAGATTTGGAAATTTGTTTCCTAATTTAATCATGATTTGATTTGGGGATCAAATCTAAAACATATTTTATTTCCATAAATAGTTTTGACAATTTAAGAAATTTATTTCCTAAATTAAATTTGACTTTCCTTAATTAACACTTTCCATAAATAAAATATGTTATTAGATTTGAAAATTTGTTTCCTTATTTAATCATGATTTGATTTGTTGAATCAAATCTCAAACGTATTTTATTTCCATAAATAGTTATGATATATAAGGAAATTTTTGTACATGCCATAATTATATATCATGTAATTGCATTAGATGCATATCATTATGTCATGTGTGTCGTGACATGTAGATGTATGTCATGTATGTCATGTCATGTTGATAATAGTTATTTGAATGCAAAGAGGATGAGACATTAAAACTCTTACACAATATTAAAGCATACACCTTCCATTAATATGGTTAGAACCAGAGTTCTACTTCTTGTTTGGGTTGTTGGACTCTCTCCATGCCTGATTTGAACCTGAACATGTTCAAACCATGGAATAGTTTAACACTAATATTGTAAGAGTCAGAGGTCAATCGTTAGCTTTGGTTGTTGGACTCTCTCCAAACTGGGATAATTGGTTGAATGTGCTCTAACCATATTAAAACTATTTCTCGATTAATGGGTTGACTTTAACCTAGAGAATCGGCTTGTTGGAGTCTCTCCAAGGTCGATGTGAAGGGAGGTGAAGTTGGGTGTTATGCATATGATGTATACTTGTTAATGAGTTAACAACCCAATGTATATGTGAACATTCAATTAGTTGATAGTACATTGTGATAGTTGCATATATGTGATATGCAATCGGTATACTTGATACCTACCATTGTAGCTATGAATGGCTTGTTGGACTCTCTCCAAGGTTGTTCATATCTATGTTGGATATCAACCCGTTCGGAGATGGACCTACGTTCTCCCGAAGTGATTTTGGGGTTTTTAATTTTGAAAAATGAATGGGAGTTATAAATGTATGTTGTACATTTTAAATCATCTTTCTCATATATGCTCGATTTGTATTTCTAGGTTAATTGATTGATCATGATGTCTTTGAATTTGCGCTTTATTTTGAATTCAAATAAATCGACTGGGCTAAACTTCTTGGACTGGCTTATAAACTTGAGAATTGTTCTCAAGGCGAAAAAGCTTACGTATGCCCTCGAAGAGCCTCTTCTTGCCCATCCTAGTGATGATGCAACTTTGGACCAATTGTTGGCCTATCAGAAACATGTGAGTGATTCTAAACTAGTGAGTTGCATCATGCTAGCCGTGATGATACCCGAGCTACGAAAGCAGCATGAGCATATGAATGCTCATACCATAGTCTTTCATCTTTATGAGTTATTTGATGAGCAAGTAAGATTCAAAAGGTTTGAAGTCTCCAAGTTCCTCTTCACCTCTGAGATGCAAGAAGGTTCATCTATGGTATTGCTCAACATGCTGAAGACTGTGGAGCCTTCTGTGAAGCATGAGCAGGGGATGGTGTTGTTAGTTGATTCCTTGAAGAAAGGTTCTGAGAGGAAGTCAAAGGAACAGCAGAAGGGGAAGAAGAAAAAGGCTAAAAGGTAGAACTAGCTCAAAAGGGCACTTGCCATCATTATGGCAAGGAGGGCCATTGGCGAAGAAACTGCAAGATTTATCTTGAGTCCTGAAAAAGAATAAGGCATCAGATGCCCCATCTTCTTCAGATATCTTTGTTATTGATTGTCATTCTATTTCCTTAGACACTTGGGTATTGGATACTAGGTGTGGCTCACATATATGTAATGACATACATGGGCTAAGAAATAGAAGAAGACTCATCGAGGGAGAGTCAAATTTATGTGTTGGGAATGGAGCAAAGGTTGTTGCACTCGCCATCGGAACGTATTTGTTGAAACTCCCTATAGGACTTGTCTTAGAACTAGACAATTGCTTTTATGTTCCTTCATTGATAAAGAACATCATTTCTATTTCTTGTTTGAATAGAAATGGGTATCATTTAACTTTTAGTAACAATTATTGTTACATAACTTTGAATGACGTTCTTTATGGGACTGGAATGGTATTTATATGTTGGACATATCCAGTGACATTTTCAATATCGAAGCGAGCAACAAGCGTGTTTGAAAGGATAATCAATTAGACTCCTAGATGTGGCATTGTCATCTTGGCCATGCAAGCAAGAAATGCATGTCCGAATTACACCGATGTGGAATTCTAGAATCGTTTGAATCTGATTCATTCGATACATGCGAATCATGCTTAAAAGGCAAGATAACCAAGTTACCTTTTATTGGAAAAGGTGAACCGGTGGGAGAGTTACTTAGTCTAATACATACGGATGCATGCAGACCTTTGACAACTCATGCTCTAGGAGGCTATAGCTACTTCATTACCTTCATTGATGATCACTCACTGTTTGGGTATGTGTTCTTGATGAAATACAAGTCTGAATCCTTTGAAAGCTTCAAAGAATTTAGAAATGAAGTAGAGAAACAACTTGGAAAGAGTATTAAAATACCTCGATCGGATCGAGGTGGTGAATACTTGAGTCAAGAGTTTTTAGATTATCTAAGGGACAATGGTATATTGTCTCAATGGACTCCGCAATATACACCGCAGTATAATGGTGTATCTGAGAGGCGTAATCAGACCTTGTTGGACATGGTCAGGTCGATAATGGATCATGCGAATCTTCTCAAGTCCTTTTGGGGCTATGCACTTCAGACAACTGTTTACTTGCTAAACAGAATGTCAACCAAGGTAGTCTCTACTACTCTATATGATATATGGAATAGTAAGAAACCTCATTTATCTTACTTGAAGATATGGGGTTTTCCTACTTATGTGAAGCGAACTGTATCAGACAAACTGGATGCTAAGTCTGATAAATGTCTATTTATTGGATACCCTAAGGAAAGGAGGGGTTACCAATTATATCATTGTGTGGAACAAAAGGTGTTTGTTTCAAGGCATGTTGTGTTTCTAGAGAAAGAGTTTCTCTTGCAAAAAAATAGTGGGAGTGTCGTTGAGCTTGAGGAGGCTCGAGAGACTCCAATAGACATTGATGAGATACCTGGTGAAGAACCACAACTGATAACTCATAGTGATGAGCCATCGGCTGGACCTATTGTGACACCACATCTTCGTAGATCTGGTAGAACATGCAATATTCCTGATAGATATGGATTTCTCATAAGTGAATCAAACGATGTATTACTCATTGATGATGAGGAGCCTACCAGTTATGAAGAAGTTCTGAAAAGTTCAGAAGGGGATAAATGGCTTAACGCCATGAAGTCGGAAATGGATTCCATGTATGAAAATCAAGTTTGGAACTTGGTTGACCCACCTGAAGGCATAAAGCCTATTGGGTGCAAGTGGGTTTTCAAGAAGAAAACCGACATGGATGGTAATGTGATTACTTATAAGGCTAGATTAGTGGCGAAGGGGTATCATCAAAAGCAAGGTGTTGATTATGACGAGACCTATTCACCTATTGCTATGCTTAAATCCATTCGGATGCTCCTGGCCATAGCAGCTCATTATGATTATGAGATATATCATATGGATGTGAAAATAGCTTTCCTTAATGGAAACCTACTTGAGGACGTGTATATGATACAGCTTGAGGGTTTCACATCGGTTGATAAAACCAAAGTATGCAAATTGCGACGGTCCATATATGGATTGAAGCAAGCATCTAGGAGCTGGAATATTTGTTTTGATGAGACAATAAAAAAGTTTGATTTCTCACAAAATACGAACAAACCTTGTGTGTACAAGAAGGTTAGTGGGAGTGCAGTCATGTTCCTAGTATTGTATGTTGATGACATATTACTTATAGGAAACGATATCTCTATCTTACAGTCAATTAAAATTTGGTTATCTAAGACATTCTCCATTAAAGACCTAGGAGAAGCAACCTACATCCTCGGGATTAAGATCTATAGGGATAGATCGAATCGGTTGCTTGGTCTTTCGCAGTCTACATATATAGACCGAGTGCTAAAGAGGTTTAGCATGTCAGAATCCAAGAAATGTTTCCTACCCATCAGGCATAGGATACACCTTTCAAAGTCTATGCGTTCGCGCACAAAAGACGAGAGGATTTTCATGAATAAGATTTTTTATGCATCCGCAATAGGATCTACCATGTATGCTATGTTATGTACAAGACCCAACGTATCGTATGCTCTGAGTGTCATGAGCAGATTCCAGTCTGATTCAGGAATGGATCATTGGGTGGCTGTTAAGATGATCCTTAAGTACTTGAGAAGTACTAAGGATGTGTTCCTAATATATGGAGAAGGGGACATGGTGATACATGGGTATATTGATGCCAGCTTCCAGACAGACAAGGATGATTCCAAGTCTCCGTCTGGATATGTATTCACTTAGAATCGAGGCACAAAAAGTTGGAAAGATTCTAAGCTTGACACTATAACGAATTCTGCGATTGAGGCAGAATACATTGCAGCTTTGGAAGCAGCAAAAGAAGCAGTTTGGATCAATAAGTTCATCTCTGAACTTGATGTGGTTCATCAACGATCCAAACATGTGCTTCGCTGCTATCATTTGATCAGAGAGACAATAAGTAGGAACGAAATTCAAATCGAGAAGATTCCCACTGAAAAGAACTTAGCGGATCCTTTAACTAAGGCCTTACCTCAAAGAAAGTTTAAGGGTCATATTAGGGCCTATGGTATTGGATACTGTGGCGATTGGCATTAAGCAAAGTGGAAGTTTGTTAGTAATATATGAGAGGTGTCCTAAGGCAATCGCCTTATGTTTAAACCATTTATATGATAAATGAAGATTCACTATTTGAGTATACATGTTTTCATGTATTTGATTAGATCTTAAACTCATTTACTGAATGTCCACAATACGATTCACAGCATGAGAGAATTTGTGATTGGATCACAACTAGTGAGTATTTCTACATGTGTAATTGTGATGTATTGGAATTATCCCTAGTCGATGAATTGATAGATTTGGACACTATTAATTCTGTCGAGACTAGCATGAGGTATACTCCTTGGTGTATCCAAGCAACTGATTCTCATTGGCTAGAGACATTGTGATATTTGGAGTTAATCGTGGATGCTAGTTATGGTAACTAGTTCATTGGAGTACCAGTTGTAAGACTTCATATGGTTCTCTACATATATGGATATGTCAATGAAGTTCTTACTGCAGCTTAACTGCGATGTTCCTTTGACTTGCGGTATTCAAGTCATCTTGGTTATGAAGACTTTTTCTTTGACATCTTAAGCAAGCATCTCTGAGGAGATATGGACCCGGGATGATTAGGTATAAGTCAAAATGCCCGAAGGTGTTTGAATAGCCTATAAAGAATTCACCACTCCTTGCGAGGAGATGTATACCCATGGCCTCTCATCGGATTGTTACTAAAGTCTTTGGCCAAAGCATTACATGTTTAGAGTAAGGTACTCTTGGATACATGTGCAGTAACTAGAATCCATAGGACAAGGAAATGATACTTGGGCTAGCTGTGACATAGTCAGCCTAGTGGGGACTGACACTATAGACCATGTCCTGAACCAAGAGGGTATAAGATGAGTGAAGGGAACGGGGCACGATTCAATGTAGCTACTGAAGGGTTTCAGAAATGGTTCTGGAATCAACCATTGATTTTCCGATTAATTGGGGATCATTATGTACTACTAGGTTCCACTCATGATCATTCTATAATTAATGGTTAATTATAGACGACCAACATAAATCAGGAACCTATTTGGTCACACGCACAATGAGCGTAATCCGAAGGATTTAAAACGAGCTTGAGAATGAGATTCTCAGATCGAGAGAAACTAGGTTTGGTTGGACCAAACAAGGAGCGAGCATGAAATTGTTTCAGTCGCAATGGAAGAATGGATGGGTCGAGTCTTATGAAGACATGATGGATGAACCAAATTAGTTTGGTTCTAATCCAATGGTGGAGAATAAACCAAAGGGTTTTTGTTTGTTTTTAAACGAATGAACCAAAGTTGGTTCGGTTCATTTTAACTTAAAATAGACCAATGCGATTTGGTTTATTTTAACTTAAGTTATTAGAGTGGGTTAATGGGTTTTGGTTATGAACCAATAACTATTAGGAGAATGTGTTCTCTATAAAAACATGGCTTAAGGGTTTTTTGTGGAGAACTTGTGTGTTGGAAACCCTAGCCACCCAAGCCCTTCTCCTCTCCTTGCCACCCAACAAGGTTGCCGCCCAACCTTGCTACCGCCCTCCTTGCTGGACGCCACCACCTGCTACCGCCGGCCTCTAGCTACTGTCGGGAATTCTCCGGCGGCCCTCCTTGGCTCTGGTGACCAAGGACCAACCGGCCCTCTCCCTTTGGTCGATGCCAATTCCTCCACCAAGCTGTCCAATTTTTGGACAGCTTGTTTCCTTCTTGTCGGAGCGTTATTTGGACGGTGTTTGGAGCTCCGACAATGACTTCCTTACTGAGGATTGGATCTCCGGTAATCCTCATAGGTGGAGGACCAAGGATTCGTCAATCGGTTGACGAATACCACTCCGGAGAAGCGAGTTTTGGGGACTCATTTTCGAATCCGAATTTTGATTCGGATTGTGATCTTCTCTCGATCACATCGTCTTCGACACGAGGCTAGTGACTCCTATGAAGATGAGGCTCATAGCTTGGTGAATCTATCCCGACGGTACTCGGTGTGGATACGGATAGAGATAATTCTAGCGAGAGTTGCTCCGGTTGATGTCATTCCCGCTGCACATGATATGTCAAGTATAACTAGCATAATTTCCTTTTATTGCAAAATTTGAAATTGCAATTATGTCTACACATGTTGTACTTTGCATGCGTGTGGTGTGTGTGTTATAATAAATTAGATTTATTGTTTTTTAATTCTTCCGCTGTGCACATGTTTACGAAATATGTTCGAACACACACTCGTCGCGGTGCTGGAAACCCAACAATAGCAAGATCTAAAGGAATCAGTGATTGAAACCTAACCCCAAACAACCTACTAACTCATCGGCATCCTCATCAAAAATCCACAGGAATCGGACAACAGTGGATGAAGGGAAATAGGTAGATCAAGACATACCAGCGATTGGAGCTTCACCGACGATATTCCTCCCAATTTGGTCCGTTCACCGGAACAACTCCCACAATCTGCCACCATTCATTAACTCCGGCGACGATCGAGCATGGAGGTTGCTAAGGAAAAGATCGACAACTCCACAAAATGATCACAGGTTGTCGATAGAGCTGGCTGGAGAAGGCGGCTGACGGAGCTAGGGAAGGCGACGATGATCATTTGCATGGCCAGTGCGATCGGAAAGGCAGCAATGATCAGGAGGCAAGATGAGCTCGTGATCGACAGCAGAAAGAGAGATCGCGACGAGTGTGAAGAGCCACCAATCGGGGAAGAAAAGAATGACAGAAAAGGAGAAATCGCGATGGGGAAGAAATCCAGATCGGGTTTGGGTTTGGGCAGTTTTAAACATGGGATAGGGAGGGGAGATTTATCTTTCCTAGTGTTTCTCCTTGAGAATATCTAGAACTCTTTGTTAAGGAGAGATGACCCTTTGAGGTTATGCATCGATTATCAATGTTGGAACACGGAAGCTGTTGAAAATTGATATCCTTCGTTGTGGATAGATGATCTGTTTAGTTCAACTAAAGGACACCTGTGTATACCCTAGGGTTGATCTATGATTGGAGTGTTGATATTGTAGTGACTTGGTGTCATACAATTATCATTGTTGGTGTGATGATTGATATATCATCACCATAGATGTGGATAGGATGCTCTAGCATTACTATACCGCTGACTTGTTGGACCAAGTAGGTGATGGGAATCACTTGGTCAAAAGCTTGTGGAACTAGGTTTCAGGGTCTAGATGATGGTTGATTTTGCAGGTTGATGTTGGGTGTGCAAACTAGTAAAAGTGGAATACTAGTGATCAGCAAGGTTGTGTACCGAGATGAAAGTGGTAGCCTAGTACGATGGGCTATGTTGGGAGATTATCTAGAATTCGGAAAGGACTTGATGTGATTTGGATAATCGATGAATGATTAGCTAGGTCCGCTCATTTTCTTCCGAGTTGTAAGGTGGATTTCTTTGGATCGCTTGATGGAATTATATCCATGGAGTATCCTTGAGTATCATTTCTAATAGTGATTCATGATTTATCTTACGATTCTGGCAAAGTCTCCGACATGTTACGGTTATAGAGCTCCACTCTAGTACAGTTATTTACCTTTTAATAGGTCGGTTGAGGGTGTATATAAGAGCTGGAATATAATATTCGAGCTCAGTACCCCACTTAGTCACTTGAGGTGTGTGACTTTTCTCCAGATACTTGAGATGGTTGTTGTAATCTCTCGTACTCATACATGAGTCAGAAATTTAGGGACCAAATTTTTATTAGTGGGGGAGAATGTAAGATATCAAAAAATAATAATAATAAAATAAAATATCCCTTGTTAATTAAGAAATTATCTTATATAATTTTTCAAGAATTTTTCCGGATTTAAAAGGGCTTCATATGATTGTTTGTAGAAAGATTAAAGTCTAATTGGGAGATTGGGTTAAACCTAGGTTAGCTATGAGTTAGACTAGAGTTAGTTGAACCCATTCCATCATTTAGCTAAACACAATGGTATGATATTGTCCACTTTGGGCTCAAGCCCTCATGGTTTTATTTTTGGGCTTTACCCAAAAGTCCTCATGCCAATGGAGATATCTTTTTATCTTATAAGCACATGATCTTTTCCATGTCTTACCAATGTAGGACTTTGATTGTATTCTCAATACTCCAACAATCCCCCCCTCAAACGAATGACCACATTGCCCCCCCCCTCAAGCCTATCCATCCTCGAAGGACATCCTCTGCTTGATGTCCGATCCTCAACCCACCAGGACTTCCTGCCAACAGTCTGGTCTTCCTCACCCAGCTGGACTTCTTGCCAATTGTCCAACCCTTCTGACCCAACTGAACTTCTTGCCAATTGTTCGGTCCTCCCAACCCAATTGGACTTTTTGCCTAGTGTCTGGTTCTCTTGATCCGGACATGGGAGCTCAACTTCCTTCATTCGAGGTTCATGGCTTGACATGGACCATAGCTCTGATACAAACATTCATCCACCCAAATTCGAAGGCGACTTCTCTTGGTGGAAGAAGAGAATGGAGGTATTTTTCGAGACTGACTTTGATATCATGTTTATTATGGAAAATGGTTTTGAGATGCCTAGGGACGAAAAAGGAAGGGTATTAGAAAAATCAAGATGAACTAAGAAGCAAAAGGAGAAGCACCTTGCAAATTCAAAGGCCAAGCATCATCTATTCAACGTGCTTCCTCAATAAGAAATCAATAGGATTGGAGAGTACGCTAGTGCCAAGGAGATGTGGGAGAAGCTAGTGGAGCTTCATGAAGGCACATCCGAAGCCAAGCTAGCTAGAAGGGATCTTCTCTGCTCTCAATTAAACAACAGTAAGCTTGACAAAGGGGAGAAGGTATTATCTTTGCATTCTTGTTTTAAAGAAATAATTAATAGCCTATCAAGTGTAGGAGAAAAGCTCTCCAACCGGGACATGATCATGAAGGCAATAGATGCATTCCCTAGATCATTCAAATGGAGTTCCATGGTTGACTCATTCTGCATCTCAAAGAATCTAGAGGTAAGTACTCTAGATGAATTTTTCTCTACCATGGAATTGCATGAAACTAGGCTTGATGGCACAATTGAAGAATCGAGTACAAAATCAAGGGGAGTAGTACTAATGGTCGACAAAGGAAAGAATAAGAAGGAAACTCCACCCTCCTCATCGGATGAAGAATCATCCTCTTCAATGGATATCAATGAGGAGGCCTACATGGTAAGAAACGTGAGACATGATCTTAATAGTTTTAAATTTAACAAGTCTCATGATAGGAGAAGACCAAGAAGAAAGGTTATTTGCTATAATTGCCAAGGAGAGGGACACATGAGGGATGAGTGTCCCTTGTTGAACAAAGAAAAAGAAGATAAGGAGAAAGACAAGAAGAAAGGGAAGAAGAAAGAAGAAAAGAAATCAAAATAAAAGGAGAAGTTAAAGCCCTGGAACCTAAAGGCCATATGGGATGATCCATTGTCATCGGAGGAAGAAGAAGCATTCACAAGCCTTGCACTTATGGTGATAGAAGACTTAGCCTCCACATCCTCCGAAAGAGAAGAAGCAAGCACAAGTGAGGAGGAGATCTCAAGCGTAGGGGGAGCATCATCATCTTCATCGGAATCGGAAGAAGAAGATATGGTAAGTATGGTAAAAAATCTCCCTACTCAAGAAATTGTTTCTATGATTTCAAGTCTTACTAGAGATTTATTTAGGAGTAAGAAGAAAAATAAATGCATGCAAAATGAAATTAAGGATTTAGAAGAAAAATTGAAGAATGCATGTTTAAATGTTAATGATTCTTCTTCTAGTGTTAATGATGCATGCTTAGAGGAGAACAAGGTCCTAAGGGAAAAGGTAGAATTCCTTACTAAGGACCTAGAGAAATTCACAATAGGCTCCCACACCTTGAACATGATCATTGGGAGCCAAAGGGCTAGCTTCAATGAGAAGGGCTTAGGTTACAAGGGATCTAAGAATGAAAAAGCCTATCATTGTTTAATAGCTAGGGGCAATCAAAGGCTACAATGGTAGCTAGGAAATGGATCCCAAAGGAGTACTTGGTGAGCCCCATTGGAAAGAATTTACATTGGATTCCCAAGTCAATCCTTAAGGGTTAGGAAAACCCTATGATAGTCAACCATAAGTGAATTTATCTTATATCATATTATTTGGTTGACTTATAAGCATGGTGGATGATTTGGGTGATATTTGACCTATGATCGTAGTATTGTGATAATACTTGATTTATGATCATGATATGCAATTATGATAATATGTGTTTTTATGATTATGATGGGTATTTTTGTATGATATATACTTAACCTTGGTGGAAATTGGCATGAAATTGATGGTTAAGTATAATACTTTAGTCACATCTCACATTCACCATAAAGCTAACTTGATTGAAAACATAGCATGGGTGAGATGTTAGGTTGATACAAGTGCTTCACTAATTCTTATGGCACTTGGATGGGTCACTTAGAGTATCATAATATAGTAATCATAGACCAACCATGGGGAAAGCTTATGTTTAATTCATGGACATATTGCCCAAAGATCATGGTTGGATATTTTAAATATTTTAAAACCATTTCATGTTTTAAAATCTATGGGTTCATGCTTTGAAAAGTTTCTAAGGTAAAACTAGCTTTCAAGTTGATACAAAATTGAGACATTTTACAACTTTTGAGTCTTTGCCTAATCTTCAAAAATAGAATGAATTTTCATGAAAAAATAATTTTTCCTTGATAGAGAAACTCATTGAAAATGTGTTCCCCAAATTTCATGATTTTTTGAATTTTCTATAATTTTTAATGCATTTCTGAACTTGGGTTTGGAAATTAGAAAAGGTTGATTTTCAGTTGTCAGTCGATTGGCGTTTTGACATAGTCGACTGATGGAACTGTGTACAAGCACATCAGCCTGATTTCTGGGTTTTCATGCAATTTTTGGTATTTTTCTTCCTTTAGACTTTAATGTCATGTTGTATAACATATGTTAGATGTTTTTGATAGTGTCAAAGGGGGAGAAATGGTAGAGTTTAAGTTAATCATGTTAAGGGGGGGAATTAGCATGTGTTAAGGGGGAGTTGCATGTATTAAGGGGGAGTGTTTGATACTCATATTTGTTTTACATGCTTTTCCTATTTATGTATTTGGTTAATGTTTTACCTAACTTAAACGGATTATCACACATCAAAAAGGGAAAGATTGTTAAGGCAATTAACCCATGTATGATGTGGTTTTGATGTGTGTGGCAAAGGGTTTAAGTTAGGTTGATTATGTTGATTTGATATGTGTGCTTAAGTTGTGCAAAACTTAGTAAATCACACATGAGTTAGCTTGATGTTAACATTGGTGATTTCACCATCTCATGGCTCGGGTCCTTGAGTCGTTGAAGGATGGCATTATGGAAGTCATGCGCTTGGTGCATCCAAGGGACCACCGGACAAGGAGCATTAGAGTGAAGCCAAAGGAAGCAAACTTCATGGCGAGACACAAAGGATGGCATTGCAGAAGCAATGCGCTTGGTGTATCAAAGGGACATGGCCGGACGAAGAGAGCTTCGGTGAGGGACTCCAAGGGAGATGAGAGATTGAGCGATTGTAACGGTAGCTCATAGGTGAACTTGTTCGAATGGCTAAATCATGTGTCGGATGCTCAAACATAGGTTTGAGATTTTACCCAATGTTTAGTTAAGTCGGATGCTCAAACAAGTGTCTTGTTTGAGGTTTTACCCAACACCAGTCTACTACTATAGATAATAGTAGACTGCTCTAAGTCGATGGCACTCGACTGGTGTTCGACTCTTTGGCAGTCGACTGCTGAAGATGGTCGTGGGCACAGAACCTCTCATAACCGACTGATCAGTCGCCTATGCAAGCAGCAGTCGACCAATGAGATCATCAGTCGACTGCTAGGAGTACTATTGGACGGTGACGATGGCAAGTCATAAGCTATTGTAAGTTGGTTGTTAGAGGGGCAGTCAACTAATGACAAGCAGCAGTCGACTGCCGCCTGCCCAATGGGAAGAAACCCTTCTTCTCTATAAAAAGAAGGGTTGGGGGATTTTGGGAGGCTAATGCTTCACTCATAATCATACTCTCAAGTGCCCAACACATTTTAACACTCCTCTTCTTGTTCTTATTTCTATCTTATTGTAAGAGGGAGTGATTATTGTAAAAGAGGTTTACCTCCACCTTGTCTGGGCTAAATGAGAGACTAGTGGATTATTAAGGGAGTGATTCGCCATACGAATCATCCGTGGACTAGCGTCAAGAGGCATGAACTACGTGTTAGTAATATATGAGAGATGTCCTAAGGCAATCGCCTTATGTTTGAACCATTTATATGATAAATGAAGATTCACTATTTGAGTATACATGTTTTAATGTATTTGATTAGATCTTAAACTCATTTACTGAATGTCCATGATATGATTCACAACATTAGAGAATTGGTGATTGGATCACAACTAGTGAGTATCTCTATATGTGTAATTGTGATGTATCGGAATTATCCCTAGTCGATGAATTGATGGATTTGGACACCATCAATTCTGTCGAGACTAGCATGAGGTATACTCCTTAGTGTATCCAAGCAACTGATTCTCACTAGCTGGAGACATTGTGATGTCCGGAGTTAATCGTGGATGCTAGTTATGGTAACTAGTTTATTGGAGTGACCAACTGTAAGACTTCATATGGTTCTCTTCATATATAGATATGTCAATGAAGTTCTTACTGCAGCTTAAGTGCGATGTTCCTTTGACTTGCGGTATTCAAGTCATCTTGATCATGAAGACTTATGCTTTGACATCTTAAGCAAGCATCTCTGAGGAGATGTGGATCCGGGATGATTGGGTATAAGTTGAAGTGATCGAAGGTGTTTGAATAGCCTATAAAGGATTCACCACTCCTTGCGAGGAGATGTATACCCATGGCCTCTCGTCGGATTGTTACTAAAGACTTTGGCCAAAGCATTACATGTTTAGAGTAAGGTACTCTTGGATATATATGCAGTAACTAGAATCCGTAGGACGAGGAAATGATACTTGGGTTAGGTGTGACATAGTCAACCTAGTGGGGCCTGACACTATAGACCATGTCCTGAACCAAGTGGGTATAAGATGAGTGAAGGGAATGGGGCACGATTCATTGTAGGTGTTGAAGGGTTTCAAAAATAGTTTTGGATCAACCGTTGATCTTTTCGATTAATTGGGGATCATGATGTACTACTAGGTGTCTCTCATGATCATTCTATAATTAATGGTTAATTATAGACGGCCAACATAAACCGAGAACCTATTTGGTCACACGCACAACAAGCGTAATCCGAAGGATTTAAAACGAGCTTTGGAATGAGATTCTCAGACCGAGAGAAACTAGGTTTGGTTGGACCAAACAAGGAGCGAGCATGAAATCATTTCAGTCGCAATGGAAGCGTGGATGGGCCGTGTCTTATGAAGACATGATGGATGAACCAAATTGGTTTGGTTCTAATCCAATGGTGGAGAATAAAACCAAAGGGGTTTGGTTTGTTTTAAACGAATGAACCAAAGTTAGTTCGGTTCGTTTTAACTTAAAATAGACCAATTTGGTTTGGTTTATTTTAACTTAAATTAATGGAGCGGGTTAACGGGCTTTTGGTTATGATCCGATAACCATTAGGAGAATTTGTTCTCTATAAAATAGGGCTTAATGGTTTTGTGAAAACCTAATCCAAGCAATCCCTAGTTGCCGCCCACCCCTCCTCTCCTCTAGTGGTCGGCACCCAACCCTAGCCGCCGCCCTGCTTTGTGCCACCGTCCAAGCTTGTTGCCGGCGTCCAAGCTTCAGCCGGCGATCCTCCAGTGACCCTCCAGTGATCTTCTTTGGGTCCGGCGACAAGGTGAGCATCTAGCTTCCTTATTTGGCCGGCCCTATTCCTCCACCAAAGCTGTCCAGTTTTCTGGACAGCATATTTATTTTGTGTCAGAGCATCGTTTGGACGATGTTTGGAGCTCCAACAGCGGCTTCCTTGCCGGGGATTCGATCTCCGGTAATCCTCATAGGTGGAGGACGAAGGATTCATCAAACGGTTGACGAATACCTCTTCGGAGAAGCGAGTTTTTGAGGACTTGTTTTGGATCCGAATTTTGATTCGGATTGTGATCTTCTCTCGATCACATCGTCTTCAACACGAGGCTAGTAACTCGTATGAAGATGAGGCTCATGACTTTGTGAAGTCATCCCGAAGATACTCGGCGTGGATACGGATAGAGGCGATTCTAGCGAGGATCACTCCGGTTGATGCCTTTCCCGCTACACGTGATACGTCAGGTATACGTAGTATAAATTTCCTTTTATTGAAAAATTTGAAACTATGGTTATGTCTACACATGTTGTACTATGCATGCGTGTGGTGTGTGTGTTGTAATAAATTAGATTTATTATTTTTATTTCTTCCGCTGTGCACATGTTTACGAAACATGTTCGAACACACACTCACCGCGGTGCCGGAAACCCAACACTACGTTACATCTTGGCATTAGTATTTGCATTATTTACTTCTTGCTTTGTCTTAATTGTTTTTGTTTAGCTTCTATTTCAGCTACGCTAATCGCTTTCGTAGACAATTAAGCGACCGAATTCCATCTACGATCATCGGGGCTATTCAACCCCCTTCTAGTAAGGCCATGATCTTCTAATAGCCTGGATACCTGCAAAACCATATTAGCATAATATATAGTATATTATTTCATGGCAGTAGTAATATTGCCCGATCTCGACTTCTGAGTCCAACACGGACCCTCCGCCGGATCGATGCCTAGCTTTGTCTCCACCTAAGAACTCAGCCTCACCTTTACACTTGAGGCTTACTTGTTGGCTGTCCTACCAGACTTACTTTGCTTGACATCCGATCTGACCCACTAAGGCTTAATGCCATCTGTCTGATCTCCTTGACCTAGTTGGGCTTCCTGTCGGCTTTCCGGTCTCCCTGACCTAGCCAATCTTCTACTAGGTGTCCGGTCAACATGATCCATCTGAACTTCCTGCCTGGTGTCCAGTCCTCCTAATCTGTCAAGCCTTTTTCCTAATATTCAGTCAACACGACCTACAAGGACTTTTTGTTAATTCTGCAAACTTAACTCCATGTTAGATCACAAGATGATTCTAACTTTAATTATGGTTCATACATCAAAACTAAGGAGTGGTGATTTCTACACCAATAGGAGAGTCATGCATGATGGGTACAAAAATAAGTATTCTTTAATGATGCATGGTAAATGAGTCATTCTTGTACCATTAACTCCGAGGCAAGTATATGAAGATCAGTTGAAAATAAAAATGAGAGTGAAAAAAGAAATGTCTATGAGAAAAAAAATTAATGATGAGGAATAAGAGAATGACAAAAGAAAAACCAGTGAAAAAGAAAAAAGTGTGAAAAAAGATTAAATAAGAATGAGAGGAGTGGAGAAAAGAATGAAAAAGAAAAAGAAGAAAATGTTCAAAAGCAAGAGTGGAAAAAAGAGAGCTTTTATTCAAAAGAACGAGAGATTAAGAGAGCTTTTTATTCTCAATAGCCAATGATTTTACTATTGTATGAGGAGGCTTGTTTCAACACTAACCATCTTAACTCTACTTTTCCTTGTGTTGATTATCTTTTGCGGGAATTTGAAAATGTATTCATTGATGAGATTTTTGATGGATTGCCACCACTCAGGGGAATAAAGCATCAAATCGATTTCATCCCTGGAGCATCCATTCATAATCGACTAAACTATAGGAGCAATCCCGAGAAAACAAAGGAGCTTCAACAACAAGTCGAGGAGTTGATAAGAAAAGGGTATGTAAGAAAAAGGTTGAGTCCTTGAGTAGTTCCTATTTTGCTTGTGCCTAAGAAGGATAGAACATAAAGAATGTGTGTGGATTGCAGAGATATCAACAAGATAACGATAAAGTATCGTCATCCTATTCCTAGATTAGATGATATGCTAGATGAATTACATGGCTCTTGTATTTTCTCTAAAATTGATTTGAAGTTTAGTTATCATCAAATTCGCATGTGTGAAGGCGATGAATGTAAAACTGTTTTCAAGACTAACTATGATTTATATGAATGGTTAGTCATGTCATTTGGGCTAACTAATGCACCTAGTACTTTCATGAGATTAATGCACCATTTTTTGAGTGCTTATATTGGAAGGCTTGTTGTAGTATATTTTGATGACATCTTGATTTACAACAAAATCTTAGATGAAAATCTTAAATATTTACAAGAAGCTTTACTTTTTTTGTGAAATGAAAACTTGTATGACAATCTTCAAAAATGTTCTTTTTGCACTAATCAAATTGAGTTTCTAGGTTTTATTGTTAGTGCTAAGGGAATAACAGTTTATGAAGAGAAGGTGAGGGCTATTCATGAATGGTCAACACCAAAAACGATAGTTGATGTATGTAGCTTTCATGGGTTGGCTTGTTTCTATAGAAGATTTGTTAAGAATTTTAGTACTCTAGCTGCACCCTTAACTGAAGTTGTTAAAAAGAATGTTGGGTTTCATTGGGGTAGAGAACAAGATTCATCTTTCAACTTACTTAAGCAGAAGCTAAGTTTTGTGTCATTACTTACATTACCTAACTTTGTTAAAACTTTTGAGATTGAGTGTGATGCCTCAGGAATAGGTATTGGAGTTGTGCTAATATAAGAAGTTCTACCACTTTCTTATTTTAGTGAGAAACTCAACGGAGCATCTTTGAACTATCCAACTTATGATAAAGAAATGTATGCTTTGGTGAGGTCTTTAGAGACTTAGCAACATGGCTTGTGGCCTAAAGAGTTTGTCATTCACACCGATCATGAATCATTGAAGCATTTTAAGGGCCAAAGTAAGTTAAATAGATGTCATGCAAAATGGGTAGAGTTCATTGAATCATTTCCTTATGTGATCAAGTATAAACGAGGTATGGAAAATACTATTGCATGTGCTTTATCCCAAAGGTATACCTTGATATCAACTTTGAGCGCTAGATTGTTAGGATTTGAATACATTAAAGATTTATATTCCCATGATCTTGACTATGAAAATGCATTTGAATTTTGTGAACATGCTTCATTTAGGGAGTTTCATAGGCATGAAGGATCTCTTTTTAGGGAAAATAGATTGTGTGTGCCTAATTGTTCATTGAGAGAATTATTAGTCCAAGAGACTCATGATGGGGCACTAATGGGATATTTTGGATCAAGGAAAACTCTAGATGTTTTGGTTGAGCATTTTGTTTTGCCTCACATAAAATAAGATCTAGTCAAGTTTTGTGAGAAATGTATCACATGTAGAAAAGAAAAATCTAGATCTTTATCTCATCGATTGAATGCACCTTTACCAATTCCTAGTGAACCTTGGGTTGATATTTCCATGGACTTTGTTGTAGGATTGCCAAGATCCAAACGAGGTGTGGATTCTATTTTTGTTGTTGTGGATAGATTTTCTAAAATGGCTTATTTCATTTCTTGCAATAAAATATATATTGCTAACTATATTGCAGATCTATTCTTTAGAGAGATTGTGCAGCTTCATGGAGTGTCGAGAAGCATAGTATCAGATCATAATGCTAAGTTCCTAAGTTACTTTTGAAAGACATTATGAGGTAAATTAGGACAAAGCTTTTATTTTCTACAACTTGTCATCCACAAACAGATGGACAAACTAAGGTAGTAAATCGAACTTTGTCTACCTTATTGCGAGCTATCATTCAAAAGAATTTAAAATGTTGGGAAAGTTGTTTGCCTCATGTTGAATATGCTTATAATAGATTTGTGCATTCTACTACTAATTTTTCAGCTTTTGAAGTGGTATATGGGTTTAATCCTTTAACCCCTTTGGATTTGTCACCTTTGCCTATCCTCAAACGTGCTATTTTAGATGGTACAAAAAAAATAGAGTTTATGAATCAAATGCATGAGAAAGTTTGGGTTGCAAATTAAAAAGAAGAATAAAAAATATGCTAAGCAAGCCAATAAGGGACGAAAGAAAGTGATCCTTTAACCTAGAGATTGGGTTTGGGTTCATATGAGAAAGGAGAGATTTCCAACTAAACGTCGTACTAAGTTGCATCCATGAGGGGATGGACCATTTCAAGTCATTGCTCGAATCAACGATAATTCCTACAAGCTAGACTTGCTAGGTGAGTATAATGTGAGTACTACATTCAATGTTTCAGATCTTTCTCCCTTTGATGTAGGTGATGAAGATTCGAGGACAAATCATTTTGAATACAGGGGGAATGATAGAGTCAAAGATGTACTTGATGATCCATTATACATAATTGAAAGTATAATTACAAGATCTAGAGCTAGAAAGATGAAGGAAGCACTAAATGTGTTAATTGAAGATTCTAAGGGCAAAGCTACAATTTAAGCGGATTTGACCAAGAGAGAATCATGTGGCTTAGTCAACCTAATTCAAGCCATAAATGAGCTTAATTAGCCTCTAAGTCGTATTTTGATATACCTCATATTTAGGTTCAATTGTTATCCTTATTTGGGTTGTAGTGGTGACTTAAGGCCAATTTAACTATGTAGTCTACTTATGGCTTTTCTAAATGGGTTCCCTTTTGGCCTTTTAGGATTTTTAGGTCACCCTAAAGCTATAAATAAAGGGAATAGTGGCCACACATGTAATTTTTGGTTTTTTTTTAATCTATAGCATGCTAAGGCTCCCACTTATAGGTTATTCATTGAACTAGAACTTATCAAGGCATTCCCTTATGGCGTTCAAAGACTTATCAACCTCAATCCCAAGGTTATTGCATCTTCCATCTTCTATACCAAGGTTCGTGCTTTCTTAAGCATTGGGTCGAGGTTATTTCCATCCATCTTATTGATTTAGACTTTCCTTGTTTTCTTCAATTTCTTGTTGGTTCTTGAGACTTTATTCTCATCCGGTTCACATCAATGAGCTTATGGATGCTAATATAATTGCTTTCCACCTTCATGAGCTATTTGATGAGGAGGCAAAATCTGAAAGGTTCGAGATTACCTAGCTCCTCTTTCGCTCAAAGATGCAGGAGGGTTCATCTGTAGTGCAATATGCACTAAAGATGAATGACTATATTGAGCAATTGTGATCATTAGGAATTTTCATGAACTATGAATTAAATATTGACTTAATTCTATATAGTTTGATTGAAAGCTATTCACAATTTGTGATAAACTATCGGGTGAACAAAATAGAGTCCACGATACCATAGCTGATCAATATGATCAAAACAGTGGAGTCATATGTTGCTAAAGAACAAAAGGTGGTGATGTTGGTTGACTCCTCAAAGAAAGGTTCTAAGAGAAAGTCAAAATCTGCAGCCAGAGGGAAGAAGAAGGCAAATAAGGAAGAACCAACTCCCAATGACACTTGCCACCATTATGGCAAGGATGGGAATTGGAAGAAAAACTACAAGCAGTATCTGGAGTCACTGAAGCAGAAAAAGGCATCTGATGCCCAACCTACTTGAGGTATATACATTATTGAATGTCATATGATTTCTTCAAACACTTGGGTATTAGATATCAAGTGTGGCTCACATATATGTAATGATATATAGGGGCTAAGAAAATAGAAGAAGACTTGTTAAGGGAGAAGCAGATCTAAGTGTTGGCAATGGAACAAAGGTTGTTGTTGTAGCCAAAGGAATTTATATGTTGCAACTCCCTACGAGACATGTTTTAGAGTTGGATGATTATTTTTATATTCCTGCATTAATAAAGAATATTGTTTCTATTTCATGTTTAAATAAGAAAGGTTATCATTTAATGTTTAGTAATAATTATTGTTACATTGCATTAAATGGTGTTCTTTATGCTACTGGAATGTTGAATAATGGAATCTACACGTTAGATACATCCAACAAGATATTCAATATTGAATCGAATAGCAAATGCATTAAGTTAGATAATCAGTTAACCTTGTAATTGTGGCATTGTTGTCTTAACCATATAAGCAAAGATCGCATGTCCAAACTGCATAGGCTTGGCATTTTGGAGTCTTGTGAATCAGATTCATTAGACACATGTGCTTTATGTTAAAAGGAAAGATGACTAAGTTACCTTTTAAAGAAAAAGGTGAACGAGTAGTTAAGGTATTGGGCCTTATACATACCAATGTATGTGGACCAATGTCAACTCATGCCATAGGAGGTTTAACTACTTCGTTACCTTTATCGATTATCACTCATGATATGGGTATTTATATCTATTGAGATACAAATCTAAAGTCTTAGAAAAAGTTTAAAGATTTCAAAAATGAAGTACATGTTAGTAATATGAGAGAGATGTCCTAAGGCAATCGCCTTATGTTAGAACCATTTATATGATAAATGAAGATTCACTATTTGAGTATACATGTTCTCATGTATTTAATTAGATCTTAAACTCATTTACTGAATGTCCACGATACGATTCACAGCATGAGAGAATTTGTGATTGGATCACAACTAGTGAGTATCTCTACATGTGTAATTGTGATGTATCGAAATTATCCCTAGTCGATGAATTGATGGATTCGGACACCATCAAATCTGTCGAGACTAGCACGAGGTATACTCCTTGGTATATCCAAGCAGCTGATTCTCACTGGCTGGAGACATTGTGATGTCCGGAGTTAATCGTGGATGCTAGTTATGGTAACTAGTTCATTGGAGTGACCAGTCGTAAGACTTCCTATGGTTCTCTGCATATATAGATATGTCAATGAAGTTCTTACTGCAGCTTAAGTGCGATGTTCCTTTGACTTGCGGTATTCAAGTCATCTTGGTCATGAAGACTTATGCTTTGACATCTTAAGCAAGAATCTCCAAGGAAATATGGACCCGGGATTATTGGGTATAAGTCGAAGTGATCGAAGGTGTTTGAATAGCCTATAAAGGATTCACCACTCCATGCGAGGAGATGTATACCCATGTCCTCTCGTCGGATTGTTACTAAAGTATTTGGCCAAAGCATTATATGTTTAGAGTAAGGTACTCTTGGATACATGTGCAGTAACTGTTAGAATGTATACTGAAAGCCTAGCTCTTTTCTGTATGAACATTTTATTTTGAAATAAGAATCACATGATCATTGTTTGCATTTTATATATTCATTATATATGTGTGCATATTGTCTAATATTCTACATTGTAGATAACATGGTGCTTGGTGTGACACAGAAGATCATGTTATCAGTCCCTTGTAAAATATAAGTAGAGGCTCACAACCAAGATGGTTTTGGACAAACCATTGGCATGGTTGTAGTGTAGCTTGGTATTGTTTTATCTTGAACATAGAGTTACACTAGTACACTTAGGTGTATTGAGTAGGACCGACATAGAAGTGATTGATTTAGTCTTGACTACATAATTGAATCGGACCTCGGATATTATGTTGTACATGCTCTTAATCCCGATATAATAGCGGGCACATGTACTTAGTATTTATTTCTTTGATTTACGGGTGAGATTTAGATGGATTAAATCAATATGCGTAAGTTGGGAAATAATATTATTTACATGGTGTGTCGTTGATTATAGGAGGAAACCGTGTCCTATATATTAGGTTGATGATGTCCCCTTGAGGAGCTCATAAGGTTCATCATGTAAATCCAGCTGGTTGACTTAGTCAACATGATGATAAGGTTGAGTGGTACTACTCGAGGAATTAGATGTTAATTAATTGATGGTCAGTAAATCAATTAATTGTCGGACATTCGATATCTTAAACACGGGGAGATTAATGTACAAATAATATATGGAGCCCATATTAATTTATGGGGGTTGGTGAGGTAGTTCAATGATGATCCTCTCGTGGAATGGAACATCATTGATGGATCAAGTTTGTGTGGTTCCGATCCATCGGGTGGCCAACATCCAACTCCTCCTTATGGTCCCTATCGTAGCCTAATATAATCCTTGTGAAGTCTAGATCCAAGAATGTAAAACAAAACCTAGAACCAACGGTTGGGATTAAATCCCTAAGATCCGATGGTTAGGATGAAACCCTAGAACCAAGCGGTTGGGATTAAATCCTAAGATCCGATGGTTAGGATGAAACCCTAGAATCGGACGGTTGAGATCAAATCCTAGATCCGACGGTTGGGATAAAACCCTAGATCCGATGGTTGGGATGAAATCCTAGATCCAAGCGATTAGGATGAAATCCTAGATCCAGTTGAGATGAAACCCTAGATCCGACGGTTGGGATAAAACCCTAGATCCGACGGTGGAGGTTAAATCCCTAGATCCGACGGATGAGATTAAAGGAGGCTTAAGCCCTATTCTATAAATAGGTGCTTAGGGTTGGGCGGCAAGGAGAAGAGAAGGAGATTGGTTTTCGAATTAGGGTGAGGGTTTGGCTCATCTTCCATTGGGCGGCTACAAGCTTGGGCGGCAAGCTAGGGTTTGGCCGGTCATCCCTCTCTTCTCCTCCTTGGTTTTGGGCGGCACTCTTCCCTTTTCCTTGCTCCTTGGCTGGCGGTTCTCCATCTATTGGTGGCCGGCAATCATCTTCCTCCAATCTCTCCAAGGTGGCCGGCGGTTTCCATTCATTTGGTGGCCGGCGCATCATCCACTTGCTCCTTGGCCGGCGGTTGCACCAAATTCCCTAATTTGGTGGTTGGTTCTAGATAGGAAAGGTATTTGTGATTGCTTCTCTTTGTTCGCAGCGGACAAGGTAGAGAAGAAAGTGATCAAGAAGGCTTCAACTCGTGGAGGATCTTCGTCCACACGTCGTCCACGAGATGGATAGGACATACGATAGAAGATCGTAAGGTATAAAGTTGTTTTTAACTTTATTTACAGATCTGAATATGTTCTTTAATAATTTGATTATGCATGTGTATGAATGGATATATATTGTATAATCATGGACCCCGAAGACAAACACAAAAATCGGCGATCCATCCGTCATCTTTTCCGCGGCTAACCAACTAGAAGAGTTGTGTTGCTTGAACAACTAGTTTGTTCAAGTGACCACTCAAGTTGTTAGCACGACGACGAATAGGTTGTGCCAAGGAAGCTCATCCCATCCGGATTAAGTCTTTCATTAGTGAAAATTTTAATCCGGGGACATGGAAGTCAATGAGCCTCGGCGAAATCCCAACAATTGGTATCGAGCCACGGTTTCGGTTTTGTGTGTTTAGGATTCGGTTAATTTTTATGCACTTTTTCATATATTATATGTGTCGGATAATAGTAGGATATGCGTAGTTTAACTCTTTGGTTGCGGGCATAAGATCCGACTATTATGGCCATGTGTGTGTATGTGAATGGATGTGTGTAAAAATTTATTATTTGAATCCTCGGGGTTGACGAGGCTAGATTAGTATTTAATTTTTGTAATTAAATACGGCATTGTTTAGCTGATCATTTTAGTTTACTTTCGATCTAGATTATTTGTACACTCCTTCGTGGAGTATAGGATCGATGGATGTAAATTAAAATGTTTTATCTCGGCTCGGAACTCTTTGGTGACTTGCGCACGGGAAAAGATGGAGCGGACGAGGTGGCCACACGACGGGATGCATATTGGAGGACAATGCCATAATAGTTGGAAAAATTCTGTTTTTTCCATATTTATTGCTTATTTGTTTTATATGCATGTTGTGTGTGATTTAAAATTCCTCATTTGCAATTTACTAAGTGGGAGAGGGATATTTTAATTAATTCCCGCGGCCTCCATTACAATTTGACGTGTGATGCAACAAACTTGCCCATTGGCTCTGAGTGCCTTCCTCCCCATCGAATGGGTTTGTTTGCGGATCACTAGGTCAAATAATGGTTATAGGAAATTATTAAGGAGCGTGTGTACTTCCCCATTGGTAAGGCACATAATCAGAAATAATTCCCTTAGTATCGTGTAATGGTGCACACTTAGATGCAAATGAAAGTATCCTCCCCATCAGTCCTTTGCTTTTATTTGTAGGGCCAAGAGGAACCAACTATTAATTTTATTTGTCAAAAAGTAAGGTTGACAAGATAATAAAATTAATGGGTAAAACCTCCTCTTACAAATGTAGGTTTCGTATCGTCCACACTGCGTGGCATCGAAATTCTCGGTGTTTTGAGTGTTGGTTGATTTGATTTTATTGTTTTGAGAATCAATAATATTTGAAATCTAATATTTTTGATCATTGTGATTTTAGGAATTTCAAATGGCTTTCAACCCACTTGCTGTGATTTTAAAGAAAACAAACTTCTTTGGTCCAAACTACATTGATTGGAAAAGAAACACGGATATTGTCTTAAGCTGCGGAGAGTACAAATTTGTACTCTTGAGTGCATCCTCCTAAGCCCCAGATGACTCGATGAAAAGGAGAAAGAACATTATAAGAAATGGGTTAAAGCGGATGAGATGGCGCGGTGTTACATTTTGGCATCTATGTCAAATGTGCTCTGCAACATCGGCATCGAGGCCATAGCCACGACTTATGACATGATGTTCAATCTCAAGAACTTTTCGGACATCGAGTAGGCGGCTAGGCGAGGGAGCAATGAAACTTGATGGCGACCACCATGATCGAGGAACACCAGTTAGGACCATGTTCTCAAGATGATGGCTCATCTTAATGAGATGGAAGTCCTCGGGCTGAGATCGATGGGAAACCGGTCGATATCATTCTCGATCTCTCAGTTTTGGCGATTCCGCCTCAACTACAACATGAACAAGAGGTTGTATTCGTTGGCGGAGCTTCGTGAGAACTCGGCGGAGAGGGCTTTTTAGTTCTCAAGCCATGGTCGCTCGGAAGGTTTCTTCCTCTAAACCGAAAGGTAAGAAGAAGAAGAAGCAAGGTGGAGCGAAGAAAGTGGCGAGAGGACCTCGGCGGAGTGAAGAAGCCGAAGGCAAGTGCTTCACACTTGCAATTGGACATTGGAAGGCGGTGTCCTCGCCAGGTATATCTTCTTGTTTAGTTGTTGAAACATGTTTAGCGGTGTTATCTACGATTACGGTGTGTAGATCTGAGAGCCACGATCATGTCTGCAATACTTTGCGGGGTTCGAAACCCAACTAGGGAGGAGAAATCACAGTCTTCATGGGCAATGCTTGAAGGTGGCGGCTATTGCTTATTTATCTTTTGATAGGAATAAATTTTGGTGTTGAGAAATTGTCTTTATGTACCTACTTTTAGAAAGAATTTAATTTGATTTCTAAATTGTTTTTGGATGGATATTCATTTCTTTTAATGACAAGGTGGTTATAAAAGGAATAGGGAGATTATCTGATACAGTACATTGGTTGGCAATTTATATACTCTTGAACCAAAAACTCCCACGATGCATATAAGTAAATAACTCATCTTCTAAATCTAATAAGAGAAAAGAACCATGAAATGACCAAACATATCTTTGGCATCTAAGGCTTGGTCATATTAACCTAAGCGAGAATTCAAGGTTGATAGGTGATGGACCTTTGGGTTAGTGGTGGAGGATCTCCCAACTGCGAATCTTGCTTGGAAGGTAAAATGACCAAGAGGCCTTTAAGGCCAAGGGTATAGAGCCAAAGATGTGTTGGAAATTGGTTCATTCGATTTGTGCGATCCTATGTCTATCCGGGCAAGAGGTGGCTTTGAATACTTAGTCTCTTTTATAGCGATTATTCAAGGTATGGATACATTTACTTGATCTTGTATGAAGTCTGAATGCTTTGACAAGTTCAAAGAATTCAAGGTGATGTGGAGAACGTCAAGGTAAAAGTATCAAGACATTCTGATCGATCGTGGTGGCGAGTACCTCTTGGGAGAGTTTAGGAGTTACTTATCGAGAGGTGGGATTGATCCCAATTATGCTGCACAGCACACCCAGAGAATGGTGTAGCGGAGCGAAGGAATAGGACTCTTATGGAGATGGTCGGATCGATGATGAGTTATTACAGAGTTACTGTTTAGATTACGGGGTATGCATTGGATACGGCAATGTACACTCTGAACTTGGTTCCATCTAAATCAGTACCTTCTACCCCTGTAGAATTGTGGACTGGGCGAAAGCCTAGTCTGAAACATATTCGGATATGGGGGAGTCCAGCACATGTGCTGAAGGCTGATGCTGGTAAGTTGGAACCTCGTACAGAAGTGTGCATGTTTGTTGGCTACCCTAAGGGAACGAAAGCTGGTTTGTTTTATAATCCTAGAGATCAGAGGGTGATCGTTAGCCTGAGTGCGATTTCTAGAGGAGGATTATGTAATGAACCACAAGCCCAAGTAGGATTGTTCTTGAGGAGTTGGAAGTCGACTTCTTACCACCGGTACAAGAGGAGACACCACAAGTCAGCACAGCGTGTCACAGAGCATACACAGAGGCACCTCGTCGTAGTGGGAGGTTGTTAGACAACCCGAGATTCATGTTTTTGGGAGAGTCTTGGACTTAGTCACAGTGAACATGAACTTGATCCTGGACATATGATGAGGCAATCCAAGATAGAGATCACGGTATCTTGGCAAAAGTGCGATGAATTGAGAGATTGAATCTATGGATTCAAATCAGGTCTGGGAGCTAGTAGAACCACTAGATGGTGTAAAAACCATTGGATGCAAGTGGATCTACAAAAGAAAGAGAAGAATAGATG
This sequence comes from Wurfbainia villosa, assembly GCA_025175895.1. Lineage (NCBI taxonomy): Eukaryota > Viridiplantae > Streptophyta > Magnoliopsida > Zingiberales > Zingiberaceae > Wurfbainia > Wurfbainia villosa. Next base: position 37,762,935 of record CM045992.1, on the reverse strand, counting down.
GGAAGGTTGAGACCTTCAAAGCGAGGCTTGTTGCGAAGGGGTATACTCGAGAGGCATCGATTATGAGGAGACCTTTTGCGGTAATATATCTTAAGTCTATCCGGATTCTCTTATCTATAAGCTGCTCATATGGATTATGAGATTTGGCGGATGGATGTCAAGGCGGACTTTCCTTAACGAAGTCTTGAGGAGAACATCTATATCACGGCAACGAGGAGGATTCATTGCTAAAGGAAAAGAGCATCTTGTATGTAAGCTTAATCGGTCCATTTATGGATTGAAGCAAACTTCTAGATCTTGGAACATCCGCTTTGATGAGGTAATCCAGTCATATGGATTTATTCAAAGTCCGGATGAGCCTTGTGTATACAAGAGATGTGACGGAAACGTAGTGGTGTTTCTTGTACTATACGTAGATGACATTTTGTTAGTTGGCAACAATATCAAAGTGTTATCGACGTAAGAAAGTATGGTTGTCCAAACAGTTTGATATGAAGGACTTGGGAGAAGTGGGACACATCCTTGGGATCAAAGTTATAAGGGATCGCAAGAAAAGGATGTTGTGCTTATCCCAAGCTTCATACATTGACACTATCCTTGCTCGTTTTAGCATGCAGAACTCCAAGAAAGGTTTTCTACCTTTTAGGCATGGAGTTCCTTTATCTAAAGAGATGTGTCCCAAAACATCAAAGGAGATAGAGGACATGAAGGCGGTTCCTTATGCTTGGGATGGAAGCCTTATGTATGCTATGCTATATGCGAGGCCGGATATCTGCTGCGTGGGCATGGTTAGCGGATATCGAGTAATCTGGGAGGACATTGGGTGCGGTAAAGCATATATTGAAGTACGAGAAGGACTAGGGATTATATCTTTGGTTTCTGCAGGCGGATCAATTAGTCACATGGGTTACTGATTCGGATTTCCAATCGGATAGGGACAAGAGTAAGTCTACCTCGGGGTTTGTGTTTACTTTTGGAGGTGGAGCCATAGTATGGAGGAGTGTCAGCGAAATGCATGGCGGACTCTACCATGGAAGTGAGTATGTGGCGACCTGCGAGGCGACCAAAGGAATGGCTCGAGAACTTCTTGATGGACTTGGATGTGATTCTGGTTTGCCCGAACTATCACAATTTATTGTGATAACATAGTGCGATTGCAAACTCGAAGGAACCACGAGCCCATAAGGCGAGTAAACACATAGAGCGCAAGTACCACCTCATCTGAGAGATCGTAAAGCGAGGAGAAGTTCTTTGTCGCCAAGATTGCATCGGAGGATAACTGGCGGATCCATTCACTAAGGCCCTTCGGTAGCGTTTGATAGGCATGTGGAGGACATGGGGATCGGATGTATGGCGAGTGATGACGTAGTCTTTTAGTATAAGTGGGAGATTGTTAGAATGTATCTTGAAAGCCTAGCTCTTTTGTATGAACATTTTATTTTGAAATAAGAATCACATGATCATTGTTTGCATTTTATATATTCATTATATATGTGTGCATATTGTCTAATATTCTACATTGTAGATAACATGGTGCTTGGTGTGTACGAAGATCATGTTATCGGTCCCTTATAAAATATAAGTAGAGGCTCACAACCAAGATGGTTTGGACAAACCATTGGCATGGTTGTAGTGTAGCTTGGTATTGTTTTATCTTGAACATAGAGTTACACTAGTACACTTAGGTGTATTGAGTAGGACCGACATAGAGGTGATTCAATTTAATCTTGACTACATAATTGAATCGGACCTCGGATATTATGTTGTACATGCTCTTAATCCGATATAATAATAGAGGCACATGTACTTAGTATTTATTTCTTTTAATTTACAGTGGGTGAGATTTAGATGGATTAAATCAATATGTCCAGTAAGTTGGGAAATAATATTATTTACATGGTGTGTGTTGATTATAGGAGAAAGTGTCCTATATATTAGGTTGATGATGTCCCCTTGAGGAGCTCATAAGGTTCATCATGTAAACCCAGCTGGTTGACTTAGTCAACATGATGATAAGGTTGAGTGGTACTACTCGAGGAGTTAGATGTTAATTAATTGATGGTCAGTAAATCAATTAATTGACGGACATTCGATATCTTAAACACGGGGAGATTAATCTACAAATAATATATGGAGCCCATATTAATTTATGGGGGTTGGTGAGGTAGTTCAATGATGATCCTCTAGTGGAATGGAACATCATTGATGGATCAAGTATGTGTGGTTCCGATCCATCGGGTGGCCAAGACCCAACTCCTCCTTATGGTCCCTATCGTAGCCTAATATAATCCTTGTGAAGTCTAGATCCAAGAATGTAAAACAAAACCTAGAACCAACGGTTGGGATTAAATCACTAAGATCCGATGGTTAGGTTGAAACCCTAGAACCAACGGTTGGGATTAAATCCCTAAGATCCGTTGGTTAGGATGAAACCCTAGAATTGACGGTTGAGATCAAATCCCTAGATCCAACGGTTGGGATAAAACCCTAGATCCGACGGTTGGGATGAAATCCTAGATCCGACGATTAGGATGAAATCCTAGATCCGACGGTTGAGATGAAACCCTAGATCCGATGGTTGGGATAAAACCCTAGATCCGACGGTGGAGGTTAAATCCTAGATCCACGGATGAGATTAAAGGAGGCTTAAGCCCTATTCTATAAATAGGTGCTTAGGGTTGGGTGACAAGGAGAAGAGAAGGAGATTGGTTTTCGAATTAGGGTGAGGGTTTGGCTCATCTTCCATTCGGCTAGGGTTTGGGCTACAAGCTTGGGCAAGCTAGGGTTTGGCAGTCATCCCTCTCTTCTCCTCCTTGGTTTTGGACGGCACTCTTCCCTTTTCCTTGCTCCTTGGCCGGCAGTTCTCCATCCATTGGTGGCCGGCAATCATCTTCCTCCAATCTCTCCAAGGTGGTCGGCGGTTTCCATTCATTTGGTGGCCGGCGCATCATCCACTTGCTCCTTGGCCGGCGGTTGCACCAAATTCCCTAATTTGGTGGTCGGTTCTAGATAGGAAAGGTATTTGTGATTGCTTCTCTTTGTTCGCAGCGGACAAGGTAGAGAAGAAAGTGATCAAGAAGGCTTCAACTCGTGGAGGATCTTCGTCCACACGTCGTCCACGAGAAGGATAGGACATACGATAGAAGATCGTAAGGTATAAAGTTGTTTTTAACTTTATTTACAGATCTGAATATGTTCTTTAATAATTTGATTATGCATGTGTATGAATGGATATATATTGTATAATCATGGACCCTGAAGACAAACACAAAAATCGGCGATCCATCCGTCGTCTTTTCCGCGGCTAACCAACTAGAAGAGTTGTGTTGCTTGAACAACTAGTTTGTTCAAGTGACCACTCAAGTTGTTAGCTCGACGACGAATAGGTTGTGCCAAGGAAGCTCATCCCATCCGGATTAAGTCTTTCATTAGTGAAAATTTTAATCCGGAGACATGGGAGCCAATGAGCCTCCGAAGCGAAATCCCAACAGTAACTAGAATCTGTAGGATGAGGAAATGATACTTAGGCTAGGTGTGACATAGTCAACCTAGTGGGGACTGACACAATAGACCATGTCCTGAAGTGTGTGGGTATAAGATGAGTGAAGGGAATGGGGCACGATTCATTGGAGTTGCTGAAGGGTTTCAGAAATAGTTCTGGATCAACCGTTGATCTTTTCGATTAATTGGGGATCATGATGTACTACTAGGTGCCACTCATGATCGTTCTATAATTAATGGTTAATTATAAACGACCAACATAAATCGAGAACCTATTTGGTCACACGCACAACGAGCGTAATCCGAAGGATTTAAAATGAGCTTGAGAATGAGATTCTCAGACCGAGAGAAACTAGGTTTGGTTGGACCAAACAAGGAGTGAGCATGAAATCGTTTCAGGCGCAATGGAAGTGTGGATGGGCCATGTCTTATGAAGACATGATGGATGAACCAAATTGGTTTGGTTCTAATCCAATGGTGGAGAATAAACCAAAGGGGTTTGGTTTGTTTTAAACGAATGAACCAAAGTTGGTTCGGATCATTTTAATTTAAAATAGACCAAATTGGTTTGGTTTATTTTAACTTAAATTAATGGAGCTGGTTAACGGGTTTTGGTTATGAACCAATAACCATTAGGAGAATTTGTTCTCTATAAAATAGGGCTCAAGGGTTTAATGAGAGCCCTAATCCAAGTTGTCGCCCCTCCCTTTTCTCCTCTTGTGGTCGGCGCCCATACCCCATCCGCCGGCCACCCTTGTGCCGCCGTCCAAGATCATTGCCGGTGTCCAAGCTTCAGACGGCGGTCCTCCAGCGACCCTCCGGTGATCTTCCTTGGCTCCGGCGACAAGGTGAGCATCTAGCTTCCTTATTTGGCCGACACTAATCCTCCACCAAAGCTGTCCAGTTTTCTTGACAGCTTGTTTATTTCGGGTCGGAGCATCGTTTGGACGATGTTTGGAGCTCCGACAGCGGCTACTTTACCGGGGATTCGATCTCCGGTAATCCTCAGAGGTGGAGGATGAAGGATTCGTTAAACGGTTGGCGAATACCTCTCCGGAGAAGCGAGTTTTTGAGGACTCGTTTTGAATCCGAATTTTGATTCGGATTGTGATCTTCTCTCGATCACATCATCTTCGACACGAGGCTAGTGACTCGTACAAAGACGAGGCTTGTGACTTTGTGAAGTCATCCCGAAGATACTCAGCGTGGAAATGGATAGAGGTGATTCTTGCGAGGATCGCTCCGGTTGATGTCTTTCCCGCTACACGTGATACGTAAGGTATACGTAGAATAAATTTTCTTTTATTGCAAAATTTGAAACTACGATTATGTTTACACATTTTGTAATATGCATGCGTATGGTGTGTGTGTTGTAATAAATTAGATTTATTGTTTTTATTTCTTCCGTTGTGCACATGTTTACGAAACATGTTCGAACACACACTCGCTGCGGTGCCGGAAACCCAACAGTGGTATCAGAGCCTAGGTTGTGTTTCGACATAATCGTAAAATTATTTTGCGATAGTCGTAATGGTATTTATATAAATTTTCTACTTTTGGAAAGTTAGAAGTATTTATGGAAATTTTTAATTTTGGAAAGTCTAGAAGTATTTATGGAAATCTTCTACTTTTGGAAAGTTATAAGTATTTATGAAAATTGATATTTTCTATAAATAAAATATTTGATTATATTTGGAAATTTGTTTCCTAATTTAATCATGATTTGATTTGGGAAATAAAATCTTAAAATATTTTATTTCCATAAGTAGTTTTGATGATTTAGGAAATTTGTTTCCTAAATTGACTTTCCTTAATCAACACTTTCCACAAATAAAATATGTGATTAGATTTGGAAATTTGTTTCCTAATTTAATCATGATTTGATTTGGAGAATCAAATCTCAAATATATTTTATTTCCATAAATAGTTATGACATATAAGAAAATTTTGTACATGTCATAATTGTATGTCATGTAATTGCATTAGATGCATATCATTATGTCATGTTTGTCGTGACATGTAGATGTATGCCATGTATGTCATGCCATGTAGATAATAGTTATTTGCATGCAAAGAGGATGAGACATAAAACCCTTACTCAATATTAAAGCCTACATCTTCCATTAATATGGTTAGAACCAGAGTTTCGTTTCTTGTTTGGGTTGTTGGACTCTCTCCAAGCCCGGCTCGAACCCGAACATGTTTAAACCATAGAATAGTTTAATACTAATATGGTAAGAGTCAGAGGTCAATCGTTATCTTTGGTTGTTGGACTCTATCCAAGTCGGGCTAATTGGTTGAATGTGCTCTAACCATATTAAAACTATTTCTCGATTAATGTGTTGGCTTTAACCTGAAGCATCGGCTTGTAAGACTCTCCAAGGTCGATGTGAAGGGAGGTGAAGTTGAGTGCTATGCATATGATGCATACTTGTTAATGAGTTAATAACCCGATGTATGTGTGAACATTCAATAAGTTGATAGCACATTGTGATAGTTGCATATATGTGATATGCAATCGGTATATTTGATACCTACCATCGTAGTTATGAATGGCTTGTTGGACTCTCTCCAAGGTTGTTCATATCTATGTTGGATATCAGCCCATTCGGAGATGGACCTACGAACTCCTGAAGTGATTTTGGGGTTTTTGAAATTCGAAAAATGAATGGGATTTATAAATGTATGTTGATGCATTTTAAAATCATTTTCTCATATATGCTCGTTTTGTATTTCTAGGTTAATCGATTGATCGTGACGTCTTTGAATTTTCCGCACTATTTTGGATTCAAACAAATTGACTGGGCCTAACTTCCTGGACTGGCTTAGAAACTTGAGAATTGTTCTCAAGGCGGAAAAGCTAGCGTATGTCCTTGAAGAGCCTCTTCCCAACCATCCTAGGGACGATGCAACTCCAGACCAATTGTTGGCCTATTAGAAACATGTGGTAGATTCTGAACTGGCGAGTTGCATCATGCTAGCTGCGATGTTACCTGAGCTGCAAAAGCAGCATGAGCATATGGATGCTAATACCATAGTCTTCCATCTTCATAAGTTGTTTGATGAGCAAGCGAGATCCGAAAGGTTCGAAGTCTCCAGGCTCCTCTTCACCTCTAAGATGCAAGAAGGTTCATCTGTAGTGCAATTTGTGCTAAAGATGAACAGGTACATCGAGCGACTGGCCACCCTCGGGTTTGTGATGGATCATGAATTAAGTATTGACTTATTTTGTATTTTTTTGCCCAAGAGTTTCTCATAATTTGTGATGAACTATCGGATGAACAAATTATAATCCACTATTCCTGAGCTCCTCAATATCCTGAAGACTGTGGAGCCTTCTGTGAAGCATGAGGAGAAGGCGGTTCTGTTAGTTGATCCCTTAAAGAAAGGTTCTAAGAGGAAGACAAAGGAATAGAAGAAAGGGAAGAACAAAAAGGCTAAGAAGGTAGAACCAGCACAAAAGGGCACTTTCCATCATTGTGGCAAGGAAGGCCACTGGCGAAGAAACTGCAAGATTTATCTTGAGTCCGTGAAGAAGAAGAAGGCATCGATGCCTCATCCTCTTCAGGTATCTTCGTTATTGATTGTCATTCTATTTCCTTAGACACTTGGGTATTGGATACTGGGTGTGGCTCACATATATGTAATGACATACAGGAGCTAAGGAATAGAAAAAGACTCGTCAGAGGGGAGTCAAATTTGCGAGTTGGCAATGGAGCAAAGGTTACTGCGGTCACCATCGGAACTTATTTACTAAAGCTCCCTAGTGGACTAGTCTTGGAACTGGACAATTGCTATTGTGTTCCTTCTCTAATAAAGAATATTGTTTCTATTTCCTACTTAAATAGAAATGGTTACCATTTGACGTTTAGTAACAATCGTTGTTATATATCTTTGAATGGCGTACTTTATGGAATTGGAACTTTGAGCAATGGTATTTATACGTTGGACGTATCCAGTGACATTTTCAATATCGAAGCGAGCAACAAGCATGCTCGAAAGGATAATCAATTAGACTCCTAGATGTGACATTGTCGTCTTGGCCATGCAAGCAAGAAACGCATGTCCGAATTACACCGATGTGGAATTCTGGAATCATTTGAATTGGATTCATACGATACATGTGAATCATGCTTAAAAGGCAAGATGACTAAGTTATGTTTTATAGGAAAAGGTGAACGAGTGGGAGAGTTGCTAGGTCTAATACATACTGATGTATGTGGACCTATGTCAACTCAAGCTTTAGGAGGTTATAGCTACTTCATTACCTTCACCGATGATCACTCACGGTTTGGGTATGTATTCTTGATGAAACACAAGTCTGAAGCCTTTGAAAGATTCAAAGAATTCAAAAATGAAGTAGAGAAATAACATGACAAGAGTATTAAAATACTTCGATCGGATCGAGGTGGTGAATACTTAAGTCAAGAGTTTCTTGATTATCTAAGAGACAATGGTATATTGTCTCAATGGACTCCACCATATACACCACAGCATAATGGTGTATCTGAGAGGCATAACCGGACCTTGTTGGACATGGTCAGGTCAATGATGAATCATGTGAATCTTCCCAAGTCTTTTTGGGGCTATGCGCTTCAGATAGTTGTTTACTTGTTAAACAGAATGCCAACCAAGGTAGTCTCCACTACTCTATATGAGATATGGAATAGTAAGGAACCTCATGTATCTTACTTGAAGATATGGGGTTGTCTTGCTTATGTGAAGCGGACTGTATCAGACAAATTGGATGCTAAGTCTAATAAATGTCTATTTTTTGGATACCCTAAGGAAACAAGGGGTTACCAATTCTATCATCCTGTGGAACAAAAGGTGTTTGTTTCAAGGCATGCTGTGTTTCTAGAGAAAGAGTTTCTCTTGCAAGAAAACAGTGGGAGTGTCGTCGAGCTTGAGGAGACTTGAGAGACTCAAATAGACATTGATGAGATACCTGGTGAAGCACAACAGTCGATAACTCATAGTGATGAGCAATCAGCTGGACCTATTGAAACACCACATCTTCGTAGATCTGGTAGAACACGTAATATTCCTGAGAGATATGGATTTCTCGTAAGTGAATCGAACAACGTATTACTCATTGATGATGAGGAGCCTACCAGTTATAAAGAAGTTCTGATAAGTTCAGAAAGGGATAAGTGGCTGAATTCATGAAGTCGAAAATGGATTCCATGTATGAAAACCAAGTTTGGAACTTGGTTGACCCGCCTGAAGGCATAAAGCCTATAGGGTGCAAGTGGGTTTTCAAGAAGAAAACCGACATGGATGGTAATGTGATTACCTATAAGGCTAGATTAGTGGCGAAGGGGTATCATCAAAAGCAAGGTGTTGATTATGACGAGACCTATTCACCTATTGCTATGCTTAAATCCATTCGGATGCTCCTGGCCATAGCGACTCATTATGATTATGAGATATGGCAGATGGATGTGAAAACAGCTTTCCTTAATGGAAACATGCTTGAGGACGTGTATATGATACATCCTGAGGGTTTCACATCGGTTGATAAAACTAAGGTATGCAAATTGCGACGGTCCATATATGGATTGAAGCAAGCATCCAAGAGCTGGAATATCCATTTTGATGAGACAATCAAAAGGTTTGATTTCTCACAAAATCCAGACGAACTTTGTGTGTACAAGAAGGTTAGTGGGAGTGCATTCGTGTTCCTAGTATTTTATGTCGATGACATATTACTCATAGGAAATGATGTTTCAGTCTTATAGTCAGTTAAGACTTGGTTATCCAAGACATTCTCCATGAAAGACCTGGGAGAAGCAACCTACATCCTCGGGATTAAGATCTATAGAGATAGATCGAAATGGTTGCTTGGTCTTTCACAGTCTACATATATAGAACGAGTGCTAAAGAAGTTTAGCATGTCGGAATCCAAGAAAGGTTTCCTACCCATTAGGCATGGGATACACCTTTCAAATTCTATGTGTCCGTGCACAAAAGACGAGAGGATTTGCATGAGTAAGATTTCCTATGCATCCGCAATAGTATCTATCATGTATGTTATGTTATGTACGAGGCCAGATGTATCATATGCTCTGAGTGTCACGAATAGATACCAGTTTGATCCAGGAATGGATCATTGGGCGGTTGTTAAGACAATCCTTAAGTACTTGAGAAGAACTAAGGATGTGTTCCTAATATATGGAGAAGGAGACATGGTGATACGCGGGTATACGGATGCCAGCATCCAGACAGACAAGGATGATTCCAGGTCTCAGTCTGGATACGTGTTCACCTTGAATGGGGGCACAGTGAGTTGGAAAAGTTCCAAACAAGACACTGTAGTGGATTCTACCACTGAGGCAGAATACATTGCAGCTTCGGAAGCCGCAAAGGAAGCGGTTTGGATCAAGAAGTTCATTTATGAACTTGGTGTGGTTCCAGCCATTGTTGAAGCAATACTGGTCTACTGTGACAACAATGGAGCAATTGCATAGGCGAAAGAGCCAAGGTGTCATCAACAATCCCAACATGTTCTTCGCCGCTATCAGCTGATCAGAGAGATCATTAGTAGGAAGGAAATACAAATCGAGAAAATTCCCACTGAAAGGAACTTAGCGGATCCTTTGACTAAGGCATTACCTCAAAGTAAGTTTGAGGGTCATGTTAGAGCCTATGGTATTGGATATCGTAGGGATTGGCATTAGGCCAAGTGGGAGTTTGTTAGTAATATGTGAGAGATGTCCTAAGGCAATCGCCTTATGTTAGAACCATTTATATGATAAATGAAGATTCACTATTTAAGTATACATGTTCTCATGTATTTGATTAGATCTTAAACTCATTTACTGAATGTCCACGATACGATTCACAGCATGAGAGAATTTGTGATTGGATCACAACTAGTGAGTATCTTTACATGTGTAATTGTGATGTATCGAAACTATCCCTAGTCGATGAATTGATGGATTTGGACACCATCAAATCTGTCGAGACTAGCACGAGGTATACTCCTTGGTGTATCCAAGCAGTTGATTCTCACTGGTTGGAGACATTTTGATGTCCGGAGTTAATCGTGGATGCTAGTTATGGTAACTAGTTGATTGGCGTGACCAGTCGTAAGACTTCATATGGTTCTCTGCATAAATAGATATGTCAATGAAGTTCTTACTGCAGCTTAAGTGCGATATTCCTTTAACTTGCGGTATTCAAGTCATCTTGGTCATGAAGACTTATGCTTTGACATCTTAAGCAAGCATCTTTAAGGAGATGTGGACCCAGGATTATTGGGTATAAGTCGAAGTGATCGAAGGTGTTTGAATAGCCTATAAAGGATTCACCACTCCTTGCGAGGAGATGTATACCCATGGCCTCTCGTCGGATTGTTACTAAAGACTTTGGCCAAAGCATTACATGTTTAGAGTAAGGTACTCTTGGATACATGTGTAGTAACTAGAATCCGTAGGACGAGGAAATGATACTTGGGCTAGGTGTGACGTAGTCAACCTAGTGGGGACTGACACAATAGACCATGTCCTGAACCGAGTGGGTATAAGATGAGTGAAGGGAATGGGGCACGATTCATTTGAGCTGCTGAAGGGTTTCAGAAATAGTTCTGGATCAACCGTTGATCTTTTCGGTTAATTGGGGATCATGATGTACTACTAGGTGCCACTCATGATCATTCTATAATTAATGGTTAATTATAGACGACCAACATAAATCGAGAACCTATTTGGTCACACGCACAACGAGCGTAATCCAAAGGATTTAAAACAATCTTGAGAATGAGATTCTCAGATCGAGAGAAACTAGGTTTGGTTTGACCAAACAAGGAGCGAGCATGAAATCGTTTCAGGCGCAATGGAAGCGTGGATGGATCGTGTCTTATGAAGACATGATGGATGAACCAAATTGGTTTGGTTCTAATCCAATGGTGGAAAATAAACCAAAGGGGTTTGGTTTGTTTTAAACGAATGAACCAAAGTTGGTTCGGTTCGTTTTAACTTAAAATAGACCAAATCGGTTTGGTTTATTTTAACATAAATTATTGGAGCGGGTTAACGGATTTTGGTTATGAACCAATAACCATTAGGAGAATTTGTTCTCTATAAAATAGGGCTCAAGGGTTTAATTAGAGCCCTAATCCAAGTTGTTGCCCCTCCCTTTTCTCCTCTTGTGGTCGGCGCCCATACCCTAGCCGCCACCCACCCTTGTGTCACCGTCAATAATCCTGTCCGGCGTCCAAGCTTCAGCCGGCGACCCTCCGGTGATCTTCCTTGGCTCTGGCGACAAGGTGAGCATCTAGCTTCATTATTTGGCCGGCGCTAATCCTCCACCAAAGCTGTCCAATTTTCTAGATAGCTTGTTTATTTCGTGTCGGAGAATCATTTGGACGACGTTTGTGAAGGGTTTTGCTTATCGAGTCCATGAGGGGAAACTTCGTTTCCCACTTCACATTCGTTGTTTGTTCATGGCCATCCCATCGATGTCCCCAGATTAAAAATTCAATCATAGACAAAAGGGATTGCTCAAACAACCAAGTCATCATCGTGCTATTCGTTTAGAGAGGTCACTTGAACAAACTCGTTGTTCAAGCGACCATCCTCTATTCTACGATTAGTCGCGGAATAGACGATGTCCGGATCGCCGTTTTTTGTGTTTATGTTTGGGATCCAAGTATTATTTAGCCACAAAAAGATTTATATCATGCTCATAATTGAAAAACAAATACAAACATGTAACATATAAAAATTAGAGAATCGATATACCTCTCGATCTTCTAATGTATGACCATCATCCTTTCGGACGTCGTGTGGGCGACGATCTACCAAAAGTTGAAGCTCCTAGATCGCAAATCTTCCTTCCTTGCTCTTCCAAAGCAAGAGGAAGAATAGAAACAAGGTTCTTCTTCTTCCTATAGCCAACCAACAAGCAACAAGAAGAATGCTTGCCGCCGGCCAACAAGGAGAAGGAGATGATGATAGAAACCGACCAAGACACCAAGGGAAACCCCTAAGTCTTGTTTCCACCACTCAAGGAGAAAAGAAGAGAGTCTTTGTCTACTGGCCAATGGCTGGAAAAGGGCTGGAAAAGCTGCTGGACGCTGGCCACTTTGAAGGAAGAAGAAGAAAGGAAAAACTTCCTTATTTGGTGCCGCCCAAGCCTCCAAACCCTAATCCTATCTTAATTAGGATTCCTCTCCTTGCCGGCCACCCCTTGCCCTCCTTTTATAGAGTTAGGGATAAGCCATGATTTAATCTCCTCCATTGGTTCTAGGGATTTAATCTCAACCGTCGGATCTAGAGATTTAATCTCAACCGTCGGATCTTAGAGATTTAATCTCTACCTTTGGATCTAGAGTTTTGTTTCTATCCATTGGATCTAAGCTTCATGAGGTGTCAATAGGCTACATTAGGGACCATGAGGAGGAGTTGGATCTTGGCCACCCATGGATCAAGCCCACATAAAGTCCGATCCATTAATGATAATCCAATCCACTAAAGGATTATCATTGATCTACCTCAACAACCCCCATATGATAATATGGGCTCCATATATTATTTGTACATTTTCTTCCCGTGTTTAAGATCTCGAATGTCTGTCGATTAATTAATTTACTGACCATTAATTAATCAACATCTAACTCCATGAGTAGTACCACTCAACCTTTTCATCATGTCGGACCAAGTCCACCTGCAGGGTTTACATGATGAACCTTATGAGCTCCTCAAGGGGACATCATCATCCTAATATATAGGACACGGTTTCCTCCTATAATCAACGACACACCATATAAATAATATCATCTCCCAACTCATCGAGCCTATCGATTTAATCTATAAATCTCGTCCATTGGTAAATCAAAGAGATGAATACTAAGTATATGTGGCCGTTATTATATCGGGATTAAGAGCATGTACATAATAATATCTGAGGTCCGATTCGATTATGTAGTCAGCAATAAATCGAATCACCTCAAGTCGGTCCTGCTCAATACACTCAAAGTGCACTAGTGTGATTCTATGGTCAAGACAAACCAATACCAAATCACCCTACAACCATTCTGATGGTTTGTCCAAAGTTATCTCGGTTGTGAGCCTTTACTTATACTTTACAAGGAGCCGATAACATGATCTCCCGTGTGACACCACACACCATATTATCTACAATGTAATGTATTAGACAATATGCATAACCATAAAAATATGTAAACAATGATCATGTGATTCTTATTTCAAAATAAAGATTTCATACAAAAGGTAGACTTTTCAGTATACATCCCTACAATATCCCACTTATACTAAAAGACTATGCTGTCCTCAAACTACCATACATCTGATCCTCATTCCCTCCACATGCCTATCAAAAGCTCTCGCCGGAAGGGCCTTAGTGAAAGGATCTGCCAGGTTATCCTCTGATGCAATCTTGGCCACAACAACTTCTCTCTTTACGATTTCTCGTATCAGGTGGTACTTGCGCTCTATGTGCTTACTTGCCTTATGGGCTCGTGGTTCCTTCAAGTTTGCAATGACACCACTATTATCACAATAAATTGTGATAGTTTTGGGCAAACCAGGAATCACATCCAAGTCCATCAGGAAGTTCCTGAGCCACACAGCTTCTTTGGCCGCCTTAGAGGCTGCCACATACTCAGCTTCCATGGTGGAGTCCGCCATGCATTTCTGCTTGACACTCCTCCATACAATGGCTCCACCTCCCAAAGTAAACACAAAACTTGAGGTACACTTACTATTATCCCTATCAGATTGGAAGTCGAAATTCGTGTAACCCACAGGGAGTAATTGGTCTGCCCAGTAAATTAGCATATAATCCCTAGTCCTTCTCAGGTACTTCAATATATGCTTTACCACAGTCCAATGTCCCTATCCTGGATTACTCTGATATCTGCTGACCATGCCCATGGCAAAGCAGATATTTGGTCTCGTACATAGCATCGCATACATGAGGCTTCCTACTGCTGAAGCATAAGGAACCGCCTTCATCTCCTCTATCTCCTCATATGATCTAGGACACATCTCCTTAGATAAAGGAACTCCATGCCTGAAAGGTAGAAAACCCTTCTTGGAGTTCTGCATGCTAAAATGATCCATAATCATGTCTATGTATGAAGCTTGGGATAAGCACAACATCCTTTTCCTGCGATCTCTTATAACCTTGATCCCAAGGATGTGTCCCACCTCTCCCAAGTCCTTCATATCAAACTGTTTGGACAACCATACCCTTACGTCCGATAACACCTTGATATTATTGCCAATCAACAAAATATCATCTACGTATAGTACAAGAAATACCACTACGTTTCCGTCACATCTCTTGTATACACAAGACTCATCCAGACTTTGAATAAATCCATAAGACTGGATTACCTCATCAAAGCGGATGTTCCAAGATCCCGAAGCTTGCTTCAATCCATAAATGGACCGATTAAGCTTACATACAAGATGTTCTTTGCCTTTAGCAATGAATCCCTCTGGTTGCTTCATATAGATGTTTTCCTCAAGACTTCCATTAAGGAAAGATGTCTTGACATCCATCTGTCACACCTCATAATCCATATGAGCTGCTATGCATAAGAGAATCCAGATAGACTTAAGCATGGCTACTGGCGAAAAGGTCTCCTCATAATCGATACTCTCTTTCTGAGTATACCCCTTCATAACAAGCCTCGCTTTGAAGGTCTCAACCTTCCCATCTATTCCTCTCTTTCTCTTGTAGATCCACTTGCATCCAATGGTTTTTACACCATCGGGTGGTTCTACTAGCTCCCAGACCTAATTTGAATCCATAGATTCAATTTCAGCATTCATTGCACTTTGCCAAGATACTGCATCTTTATCTTGGATTGCCTCATCATATGTCCAGGGATCAGGTTCATGTTCGCCAGGGACCAAATCAGAAGATTCTCCCAAGAACATGAATCTATCAGGCTGTCTCACAACCCTCCCACTACGATGAGGTATCTCATGTGTATCCTCTATGACACGCGGTGCAGTGACATGTGATATATCCTCTTGTACCAGTGGTACTAAAGAAGTGACTTCCCCTTTTAATTCCTCCAGAACAATTTTACTCTTGGGCTTGTGGCTCATCACATAGTCTTCCTCTAGAAATCTAGCGTTCATGCTAACGATCACCCTCTAATCTCTAGGACTATAAAATAAACCACCCTTCGTTCCTCTAGGATAGCCAACGAACATGCGTACTTTTGTACGAGGTTCCAACTTACTAGCATCTGCCTTCAGCATATGTGTTGGACTCCCCCATATCCGAATATGTCTTAGACTGGGCTTTCGCCTAATCCACAATTCTGTGGGAATAGAAGACATTGATTTAGATGGAACCAAGTTTAGAATGTACACCGTCGTATCTAGAGCATATCCCCAGAACGAATCTGGCAACTCAGAATAACTCATCATCGATCTAACCATCTCCATAAGAGTCCTATTCCTTCGCTCTACTACACCGTTCTACTGGGGCATGCCAGGTGTAGTCAATTGGGATTGAATCCTAGCCTCTGATAAGTAGTTCCTAAACTCTCCCAAGAGGTACTCACCACCACGATCAGATCGTAGTGTCTTGATACTTTTACCTTGACGTTTCTCCACATCATCCTTGAATTCTTTGAACTTGTCAAAGCATTCAGACTTGCGGCGCATCAGGTAAATGTATCCATATCTTGAGTAATCGTCTATAAATGAGACGAAATACTCAAAACCACCTCTAGCCTGGATAGACATAGGACCACACAGATCAGAATGAACCAATTCTAACACATCTTTGGCTCTATACCCGTTGGCCTTAAAAGGCCTCTTGGTCATCTTACTCTCCAAGCAAGATTCGCAGGTTGGGAGATCCTCCACCACTAATGAACCCAAAGGTCCATCAGCTATCAACCTTTGAATTCTGCTTAGGTTAATGTGATCAAGCCTAAGATGCCAAAGAAATGTTTGGTTCATCTTCGAAGGTTCTTTTCTCTTATTGGAATTAGAAGATGAGTTATTAATTTTAATATGCATCGTGGGAGCTTTTGGTTCAAGTGTGTACAAATTTCCTATCAATGCACCCGAACAGATAATGTCCCTATTCCTTTTTATAACAACTCTATCATTAAAAGAAATAGAATATCCATCCATAAACAATTTAGAAACTGAAATTAAATTCTTTCTAAATAAGGGTACATAAAGGCAATTCTTAAGAACCAAAAGTTTATTTTTCTCAAAAGATAAATGAACATCTCCCACTGCAACAGCCGCCACCTTCGTGGCATCGCCCAAGTACACGGTAATCTCCCCCTCAGCCAGTTGTCTAGTTTCCTGGAACCCCTGCAAAGTATTGCAGACATGATCAGTGGCTCCCGTATCTACACACCATGTGCCGATAAATAACACCGCTAAACATGTTTCAACGATTAGACCAAAAGATATACCTTTATTCTTGCGGTTGGGGCAGTCCTTCTTCCAGTGTCCAGTCTGCTTACAAGTGAAGCACTTGCCTTTTGGCTTCTTCACTCCTCCCTGAGTACCTCCCGCCGCCTTTGCTCCAGTTTGTTTCTTCTTCTTCTTGCCTTTCGGCTTATAAGTAGAAACCTTTTGGGTCACCATGGCATGTGCCTGAGCACTCTGATGAAATAGCCCCTCTGCCGCCTGGAGTTCTGTCAGGAGCTCCGCCAACGAATACAACCCCTTGTTCATATTGTAGTTGAGGTGAAACTGCTCAAAACTCCTAGGTAGAGACTGGAGAATGATATCGACCAGGGTTTCCCCATCGATCTCAGCTCCGAGGACTTCCAACTCATTCAAATAAGCTATCATCTTGAGAACATGATCCCTTATGGGTGTTCCCTCGATCATGGTGGTCGTCATCAAGTTTTTCATGGCTTCTTGCCTCACAACCCGATTCTGGTGTCCGAAATGTTGGGTTTCCGGTACCGCGGCGAGTGTGTGTTCGAACATGTTTCGTAAACATGTGCACAGCGGAAGGAATAAAATAATAAATCTAATTTATTACAACACACACATCACACGCATGCATAGTACAACATGTGTAGACATAACCGTAAATTTAAATTTTACAATAAAAGGAAAGTTAAACTACGTATACCTTACGTATCACGTGTAGCGGGAAAGGCATCAACCGGAATGATCCTCGCTATAATCGTCTCTATCCGTATCCACGCCGAGTATCTTCGGGATGACTTCACCAAGTCACAAGCCTCGTCTTCGTATGGGTTACTAGCCTCGTGTTGAAGACGATGTGATCGAGAGAAGATCACGATCCGAATCCAAATTCGGATCCAAAAAATGAGTCATCAAAAACTCGCTTCTCCGGAGAGGTATTCGTCAACCGTTTGACGAATCCTTCGTCCTCCACCTATGAGGATTATCGGATATCGAATCCCCGGTAAGTAAGGCACTGTCGGAGCTCTAAACGTCGCCCAAACGACGCTCCGACAAGAAGGAAACAAGCTGTCCAGAAAACTGGACAGCTTTGGTGGAGGAGTAGGGGCCGGCCAAAGGAAAGGTGGGAGCTCACCTTATTACCGAACCCAAGTGAGATCACCGGAGCACCTCCGGCAGCAGCTCGACGCTAGCAAGAGGGAAGGACAGCTCCTTCTGGACGCCAGCAAGGGAGCTTGGTGGTGGGCGGCGGTAAGGGGAGGTGTTGGCGCCGAATTCACCAAGGAGAGGAGGGGCGGCAGCTTTTAGGTCAAGGGATTTGGATTAGGGCTTAACAAACCCTTAAGCCCTCTTTTATAGAGAACTAATTCTCTTAATGGTTATCGGATCATAACCATAAGGCCCGTTAACCCGCTCTATTAATATAAGTTAAAATAAACCAAACCATGATGGTTTATTTTAAGTTAAAATGAACCGAACCAACTTTGGTTCATTCGTTTAAAACAAACCAAACCCTTTGGTTTATTCTCCTCCATTGGATTAGAACCAAACCAATTTAGTTCTTCCATCATGTCTTCATAAGACACGGCCCATCCACGCTTTCATTGCGACTGAAACGATTTCATGCTCGCTCCATGTTTGGTCCAACCAAACCCAGTTTCTCTCGGTCTGAGAATCTCATTCTCAAGCTCGTTTTAAATCCTTCGGATTACGCTCGTTGTGTGTGTGACCAAATAGGTTCTTGATTTATGTTGGCCGTCTATAATTAACCATTAATTATAGAACGATCATGAGTGACACCTAGTAGTACATCATGATCCCTAATAAACCGAAAGATCAACGATTGTTCCAGAACTATTTCTGAAACCCTTCAGCAACTCGAATGAATCGTGCCCCATGCCCTTCACTCATCTTATACCCACTTGGTTCAGGACATAGTCTATAGTGTCAGTCCCCACTAGGCTGACTACGTCACACCTAGCTCAAGTATCATTTCCTAATCCTACGGATTCTAGTTACTGCACATGTATCGAAGAGTACCTTACTCTAAACATGTAATTCTTTGGCCAAAGACTTTAGTAACAATCCAACGAGAGGCCATGGGTATACATCTCCTCGCAAGGAGTGGTGAATCCTTTATAGGCTATTCAAACACCTTCGATCACTTCGACTTATACCCAATCATCCCGGGTCCACATCTCCTCAGAGATGCTTGCTTAAGATGTCAAAGCATAAGTCTTTATGATCAAGATGACTTGAATACTGCAAGTCAAAGGAACATCGCACTTAAGCTGCAGTAAGAACTTCATTGACATATCTATATATGCAGAGAACCATATGAAGTCTTACGGTTGGTCACTCCAATGAACTAGTTACCATAACTAGCATCCACGATTAACTCCGGACATCACAATGTCTCCAATCAGAGAGAATCAGCTGCTTGGATACACCAAGGAGTATACCTCATGCTAGTCTCGACAGAATTGATGGTGTCCAAATCCATCAATTCATCGACTAGGGATAATTCCGATACATCACAATTACACATGTAGAGATACTCACTAGTTGTGATCCAATCACAAATTCTCTCATGCTGTGAGTCGTATCGTGGACATTCAGTAAATGAGTTTAAGATCCAATCAAATACATGAAACCATGTATACTCAAATAGTGAATCTTCATTTATCATATAAATGGTTCATACATAAGGCGATTGCCTTAGGACATCTCTCATATATTACTAACAGACTCCCACTTGGCCTAATGTCAATCGCTACGGTATCCAATACCATAAGTTGTAACATGACCCTCAAACTTACTTTGAGGTAATGCCTTAGTCAAAGGATCCGCTAAGTTCCTTTTAGTGGGGATTTTCTCGATTTGTATTTCTTTCCTACTAATGATCTATCTGATAAGATGATAGCGGTGAAGCACATGTTTGGATCGTTGATGAGACCTTGGCTCTTTCGCCTATGTAATTGCTCCATTGTTGTCGCAGTAGACCAGTATTGCTTCAACAATGGTTGGAATCACACCAAGTTCATAAATGAACTTCTTGATCCAAACCGCTTCCTTTGCTGCTTCCGAAGCTGCAATGTATTCTGCCTCAGTGGTAGAATCCGCTACAGTGTCTTGTTTGGAACTTTTCCAACTCACTGCGCCCTCATTCAAGGTGAACACGTATCCAGACTGAGACCTGGAATCATCCTTGTCTGTCTGGAAGCTGGCATCCATATACCCGCGTATCACCATGTCCCCTTCTCCATATATTAGGAACACATCCTTAGTTCTTCTTAAGTACTTAAGGATCGTCTTAACAGCCACCCAATGATCCATTCCTAGATTAGACTGGTATCTGCTCATGACACTCAGAGCAAATGATACATCGGGCCTCGTACATAACATAGCATACATGATAGATCCTATTGCGGATGTATAGGGAATCTTACTCATGCAAATCCTCTCGTCTTCTGTGCACGGACACATAGACTTCGAAAGGTGTACCCCATGCCTGATGGGTTGGAAATCTTTCTTGGATTTCGACATGCTAAACCTCTTTAGCACTCGGTCTATATATGTAGACTACGAAAGACCAAGCAACCGTTTCGATCTATCTCTATAGATCTTAATCCCGAGGATGTAGGTTGTAGGATCGATGTGTAGTTGTGGTGGCCTGCTAGAGGGGGGTGAATAGCCCTCGATCGATGGATAATGGTATTTGCTCGTCTACAAACAAGATTAGCTCAAGCGGAAATAACAAAAACAAGACAAGCAAACAACCAAAAAGAATATAAATGCTAACACAAAATGTAATGTGGTTCACGGCTACGCCGCTAATCCACGATCCGATTCGTCCAAGGTGAATCACTCCTCCAAAGCCAATCACTATTGGTCTCTCCTTTACACCAAGCTAGGTGGAGGTAACCTTTACAACCAAGATCACTCTTCTTACAATAAGAATGAAGTAAAAACAAGTAAGAAGAGTGGGAAGACGTTTATGGCACTTTGGGAGAAGATTGGAGTTCAAGCATTAGCCTCCCAAAGCCTTATCCCCTTCCTTTTTATAAGGGAAGAGGGTTTCTTCCCATTGACACAGGAGCAGTCGACTGATGCCCCGATCAGTCGACTGGTCCTGTAGCCGTTGCCCAATAACAGCCACTTTCCATGTTGGATTTCATCCAACGGTATCATCTTCAGTCGACTGATCTTGCCATCAGTCGACTGATGTACCATCAGTCGAGTGCTCTGCGAGCTCGACTCCATTCTGTGCCCGTGCGGTGCCATCGATCGATCCATCCCTTGCGATCGACTATCGCGGCCGATGATCATTGCTAGTCCATGGCGATCGCTTGTCAAATGCCCATGAGTCAGACACTAGTCGAACCCATTCGACTCAGAGCAGTCGATTGCCATTTCATGGCAGTCGACTGTTGTCGGGAAAACTCATCCGACACTTAGCCAAATGGCCAAGTTTCACCTAGGAGCTACTACCCCTTTCCCGGGTTACATTCGCTCACTCTCATCTCTCGGAGTCCCTCGCCTTCGAAGTTATCTTCATCCAGCCACGTCCCTCGGATGCACTAAGCGCATGGCTCTGTAGCGCCATCCTTCGCGTCTCGCCCTGAAGTCCACTTCCTCCGGCTTCACTCCAAGCTCCTCGTCCGGCGGTCCCTCGGATGCTCCAAGCGCACGGTTTCCGCAAAGCTATCCTTCACCGACTCAAGGACCGAGTCATGAGTTGTGAAACTCGCCTAGGCTTCCATGTGCAAATTACTAAGTCCTGCAAGACTCCAATGCACATATCAAATCATAATAACAACCTAACTTAAACCCTTTGTCACACACATCAAAACCTTATCATGGCAAGAGATCGCCCTAACAATCTCCCCCTTTTTGATGTGTGACAATCCGTTTAAGTTAGGTACAAACATTTGATAGAATTTATAAGGTAAGAAAGCATGTAAACATAAACATGATATTGCAACATGCAACTCCCCCTTAATCCATGAAACTCCCCATACATATTTCTCCCCCTATCATAATTTACTTAAACACAATTATTTCTCCCCCTTTGACACCATCAAAAAGATTAATACTAAGTTATAAACTCATGGCATCAAGTCTAATAGAAGAAAATACCAAAGATTTGTTTAAAAAACCGAATTCAGCCTTTACTGGTCTGATTTTCAGGTCACCAGTCGACTGGTTCAGACTACCAATCGACTGGCACGTGCATTTCAGGATTTCTAATTTTCGGGGTGAAATTCAAAAATGCATTAAAAATTCCAAAAAATTCAAAAAATCATGAAATTTGGAGAACATATTTCTTTTAAGTATATCTATCAATGAAAAATAATTTTTCATGAAAAATCATTAGATTTTCTTGTTTTTGCCAAAAATCCAAAAGCTTTAAAAACCACTAGGTTTTTGATCATTCTAGTATCAAGTTTAACACCTAGTTTTGCTTTGCATGAACACATAGATTTTAAAGTAAGAAATTTTTTTGAAAACATATGAAATATCCAACCATGATCTTTGGGCAAATGTCTATGAATTAAACATAAGCCTTCCCCATGATTGGTCTATTATTGCTATTTTGATACCTTAAATGACAATCTAAATGCCATAGGCATTAGTGGACATTTGTATCATCCTAACATCACACTCATGCTAAGTTTTCAATCAAGGTAGCCTATTGTGAGTGTGAGATGTATCCTAGAGGTATTTTTATATACTTAACCATTATATTCATGCAATTCTATCAAGGTTAAGTATCATCCTATCATTCCACATGATCATAAAGATGTATATTTATTAATTTTACATTATGATCATGAGACAAATGTATTCATCAAGTAATAATCATGCATTAGGTATTATATCATGATACTAAAGTAAATATCACCTAAAACATGATTTAAACCTTAATGCCTATGACTATGTGCCAAAAATCAAGATGATAGATCATGATTGCAAACTTACATGACCATTTCATTAATTATTGTAATTTAAGCATTATTATCTATTTTTGGGCACATTATCATCACCCAACACTATTTCAAAATGTTGTCCCATCATCCTAAGTCAACCAAATTATGATATAGGTCAAGTCCATATGGTTGACTATCCTAGGGTTTTTCTAACCCTTAAGGATGGATTTTGGAACCCAATACAAATTCTTGCCTATGGGGTTCACTAGAAATTCCTTAGGAATCCATTTTCTAGCTATTACCTTCTTCTTATCTTGTCCCCTAGCAATTAGGCATTTATAGGCCTTTTCATTTTTCTTTTCTTTATATCCTAGGCCCTTTTTGTTAAAACTTGCTCTTTGGCTCCCTATGATCATGTTCAAAGTGTTTGAGCCAATAGTGAATTTTTCTAGGGCTTTGGTCAAGTGATCTACCTTTTCCCTTAAAGCCCTATTTTCTTCTATGCATGCATCATTAACATCTAATGGCACATAAAGATCATGTGAGCATGCATCATTATCGTTATCATTAAAACATGCTTTTTCTAATTTTTCTTCTAATTCCTTAATTTGATCAAGCATGCTTTTATTCTTTTTCTTTGCTCTAAATAGGTCCTTAGTGAGGCTAGAAATCATAGAAACTATTTTACTAGGTGAAAGGTTAGTTACCATAGTTTTCATGTCCTCTTCTTCGGATGAGGAGGATGTAGAGGAGGCTCCCCCTTCACTTGAGCTCTCTCCACTTGAGCTTGATTCTTCATTTTCGGTGGAGGAGCAATCCAAGTCGTCAAAAGCCATCAATGCAAGGTTGGTGACAAATGCATTCTCTTCTTCTGATGATGATGAAGAGGATGAGGAGGGATCATCCCAAGTCCTTGCCTTGAGAGCTTTGGTCTTCCCCTTTTCCTTTGCCTTCTTCTCTTCTTCCTTTTTCTTCTTGCTCCCCTTTTTCTTATTCTTTTCTTCCTTCTTTCTCTTCTCCTCCTTGCTTTTGTTCAAGAGGGGACAATTGTCCCTTATGTGTCCCTCTCCTTGGCAATTGTAACAAATGATCTTCCCCCTTGATCTTCTACTCCTATCATTTGATTTGTTAAATCTAAAACCTTTTAATGCACGCCTTGCCCTCCTTACCATATAGGCTTCTTCCGTGCTATCCATGGAGGAGGATGAGGATGCTTCATCATCGGAGGAGGAGGGGATCTCCATCTTTTTCTTCCCCTTGTTAGTCAATAGTGCCACTCCCCTTGACGGTTGAATTCTTGGCTCTTCTACTACTCCTTCAAGCCTAGATTCATGTAATTCCATAGTGGAGAAAAAAATCATCTAGAGTACTTACCTCTAGATTCTTTGAAATATAGAATGAGTCCACCATTGAACTCCACTTGGATGATCGGGGAAAAGCCTCTATGGCCTTCATTACCATATCTCGGTTGGAGAGATTTTCACCTACACTTGTTAGCCCAATTAAAATCTCTTTAAACCTAGAATGCAATGAAGTTACCTTTTCTCCCTTTTCTAATTTTATGTTGGATAATTGGGAGCGGAGGAGATCTCTTCTTGCAAGTTTAGCCTCCGAGGTACCTTCATGAAGCTCTACTAGCTTCTCCCACATCTCCTTGGCACTTAGGCATTCTCCAATTCTATTTATTTCTTGTTGAGGAAGCACATTGTATAGATGGTGCTTGGCTTTTGAGTTTGCAAGGTGCTCCTCTCTTTGCCTCTTGGTCCACCTTGACTTCTCTATTGGCTTCCCCTCTTCATCCCTAGGCAAAACAAAACCGGATTCCATTGTAATCATAATATCAAAATCCGTTTCGAAAAATACCTCCATTCGCTTCTTCCACCAAGCGAATTCTCCTTCAAACTTCGGTGGATGAATGTTGGAGCCGGCCTCTTTTGAATATGCTTGTTGTGGCGGTTAGTCCTCGATAAGCTTTCCTTGGCTCTGATACCACTTGTAGGATCGATGTGTAGTTGTCGTGGCCGGCTAGAGGGGGTGAATAGCCCTCGATCGATGGATAACGGTATTTGCTCATCTACAAACAAAATTAGTGCAAGCGGAAATAACAAAAACAAGACAAGAAAACAACCAAAAAGAATACAACCGCTAACACAAAATGTAACGTGGTTCACTGCTACGCCGCTAATCCACGATCTGATTCGTCCAAGGTGAATCACTCCTCCAAAGCCAATCACTATTGGTCTCTCTTTTGCACCAAGCTAGGTGGAGGTAACCTTTACAACCAAGATCACTCTTCTTACAATAAGAATGAAGTAAAAACAAGTAAGAAGAGTGGGAAGATGTTTATGGCACTTTGGGAGAAGATTGGAGTTCAAGCATTAGCCTCCCAAAGCCTCATCCCCTTCCTTTTTATAAGGGAAGAGGTTTTCTTCCCATTGACACAGGAGCAGGCGATTGATGCCCCGATCAGTCGACTTGTCCTGTAGTCGTTGCCCAATAACGACCACTTTCCACGTTGGATTTCATCCAATGGTATCATCATCAGTCGACTGATGTACCATTAGTCGAGTGCTCTGCGAACTCGACTCCTGGCGATTCTCGCGATGCGTCCCGTGCGCGATCGTCGATCGTATCGTCCATAGCGATAGTCGAACCCATTCGACTCGGAGCGATGCGCCATTTCATGGCGATCCGTTGTCGAGAAAACTCATCCGACACTTAGCCAAATGGCCAAGTTTCACCTAGGAGCTACTACCCCTTTCCTGGGTTACATTCGCTCACTCTCATCTCTCGGAGTCCCTCGCCTTCGAAGTTATCTTCGTCCGACCACGTCCCTCGGATGCGCCAAGCGCACGGCTCTGCAGCGCCATCCTTCGCGTCTCGCCCTGAAGTCCACTTCCTCCGGCTTCACTCCAAGCTCCTCGTCCGGCGGTCCCTTGGATGCTCCAAGCGCACGGCTTCCGCAAAGCTATCTTTCACCGACTCAAGGACCGAGTCATGAGTTGTGAAACTCGCCTAGGCTTCCATGTACGAATTACTAAGTCCTGCAAGACTCCAACGCACATATCAAATCATAATAACAACCTAACTTAAACCCTTTGCCACACACATCAAAACCTTATCATGGCAAGAGATCGCCCTAATATAGGTTGCTTCTCCCAGGTCTTTCATGTAGAATGTCTTGTATAACCAAACCTTAACTGACTGTAAGATTGAAACATCGTTTCCTATAAGTAATATGTCATCGACATACAATACTAGGAACACGACTGCACTCCCACTAACCTTCTTTTACACACAAGGTTCGTCTGGATTTTGTGAGAAATCAAACTTTTGATTGTCTCATCGAAACGGATATTCCAGCTCCTGGATGCTTGCTTCAATCCATATATGGACCGTCGCAATTTGCATACCTTGGTTTTATCAACCGATGTGAAACCCTCAGGTTGTATCATCATATACACGTCCTCGAGCAGGTTTCCATTAAGGAAAGTTGTTTTCACATCCATCTGCCATATCTCATAATCATAATGAGCCGCTATGACCAGGAGCATCCGAATGGATTTAAGCATAGCTACAGGCGAATAGGTTTCGTCATAATCAACACCTTGTTTTTGATGATATCCTTTCGCCACTAATCTAGCTTTATAGGTAATCACATTACCATCCATGTCAGTTTTCTTCTTCAAAACCCACTTGCACCCTATATGCTTGATTCCTTCAGGTGGGTCAACCAAGTTCCAAACTTGGTTTTCATACATGGAATCCATTTCCGACTTCATGGCATCAAGCCATTTATCCCTTTCTGAACTTGTCAGCACTTCTTCATAACTGGTAGGCTCCTCATCATCAATGAGTAACACGTCATTCGATTCACTTACGAGAAATCCATATCTCTCAGGAATATTGCATGTTCTACCAGATCTACGAAGATGTGGTGTTACAATAGGTCCAGCCGATTGCTCATCACTATGAGTTGTCGGCTGTTGTGCTTCACCAAGTATCTCTTCAATGTCTATTTGAGTCTCTCGAGCCTCCTCAAGCTCGACGACACTCCCACTATTTTCTTGCAAGAGAAACTCTTTCTCTAGAAACACAGTGTGCCTTGAAACAAACACCTTTTGTTCCACAGGATGATAGAACTGGTATCCCCTTGTTCCTTAGGGTATTCAATAAATAGACATTTATCAGACTTAGCATCCAATTTGTTTGATACAATCCGCTTCACATAAGCAGGACAACCCCATATCTTCAAGTAAGATACATGAGGTTTATTACCATTCCATATCTCATATGGAGTAGTAGAGACTACCTTGGTTGGCATTCTGTTTAACAAGTAAACAGCTGTCTGAAGTGCATAGCCCCAAAAGGACTTGGGAAGATTCGCATGATTCATCATTGACCTGACCATGTCCACCAAGGTCTGGTTACGCCTCTCAGATACACCATTATGCTGTGGTGTATATGGCGGAGTCCATTGAAACAATATACCATTGTCTCTTAGATAATCAAGAAACTCTTGACTTAAGTATTCACCACCTCGATCCGATCGAAGTATTTTAATACTCTTGTCATGCTGTTTCTCTACTTCATTTATGAATTCTTTGAACCTTTCAAAGGCATCAGACTTGTGTTTCATCAAGAACACATACCCAAACCGTGAGTGATCATCGGTGAAGGTAATGAAGTAGTTATAGCCTCCTAAAGCTTGAGTTGACATAGGTCCACATATATCAATATGTATTAGACCTAGTAACTCTCCCACTCGTTCACCTTTTCCTGTAAAAGGTAACTTAGTCATCTTGCCTTTTAAGCATGATTCGCATATATCGTATGAATCGAATTCAAATGATTCCAGAATTCCACATCGGTGTAATTCGGACATGCATTTCTTGCTTACATGGCCAAGACGACAATGCCACATGTAGGAGTCTATTTGATTATCCTTTCGAGCACGCTTGTTGCTCGCTTCGATATTGAAAACATCACTGGATACATCCAACGTATAAACACCATTGCTTAAAGTTCCAGTCCCATAAAGAACTCCATTCAAAGCTATGTAACAATAATTGTTACTAAAAGTCAAATGGTACCCATTTCTATTTAAACAAGAAATAGAAATGATGTTCTTTATCAACGAAGGAACATAAAAGCAATTGTCCAGTTCTATGACAAGTCTTGCAGGGAGTTTCAACAAATATATTCCGATGGCGAGTGCAGCAACCTTTGCTCCATTCCCAACACATAAATTTGACTCTCCCTTGACGAGTCTTCTTCTATTCCTTAGCCCTTGTATGTCATTACATATATGTGAGCCACACCCAGTATCCAATACCCAAGTGTCTGAGGAAATAGAATGACAATCAATAACGAAGATATATGAAAAGGATGGAGCATCTTATGCCTTATTCTTCTTCACGGACTCAAGATAAATCTTGCAATTTCTTCGCCAATGGCCCTACTTGCCATAATGATGGCAAGTGCCCTTTTGAGCTAGTTCTGCCTTTTTGCCTTTTTCTTCTTCCCCTTCTGTTGTTCCTTTGACTCCCTCTTAGAACCTTTCTTCATGCTTCTCAGAAGGCTCCACAGTCTTCAGCATGTTGAGCAGTACCACAGATGAACCTTCTTGCATCTCAGAGGTGAAGAGGAGCTTGGAGACTTCGAACCTTTCGAATCTCACTTGCTTATCAAACAACTCATAAAGATGAAGGACTACGATATGAGCATCCATATGCTCATGCTGCTTTCGTAGCTTGGGTTCCAACGCGGCTAGCATGATGCAACTTGTCAGTTCAGAATCAGTCACATGTTTCTGATAGGCCAACAATTGGTCCAGAGTTGCATTGTCACTAGGACGGGCGGGAAGAGGCGCTTCGAGGATATTTACAAGCTTTTCAACCTTGAGAACAATTCGCAAGTTTCCAAGCCAGTCCAAGAAGTTCGGCCCAGTCAATTTATTCGAATCCAAAATGGAACGCAAATTCAAAGACATCATGATCAATCTTGAAATACAAAACGAGCATATATGAGAAAGATGATTTTAAAATGCATCATTATACATTCATAAATCCCATTCATTTTTCGAATTTCAAAAACCCCAAAATCACTTCGGGAGATCGTAAGTCCATCTTCGAATGGGTTGATATCCATCATAGATATGAACAACCTTGGAGAGAGTCCAACAAGTCATTCATAACTACGATGGTAGGTATCAAATATACCGATTGCATATCACGTATATGCAACTATCACAATGTGCTATCAACTAATTGAATGTTCACACATACATCGGGTTGTTAACACATTAACAAGTATGCATCATATGCATAGCACCCAACTTCACCTCCCTTTACATCGACCTTGGAGAGAGTCCAACAAGTCGATGCTCCAGGTTAAAGCCAACCCATTAATCGAGGAATAGTTTTAATATGGTTAGAGTGCATTCAACCAATTAGCCCGGCTTGGAGAGAGTCCAACAACCAAAGCTAACGATTGACCTCTGACTCTTACCATATTAGTATTAAACTATTCCATGGTTTGAACATGTTCGGGTTCGAGCCGGGCTTGGAGAGAGTCCAACAACCCGAACAAGAAACGGAACTCTGGTTCTAACCATATTAATGGAAGGTGTAGGCTTTAATATTGAGTTAGGGTTCTTATGTCTCATCCTCTTTGCATGCAAATAACTATTATCTACATGGCATGGCATACATCTACATGTCACGACACGCATGACATAATGATATGCATCTAATGCAATTACATGGCATACAATTATGTCATGTACAATATTTTCTTATATGTCAAAACTATTTATGGAAATAAAATATGTTTAAGATTTGATTCTCCAAATCAAATCATGATTAAATTAGGAAACAAATTTCCAAATCTAATCACATATTTTATTTGTGGAAATAGTTGATTAAGGAAAGTCAATTTAGGAAACCAATTTCCTAAATCATCAAAACTACTTATGGAAATAAAATATTTTTAAGATTTGATTTACCAAATCAAATCATGATTAAATTAGGAAACAAATTTCCAAAATCTAATCAAATATTTTATTTATGAAAAATATCAATTTCCATAAATACTTCCAACTTTCCAAAAGTGGAAGATTTCCATAAATACTTCTAGACTTTCCAAAATTGAAAAATTTCCATAAATACTTCTAACTTTCCAAAAGTAGAAAATTTTCAGAAATATCATTATGACTATCGCAAAACAATTTTATGATTATGTCGAAACACAACCTGGGCTCTGATACCACTGTTGGGTTTTCGGCACCGCGGCGAGTGTGTGTTCGAACATGTTTCGTAAACATGTGCACAGCGGAAGGAATAAAATAATAAATCTAATTTATTACAACACACACATCACACGCATGCATAGTACAACATGTGTAGACATAACCATAAATTTAAATTTTGCAATAAAAGGAAACTTAAACTATGTATACCTTACGTATCACGTGTAGTGGGAAAGACATCAACCGGAACGATCCTCGCTAGAATCGTCTCTATCAGTATCCACGCCGAGTATCTTCGGGATGACTTCACCAAGTCACGAGCCTCATCTTCCTACGGGTTACTAGTCTCGTGTTGAAGACGATGTGATCGAGAGAAGATCACAATCCAAATCCAAATTCGGATCCAAAAAATGAGTCCTCAAAAACTCGCTTATCCGGAGAGGTATTCGTCAACCGTTTGACGAATCCTTCATCCTCCACCTATGAGGATTATCGGAGATCGAATCCCCGGTAAGTAAGGCACTGTCGGATCTCCAAGCGTGGCCCAAACGATGCTCCGACAAGAAGGAAACAAACTGTCAAGAAAACTGGACAGCTTTGGTGGGGGAGTAGGGGCCGGCCAAAGGAAAGGTAGGAGCTCACCTTATTACCGAACCCAAGGGAGATCACCGGAGCTCCTCCGACAGCAGCTCGACGCCGGCAAGAGGGAAGGACAGCTCCTTCTGGATGCCGGCAAGGGAGCTTGGTGGTGGACGGCGACAAGGGGAGGAGTTGGCACCGAATTCACCAAGGAGAAGGGGGCGGCAGTTTTTAGGTCAAGGGATTTGGATTAGGGCTTAACAAACCCTTAAGCCCTCTTTTATAGAGAACTAATTATCTTAATGGTTATCGGATCATAACCATAAGGCCCGTTAACCCGCTCCATTAATATAAGTTAAAATAAACCAAACCATGATGGTTTATTTTAAGTTAAAAGGAATCGAGCCAACTTTGGTTCATTCGTTTAAAACAAACCAAACCCTTTGGTTTATTCTCCTCCATTGGATTAGAACCAAACCAATTTGGTTCGTCCATCATGTCTTCATAAGACACGGCCCATCCACGCTTCCATTGCGGCTGAAACAATTTCATGCTCGCTCCATGTTTGGTCCAACCAAACCCAGTTTCTCTCGGTCTGAGAATCTCATTCTCAAGCTCGTTTTAAATCCTTCGGATTACGCTCGTTGTGCATGTGACCAAATAGGTTCTCGGTTTATGTTGTCCGTCTATAATTAACCATTAATTATAGAACGATCATGAGTGGCACCTAGTAGTACATCATGATCTCCAATTAACCGAAAAGATCAACGGTTGATCCAGAACTATTTCTGAAACCCTTCAGCAGCTCGAATGAATCGTGCCCCATTCCCTTCACTCATCTTATACCCACTTGGTTCAGGACATGGTCTATAGTGTCAGTCCCCACTAGGCTGACTACGTCACACCTAACCCATGTATCATTTCCTCGTCCTACGGATTCTAGTTACTGCACATGTATCCAAGAGTACCTTACTCTAAACATGTAATGCTTTGGCCAAAGACTTTAGTAACAATCCGATGAGAGGCCATGGGTATACATCTCCTCGCAAGGAGTGGTGAATCCTTTATAGGCTATTCAAACACCTTCGATCACTTCGACTTATACCCAATCATCCCCGGTCCACATCTCCTCAGAGATGCTTGCTTAAGATGTCAAAGCATAAGTCTTTATGATCAAGATGACTTGAATACCGCAAGTCAAAGGAACATCACACTTAAGCTACAGTAAGAACTTCATTGACATATCTATATATGCAGAGAACCATATGAAGTCTTACAGTTAGTCACTCCAATGAACTAGTTACCATAACTAGTATCCACGATTAACTCCGGACATCACAATGTCTCCAGCCAGTGAGAATCAGCTGCTTGGATCCACCAAGGAGTATACCTCGTGCTAGTCTCGACAGAATTGATGGTGTCCAAATCCATCAATTCATCGACTAGGGATAATTCCGATACATCACAATTACACATGTAGAGATACTTACTAGTTGTGATCCAATCACAAATTCTCTCACGTTGTGAGTTGTTTCGCGGACATTCAGTAAATTTGTTTAAGATTCAATCAAATACATGAAACCATGTATACTCAAATAGTGAATCTTCATTTATCATATAAATGGTTCATACATAAGGCGATTGCCTTAGGACATCTCTCATATATTACTAACACGAAAAGATCTTTGAGATTGAGCATCATGTCATAAGCTGTGGGCATGGCTTGATGCTGATGTTGCAGCACATTTGACATAGATGCCAAAATGTAACACCGCGCCATCTCATCGGCCTTTACCCACTTCTTATAACTCTCTCTCTCTCCTTTTCCCCAGAATCTTCTGCAGGCTTAGGAGGGCACTCTTCGAGGAGTACATATTTGTAGTCCTCAGCAATCAAGACAATGTCAAGATTCCTCTTCCAATCAACATAGTTGGGTCCAGTAAGTTTGTTCTCTTTCAGTATCACAGCAAGTGGGTTGAAAGTCATTTTGAAAGAAAACCTAAGAATCACATAAATCAAAACATTAGATTTCAAAAAATTATTGATTCCTCAAACAATAAAATTTTAAAATCAACTAACACCTCAAAACACCAATTATATCGTATGCCACGATAGTATGGACGTATATGAATTCTACATTTGTAAGAGGTTTTACCCATTAATTTTACTATCTTGTCAACCTAACTTTTTGACAATTAAAATTAATAGTTGGTTCCTCTTTGGCCCTACAAATAAAAGCAGTGACTCCGATGGGGAGGATACTTATATTTGTATCTAAGTATTCACCATTACTCGGTACCAAGGTAATTATCTCGGGTTATGTGCCTTCCGATGGAGAAGTACACACGCTCCTTGATAATTCCCTATAACCATATTTGACCTTGTAATCCGCAAACAAACCCATCCGATATGGAGGAAGGCACTCAGAGCCGACGCGCAAGTTTGTTTGCATCACTTGTCAAATCGTAATGGAGGCCGTGGGAATTTTTTTTAAAAAAAATTTCCTCTCCCACTTAGTAATTTGAAATTGAGGAATTTTCCTAGCCTATGACATGCATATCAAATAAAAAGCAATAAATATGAAAAATAAATTATTTTCCAACTATTATGGCTTTTGTCTTCAATATGTCTCCCGTCGCATCGCCATCTCGTCCGCTCCTCCTACGCCATGTACGAGCCATCCGGAGATCCGAGCCGAGACTAAAACATATTTTAATTTACATCCATCGATCATATACTCCACGAGGGAGTGTACATGAAATCTAGATCAAAAGTAAAATAAAATAAAAAGTGGCTAAACAATGTCGTATCTAATTTACAAAAAATCAAATACTAGCCTCGTCAACTCCAAGGATTCAACAAAATAAATATTTACACACATACAATCACATACACACATGGCCATAATAGTCGAATCTTATGCCTGCAACCAAAGAGTTAACCTACGCATATCCTACTATTATCTGGCACATATAATATATGAAAAGTGCATAAAAATTAACCGAATCCTAAACACACAAAATCAGAAACCTTGGCTCTGATACCAATTGAAGGGTTTTGCTTATCGAGTCTGTGAGGGGAAACTTCGTTTCCCACTTCACCTTGGTTGCTTGTTCATGGCCATCCCATCGATGTCCCCGAATTAAAAAATTTAATCCTAGAAAAAAGGGATTGCTCAAACAACCAAGTCATTATCATGCTATTCATTTAGAGAGGCCACTTAAACAAACTCGTTGTTCAAGCGACCATCCTCTATTCTACGAGTAGTCGTGGAATAGACGATGTCTGGATCGCCAGTTTTTGTGTTTATGTTCGGGATCCAAGTATTATTTAGCCACAAACAGATTTATATCATGCTTATAATTGAAAAACAAATACAAACATGTAACATATAAAAATTAGAGAATCGATATACCTCTCGATCTTCTAATGTATGACCTTCCTCCTTTCGGACGTCGTGTGGGCGACGATCTACCAAAGTTGAAGCTCCTAGATCGTAAATCTTCCTTCCTTACTCTTCCAAAGCAAGAGGAAGAATAGAAACAAGGATCTTCTCCTTCCTATAGCCAACCAACAAGCAACAAGAAGAATGCTTGCCGCCGGCCAACAAGGAGAAGGAGATGATGATGGATCCGACCAAGACACCAAGGGAAACCCCTAAGTCTTGTTTCCACCACTCAAGGAGAAGAGAAGAGAGTCTTTGGCTGCCGGCCAATGGCTGGAAAAGCTGTTGGACACTGGCCACTTTGAAGGAAGAAGAAGAAAGGAAAAACTTCCTTATTTGGTACCGCCCAAGCCTCCAAAACCCTAAGCCTCCAAACCCTAATCCTATCTCAATTAGGATTCCTCTCATTGCCGCCCACCCCTTGCCCTCCTTTTATAGAGTTAGGGATAAGCCATGATTTAATCTCCTCCATTGGTTCTAGGGATTTAATCTCAACCGTCGGATCTAGAGATTTAATCTCAACAGTCAGATCTTAGAGATTTAATCTCTACCTTTGGATCTAGAATTTTGTTTCTATCCTTTGGATCTAAGCTTCATGTGGTGTTAATAGGCTACATTAGGGACCATGAGGAGGAGTTGGATCTTAGCCACCCATGGATCAAGCCCACATAAAGTCCGATCCATTAATGATAATTCAATCCACTAAAGGATTATCATTGATTTACCTCACCAACCCCCATATGATAATATGGGCTCCATATATTATTTGTACATTTTCTCCCCATGTTTAAGATCTCGAATGTCCATCGATTAATTAATTTACTAACCATTAATTAATCAACATCTAACTCCATGAGTAGTACCACTCAACCTTTTCATCATGTCGGACCAAGTCCACCTACAGGGTTTACATGATGAACCTTATGAGCTCCTCAAGGGGACATCATCATCCTAATATATAGGACACGGTTTCCTCCTATAATCAACGACACACCATATAAATAATATCATCTCTCAACTCACCGAGCCTATCGATTTAATCTATAAATCTCGCCCATTGGTAAATCAAAGAGATGAATACTAAGTATATGTGTCCGTTATTATATCGGGATTAAGAGCATGTACATAATAATATCTGAGGTCCGATTCGATTATGTAGTCAGCAATAAATCGAATCACCTCTAAGTCGGTCCTGCTCAATACACTCAAAGTACACTAGTGTGATTCTATGGTCAAGACAAACCAATACCAAATCACACTACAACCATTCTGATGGTTTGTCCAAAGTCATCTCGGTTGTGAGCCTTTACTTATACTTTACAAGGAGCCGATAACATGATCTCCCGTGTGACACCACACACCATGTTATCTACAATGTAATGTATTAGACAATATGCATAACCATAAAAATATGCAAACAATGATCATGTGATTCTTATTTCAAAATAAAGATGTTAATATAAAAGGTAGACTTTTCAGTATACATCCCTACAGTTTGGAGCTCCGACAGTAGCTACTTTGTCGGGGATTCGATCTCCGAAAATCCTCAGAGGTGGAGGACGAAGGATTCATCAAACGGTTGGCGAATACCTCTCCGGAGAAGCGAGTTTTTGAGGACTCATTTTGAATCCGAATTTTGATTTGGATTGTGATCTTCTCTCGATCACATCATCTTCGACACGAGGCTAGTGACTCATACAAAGACAAGGCTCGTGACTTTGTGAAGTCATCCTGAAGATACTCGGCATGGATACGGATAGAGGCGATTATAGCGAGGATCGCTCCGGTTGATGTCTTTACCGCTACATGTGATACGTAAGGTATACGTAGAATAAATTTCCTTTTATTGCAAAATTTGAAACTACGATTATGTCTACACATGTTGTACTATGCATGCATGTGGTGTGTGTGTTGTAATAAATTAGATTTATTATTTTTATTTCTTCCGCTATGCACATGTTTACGAAACATGTTCGAACACACACTCGCCGCGGTGCCGGAAACCCAACAGTACAAAAATAACTTGGGAAAAGTATTAAAGTACTTCAATCAGATCAAGGTGGTGAATACTTAAGGCAAGAGTTTCAGAATTATCTAAGAGATAAAGGCATCTTGTCCCAAAAGACACCACCTTACATGCCATAATATAATGGTATGGCTAAAAGGTGAAACCGAACCCTGTGTTGGTGCAATGGCACCAGATAATCAAACTTAGGTTTTGATTATGGCAAAGGCTCAAAGTTAAACTCTTATTGATACCTCATAAGCTGAGTTAAGTGTGCAATAAATGGTTAAGCTAAGTCGAAGGTCAGCGACACCCGGAGAATCTCGAGTCGAGAAACCGTGGCGGTCGGGGGACACGGGGAGAACTTCGTGGGAGTCAAAGAACCCAGGTGGAAGACCAGAAGCTAAGCGACTGGTCAGAAAGAATCGGAGGTAAGCACGAGTGTGAAGAGAGATTGTAAGGTTGTGTCCTTCGTACGAGGATGACTGTAATCGGCAATCCGACTAAGACTTCCAGTGGAAGGTCTAGGTCGAGATCGGACGGTAAGGAACTGTTATATTTACTATCTTTCATTTGTCTTGTGCTAACTCTTTGTTACAGTTGAATAACCAAGCTGGCAATTGACTGCTAGATATTGGCAGTCGACTATTACTGGCATCAATCGACTGATGAAGACCATCAATCGACTATTATTCAAATTGTCTAGCTCGATGAAGGTCAAGATAAGAACCCCTTTTCTTGGGGTGAGGTCTCCTTTTTGATAGGATCTAGATCTCAACGTCTAGGGGGTTGAAAGGCTATAAAAGAAGGGGGGTTTCACCACTTTAGGTCATCAAAATTGCTCCCAAGTGCTCTTACTACGTGACGTCACCGAAGACAACTCCACGTCGCCGTAACGCTGACAAAACACCATGACTACATCTTTATTTATGTCGGTAGCTTTTCATAGTTGTCTTACTTTACTTATAGCTTTCTACTTTTGTGTAATCAAGCTTTATATTCGAGCTTTTTCATTGTAAAG
This sequence comes from Wurfbainia villosa, assembly GCA_025175895.1. Taxonomy (NCBI): domain Eukaryota; kingdom Viridiplantae; phylum Streptophyta; class Magnoliopsida; order Zingiberales; family Zingiberaceae; genus Wurfbainia; species Wurfbainia villosa. The sequence goes on along the minus strand of CM045992.1, from coordinate 37,725,811 downwards.
AGGAGAGGTGGGATTGCCCCTCTTCCTCAAGGTTTTGTTCCTTGTATTCGTCGTCTCCTACCTCCAACGAGGAGAAGACTTAGTTAGTGGATTGCCCCATCGTATGTGGTCTAGGATCGCGGGGCCTTGGAGTAACAACCATTAGGTTGTGAACCAAGTAAAAGTAAAATTGTGTCATTTATTTTCTCCACTGCGTTGCTTTAGTTTTATCGAACGAAAAGAAAATTTTATACTCGCAATTCACCCCCCCCCTCTAGCGTGCTTTCGATCCAACAAATGATATCAAAGCGAGAGCACTACGATTTGGTTCAACTACTAATCTAGCGATTTTATTTTCTTTTTGTATTGTTTTTCATTTCATTTTTTCCTTTACTATTTTTCCCCCACTTCTAATCAAAGCCAAAGTCTTGGAACTTTTTTCGTGTCTTTTTGTTTGTGTGCAAGATTTGGTTTAGATGGCCTATCTCCAAGGGTTTAGTACTGTCCAACCTCCGTTCTGCAATGGAGATGACTTTCGTTACTGGAAGGGTCGGATGGAGTGCTACTTAAAAACCCAAGTAGAGATGTAGATTGTGATTCAAATCGGATTCTCACTACCTACCAACAAAGATGGCGAGTTCCTAGATTGCGACAAGTGAACGAATGCCATGAAGCATCAAGTGGAGGCCGATGCAAAGGCAACCTAAATCCTACAATGCTATCTTTCCAAGGAGGAGCTCAACCGCGTCGGCCCATTCATAAGTGCGAAGGACCTATGGAATAAGCTCATCGATCTTCATGAAGGAACTACCAACACTAAGGTATGCAAAAGAGATCTCCTATTGAATAAACTATTTAATTTGAAAATGCAGGAACACAAGTCAGCCACTCAGCTTCACCCAAGAATTCAAGATATTATGAATGGGCTACACTCAATCGGACAAAAGTTTGAAAATACAGATGTTATCAGGTATGCCTTAAATGCTTTCCCTAGGACTACCTTGTGGGCATCCATGGTTGATGCCTACAAGGTATCTAGAGATCTATCTAAAATTAGATTAGATGAACATTTTTTAGAATTTGAATTACACAAACAATCTAACGTAGTCTCGGTCGAGAAAGGTATTGCATTGGTTGCAGGTTGAAAGAAGAAGGCGAAGAGAAAACCACCTCCCGAAGAAGAAGAAGAAGAGTATGAATCAGAGGTGAACGATGAGATGGAGACCAAACTAGTGAATCTAGTTCGGAAGATGATCAAGATTCAAAAATGTCCGATCAAGCAATCCAAGGAAAAGCAAAGTTCCAACTATAGATGCTACGAATGCAACAAGATGGGCCACATCAAATCGGATTTCCCAAGACTAAAGAATAAACCATCTCAATCTAAGAAGAAGGTGCTCAATGCAACATGGGAGGAGTCATTGGAGGAGGAAGACGAGATCAACAACATGCATTCATGGCAAAGCTAACCGAGCCAGAAAATGAGTCCGAACCCGAGGCAAGTGACAAGTTCGAGACCAAGTCCGACTCCGGATCCGAAGATGAACTTCAATTCAAGACAAGCCACGGATCTGTATCTGGTTCAAGAGATTCGATCAAGGTAAGTCGGTCTTTAATTGATACGCTTTAAAATGCAATTAAGTATTTAACAAAAAAGTTATCTAAGTTCGAGTCCAAGGTCGAGACCTTAGTTGAGGAGGTGAAACTCCTTAAACATAAGGTCTCCCTAACCTCTTCGACTGATCGAGTTCAAGAGGAGAACTCAACTCGAGTTGAAAAACTCGAACAAGAGAACTCTCTCTTGAAAGGACAAGTCCAAGATCTTAGGAAAACATTGAAAAGGTTCACTTTGGGGTCCAAGGGTCTTGACCTACTACTTGGATCACAAAGGGTCATGTAAAATAAGGTCGGACTCGGGTTTAGATCAAACACAACAAATAAATCATATATGTCAATTGTGAATCAAAATAGACAAATAGTACAAGCATGGGTCCCTAAGACCGCTTTAATTTCACAATTATGATCCAATAAGTACTGGGTTCCCAAGGACTAAATCCACTACATGGAAAGACCGAATTGATTAAATGGTCCAGGGGAAGCTAATACTAAACTTGTTTGTTCTTTTTCTTGAAATTAGACTTGCATGCTTAGTTAAATTTTGTTTTAATTTTTAGAATGGCTAGATATGGTTAATGTTTAGTCAACCTTGACAATATAGTATTAGGATGCGACGAGATGATAGTACGTTAGGGAAATGAAGTCTTGTGTGTCCGAACTAGATAAGGCGTATCTAGCTTGGTTCACTCGACTAAGTTGAACTAGCTGAAGCTATCTCTCCGTATCCTAAACTAGTTAGACTAGGAAGTAATCTTAAGCAACTCAAGTGATCAATTTCTTGAATTTGGCTTTGTTTAAGGAAGTGGTCGTTGTTCCGATCAAAGAAGGCCTCTATGCCTCGTCACGACCTGGAAGCCAATTTCTCAAAAAGATTACTTGACGAGCTAAGGGTTAAATCTGAATCTAACCCAAGGTTGAATGTCTTCAATTTACTAAACTTAATCAAGTAAAATTGAAGTCATATCACAAAATATATAAGGTTAACATGTTTGATCATATAGAAAGGGTGAGATGATTTCTAGGCTAAAATATTCAACCAACTTTAAAATTCCAATGTCCTATCCAACTACTATATGTGTAGGATCAATGGATGTTGGACAGTGGGCACTCCCGACACATGACCGGAGAACGACTAAAATTTTTTAAGCTTAGATTCAAAAGTCAAGGATCGGTAGCCTTCAGAAACAACGAGTGGCTCAAAATCATTGGATCATGTGATATTGAGCTAAGCTCGACCTTTATAATTCGTAATGTACTTTTAGTTGAGCATTTTGATTTTAATTTACTTAGCGTAAGTCAATTGTATGATAACAACTATAAGGTTACCTTCTTACAAAATGAATGTTTAATTAAAACTAATGATACCTCAAAAATAATACTTAATGGAACTGGGAATAGCAACATTTACACAATCAACCTACCCAACTCCTCAACTAAGTGTCTTATGACAAAGCAAGAGGAATCCTGGTTGTGGCACCGACGACTCAGCCACTCTCACCCAAGACTCGTACATAAAATGAGTCAGAGTAGTTTAGTCAAAGGTCTGTCCAACCTTAATAACATGGAAAATAAAATTTATAATGCTTGTCAACAAGGTAAATAAACTAAGACCTCACATCAACTAACTAACCAAGATAGAACCAAAAGTGTACTTGAGCTCCTACATTTAGACCCATTTTATTCTCATGGAGCCAAGTCACTAAATGGAAATCAATATTGTCTAGTCATAGTCGATGACTTCTCTAGGTTCACTTGGGTTAGGTTTCTAAAACATAAAAGTGAAACCTTAGAGAAACTCACCAACTTATGTAAATTAATAGAAAATGAAAAGAATCTTAAGGTAAAAACACTTAGAATTGATCATGGTGGTAAATTCGAAAACCATAGGTTTACCAATTTTTGCAACTAAAATGGATACCACCATGAGTTTTCCTACCTTAGAACTCCTCAACAAAATAGTCTAGTGGAACGTAAAAATCGAACATTACAAGAAGTCACTAGAACCATATTGAGTGAGTATAACTTACCTCATAGGTTTTGGGCAAAAGCAGTTAATACGACCTGCTATGTTCAAAATAGGATCCTCCTAATTAGAAGACACCTTAAAACCTCTTATGAAATTTATTACAAAAAATTACCAAACATTAAGTATTTTAGGGTCTTTGGCTATAGGGTGCACATATTGAACACTAAGGATTACCTAGGGAAATTCACCCCTAAAACAACTACCGGGACTTTCCTAGGATACTCAACCACTAGTAAAGCTTATAGGGTGTATAAGAATGAAACCCTAAAAATCGAAGAAACAATTAACATAGTATTTGATGAAGGAAACAAAACTACAAAACCCGGATTAGAAGTGATTAATAAACCTAACTCTAGACTTGAACCTAACTCTAGACCTAAACCTAATTCTAGACCTAAATCTAACTCACAAAACGAATCTAGTGTAAATCCTAACCAAAATCAATCTAGGTTACAAACAAATCATTCTCTTGATCAAGTAATAGATGATCCTAATTTAGGAGTTCGAACTAAAGCATCCTATAGGAACCTAAGCCAAATTTCACTTATCTTAAAAATTGAACCCAAAACAATTGAACAAACTCTTCTTGATCCCGATTGGATTATAGCTATACAAGAAGAGTTAGCTCAATTTACTAGGAGTCATGTTTGGGAATTAGTACCCCCACCTAAAGAAAAAATGATAATTGGAAAAAGGTGGGTATTTCGAAACAAACTTGATGATAAAGGAGAAGTAGTTAGGAATAAGGCTAGGTTAGTCGCTAAAGGATTTAGCCAAGTTGAAGGCTTAGACTATGACAAAACCTATGCACCCATAGCTAGACTTCAATCGATCAAAATGTTATTAGCCTACACTGCACATCGAGGATTCAATCTATTTCAAATGGATGTTAAGTCAATGTTTTTGAATGGATTCATTAAGGAAGAAGTTTATGTTAGCCAACCACCTAGATTTGAGAGTCTAGAAAAACCCGACCATGTCTTTAAACTTAAACCTTATATGGACTAAAACAAGCTCCTAGAGCTTGGTATGAAAGGATTTCTATTTATCTTAAGTCTAAGGGTTTTAATCAAGGTTTAGTTGACCCAACCTTATTTGTAAAATCCTTAGAAAAAGATATCTTCATTGCCCAAATCTATGTAGATGACATAATCTTTGGAACAACTAATTTAATATTACTAAATTAGTTCATTTCACTAATGGAAAGTGAACTCGAAATAAACTTGGTAGGAGAATTAACCTCTTTCTTAGGCTTATAAATTAAACAAACTAGAGAAGGTATCTACCTACACCAACGAAAATATGCTGAGGAATTAATTAATAGATTTGGAATGCAAAACACTAAGGAAATTAACACACTAATGGCAACTAATGTGAATATAGGAGAAGACTTAGAAGGAAAACCAATTGATTTAAAATACTATAGGAGCGCGATCGGGAGCCTCCTTTACTTAACTGCGAGTCTATCCGATATACTCTTTGCAGTAAGTATGTGTGCGAGATTTCAATCTTGCGCTAAGAAGTCGCACCTAATGCTAGTCAAACGCATCTTCCGATACCTTAAAGGGACACTAAACGTAGGAATTTAGTACCCTAGGTCTAACGAATTCAAACTAATCGGCTACTCCGATTCGAATTATGCCGAAAGTAAACTCGATAGGAAGAGCACGAGTGGTTGTTGCCAACTTCTCGGCTCAAGTCTAGTTAGCTGGTGGCGTAAAAAGAAATATTGTGTTGCCTTATCTACCACCAAAACCAAGTACGTTGCAATGGGTGAGTGGGTGGCTCAACTTCTTTAGATGAAGCACACTCTCTAAGATTTTCAATTAAACTTTAATCACAATAAACTTTTCATCGACAATATTAGTTCCATTAACCAAACTAAGAACCCAATTTGTCACTCTAGGACTAAACACATAGAGGTTAAACACCATTTAATTCGAGAACACATAACAAATGGAACAATTCAACTCGAATATGTTGAGTCCAAATCGAACCTAGCAGATATCTTCACCAAACCCTTACTCGAAGCAGAGTTTAGTTTGCTTAGATGAAAATTAGGAATGTGTGTAATAGAGTAGGATTTAAAACATATACTTTTCTTACATACTCTATTTTTTCTTCATGCTAAATGGAACTAGTTTAGGGTTTACCTTAGCAAGTTTGCACCTATAGATTTAAGGAGCCAACACATCTCACAACACATAGGATCAATGTGTTTGTGTACTTAGCCACGTAGATGGGCATGAGATGTTAGGACCTTACTCCTAGTTCCAGATATAGATCCAGTGCATTGATATGAACCATGGAGTATAATTATTTAAAATAACCAACTCTATACAGGACTTATTGATGATTTTATATCAATTAAGTCACAAAGAGTTGAATATAATATTAGTTGAGATTGTTTTGAAATTATTTATTTTCAAAATCTATATGGGACATGCTTTGACTTACAAATTATAATTGCTTATTTTATAAGGTTTTTTTGTATAAACCCCCATACTTTTCGATTTATGGCAAAAGGGGGAGAAAAAGGCCAAAGTTAAGGGATCAAAAATAATTTTTTGATAACTTAACTTAAAATGTTCAGGCTAAAGTTAAGTAATCTTGATTACTTAACTTACTTAACATTTTTAGTGGCAAATGTTAAGGGGGAGAGCTAAGTTTTTTTTCAAGTACTCACCTAAGGTCAAGGGGGAGGTTATCTCAAGGGGGATGACTTGAAAAAGAAGTTTTACTCTTACTTTTGCTAACTTACTAAGTTACGCATTCTTTCATATTCATGCTTCTTTTACTCATGCTAATTGTGTTTCACATTTACTACTCATCTTGTTTTACACGTAATTATCCCTTAACTTTATGTCGGTTTGCCATAGATCAAAAAGGGGGAGATTATTGGTGCAGTGGCACTAGATAATCGAACCTAGGTTTTAATTATGGAAAAATCTCAAAGTTAAGCTCTTATTGTTATCTCATGAGCTGAGTTAAGTGTGCAAGAAATGGTTAAGCTAAGACAAAGGTTAGCGATACCCGGAGAATCTCGAGTCGAGAAATTGTGGTGGTCGGGCGACATTGGGAGAACTTCGTGGGAGTCAAAGAACCCAGGTGGAAGATAGGAATCTAAGTGACTAGTCAGAAAGGACTGAAGATAAGCACAAGTGCGAAGAGAGATGATAAGGTCGTGTCCTCTGTACAGGGATGACTATAGGTGGTGATCTGACTAAGACTTTTAGTGGAAGATCTAGGTCGAGATCGAATAGTAAGGAATCGTCATATTTACTATCTTTCATTTGTCTTGTGCTAACTCTTTGTTGTAGTTGAATAACCAAGATGATAGTCAACTGTTGGCTATTAGCAGTCGACTGCTGTTAGCATCAGTCGACTGATAAAGGCCATCAGTCGACTGCTATTCAAACTGTCCAATTCGATGAAGGTCAAGATAAGAACCCCTTTTCTTGGGGTGAGGTGTCCTTTTTCATAGGATCTGGATCTTAACGTCTAGGAAGTTGAAGGGCTATAAAAGAAGGGGGGTTTCACCCCTTTAGGTCATCAAATTGCTCCCAAGTGCTCTTACTACGTGCCATCACCAAAGACAACTCCAACCCGCCATAACGTCGACAACACGCCACGACTACATCTTCATTTCTATCAGTATCTTTTCATAGTTGTCTTACTTTACTTAGAGCTTTCTACTTTTGTGTAATTGAGCTTTATATTCGAACTTTTTCATTGTAAAGAGGAGAGGTGGGATTTGAAGGGTTTCGCTTATCGAGTCCATGAGGAAAAACTTCGCTTCCCACTACACCTTGGTTGTTCTTTCATGGTGATCCCATCAATGTCACCGGATTAAAAAATTTAATCCAAGACAAAAGGGATTGCCCAAACAATCAAGTCATCGTCGTGCTATTCATTTAGAGAGGTCACTTGAACAAACTCGATGTTCAAGCGACCATCCTCTATTCTACGAGTAGCCACGGAATAGACGATGTACGGATCGCCGGTTTTTGTATTTATGATCAGGATCCAAGTATTATTTAGCCACAAACAGAATATTACATGCTCATAATTGAAAAACAAAAACAAACATGTTACAAAAGAGAATGAAGAATAGGTATACCTCTCGATCTTCTAATGTATGACCTTCCTCCTTTCGGACGTCGTGTGGGCGACGATCTACCAAAAGTTGAAGCTCCTAGATCACAAATCTTCCTTCCTTGCTCTTCCAAAGCAAGAGGAAGAATAGAAACAAAGCTCTATTCCTTCTTTCAACCAACCAACAACTTCCAAGGAGGAAGCTTGCTGCCGGCCAAGAAGGAAGAGGAGATTGAGAGTGGCCGGCCAAAAGCTTCAAGGGAGGACCCTAAACCTTTGTTCCACCGGCCAAGGAGAAGGAGAGGACTTGTTTTGGATGCCGGCCAAGGGCCGGAAGGAACTCCAAGGGCGCTGGCAGCTTGGGGAAGAAGAACAGCACAAGGAAAAATTTCCTTATTAGGTGCCGCCCAAGGCCAAACCCTAGTTTCTATGCCTTGCCGCCAACTTCCAAAACCCTAGCTTCTCATCAATCAATCTCCACGCCAACCCCTTGCCCTCCTTTTATAGAGTTAGGGATAAGCCTCCTTTTAATCTCCACCATTGGTTCTAGGGATTTAATCTTAACCGTCGGATCTAGAGATTTAATCTCAATCGTCGGATCTTAGAGATTTAATCTCTACCTTTGGATCTAAGCTTCATGAGGTGTTAATAGGCTACATTAGGGACCATGAGGAGGAGTTGGATCTTGGCCACCCATGGATCAAGCCCACATAAAGTCCGATCCATTAATGATAATCCAATCCACTAAAGGATTATCATTGATCTACCTCACCAACCCCCATATGATAATATGGGCTTCATATATTATATGTACATTTTCTCCCCGTGTTTAAGATCTCGAATGTCCGTCGATTAATTAATTTACTAACCATTAATTAATCAACATCTAACTCCTTGAGTAGTACCACTCAACCTTTTCATCATGCCGGACCAAGTCCACCTGCAGGGTTTACATGATGAACCTTATGAGCTCCTCAAGGGGACATCATCATCCTAATATATAGGACACGGTTTCCTCCTATAATCAATGGTACACCATATAAATAATATCATCTCCCAACTTACCGAGCATATCGATTTAATCTATAAATCTCGTCCATTGGTAAATCAAAGAGATGAAAACTAAGTATATGTGCCCGTTATTATATCGGGATTAAGAACATGTACATAATAATATCTGAGGTCCGATTCGATTATGTAGTCAGCAATAAATCAAATCACCTCTAAGTCGGTCCTGCTCAATACACTCAAAGTCCACTAGTGTGATTCTATGGTCAAGACAAACCAATACCAAATCACACTACAACCATTCCGATGGTTTGTCCAAAGCCATCTCAGTTGTGAGCCTTTACTTATACTTTACAAGGAGCCGATAACATGATCTCCCGTGTGACACCACACACCATGTTATCTACAATGTAATGTTTTAGACAATATGCATAACCATAAAAATATGCAAACAATGATCATGTGATTCTTATTTCAAAATAAAGATGTTAATATAAAAGGTAGACTTTTCAGTATACATCCCTACAGGATTGTCTCTCTTCCTCAAAGTTTTGTTCCTTGTATTCGTCGTCTCCTATCTCCAACGAGGAGGAGACTTAGTTAGTGGATTGCCCCATCATACAGGGTCTAGGATCGCGGGGCCTTGGAGTAGCAACCATTAGGTTGTGAACCAAGTAAAAATAAAATTGTCTCATTTACTTTTTCCACTATGTTTTTTTAGTTTTATCGAGAGAAAAGAAAATTTTATGCTCGCTATTCACCCCCCCCCCCCTCCTCTAGCGTGCTTTCGATCCAACACCTTGTTGGGTATGCTTAGGTCAATGATGCAACAAGGAAATCTTCCAAAGTCCTTTTGAAGTTACGCACTCGAGACCGTTATTTACTTGTTAAATAGAGTCCCAACTAAGGAGTCTCTGTAAAATACTTGAAAAAATAAAAATAAAATAATAATAATAAAATAATGCTTGTTAATTAGGGAAATACCCTATGAAATTTTTTAGGAATTTTTAGAAATTTTTATGGATTTAAACATAAGTTTTATGGATATTTGATGGGGATAAAGCGGATAGGCTTTTGTAAAGCCTGTTTAGACTATCTGCTAGGAATTAATAAATTTAATTGAAACGTTTATTTCCTTCCATTTTCCCTCATTTTTGATCGCAACCCCTCTTCTCCTCTTATTTCCCGATCGCGCTGATTCCTTTCTCCGACCGATCCCTATTTCTCCTGAATTTTCATCTCCCACCAACCAATCCCTCTTCTCCTCCTCTCTGATGCGCAACCCTTCTTCCCGCTCGTCGGCTACTGTGGACCCTCCAGCTGACGCGATCGTAGTCGCTCGAGCTCAGATCATTGCCGCCGCTCCGCCTGATCTTTGTCCTATCTTTGCCTGAGCTAGCCGATCTCCGCCCGAGCTTGTTCCCGCCGCTGATGGCCGCCTCCTCAAGTCGTTCGTCGCGCACCTTATCGCACCGTCGTCGTGCTGATTGTCGCCGCCACGCCACTCACCGCGACCATGAGAGATCTGATGCCCCTCTTCCACCGTGGGATTTCCTGATCTCTGCCGCCAGACTGACAGCACCGATCGCTGCGATTTCCCTGCCTCTCTTCTTTTTCCGATCGTGAGTCTTCCGATCGGCCATTTATCCTCGTCGTTCGCCGCAAGCACTAGCTGCAATCAGCAGATCTGGTTTTTTTTCAGGAGCCCCGAATGTTGTCGTTGATCTCTTCTCCTCCCTCAGTTGCCACATTTTTCTCCTTCCTCCGACACAGCTGCAGCTCAGTGGTCTACTCATGACATTGTTGATTTGTAGCCAACATAGATTCTAGTCAAAGCTGCCTTCGTGTGATGCCGGTGTCCACCACGAGCGAGTGTACTGTTTGATCTCTAACGATTTCTATTTGGTTGCTGGTAAAATCTTGATTTGCTTACTGTAGCTGTGGGTTGTTAATTCTAGGTGTACTGATCAGATTTTAGTTGTATCAAGAAGTTGTGGCCAGAGCTATGATTCATCTCTACGTCTTTGGGTAAGTTCTTCATCGGTTTATCTGATGCTTGGATTGTGGTATGATAATTATAGTGGATGTCCTAGTTGAATTGATGTTTAATAGCTAGCGAACGATGTTGTTCTTGATGGCATGCTAGGAGGCTCGTTGGCTCCCATGTCCCCGGATTAAAATTTTCACTAATGAAAACTAATCCGGATGGGATGAGTTTCCTAAGCTCAACCATTTCGTCGTCGTTCTAATGACTTGAGCGATCACTTGAACAAACTAGTTGTTCAAGCAACCAAGCTCTTCTAGTCGGTTAGCCGCGGAAGAGATGACGAACGGATCGCCGGTTTTTTGGTTTATCTTCGGGGTCCATGATTATACAAATACATATGGATATAGACATGTATAATCAACACATACAATCATATTAATAAGAACATGCAAAGATCAATAATAAAACTTGTAAAACTTTTATACCTCTCGATCTTCTATCGTATGTCCTAACCTCCTTGTAGACTTCGTGTGGGCGAAGATCCTCCACAAGTTGAAGCTTCCTAGATCTTCTTCAATCAAAAGAAAGAAGAACTCTCCTTCCCTTCTTGCTTGAGCCAACCACCAAGCCACAAAGGCTTGATGCTTGTGACCCAAGAAAAGAGAGAACAAGATGGCCAACCAAGGAACCGAACAAGGGAACAATCCCTAGCTCCTTTGTGCTGCCGGCCAAGAGGAAAAGAAGAGGAGAAGAGGAATAGGTTGAGCGCCGCCAAGGTAGAGGGAAAAGAGATAGGAGCCGGCAACACCCTAGGAAGAAGAAGAGCACCTCTCCTATAGTTGCCGCCCACCTTACCTTCCAAACCCTAGCCACCCAACCAAACCCTAATCTCCTTAGGGTTTCCTCCTTAGGGTTTCTTGCCGCCCAAGCTTATGATGGGCAAAACCCTAATCTCCAAAACCAACCTCAACTCTTGTCGCCCACCTTAAGCCCCTTTTTATAGAGTTGGGCTTAAGCCTTGTTTTAATCTCCACCGTCGGTTCTAGGGTTTTAATCTCAACCGTCGGATCTAGAGATTTAATCTCAACCGTCGAAACTAGAGATTTAATCTCCATCGTCGGATCTAGGGATTTAATCTCATCTGTCGGATCTAGAGATTTAATCTCAACCGTCGGATCTAGAGATTTAATCTCCACCGTCGGATCTAGGGATTTAATCTCAACCGTCGGATCTAGAGATTTAATCTCAACCGTCGGATCTAGAGATTTAATCTCCACCGTCGGATCTAGGGATTTAATCTCAACCGTCGGATATAGAGATTTAATCTCAACCGTCGGATCTAGGGATTTAATCTCAACCGTCGGATATAGAGATTTAATCTCAACCGTCGGATCTAGAGATTTAATCTCCACCGTTGGATCTAGGGATTTGTTTTCCATCATTGGATCTAGTCTTCATGAGGATTATATTAGGCTATGATAGGGACCATGAGGAGGAGTTGGATCTTGGCCACCCGATGGATCGGAACCACACAAACTTGATCCATCAATGATGTTCCATTCCACTAGAGGATCATCATTGAATTACCTCACCAACCCCCATAAATTAATATGGGCTCCATACATTATTCGTACATCCATCTCCCCGTGTTTAAGATATCGAATGTCCGTCAATTAATTGATTTACTGGCCATCAATCAATTAACATCTAACTCCTCGAGTAGTACCACTCAACCTTATCATCATGTTGAATAAGTCAACCTGCAGGGTTTACATGATGAACCTTATGAGCTCCTCAAGGGGACATCATCAACCTAATATATAAGACACGGTTTCCTCCTATAATCAACGGCACACCATGTAAATAATATCATTTCCCAACTTACCGGGCATATTGATTTAATCCATATAAATCTCACCCTTTGGTAAATCAAAGAAATAAATACTAAGTACATGTGCCCGTTATTATATCGGGATTAAGAGCATGTACAACATAATATCCGAGGTCCGATTCGATTATGTAGTCAGCAGTAAATTTAATCACCTTTATGTCGGTCCTGCTCAATACACCTAAGTGTACTAGTGTAACTCTAGGTTCAAGAAAAAACAATACCAAGCTACACTACAACCATGCCAATGGTTTCTCCAAAACCATCTTGGTTGTGAGCCTCTACTTATATTCTACAAGGGACTGATAACATGATCTTCTGTGTCACACCAAGCACCATGTTATCTACAATGTAAAGTATTAGACAATATGCACACATATAATAAATATAAAGTGCAAACAATGATCATGTGATTCTTATTTCAAAATAAAAATGTTCATACGGAAGAGCTAGGCTTTCAGTATGCATTCCAACAATCTCCCACTTATACTAAAAGACTATGCTGTCATCATACTGCCATACATCTGATCCCCATGTCCTCCACATGCCTATCAAACGCTTTCACTTGAAGGGCCTTAGTGAATGGATCCGCCAAGTTATCCTCTGATGCAATCTTGGCGACAGCTACTTCTCCTCGCTTTACGATTTCTCGTATCAGGTGGTACTTGCGCTTTATGTGTTTACTCGCCTTATGGGCTCGTGGTTCCTTCAAGTTTGCAACTGCACCACTGTTATCACAATAAATTTTGATAGTTCTGGGCAAACCAGGAATGACATCCAAGTCCATCAAGAAGTTCCTGAGTCATACATCTTCCTTTGCTGCCTCAGAGGCTGCCACATACTCAGCTTCCATGGTAGAGTCCGTCATGCATTTCTGCTTGACACTCCTCCATACTATGGCTCCACCTCCAAAAGTAAACACAAACCCCGAGGTAGACTTACTGTTGTCCCTATCTGATTGGAAATCAGAATCCGTGTAACCCACATGGACTAATTGATCTGCCCGGTAAACCAGCATATAATCCCTAGTCCTTCTTAGGTACTTCAATATATGCTTTACCGCAGTCCAATGTCCCTATCCAGGATTACTCTGATATCTGCTAACCATGCCCACGGCAAAGCAGATATCTGGTCTCGTACATAGCATAGCATACATGAGGCTTCCTACTGCCGAAGCATAAGAAACCGCCTTCATCTCCTCTATCTCCTTTGATGATTTGGGACACATCTCTTTAGATAAAGGTACTCCATGCCTAAAAGGTAGAAAACCTTTCTTGGAGTTCTACATGCTAAATCGATCCAGGATAGTGTCAATGTATGAAGCTTGAGATAAGCACAACATCCTTTTCTTGCGATCCCTTATTACCTTGATCCCAAGGATGTGTCCCACTTCTCCCAAGTCCTTCATATCAAACTGATTGGACAACCATACCCTTACGTCTGATAACACTCTGATATTGTTGCCAACTAACAAAATGTCATCTACGTATAGTACAAGAAATACCACTACGTTTCCATCACATCTCTTGTATACACAAGGCTCATCCAGACTTTGAATAAATCCATATGACTGGATTACCTCATCAAAGCAGATGTTCCAAGATCTAGAAGCTTGCTTCAATCCATAAATGGACCGATTAAGCTTACACACAAGATGCTCTTTGACTTTTGCAATGAATCCCTCTGGTTGCTTCATATAGATGTTTTCCTCAAGACTTCCGTTAAGGAAAGCTGTCTTGACATCCATCTGCCAAATCTCATAATCCTCATGAGCAGCAATAGATAAGAGAATCCGGATGGACTTAAGCATAGCTACCGACGAAAAGGTCTCCTCATAATTGATACCCTCTTTCTGAGTATACCCTTTCGCAACAAGCCTAGCTTTGAAGGTCTCAACCTTCCCGTCTACTCCTCTCTTTCTCTTGTAGATCCACTTGCATCCAATGGCTTTCACACCATCGGGTGGTTCTACTAGCTCCCAGACATGATTAGAATCCATAGATTCTATCTCTGAATTCATCTCTCTTTGCCAAGATATCGCATCTCTATCTTGGAGTGCCTCGTCATATGTCCAGGGATCAGGTTCATGTTTACCAGGGACTAAGTCCGAAGGACTCTCCCAAGAACATGAATCTCACGGGTTGTCTAACAACCCTCCCACTACGACGAGGTGCCTCCTGTGTATGCTCTGTGACACGCGGTGCAGTGACTTGTGGTATTTCCTCTTGTACCAGTGGCACTGAAGACGGGACTTCCCCTGTCAACTCCTCAAGAACAATCCTACTCGTGGGCTTGTGGTTCATCACATAGTCCTCCTCTAGAAATCTGGCATTCGTACTCACGATCACCTTCTGATCTCTAGGACTATAGAACAAACCACCCTTCGTTCCCTTAAGGTAGCCAACAAACAAGCGTACTTCTGTACGAGATTCCAACTTACCAGCATCTCCCTTCAGCACATGTGCTGGACTACCCCAAATCCGAATATGTCTTAGACTAGGCTTTCGCCCAGTCCACAATTATGTGGGAGTAGAGGGTACTGACTTAGATGGAACCAAGTTCAGAATGTGTGCTGCCGTTTCCAGAGCAAACCCCCAGAACGAATCAGGTAACTCAGAATAACTCATCATCGATCTGACCATCTCCATAAGAGTCCTATTCCTTCGCTCCGCCACACCATTCTGCTGGGGTGTGCCAGGTGCAGACAATTGGGATTGAATCCAGCCTCTGATAAGTAACTTCTAAACTCTCCCAAGAGGTACTCGCCACCACGATCAGACCGTAGTGTCTTGATACTTTTACCTTGACGGTTCTCCACATCAGCCTTGAATTCTTTGAACCTGTCAAAGCATTCAGACTTGCGGCGCATCAAGTAAATGTATCCATACCTTGAATAATCGTCTATAAAAGAGACAAAGTATTCAAAGCCACCTCTAGCCTGGATAGACATAGGACCGCACAAATCAGAATGAACCAATTCCAATACATCTTTGTCTCTATACCCCTTAGCCTTAAAAGGCTTGTTGGTCATCTTACCTTCCAAGAAAGACTCGCAGGTTGGGAGATCTTCCACCACTAATGAACCCAAGGGTCCATCAGCTATCAACCTTTGAATTTCTACTCCGGTTAATATGACCAAGTCTTAGGTACCAAAGATATGTCTGGTTCATTTTCGAAGGTTCTTTTCTCTTATTAGACTTAGAAGATGAGTTATTCACTTCTATATGCATCGTGGGAGTTTTCGGTTCAAGAGTGTACAAATTGCCAACCAATGTACCAGAACAGATAATCTCCCTATTCCTTTTTATAACAACTTTGTCATTAAAAGAAACAGAATATCCATCCAGAAACAATTTAGAAACTGAAATTAGATTATTTCTAAAAGTAGGTACATAAAGATAATTTCTCGAAACCAAAACTTTATTCCTATCGAAAGATAAATAAACGTCTCCCACTGCAATAGCCGCCACCTTTGAAGCATTGCCCATGAAGACGGTAATCTCTCCCTCAGCTAGTCATCGGGTTTCCTAGAACCCCTGCAAAGTATTGCAGACATGATCAGTGGCTATTGTATCTACACACCAGGTACTGGTAGATAACACCACTAAACATGTTTCAACAACTAAACAAGAAGATATACCTTTGTTCTTTCGACGAGGACAGTCCACCTTCCAATGTCTAGTCTGCTTGCAAGTGAAGTACTTGCCTTTCGGCTTCTTCACTCCTCGCTGAGATCCTCCCACCACCTTTGCTCCACCTTGTTTCTCCTTCTTCTTGCCTTTCGTCTTATAAGTAGAAACCTTTTTGAGCAACCATGGCTTGAGGACACTCTTCAAAGAGTGCATACTTGTACTCCTCAGCAGTTAAGACAATATTTAGATTCTTTTCCAATCATTATAATTTGGGTACAGTAAACTTATTTTCCTTTAGTATTATAGTAAGTGGACTGAAAGTCATTTTGAAAATACTAAGAATCACATAGATCATTACTTTAGATTTCAAAAAATTATTGATTCATCAAACAATAAAATTTCGAAATCAACCAACACCTCAAAATACCGAGAATATCGCATGCCACGATAGTGTAGACGTATACGAATTCTACATTTGTAAGAGGAGGTTTAACCCTTTAATTTTATTATCTTGTCAACCTTACTATTTGACAAATAAAATTAATAGTTGGTTCCTCTTTGGCCCTACAAATAAAAGCAGTGACTCCGATGGGGAGGATACTTTTTATTTGCATCTAAGTGTGGACCATTACACGATACTAAGGGAATTATCTCGGATTATGTGCCTTACCGATGGGGAAGTACACACGCTCCTAAATAATTTCCTATATTCATTATTTGACCTAGTGATCCGCAAACAAACTCATCCGATGGGGAGGAAGGCAATCAGAGCCGACACGCAAGTTTGTTGCATCACACATCAAATTGTAATGGAGGCCGCGGGAATTAATTAAAATGTCCCTCTCCCACTTAGTAAATTGACAGTGAGGAATTTTCAAGCACACACAACATGCATATAAAATAAATCAGCAATAAATATGGAAAAAATCAGAATTTTCCCAACTATTATGGCATTGTTCTCCAATATGCGTCCCGTCATGTCGCCACCTTGTCCGCTCCACCTTTTTCCGTGCGCAAGTCACCAAAGAGATCCGAGCCAAGACAAACTATTTTAATTTACATCCATCGATCCTATACTACACGAAGGAGTGTACAAATAATCTAGATCGAAAGTAAACTAAAATGAGTGGCTAAACAATGCCGTATTTAATTACAAAAATTAAATACTAATTTAGCCTCGTCAACCCCGAGGATTCAAATAATATACAATCACACACACATGCATTCACATACACACATATATAGCCATAATAGTTGGATCTTATGCCTACAACCAAAAAGTTATCCTACGCACATCCTACTATCATCCGGCATATACAATATATGATAAGTGCATGAAAGTAACCGAATCCAAAACACACAAAATCGGAAACCGTGGCTCTGACACCATTTTGATGGCATGCTAGGAGGCTCGTTGGCTCCCATGTCCCCGGATTAAAATTTTCATTAATGAAAACTAATCCGGATGGGATGAGTTTCCTAAGCTCAACCATTTCATCATCGTGCTAATGACTTGAGCGATCGCTTGAACAAACTAGTTATTCAAGCAACCAAGCTCTTCTAGTCGGTTAGCCGCGGAAGAGACGACGGACGGATCACCGGTTTTTGTGTTTATCTTCGGGGTCCATGATTATACAAATACATATGGATGTAGACATGTATAATCAACACATACAATCATATTAATAAGAACATGCAAAGATCAATAATAAAACTTGTAAAACTTTTATACCTCTCGATCTTCTATCGTATGTCCTAACCTCCTTGTAGACTTCGTGTGGGCGAAGATCCTCCATAAGTTGAAGCTTCCTAGATCTTATTCAATCAAAAGAAAGAAGAACTCTCCTTCCCTTCTTACTTGAGCCAACCACCAAGCCACAAAGGCTTGATGCCGCCGGCCCCAAGAAAAGAGAGAACAAGATGGCCAACCAAGGAACCGAACAAGGGAACAATCCCTAGCTCCTTTGTGCCGCCGGCCAAGAGGAAAAGAAGAGGAGAAGAGGAATAGGTTGAGCGCCGACCAAGGTAGAGGGAAAAGAGATAGGAGCCAGCAACACCCTAGGAAGAAGAAGAGCACCTCTCCTATAGTTGCCGCCCACCTTACCTTCCAAACCCTAGCCGCCCAACCAAACCCTAATCTCCTTAGGGTTTCCTCCTTAGGGTTTCTTGCCGCCCAAGCTTATGATGGGCAAAACCCTAATCTCCAAAACCAACCTCAACTCTTGCCGCCCACCTTAAGCCCCTTTTTATAGAGTTGGGCTTAAGCCGTGTTTTAATCTCCACCGTCGGTTCTAGGGTTTTAATCTCAACCGTCGGATCTAGAGATTTAATCTCAACCGTCAGAACTAGAGATTTAATCTCCACCGTCGGATCTAGGGATTTAATCTCATCCATCGGATCTAGAGATTTAATCTCAACCGTCGGATCTAGAGATTTAATCTCCACCGTCGGATCTAGGGATTTAATCTCAACCGTCGGATCTAGAGATTTAATCTCAACCGTCGGATCTAGAGATTTAATCTCCACCATCGGATCTAGGGATTTAATCTCAACCGTCAGATATAGAGATTTATCTCAACCGTCGGATCTAAAGATTTAATCTCCACCGTCGGATCTAGGGATTTGTTTTCCATCATTGGATCTAGGCTTCATGAGGATTATATTAGGCTACGATAGGGACCATGAGGAGGAGTTGGATCTTGGCCACCCGATGGATCGGAACCACACAAACTTGATCCATCAATGATGTTCCATTCCACTAGAGGATCATCATTGAATTACCTCACCAACCCCCATAAATTAATATGGGCTCCATACATTATTCGTACATCCATCTCCCCGTGTTTAAGATATCGAATGTCCGTCAATTAATTGATTTACTGACCATCAATCAATTAACATCTAACTCCTCGAGTAGTACCACTCAACCTTATCATCATGTTGAATAAGTCAACCTGTAGGGTTTACATGATGAACCTTATGAGCTCCTCAAGGGGACATCATCAACCTAATATATAGGACACGGTTTCCTCCTATAATCAACGGCACACCATGTAAATAATATCATTTCCCAACTTACCGGGCATATTGATTTAATCCATATAAATCTCACCCTTTGGTAAATCAAAGAAATAAATACTAAGTACATGTGCCCGTTATTATATCGGGATTAAGAGCATGTACAACATAATATCCGAGGTCCGATTCAATTACGTAGTCAGCAATAAATTGAATCACCTCTATGTCGGTCCTGCTCATTACACCTAAGTGTACTAGTGTAACTCTATGTTCAAGACAAAACAATACCAAGCTACACTACAACCATGCCAATGGTTTGTCCAAAACCATCTTGGTTGTGAGCCTCTACTTATATTCTACAAGGGACTGATAACATGATCTTCTGTGCCACACCAAGCACCATGTTATCTACAATGTAAAGTATTAGACAATATGCACACATATAATAAATATAAAGTGCAAACAATGATCATGTGATTCTTATTTCAAAATAAAAATGTTCATACGGAAGAGCTAAGCTTTCAATATACATTCCAACAGTTCTATTGGAGAATAATGATTGTGGATTGATGGTAATAGTGTAATGGTGGAGTTAATTGCAGTATAGGGTAAGATGAAGGGTTAAATTTTGTGAATGAGATTAAGTATGTTATCGATAGGGATTTGATATCACCGTTGGACTTACGAAGAACTTAGTTATGTTCCTTGCTCTTATTTGTAAGACTTTAATTGTGATAAATTCTTGGACGTGAAGACTATAACCAACGTTCTTCACAGCAGGTGGGTAATTCCTACCTAGATATGAGCATGTTAGGTGTTCATATCATCTTGACCCTGCTTTTATTTATCTTATGCTTTATACCTTACCTTTAGCTGTTAACTCCATTGTTGCTATCATGTTACATTTGATCATGATTAGGAGTTATATATATAGGTGATGTAAGTAACCTAGAATTTGTTTAGTTAAGTGTGAATAGTAAAGTCCAGATGACAACCTGATTGTAAATTGGGCAAAGAGGTCATCTGTGGATAGGTAATGTTTTGAATGTAGGGTTAATTCTAATACCCTTAGGTTGCATTTTTACCACCGACCATGTATTGTGTAAATGGTCAGGTGAATGGTACTTAGTGTGTTGCTACGGACCGGTGGTCCTAGCTTGTTATAATTAGATGAGTACGACTCTCTACAGGATAGAGAGTGCATCCATCAGTTGAGTACGACTCTCTGCAGGATAAAGAGTACGTCAATTAGATTGGTATGACTCTCTACAGGATAGAGAGTGTTATGATCAGTTGAGTATGACTCTCTGTAGGATAGAGAGTGCATTGATCTGATTAGTATGACTCTCTGTAGAATAGAGAGTCTATGGTGGATGTCTGTATGTGGGACATTGCATTCATGTCATTTGCATGCACACTGGCGACGTGGTCTCCCTTGTGGTTGAGAGGGTCGCCAGTCATCCTGCCTCCACGGTTACTCATAGGAGGAGTAACCGGTGTGAGGGCAGAGCATTGTGGTGTCGCACTCTACCACTATAGATGGTGGTAGTGGGATTTGCGTGTCGTAGTCATGCATGTGTGGAACTCGACCACTCACGGGTAGTGACTGTCGGAGTGGCCAATAGCAAGGACCCCCATCGTGTAGCTTGCTCTTCACTCTTATATGCTACTCGATCATACTGCTCGCTCGGCCAATCGAGAGTAGTGGTTGGTGTTGAGTTGGGACAGTTGTCATGCTCGAGCCATCGAGGCCACACTGGGGTCGTGGTAGCTTTAGGGTGAGTCGACATGACCATGCATGCTGCATTGCCGACTTATGACATTTTTGCATATTGCCATATATATACATATATGCATGTATATGTGTGTGTGTATATATATATATATATATATGGATAATTGTGATTAGTATACATATATAGATATTGTCTATATATATATGCTTATTGTGATGATGCATTTGATTGTACTATGCTTGTTGCACTTGGTTGTACATCATCTTCATACATGCTACCCGCATCGCTTATACGGTCATGTAGGATACCTGTATAGTTGTTGGATTATCTATTGCATTTTTTGACCTGTATTTATGTCGTTATATGGTTTTGAGCAGACTTCCTGTATATGTATATATTGTGGATATATGCTCAGGTTGGATAGGTGTAGTGTAGCAGACGTTCAGGTATGTCTGCATTTTATATTAGCTTTTGGTTAGAAGGTATATACATGGATATGTTATCATGTTAGTGTTACCTGATATACCTACAGATTTTTATATCGAATTACATGTGATATGGATATATACATGTTTTCCTATTACCTGCTGAGTTTTACTCACCACCACGAACCTTGGGTTTTTCTGTCGCCCAGGTAATAGGTAGCCGACTTCGTGATGGACTTGGAGCACCAATGGCTGACAACGTCTCATCTCAACTTCGAGAGTCCGGGTTTTTGGGTTTTTTCGTATGTCTTGTTATGTATTCTGAGTTTTCATTGTGTTATGTGTTATGTGATGTACACACATGTTGGTGCGGGTTTTGACGAGGTTTTCTTCATGTTCTGGTGTTAGTCATACCAGTATGCATGGTGTGTGGTTGTATTGTATGTGTGGTTATGGGTATGTCGTTGTATTAGTTTCCGCTGTGTTTCGTTATGTTGTTATGTTTTTATTTGTATATGTTATTGTTATTGTGGGCCTATGTGTTGGGTTTCCGGCACCGCGGCGAGTGTGTGTTCGAACATATTTCGTAAACATGTACACAGCGGAAGGAATAAAATAATAAATCTAATTTATTACAACACACACATCACACGCATGCATAGTACAACATGTGTAGACATAATCATAAATTCAATTTTTGCAATAAAAGGAAATTTACACTACGTATACATGACGTATCACGTGTAATGGGAAAGGCATCAACCGGAACGATTCTAGCTAGAATCATCTCTATCCGTATCCACGCCGAGTATCTTTGGGATGACTTCACAAAGTCATGAGCCTCGTCTTCGTACGGGTTACTAGCCTCGTGTTGAAGACGATGTGATCGAGAGAAGATCACGATCCGAATCAAAATTCGGATCCAAAACGAGTCCTCAAAAACTCGCTTCTCCGGAGAGGTATTCGTCAACCGTTTAACGAATCCTTCGTCCTCCACCTATGAGGATTACCGGAGATCGAATCCCCAGTAAGGCTACCACTGTCGGAGCTCCAAACGTCGTCCAAACGATGCTCCGACGAGAAGGAAACAAGCTGTCCAGAAAACTGAACAGCTTTGGTGGAGGAATAGGGCCGGCGAAAAAGGGAAGGTTGAAGCTCACCTTATTGCCGAACCCAAAGGAGATCATCGGAGCTTCTCCGGCAGCAGCTTGACGCCGGCAAGAGGGAAGGACAACAACTTCTGGACGCCGGCAAGGGAGCTAGGTGGTGGGCGGCGGCGCTAGGGTTGGCATCGACTTCACCAAGGAGAGGTGGGGGGCGGCAACAATTAGGGTTGCTTGGTTTTGGATTAGAGTTTAACAAAAACCCTTAAGCCCTATTTTATAGAGAACAAATTCTCTTAATGGTTATCGGATCATAACCAAAAGCCCGTTAACCCGCTCCATTAATTTAAGTTAAAATAAATCAAACCATGATGGTTTATTTTAAGTTAAAACGAACCGAACCAACTTTGGTTCATTCGTTTAAAACAAACCAAACCCTTTGGTTTATTCTCTTCTATTGGATTAGAACCAAACCAATTTGGTTGATCCATCATGTCTTCATAAGACACGGCCCATCCACGCTTCCATTGCGACTGAAACGATTTCATGCTCGCTCCATGTTTGGTCCAACCAAACTTGTTTCTCTCTGTCTGAGAATCTCATTCTCAAGCTCATTTTAAATCCTTCGGATTACGCTCGTTGTGCGTGTGACCAAATAGGTTCTCGGTTTATGTTGGCCATCTATAATTAACCATTAATTATAGAATGATCATGAGTGGCACCTAGTAGTACATCATGATCCCCAATTAACCGAAAAGATCAACAGTTGATCCAGAACTATTTCTGAAACCCTTCAGCAGCTCGAATGAATCGTGCCCCATTCCCTTCACTCATCTTATACCCACTTGGTTCAGGACATGGTCTATAGTGTCAGTCCCGACTAGGCTGACTACGTCACACCTAGCTCAAGTATCATTTCCTCGTCCTACGGATTCTAGTTACTGCACATGTATCGCAGAGTACCATACTCTTAAACATGTAATGCTTTGGCCAAAGACTTTAGTAACAATACGATGAGAGGCCATGGGTATACATCTCCTCGCAAGGAGTGGTGAATCCTTTATAGGCTATTCAAACACCTTCGATCACTTCGACTTATACCCAATCATCCCGGGTCCACATCTCCTTAGAGATGCTTGCTTAAGATGTCAAAGCATAAGTCTTCATGATCAAGATGACTTGAATACCGCAAGTCAAAGGAACATCGCACTTAAGCTACAGTAAGAACTTCATTGACATATCTATATATGCAGAGAACCATATGAAGTCTTACGGCTGGTCACTCCAATGAACTTGTTACCATAACTAGCATCCACGATTAACTCCGGACATTACAATGTCTCCAGCTAGTGAGAATCAGCTGCTTGGATACACCAAGGAGTATACCTCGTGCTAGTCTCGACAGAATCAATGGTGTCCAAATCCATCAATTCATCGACTAGGGATAATTCCGATACATCACAATTACACATGTAGAGATACTCACTAGTTGTGATCCAATCACAAATTCTCTCATGCTGTGAATCGTATCATGGACATTCAGTAAATGAGTTTAAGATCTAATCAAATACATGAAAACATGTATACTCAAATAGTGAATCTTCATTTATCATATAAATGGTTCGAACATAAAGCGATTGCCTTAGGACATCTCTCATATGTCACTAACAAACTCCCACTTGGCCTAATGTCAATCGCTATGGTATCCAATACCATAAGTTCTAACATGACCCTCAAACTTACTTTGAGGTAATGCCTTAGTCAAAGGATCCGCTAAGTTCCTTTCAGTGGGGATTTTCTCGATTTGTATTTCTTTCCTACTGATGATCTCTCTGATAAGATGATCGCGGCGAAGCACATGTTTGGATCGTTGATGAGACCTTGGCTCTTTCACCTGTGCAATTGCTCCATTGTTGTCGCAGTAGACCGGTATTGCTTCTGTTAGGGCAATCTCTTGCCATGATAAGGTTTTGATGTGTGTAGCAAAGGGTTTAAGTTAGTTGGTTATGTTGATTTGATATGTGCGTTGAAGTCATGCAGGGCTTAGTAATTCGCACATGGAGCCATGGCGAGTTTCACATCTCATGACTCGTGCCTTGAGTCGGTGAAGGATAGCTTTGCGGAAGCCGTGCGCTTGGAGCATCCGAGGGACCGCCGGTCGAGAAGCTTGGAGTGAAGCCGGAGGAAGTAGACTTCGAGGCAAGAGACGCGAAGGAGCATTGCAGAGCCGTGTGCACGATCTTTGCGAGGGGCGTGGCATGAGCGAAGAGAACTTCGGCGAGGACTCAGGGATGAGTGGCGTTGTAACCGGGAAGGGTAGCTCTTAGGTGAAACTTGGCCATTTGGCCAAATGTCGGATAGGTTTCCGACACGATCGGCCATGTCATGGCGATCGGCCCGCTAATCGATGGATTGATCGGCGGTATAAGACCGGTTTAGGGCTTGGCGATCATTGCCATAGCGATCAGCGATGTCGGCAATGATCGGCGCGAGCGATCGGCGATGGGCTGTCTGCAGACGCGAGAATGGAGTCGACTCGGTGAGCACTCGATTGATCGAGCATCGGTCGGTGATGGTCCCATCGATCAGTGATGCCTCTGGTTGGATGGAATCCAGCGTGGAAAGCGGCCGTTATTGGGCAGCGGCTACGAGATCGATCATTGATCGAGGGCATCGATCGGCCCGATCCTGTGTGTCAACGGGAAGAAACCCTCTTCCTCTATAAAAAGGAAGGGGGTAAGGGTTTGGGAGCCAAATGCTTATGCTCTAATACTCTCCCAAAGATCCCTAAAGCTTTCCATCCTCTTACTCAAGCTTATTTCCATTCTATTTGTAAGAGGAGTGTTTGTAAAGGTTACCTCCACCTAGCTTGGTGCAAAGGAGAGACCAATAGTGATTGGGTTTCGGAGTGATTCACCATGGACGAATCGGACCGTGGATTAGCGGCGTAGCCGTGAACCACGTTATATCTCCGTGTTTGTATTGTCTTTGTTTTACTTCTATTTGCTTGTCTTAGTTTATTGCTTCCGCTTGCGCTAACGTTTTCGTAGACGAGCAAAATACGACATCCAACGAACGAGGGCTATTCACCCCCCCTCTAGCCGGCCAATCGATCGCCTAACAGCTTCAACAATGGCTGGAATCACACCAAGTTCATAAATGAACTTCTTTATCCAAACCACTTCCTTTGCTGCTTCCGAAGCTACAATGTATTCTGCCTCAGTTGTAGAATCCGCTACAGTGTTTTGTTTGGAACTTTTCCAACTCACTGCGCCCCCATTCAAGGTGAACACGTATCCAGACTGAGACCTGGAATCATCCTTGTCTGTCTGGAAGCTGGCATCTGTATACCCGCATATCACCATGTCCCCTTCTCCATATATTAGGAACACATCCTTAGTTCTTCTTAAGTACTTAAGGATTGTCTTAACAGCCACCCAATGATCCATTCCTTGATTATACTGGTATCTACTCGTGACACTCAGAGCATACGATACATCGGGCCTCGTACATAACATAGCATACATGATAGATCCTATTGCGGATGCATAGGGAATCTTACTCATGCAAATCCTCTCGTCTTATGTGCACGGACACATAGACTTTGAAAGGTGTACCCCATGCCTGATGGGTAGGAAACCTTTCTTGGATTCCGACATGCTAAACCTCTTTAGCACTCGGTCTATATATGTAGACTGCGAAAGACCAAGCAACCATTTTGATCTATCTCTATAGATCATAATCCCGAAAATGTAGGTTGCTTCTCCCAGGTCTTTCATGGAGAATGTCTTGGATAACCAAATCTTCACTGACTGTAAGATTGAAACATCATCTCCTATAAGTAATATGTCATCAACATACAATACTAGGAATACGACTGCACTCCCACTAACCTTCTTGTACACACAAGGTTCGTCTGGATTTTGTAAGAAATCAAACTTTTTGATTGTCTCATCAAAACGGATATTCCAGCTCCTGGATGCTTGCTTCAATCCATATATGGACCGTCGCAATTTGCATACCTTGGTTTTATCAACCGATGTGAAACCCTCAGGCTGTATCATATACACGTCCTCGAGCAGGTTTCCAATAAGGAAAGCTGTTTTCACATCCATTTGCCATATCTCATAATCATAATGAGCCGCTATGGCCAGGAGCATCCGAATGGATTTAAGCATAGCTACACCCGAATAGGTTGCGTCATAATCAACACCTTATTTTTGACGATATCCTTTCGCCACTAATCTAGCCTTATAGGTAATCACATTACCATCCATGTCGGTTTTCTTCTTGAAAACCCACTTGCACCCTATAGGCTTGATGCCTTCAGGTGGGTCAACCAAGTTCCAAACTTGGTTTTCATATATGGAATCCATTTCTGACTTCATGGCATCAAGCCACTTATCCCTTTCTGAACTTGTCAGCACTTATTCATAACTGGTAGGCTCCTCATCATCAATGAGTAACACGTCGTTCGATTCAGTTACAAGAAATCCATATCTCTCAGGAATGTTGCGTATTCTACCAGATCTATGAAGATGTGGTGTTTCAATAGGTCCAGCCGATTGCTCATCACTATGAGTTGTCGGTTGTTGTGTTTCATCAAGTATCTCATCAATGTCTATTTGAGTCTCTCGAGCCTCCTCAAGCTCGACGACACTCCCACTGTTTTCTTGCAAGATAAACTCTTTCTCTAGAAACACAGCATGCCTTGAAACAAACACCTTTTGTTCCACAGGATGATAGAATTGGTAACCCCTTGTTTCCTTAGGGTATCAAATAAATAGATATTTATCAGACTTAGCATCCAATTTGTCTGATACAGTCCGCTTCACATAAGCAGGACAACCTCATATCTTCAAGTAAGATACATGAGGTTTCTTACTATTCCATATCTTATATGGAGTAGTAGAGACTACCTTGGTTGGCATTCTGTTTAACAAGTAAACAGCTGTCTGAAGTGCATAGCCCCAAAAGGACTTGGGAAGATTCGCATGATTCATCATTGACCTGACCATGTCCAACAAGGTCCGGTTACGCCTCTTAGATACACCATTATGTTGTGGTGTATATGGTGGAGTTCATTGAGACAAAATACCATTGTCTCTTAGATAATCAAGAAACTCTTGACTTAAGTATTCACCACCTCGATCCGATCGAAGAATTTTAATACTCTTGTCATGTTGTTTCTCTACTTCATTTTTGAATTCTTTGAACCTTTCAAAGGCATCAAACTTGTGTTTCATCAAGAACACATACCCAAACCGTGAGTGATCATCGGTGAAGGTAATGAAGTAGTTATAGCCTCCTAAATCTTGAGTTGACATAGGTCCACACACATCAGTATGTATTAGACCTAGCAACTCCCCCACTCGTTCACCTTTTCCTGTAAAAGGTAACTTAGTCATCTTGCCTTTTAAGCATGATTTGCATGTATCGTATGAATCAAATTCAAACGATTCCAGAATTCCACATCGGTGTAATTCGGACATGCGTTTCTTGCTTACATGACCAAGACGACATTGTCACATGTAGGAGTCTATTTGATTATCCTTTAGAGCACGCTTGTTGCTCGCTTCGATATTGAAAATGTCACTGGATACGTCCAAAGTATAAATGTCATTGCTCAAAGTTCCAGTTCCATAAAGTACACCATTCAAAGTTATATAACAACAATTGTTACTAAACGTCAAATGGTAACCATTTCTATTTAAGCAGGAAATAGAAACAATGTTCTTTATTAGAGAAGGAACACAATAGCAATTGTCCAGTTCCAAGACTAGTCCACTAGGGAGCTTCAGCAAATAAGTTCCGATGGCGACCGTAGCAACCTTTGCTCCATTGCCAACTCACAAATTTGACTCCCCTCTGACGAGTCTTCTTCTATTCCTTAGCCCCTGTATGTCATTACATATATGTGAGTCACACCCAGTATCCAATACCCAAGTGTCTAAGGAAATAGAATGACAATCAATAATGAAGATACCTAAAGAGGATGGGTCACGGATGCCTTCTTCTTCTTCATGGACTCAAGATAAATCTTGCAGTTTCTTCGCCAGTGGCCTTCCTTGCCACAATGATGGCAAGTGCCCTTTTGTGTTGGTTCTGCCTTCTTTGCCTTCTTGTTCTTCCCTTTCTTCTGTTCCTTTGCCTTCCTCTTAGAACCTTTCTTTGAGGAATCAACTAACATAACCACCTTCTCCTCATGCTTCACAGAAGGCTCCACAGTCTTCAGCATATTGGGGAGCTCAAGAATGGTGGATTCTAATTTGTTCATCCGATAGTTCATTACAAATTGTGAGAAACTCTTGGGAAAACAATGCAAAATTAAGTCAATACTTAATTCATGATCCATCACAAACCAGAGGGTGGCTAGCCGCTCGATGTACCCATTCATCTTTAGCACAAACTGCACTACAGACGAACCTTCTTGCATCTTCGTGGTGAAGAGGAGCCTGGAGACTTCGAACCTTTCGGATCTCGCTTGCTCATCAAACAACTCATGAAGATGGAAGACCATAGTATTAGCATCCATATGCTCATGCTGCTTTTGCAGCTCAGGTACCATCGCGGCTAGCATGATGCAACTCACCAGTTCAGAATCTGCCACATGCTTCTGATAGACCAACATTTGGTCTGGAGTTGCATCGTCCTTAGGACGGTTGGGAAGAGGCTCTTCATGGACATATGCTAGCTTTTCCACCTTGAGAACAATTCTCAGGTTTCTAAGCCAGTCCAGGAAGTTAGGCCAAGTCAATTTGTTTGAATCCAAAATAGTGCGCAAATTCAAAGACGTCATGATCAATTGATTAACCTAGAAATACAAAACGAGCATATATGAGAACATGATTTTAAAATGCATCAATATACATTTATAAATCCCATTCATTTTTCAAATTTCAAAACCCCAAAAATCACTTCGGGAGATCGTAGGTCCATCTCCGAATGGGATGATATCCATCATAGATATGAACAACCTTGGAGAGAGTCCAACAAGCCATTCATAACTACGATGGTAGGTATCAACTATACCGATTGCATATCACGTATATGCAACTATCACAATGTGCTATCAACTAATTGAATGTTCACACATACATCGGGTTGTTAACACATTAACAAGTATGCATCATACGCATAGCACCCAACTTCACCTCCCTTTACATCGACCTTGGAGAGAGTCCAACAAGTCGATGCTCCAGGTTAAAGCCAACCCATTAATCGAGAAATAGTTTTAATATGGTTAGAGTGCATTCAACCAATTAGCCCGGCTTGGAGAGAGTCCAACAACTAAAGCTAACGATTGACCTCTGACTCTTACCATATTAGTATTAAACTATTCCATGGTTTGAACATGTTCGGGTTCAAGCCGGGCTTGGAGAGAGTCCAACAACCCGAACAAGAAACGGAACTCTGGTTCTAACCATATTAATGGAAGGTGTAGGCTTTAATATTGAGTTAGGGTTTTTATGTCTCATCCTCTTTGCATGCAAATAACTATTATCTACATGGCATGGCATACATGACATACATCTACATGTCACGACACGCATGGCATAATGATATGCATCTAATGCAATTACATGGCATACAATTATGTCATGTACAATATTTCCTTATATGTCATAACTATTTATGGAAATAAAATATGTTTAAGATTTGATTCTTCAAATCAAATCATGATTAAATTAGGAAACAAATTTCCAAATCTAATCACATATTTTATTTGTGGAAATAGTTGATTAAGGAAAGTCAATTTAGGAAACCAATTACCTAAATCATCAAAACTACTTATGGAAATAAAATATTTTAAGATTTGATTTCCCAAATCAAATCATGATTAAATTAGGAAACAAATTTCCAAAATCTAATCAAATATTTTTATTTATGGAAAATATCAATTTCCATAAATACTTCCAACTTTCCAAAAGTAGAAGATTTCCTTAAATACTTCTAGACTTTCCAAAATAAAAAATTTCCATAAATACTTCTAACTTTCCAAAAGTAGAAAATTTCCAGAAATATCATTATGACTATCGCAAAACAATTTTACGATTATGTCAAAACACAACCTGGGCTCTGATACCACTGTTGGGTTTCCGGCACCGCGACGAGTGTGTGTTCGAACATGTTTCGTAAACATGTGCACAGCGGAAGGAATAAAATAATAAATCTAATTTATTACAACACACACATCACACGCATGCATAGTACAACATGTGTAGACATAACCATAAATTCAAATTTTGCAATAAAAGGAAATTTACACTACGTATACCTGACGTATCACGTGTAGCGGGAAAGACATCAACCGGAACGATTCTAGCTAGAATCGTCTCTATCCGTATCCATGCCGAGTATCTTCGGGATGACTTCACAAAGTCATGAGCCTCGTCTTCGTATGGGTTACTGGCCTCGTTTTGAAGATGATGTGATCGAGAGAAGATCATGATCCGAATCAAAATTCGGATCCAAAACAAGTCCTCAAAAACTCGCTTCTCCGGAGAGGTATTCGTCAACCGTTTGACGAATCCTTCATCCTCCACCTATGAGGATTACCAGAGATCGAATCCCCGGCAAGGCTACCACTGTCGGAGCTCCAAATGTCGTCCAAATGACGCTCCGACGAGAAGGAAACAAGCTGTCCAGAAAACTGGACAGCTTTGGTGGAGGAATAGGGCCGGCCAAAAAGGGAAGGTTGAAGCTCACCTTATTGCCGAACCCAAAGGAGACCACCGGAGCTTCTCAGACACGATCTCGGCGAGCAAGGACAACACCTTCTGGATGCCGGCAAGGGAGCTAGGTGGTGGGCGGCGGCGCTAGGGTTGGCGCCGACTTCACCAAGGAGAGGAGGGGGGCGGCAACAATTAGGGTTGCTTGGTTTTGGATTAGAGTTTAACAAAAACCCTTAAGCCCTATTTTATAGAGAATAAATTCTCTTAATGGTTATTGGATCATAACCAAAAGCCCGTTAACCTGCTCCATTAATTTAAGTTAAAATAAACCAAACCATGATGGTTTATTTTAAGTTAAAACGAACCGAACCAACTTTGGTTCATTCGTTTAAAACAAACCAAACCCTTTGGTTTATTCTCCTCCATTGGATTAGAACCAAACCAATTTAGTTCATCCATCATGTCTTCAGAAGACACGGCCCATCCACGCTTCCATTGCGACTAAAACGATTTCATGCTCGCTCCATGTTTGGTCCAACCAAACTTGTTTCTCCCGGTCTGAGAATCTCATTCTCAAGCTCGTTTTAAATCCTTTGCATTACGCTCATTGTGCGTGTGACCAAATAGGTTCTTGGTTTATGTTGTCCGTCTATAATTAACCATTAATTATAGAACGATCATGAGTGGCACCTAGTAGTACATCATGATCCTCAATTAACCGAAAAGATCAACGATTGATCCAGAACTATTTCTAAAACTCTTCAGCAGCTCGAATGAATCGTGCCCCATTCCCTTCACTCATCTTATACCCACTTGGTTCAGGACATGGTCTATAGTGTCAGTCCCCACTAGGCTGACTACGTCACACCTAGCCTAAGTATCATTTCCTCATCCTACGGATTCTAGTTACTGCACATGTATCGAAGAGTACCTTACTCTTAAACATGTAATGCTTTGGCCAAAGACTTTAGTAACAATCCGACGAGAGGCCATGGGTATACATCTCCTCGCAAGGAGTGGTTAATCCTTTATAGGCTATTCAAACACCTTCGATCACTTCGACTTATACCCAATCATCCCGGGTCCACATCTCCTTAAAGATGCTTGCTTAAGATGTCAAAGCATAAGTCTTTATGATCAAGATGACTTGAATACCGCAAGTCAAAGGAACATCGCACTTAATCTGCAGTAAGAACTTCATTGACATATCTATATATGCAAAGAACCATATGAAGTCTTATGGTTGGTCACTCCAATGAACTAGTTACCATAACTAGCATCCACGATTAACTCCGGACATCACAATGTCTCCAGTCAGTGAGAATCAGCTGCTTGGATACACCAAGGAGTATACCTCGTGCTAGTCTCGATAGAATCAATGGTGTCCAAATCCATCAATTCATCGACTAGGGATAATTCCGATACATCACAATTACACATGTAGAGATACTCACTAGTTGTGATCCAATCACAAATTCTCTCATGCTGTGAATCATATCGTGGGCATTCAGTAAATGAGTTTAAGATCTAATTAAATACATGAAAACATGTATACTCAAATAGTGAATCTTCATTTATCATATAAATGGTTCAAACATAAGGCGATTGCCTTAGGACATCTCTCATATATCACTAACACTATGGGCCTTGTATTAACATGAGATGTTATCGCGTACAGGGGAGATGTCGTCCGTTTGTTTTTCGACATGGCATACTCTCGGGGCATGACAACTTTAGTGGTATCAAAGCCCTAGGTTCTGCGATGCCTTACAATGTGGTTTTGTGTCGAGTCTTGGATTCTTGGGAGTCGATTTATTCGGTTTTGGTTTTCTAAGATGAGATTGACAGTGGCCTGAGTTCAAGCAGCACGAGGTAAGAATTCCTGATGACTTATTTTCTAGTTGGACACTTATCTGGACTTGATTAACAAGTGTATACTGTTAGAGTTATTATACCTGTACAGACTCGTAGTGGAAGTCGCCCAGCGTGGCGACCAACCGGAGTTGCCGTTAGGGTTTATACTCCCGATTTTGTTGGCTATGCGTTTAGTGTATATAACATGAAAGAACCTATAGTAGGTTGGTTATTCTTCGTAATCGTGGTTTGAGTTGACCACGGGAACAACCTGTTGAGTCTGTGAGTCTTGAACCTGTGTCAAAAAGGTGAGTTACCTTTGAGAGCCGACTAATACCGAGTCGGAAAATAGGGGTCAAGTCATCACATTTCTTGTGGAAATCAAAGACTACAGTCTTAGAGATTTTAACTAATTATGCTAGTCAGATCATTACCCGTGGGGTAATGGACTAGATGTGTATACTATTATTGTCATACATATACAACAAGTGGAGGATAAGTATAAGGTGTTTAATAGGGATTTTGATCCCTGATTCGTTCGTACTGGGTTGTATAACTTTGAAGGTACTTATGAGTACTTAACTGGTGTTATACAGAGAAGGTAGAGTTATTTGCATACCTTTATCAGGATCAAATCGGTATTTGGTGGTAAATACAGAAAATAATCTTCGGGGAATAATATATCACCTAATCATGATTTAGTGATGTTGAAAGAAAGTATTTCTCCGTGTCACTTTCAGTGACACATTGTAGGGAATTCTTGAGCTTCAAGTAGGGTGATCGTCGATAATGGGAATACCATGCAGAGTCATTAGACTTGCAGAGTTTACGCCCACCTAATAGCTCAGGAATGTGAAGGGATGTTTTAAGCCACTCACGATTGTTGGCTTACTGTTGGATTAAGATGATTGGATCTTCTATCAGATCCTTCCATAAGATGTTGGATTGAGTCAAGTTTAGAAATGACTCCGTATAGATATTGCAGGTCAACTTTTTTAGGTCAGATGTCTCCGACTGTTGGATAAAAGGAGCAAGATCGGAGTCATAGGCTTTAAGCCATTTTTCGATTATAGGAGACCAATCGTAAATCATCAGGATATTCTCGTGCACATCAGCAAAATCAGAACAAAGACTCCGAAGGGATTATGTGCGTGCAGTGCGGATCACGAAGACATGCGAAGTCAGATTATTTGTTGGATCAGTTTATCTGTTGCTATTGTAAGTAACCAGTATATTTGAGGAGCTATACTTTGAAGACTCAGTTGAAGACTATCAATGGTGTTCCGGGAGGATGATGCACCATCTCGACAGTAGATATCAGCACAAAAGATTGGGTTATTTCATCAGCAGCGACCTACCTCAGGCGTGGTTGGAGTTCCGAGATACTTCCCTTCAAGGGAAGTGATTTATTCAGCAATATCAACAGAAGACATCGTAGAAGACTCATGCAAACAACAACAACAATTACCCCCAGATGTGGATTGTCTTGATACAGAGGAGAGAGTATACGACGATGGTCGTATCTATTTTGTATCCTACAGTTGCAGCTCGTAGGATTTAGGCATGGGATCAGATGATCCGGAAAAAATCCTCGAGGCATTCGTCGCAGAAATGCGACCGATTTATGTCGGACGATTGAATCTGATCTTTTTCTCTTCGGAGAAAGGTCGAGACCTGCGTAGAGCCTTTGGATCGGATCGACAGATAATTGATCATACAGGGTATTACATTAGTTTACCCTCTGGGTTAATATATTGAGAGATGCTTGTATTTACAAGTATCTTTGTCTAGAACATTCTTAGTTAGATTAGAAGGTTCCTTTACATCGACTTGTGGGTCAGTGGTATCTCTACCGTCAGGTGAGATGGGGATTAACAATTAAGAAGTCAAGGGATGCCCTTAGACTCTGATAGATATACCTTTACTGTAGACATATCCTTACAGATGGTCAAATTGTTGGAGGTATGGTACGATATGTCTCTCGGATGTGTGTATAATCTGAGAGTATTCAGATGTAGTTTCGAATGAACTTCAAGGCTTTCTGTTGCATAGACAAGTGGAGTAGGCGATCGAAATGATTGCGGAAATAGTTCTGGTATCGAAGATCACATACCGAGTGATAGTTTTATTGGTATCAGTGTTGTTAAACACTATAGAAATTGAAAGAATGTGAGTTGCGATTATAGAAGATGTTGGAAGGGATATTTATTTATCCCAGTATTCCTCCTTGAGAAGATCCGGAACTCTTTGTTGAAAGAGAGATAGACCTTTGAAATTATGCATCGATTATCGATGATGGAATGCGATAGTTCTTGAAAGTGAATATCCTTCGTTGGGGATAGATGATCTGTTTAAATCAGCAAAGGACACCTGTGTATACTCTAAGGTTGATTTACGAATAAAGTGTTGATATTGTAGTGACATGGTGTCATACAATTATCATTGTCGTTGTGATGATTAATATATCATCAGCTTAGAGTAAAGGGGACGTAGGTGTGTAGAGACGACAATTTCATACTTAGTATGAATTTTATGAGTTGTGATTAAGTTGTTAGACTAATTAACGATTTAGTCGCAACTAGATTTGAGAATCATGTACTCTGGACACAATTGGATCAGGTTGTGGTCGTTGGAGTTGCGTAACTTGGCCACTGTAGATGGTGGTAATTGGAGTTGCACAGTCGGCCATCGTAGTTGTTGTTTCCTTGTATTGATTTGGTAATTCCTACGAATGTGGATGAGATGCTTTTAAGCGTTAGTATATCACTGACTTGTTTGATCAGGAAGGTGATGGAATTTACTTGGTCGGAAGCCTATGAAACTAGTTTCCAGGGCTCAGTCGATGGTGGACTTTTGCATAAGTGTTAATTAATCCTTCCAATGAGGATGGAAGGATGTTGTATGCCAATGCATCGTTTCAGGGTTCGGAGTGATCTGATACAATTGCATGAGACGTATCTTATACTTACGATAGTTAAGAAACTACAAGATAGGTTGTCATATACATGACGTGACTTTAGTAGTTATTATTTGGATTTGTGGATGTATGGAGCAGAAGTGCTCATTGAATTTAACTAGCTACTGGGTAGCTACTATAGAGTTGTTGGAGCGCGGACAGTTGCAACAATTGCAACAAGGGGGATTGGTCGCTATAGTCTCCCATGCACTTACAAAATGTGTGGTGGAGTGGATTTTGAATGGTTGATGGACTTCTCTTTTGAGAAGACAATTCCCCGTCTCTGATAAGAATAGTGTGTTTCGGACACGCATCCAGTTAAGGAAGAGTTGCTACAGGAAGCACATCATTAGAGATTTACTATTCATCCTGATG
Organism: Wurfbainia villosa; assembly: GCA_025175895.1. Taxonomy (NCBI): domain Eukaryota; kingdom Viridiplantae; phylum Streptophyta; class Magnoliopsida; order Zingiberales; family Zingiberaceae; genus Wurfbainia; species Wurfbainia villosa. The sequence goes on along the minus strand of CM045992.1, from coordinate 37,689,437 downwards.
GTGTTGGATCGAAGCGGATCGCTAGAGAGGGGGTGAATAGCGATAAACCTTTTTTTTAATTCGTTCGTTAAAACTCGAGTAGACAGTTAATTGCAGTGGAAAGATAAACTATAAATAAATGAGACAAATGTTTTTTTACTTGGTTAATAAAAGGAATTAAAATATTTAAAGAGACAACAAAATAAGAATATCAAGAACTAAAAGAGTAGAAAGTAAACTAGGGTCGTTGACAGCACTTCGTCGTAGAGTCGTCGGAAAATTGCAGAGTTGTGGAGGTTTGTGAGCACTTAGAGATGATGAAAAACCCTAGGAGAAGCCCTCCTTTTATAGCCTTTAAGCCCCTCATCGAATGGGTCTTCAACCAATAGGAATTGGGCACAAAACTCCTTGAAAAATGGTGATAAAGCTTGACTCCTCGAGGCTGATTTTTGACCATCAGTTGAACTGGCCGGTTGAACTGGCTCGGTTGAACTAGCCCGGTTGAACTGGCCGGTTGAACTGATGGCCAGGATTTTTGACTACAATAAAGAGTTAGCTCAAAATATAAGTGAATTCGATGGCCACTTGCCGTCCGATCTCAACATAGACCTTCCATGGGAAGTCTTGGGTCGGATCGTCGCCTAAGGACGTACCTGTACAAAGGACACGACCTCACTTCACTTTACTCACTCGAGCTTACCTCGATACTTACTATGTCGCTTTTGCTTCTGGCCTTCCACTTGATTCCTTCGGCTCCCTCCGAAGTCACTCGAGTGTCGCCCGACCACCGTGGCTTCCTCCGGGTGTCGCTAGCCTTCAACTCCAGCTATAGAAATTTTTGCACACTCGATTCAGCTCGTGAGATAACGACATGAGCTTAACTTTGTATCGTTTGCAATAATCAAATCTCAGGTTCGACTTAGGTGCCTACTACACCAACAATCTCCCCCTTTTTAATTTATGGCAAACCCACTTACAAAGTTAAGAAAAATAAATTAAGTGCATTAAGCAAAATGAGCAAGAGATATGCATGAATGAGCAGGAGTATAAAAAAGCATGAATGAGCAGGAGTATATAAAAACTTTTTTTTCAAGTGCTCCCCCTTGAGGAATCCTCCCCCTTGACCGAGGGTGAATACTTGAGAAAGAGTTTTAACTCTCCCCCTTGATGTTTGCTACTAAACAAAAGAATTAAGTAATCGCAATTACTTAATATTGGCCATAGTGTTTAAAATAAGTTTTAAGTTAAGAAATCAAAAAACTGATTTCTTAACCTTGGCCTTTACTTTCGTTTTGTTAACAAGTTACCTTAAAGTTAAGTAAACCTTTCCGTTTTGTTAACATGAACAAGTTAACTAAGTCTTGGCCATAAAAAAATTATCCCTTAACTTTGGCCTTTTTCTCCCCCTTTTGCCATATATCGAAAAGAGTGAGGGTGTGTGTGGAATAAAAAATAAGTATTAATTTGAAAATGTTCCACATTATTTTGAAAATAATATACTGAAAATAAGTTCATCTATAAAATGTTCGACTTATATTTGGCTTGATTGATATGAAAGATCAACCAGTCCTGGTCAGAGTCGATTAGTATGCATGATTATACTCCGTGGTTCATAGCGATGCACTAGTTCTACATCTGGAACCAGGAGTAAGGTCCTAACATCTCACGCCCATCTACGTGGCTAAGTACACAAACACATTAGTCCTATGTGTTGTGAGATGTACTGGCTCCTTAAATCTATAGGTGCATGATATCTAAGGTATGTCCTATGCTAGTTCCATAAAAATGAAAATTAAGAAATAGTAGTAAGAAAATATAATTTGCAAGTTCCTATTCTACTACGCACATGCCCAATTTTCGTCTTAATAGACTAAATTCAGCTTCGGGTAGGGGTTTAGTAAATAGGTCAGCTAAGTTAGACTTCGATTCGACGTATTCGAGTTGTATGGCTCCGTTGGCCACATGTTCTCGAATGAAATGGTGTTTGACCTCTATATGTTTGGTCCTAGAGTGACATATCGGATTCTTAGTAAGATTAATTGAACTAATGTTATCTACGTGGAGTTTCATGTTCGTAAAGTCTAACTTAAAGTCGCGGAGAGTGTGCTTCATCCAAAGAAGCTGAGTGACACACTCACACATCGCGATGTATTCGGCTTCGGTGGTAGATAAGGCAACACAGTGTTGCTTCCTACTGCACCAACTCACTAGACTCGAGCCGAGAAGTTGACAACAACCACTCGTACTCTTTCTATCGAGCTTACTATCGGCATAGTCCGAATCGGAGTAGTCGATTAGTTCGAACTCGGTAGATCTAGGGTACCAAATACCGACATTAAGTGTACCCTTTAGATATCTAAGGATACGCTTGACTAGAGTTAGGTGAGACTCCTTGGCACAGGTTTGGAACCTTGCGCACATACTTACTGCAAATAGGATATCAGGTCGGCTTGCAGTTAAGTAAAGGAGACTCCCTATTATGCTCCTATAGTATTTTAAATCAATTGAGTTTCTGATTAAATCTTCTTCTATATTAACATTAGTTGTCATTGGGGTATTAATAATTTTAGCATCTTGCATTCCAAAGCGTTTAATTAATTCCCTAGTATATTTGCATTGATGTAGGTATATTCCATCTTTAGTTTGTTTAATTTGTAGACCTAAGAAGAAACTTAACTCGCCTACTAAATTCATTTCAAATTCACTTTCCATAAGTGAAATGAACTCATTTAGTAGGATTGAGTTGGTGGTTCCAAAAATAATATCATCTACGTAGATTTGGGCTATGAATATGTCTTTACCTAAGGTTTTTACGAAAAGGGTTGGGTCAACTACACCTTGGTTAAAATCTTTGGACTTAAGATAAATCAAAAGTCTCTCGTACCAAGCTCGAGGAGCTTGTTTAAGTCCATAAAGAGCTTTCTTTAACCTAAGGACATGATCGGGTTTGTCTAAACTTTCGAAACCGGGGGGTTAACTAACATAAACTTCTTCTTTAATGTATCCATTTAAGAATGCAGATTTCACATCCATTTGAAACAACTTAAATCCTCGATGTGCTGCATATGCTAATAGCATTCGAATGGACTCTAATCTAGCTACTGGGGCATTGGTCTCATCGTAATCTAAACCTTCGACTTGACTAAACCCTTTAGTGACTAGTCTAGCTTTATTTCTAACTACTTCACCTTTATCATCAAGTTTATTTCTAAACACCCACCTTGTTCCAATGATTGTTTTATCTTTAGGTGGTGGTACTAATTCCCATACTTCATTCCTAGTGAATTGAGCCAACTCTTCTTGCATTGCAATAATCCAATCGGGATCAAGAAGAGCTTAGTCAATAGTTTTGGGTTCAATTTTAGAAATCAAAGATATTTGACTAAGGTTTCTGTATGAGGCTCTAGTTCGAACTCCTAGACTTGGATCACCTATCACTTGGTCGATAGGATGATTCGTTTGAGTCCTAGTTGGATTTGGGTTTGAGTCTACAACTTGATCCATAGGATGACTCGTTTGAGTTCTAGTTTGGTCGGAGTCATCTATCACTTGGTCGATAGAGTGACTTGGTTGACTTAGGTTAGGATTAAAACTAGACCTGATCTCCGGATCAGAGTTAGGTCTAGTATGAGTCGGCTCACTAATTGGGGTTGTCGGGGGTTTTGTAGGTTCGTGTCCTTCATCAAATACTACATTGATAGTCTCCTCGACTCTAAGGGTGTCGTGGTTATATACTCTATAAGCTCTACTTGTAGTCGAGTATCCTAGAAAGATTCCGATCGCGGTTTTAGATGTAAATTTCCATAGGTAATCCTTAGTGTTTAGGATATGTACCTTACACCCAAATATCCTAAAGTACTTGATGTTAGGTATTTTATCGTGATAAATCTCGTATGAGGTCTTAAGGTGCCTCTTTACCCTAAGGATCCTATTTTGGACATAGCATGTAGTACTCACGGCTTCCGCCCAAAACCTATCGGGTAGGTTATACTCATTTAACATTGTCCTAGCGGCTTCTTGTAGGGTTCTATTTTTGCGTTCTACTAGGCCATTTTGTTGTGGAGTTCTAGGGCAAGAGAACTCATGGTGGTATCCATTTAGGTTACAGAATTCTGTAAACCTATGGTTTTCGAATTCACCACCATGATCAGTCCTAAGTCTTTTGATTTTAATGTTTTGTTGATTTTCTATTAACTTAAATAGGTTGATTAATTGATCTAGGGTATCACTTTTGTGTTTGATGAACCTAACCCAAGTAAATCTAGAGTAGTCATCAATAATGACTAAACAGAATTTACTTCCATTAAGTGACTTAGCTCCGTGTGAATCAAATAGATCCATGTGTAGGAGCTCAAGCACTCTTTTGGTTCATTCTTGATTAGTTAGTTGATGTTGTGTCCTAGATTGTTTACCTTGTTGACAAGCATTACATATTTTATTATACAAGTTATTGAGGTTAGGCAAACCTCTGACTAAGTCACTCTGACTCATCTTGTGGATGAGTCTTGGGTGTGAGTGACCGAGTCATCGGTGTCAAAACCATGATTCCTCTTGTCGTGTCATAAGACACTTAGTTGAGGAGTTAGTTAAGTTAATAGTGTAAATATTGTTATTTCTAGTTCCCTTAAGAATTGTTTTAGTGGTTTCGTTTGTATTAATTACGCATTCATTTTCTAGAAATATGACCTTATAGTTATTATCACACAATTGGCTTACACTAAGTAGATTATATTGAAAAATTTTCTACTAATAAAACGTTTTGAATAACAAAATTTGAGCTAAGCTCAATATCACCTGATCCGATGATTTTGAGCTTGTCGTTCTTTTCGAAGGCTACCGATCCTTGTCGTTTGAATCGAAGCTTCGAAAACTTGAGTCGATCCCTGGTCATGTGTCGGGAGCAACCACTGTCCAACATCCATTGATCCTACACACAAGGTAGTTGGATCGGATATTGGATTTATTAAAGATTGGTTGAAAATTATTAACCTAAATCATCTCACCCATGTCTACATGATCAAACACGTTAACCCTATATGTTCTTGTGAGATGAATTCCAATTTTACTTGATTTAAATTTAATGACTTAAACACTTGTCAACCTTGCGTTAGATTCGGATTTGACCTTAGGCTTATCAAGTCACCTTTTCAAGATCATGGCTTTCAGGTCGTGGCGAGGCACAGAGGCCTTCTTTGATCGAAACAACGACCACTTCCTTAGACAAAGCCATTTTCAATAAAATAGTAACTTGACTCACCTAAGACCACTTCCTGGTCTAACTAGTCTAGGATACGGCGAGGTAGCTTCAGCTAGTTCCACTCGGTCAAGTGAACCGAACTAGATATGCCTTATCTAGCTCGAATACACGAGACTCCATTTTCCTAGCGTACTATCATCTCGCCGCGTCCTGGTACTATGTTATCAAGTGTTGACGAGTTATAGTCCTATCTAACCATTCTAAAAAGAAAAATCCAACTAAATAAAAACCTAAGCATGCAATTTCTAAGTTAAAACATAAACAAGTTTCATACTAGCTCCCCCTGGACCATTGAATCGATTCGGTCTCTCCACATAGTGGATTTGGTCCTTGGGAACCCAGTACTGGTTTGATCCTAAGTTTGAAATCAAGGTGGTCTTAGGGACCCATGCTTGGACACGTTTTTTATGTCGACTTACAATCGACATATATGACTTATTGGTCGTGTTTGAGCTAAACCCTAGCCCGACCTTGTTGTACACGACCCTTTGAGGAATCCGACTCCGTCTCTGATTCCACCGGTTTATCCATGAGGACTCGATCATCGTCTTCTTCCTCGGAAGCTTCTTCCCAAGTAGCGTTGAGTGCCTTTTTGTGTTTTGGTGTCTTGCTCTTGAGTTTTGGGCATTCGAACTTGATATGTCCAAACCTGTTGCATTCATAACATCTAATATTTGAACTTTTAGGCTTACCTTTGTTGGGTCGAGTGACGGTTCGTTTTCGGCCCTTGACTATCCTCCGAACTAGGTTGACTAGTTCGGCCTCCATTTCCGAGTCGACCTCCGAATCCGACCCATCCTCTTCTTCCTTCGGGGGTGGCTTGCTAGCGGTTTTCTTCTTTAAACCTGCAAATAGTGCTATACCTTTCTCGAGTTCCAAGTTAGACTGCTCATGAAGTTCAAAATCAGAAAAAAGTTCATCAAACCTAAGTTTAGAAAGATCCTTGGAGACCTTGTAGGCATTGACCATGAATGCCCACAAGGTAGTCCTCGGAAAGGAGTTTAGGACATACCTTATAAGGTCACGGTTTTCGACCTTTTGCCTGATTGCGTGTTGATTGTTGACTATGTCCTGGACGCGGGCGTGGAGTTGCATTGTCGTTTCATGTTCCTGCATTTTTAGATTATATAATTTATTAAATAAAAGGTCGCGCTTACATACCTTGGCTTCATCGGTCCCTTCATGTAGCTCCACTAGCTTTGTCCAAAGGTCCTTTGCGCTTATGAAGGGGCCGACGCGATTTAACTCCTCCTTGGACAAGCCGCATTGGAGGATTTGTGTTGCCTTGGCGTCGGCTTCGACTTGTCGTTTTGTCTCAATGGTCCATTGGTCATAACCCAAGGATTCACCCACTTCGTTAGTCGGAAGTGTAAAACCCATTTGAATTATGATCCACATCTCGATTTGGGTTTTGAGAAAGCATTCCATCTGACCTTTCCAGTAACGGAAATCATCTCCGTTGTAAAACGGAGGTCGGACGGTGCTAAAACCCTTGAGATGGGCCATTTGGAAGGGAAACCTTGCACAAAAAATACCAAAAAAAAACATGAAAAAAAGGTTCCAAGACTTCGCCTTGGATTAGTAATGTAGGAAATGAAAAGAAACAAAAGTAATAAATGAGAAATAACTAACTAAAATAAAAGATGAGCACTTACAACCTTCGATGTCCCAGAAATGGTACTAAACGATGGATTTTCGGGATGAATACAGCTTGTTACGAGGGTTTACTCTTGTAAGAAGTGTATATCTTTCCGAGAGCTTCATTTTGGTATGTAGACCGTTTCGTGGGTCAACTTGTACGAAAAGTTATGCCCATTTTGCCGTCGGCTACTCCAAAAGCGAATACTTACAAAACAAAACCAAACGAAGAGTACCAAGACTTCGTCTTGGATTAGTAGTGTAGGAGAAAAATTTAAATTAATGAAAAATAAATCTGTAAAAAATGCTAGATTGGTGGTTTCACAAAATCTAAGTGCCCCCGGCTCTGATACCAATTGTTGGATCGAAGCGGATCACTAGAGGGGGGGTGAATAGCGATAAACTTTTTTTTTTAATTCGTTCATTAAAACTCGAGTAGACAGTTAATTGCATCGGAAAGATAAACTATAAATAAATGAGACAAATGTTTTTTTACTTGGTTCGTAGCCTTCGGCTACTACTCCAAGACCCTAGTGATCCTTGATCATGCACGGAGGGCAATTCACTAAAAACACTCCTCCTCGTTGGAGGTAGGAGTTTGACGATTACAAAAAAAACTTCGAAAGAAAAGATAGAGAGACAAACCCTCTCTTCTATTAATGTAAAATGCAACGATAGAAAACCTCGATTAATAAAAGGAATTGCAATATTTAAAGAGACGACAAAATAATAATATCAACAACTAAAAGAGTAGAAAGTAAACTAGGATTGTTGACAGCACTTCGTCGTAGAGTCGTCGGAAAATCGCAGAGTTGTGAAGGTTTGTGAGCACTTAGAGATGATGAAAAACCCTAGGAGAAGCCCTCCTTTTATAGCCTTTAAGCCCCTCATCGAATGGGTCTTCAACCAATAGGAATTGGGCACAAAACTCCTTGAAAAATGGTGATAAAGCTTGACTCCTCGAGGTTGATTTTTGACCATCGGTTGAACTGGCCGGTTGAACTGGCCCGGTTGAACTGGCCGATTGAACTGGCCCAGTTGAACTGGCCGGTTGAACTGATGGTCAGGATTTTTGACTACAATAAAGAGTTAGCTCAAAATATAAGTGAATTCGACGGCCACTTGCCGTCCGATCTCAACATAGACCTTCCATGGGAAGTCTTGGGTCGGATCGTCGCCTAAGGATATCCCCGTACAAAGGACACGACCTCACTTCACTTTACTCACTCGAGCTTACCTCGATACTTACTATGTCGCTTTTGCTTCCGACCTTCCACTTGATTCCTTTTGCTCCCTCCGAAGTCACTCGAGTGTCGCCCGACCACCGCGGCTTCCTCCGGGTGTCGCTAGCCTTCATCTCCAGCTATAGAAATTTTCTGCACACTCGATTCATCTCGTGAGATAACGACATGAGCTTAACTTTGTATCGTTTTCTATAATCAAAACTCATGTTCAACTTAGGTGCCTACTGCACCAACAGATGGTACTCGAATGTACCGAGAGTTGAAACGTTTATACTGGTGGAACGATATGAAGAGGGGTATAGCAGATTTTGCTGCTCGATGTTTAGTATGCCAGTAGGTGAAGGCTGAACATCAGAAACTCCCTGGATTGCTCCAGAAAATTTCGATTCTGGATTGGAAGTGGGAGCATATCACTATTGATTTCGTTACGAGATTGCCCATAACCCGTAAAGGACATGATGCGATTTACCTCGCGATTTTGGCAGAGTCTGCATCAGGCTATGGGCATAGAGCTTCGGCTTAGTGCAACATTTCATCCGCGGACTGATGGACAATCTGATCGTACCATTCAGACTTTGGAGGATCTATTAAGATATGGCGTTATGGATTTCGGAGGCAGTTGGGAGGATCACGTTCATTTAGTGGAATCTGGCCATAATAACAGTTACCACTTTTATATTCAGATAGCTCCATTCGAGGCCTTATACGGTAGACCCTGTAGATCTCCCATGTTGTGGGAGGAAGTCGTGGAACGACAGCTATTGGGGCCATAGAGTATCCAACATGAAGCAGAGTTGGTGCGCATCATCGTATGATGGTTATTGGAGGTACAGGATCGACAGAAGGGTTACGCAGACCGGAGGTGAATGCCTTTTGAGTTCCCAATTGGGAAACAAGTATTTCTGCGTGTTTCACCTACGAAAGGGGGTGAAACGATTAGGGCTAAAAGAGAAATTAGTTCCACGCTTTATTGGTCCATTTGACATGTTGGAGCGGATTGGGGGTGTAGCTTACCGATTACCTTTACCTCCGACACTTACGGGTGTTCATAATGTATTTCATGTTTATATGCTGAGGAAATACGTTCCGTGTTCAGATCATGTTCTGAAAGAGGTTCCGATTCTACCTCAGTCTAATGTGACTTACGAGGAGATTCTAGGGTGGAGCCTGGGTCGCAAGGAGCGACAATAGTAGGACAAAACCATCCGACTCGTAAAGGTTGGATGACAGCATCATACCGATGAGGAGGCTATATGGGAGTTGGACGAGCTCAATACCCTCATCTGTTCATTTGAGGAATGTATGTGGTCCTTTCGGAAACTTGCTTGAAGTAAATTTTTTGCATGTTAGTACGAAATTTGGGGACCAAATTCTTATAAGTGGGGGAGAATGTAAAATACCAAAAAAATAAAAATAAAAATAAAACAATAATAATAAAATAATGCTTGTTAATTAGGGAAATACCCTATGGAATTTTCCAAGAATTTTTAGAAATTTTTTTGGATTTAAATAGAAGTTTTATGGATATTTGATGGGGATAAAGCGGACAGACTTTTGTAAAGTCTATTTAGACTATCTACTAGGAATTAATAGATTTAATTAAAACATTTATTCCCTTACGTTTTCCCTCATTTCCGATCGCAACCCCTCTTCTCCTCTTATATCTACGAATGAGTGTACTGTTTGATCTCTAACGATTTCTATTTGGTTGCTGGTAAAATCTCAATTTGCTTACTGTAGCTATGGGTTGTTAATGCTAGGTGTGCTGATTAGATTTTAGTTGTATCAAGAAGTTGTGGCCAGAGCTGTGATTCATCTCTACGTGTTTGGGTAAGTTCTTCATCGGTTTATCTAATGCTTGGATTGTGGTATGATAATTATAGTGGATGTCCTAGTTGAATTGATGTTTAATAGCTAGCGAAGGATGTTGTTCTATTGGAGAATAATGATTGTGGATTGATGGTAATAGTGTAATGGTGGAGTTAATTGCAGTATAGGGTAAGATGAAAGGTTAAATTTGGCAAATGAGATTAAGTATGTTATCGATAGGGATTTGATATCACCGTTGGACTTACGAAGAACTTAGTTATGTTCATTGCTCTTATTTGCAAGACTTTAATTGTGATAAATTCTTGGACGTGAAGACTATAACCAACGTTCTTCACAGCAGGTGGATAATTCCTACCCTGGTCAGGTAGATGTAATTGCATTCAGATTTAGTCATAGATATGAGTACGTTAGGTGTTCATATCATCTTGACCCTGCTCTTATTTATCTTATGCTTGATACCTTACCTTTGTCTGTTAACTCTATTGTTGATATCATGTTACATTTGATCATGATTAGGAGTTATATATCTAGGTGATGTAAGTAACCTAGATTTTGTTTAGTTAAGTGCGAATAGAAAAGTCCGGATGACAACCTGATTGTAAATTGGGGAAAGAGGTCATCTATGGGTAGGTAATGTTTTGAATATAGGGTTAATTCTAATACCCTTAGGTTGCATGTTTACCACCGACCATGTATTGTGTAAATGGTCAGGTGAATGGTACTTAGTGTGTCGCTACGGACCGGTGGTCCTAGCTTGTTATAATCAGATGAGTACGACTCTCTACAAGATAGAGAGTGCATCCATCAGTTGAGTATGACTCTCTACAGGATAGAGAGTGCGTCGATTAGATTGGTATGACTCTCTACAGGATAGAGAGTGTTATGATCAGTTGTGTACGACTCTCTACAGGATAGAGAGTGTGTTGATCTGATTAGTATGACTCTCTGTAGAATAGAGAGTCTATGGTGGATGTCTGTATGTGGGACATTGCATTCATGTCATTTGCATGCACGCTGGCGACGTGGTCTCCCTTGTGGTTGAGAGGGTCGACAGTCATCCTGCCTCCACGGTTACTCATAGGAGGAGTAACCGGTGTGAGGGAAGAGAATTGTGGTGCCGCACTCTACCACTATAGATGGTGGTAGTGGGATTTGCATGTTGTAGTCCTGCGTGTGTGGCACTCGACCACTCATAGGTAGTGACTGTCGGAGTGGCCAACAACAGGGACCCCCATCGTGTAGCTTGCTCTTCATGCTTATATGCTACTCGATCATACTGCCCACTCGGTCACTCGAGAGTAGTGGTTGGTGTTGAGTTGGGACAGTTGTCATGCTCGAGCCACCGAGGCCACACTGGGGTTGTGGTAGCTTTAGGGTGAGCCGACATGACCATGCATGCTGCATTGTCGACTTATGACATTTTTGTATATTGCCATATATATACATATATGCATGTATATATATATATATATGGATGATTGTGATTATTATACATATATAGATGCAGTCTATATATATATGCTTATTGTGATGCTGCATTTGATTGTACTGTGCTTGTTGCATTTGGTTGTACATCATCTTCATACATGCTACCCGCATCGCTTATACGGGCGTGTAGGATACTTGTATAGTTGTTGGATTGTCTATTGCATTTTTTGACCTGTATTTATGTCGTTATATGGTTTAGAGCAGACTTCTTGTATATGTATATATTGTGGATATGTGCTCAAGTTGGATAGGTGTAGCATAGCAGACGTTCAGGTATGTCTGCATTTTATATTGCCTTTTGGTTAGAAGGTATAGACATGGATATGTTATCATGTTAGTGTTACCTAATATACCTATAGATTTTTCTATCAAATTACATGTGATATGGATATATACATGTTTTCCTATTACCTGCTGAGTTTTACTTATCACCACGGATCTTGGATTTTTCTGTCGCCCAGGTAATAGGTAGCCGACTTCATGATGGACTTGGAGCACCACTGGCTGGCATCATCTCATCTCAACTCCGAGAGTCCGAGTTTTTGAGTTTTTTCGTATGTCTTGTTATGTATTCTGAGTTTTCATGGTGTTATGTGTTATGTGATGTACGCATATGTTGGTGCGGGTTTTGACGAGATTTTCTTCATGTTCTAGTGTTAGTTATACCGGTATGCATGGTGTGTGGTTGTATTGTATATGTGTGGTTATGGGTATGTTGTTGTATTAGTTTTTACTGTGTTTCGTTATGTTGTTATGTTTTCATTTGTATATGTTATTGTTATTGTGGGCCTACGGGCCTTGTATTAACACGAGATGTTGCCACGTATAGGGGAGATGTCGTCTGTTTGCTTTTCGACACAGCATACTCTCGGGGCGTGACATTCTCTACTACTCCATATGAGATATGGAAAAGTAGAAAATCTCATTTATCTTACTTGAAGATATGGGGATGTTCTACTTATGTGAAGAGGACAATATCAAACAAGCTGGAGGCTAAGTCTGATAAGTGTCTCTTTATTGGTTAGCCTAAGGAAACAAGGGGTTACTAATTCTATATCCATTGGAACAAAAGGTGTTTGTTTCAAGGCATGTTGTGTTCCTAGAGGAGTTTCTCTTATAGGAAAACAATGGGTGTGAGGTTGAACTAAATGTAGGTCAACAGACCCCAATAGACACAGAACAGATGCCTAGTCAAGAGATAAATTGTGATTGGATCATAATTAGTGGGTATCTCATCATGTGTAAATATGTAAGTATTGAAATTATCCCTCGTCGATGAACTGATGAGATTGGACATCATCAATTTTGTAAGACTAGCACATGTTATGCTCCTTCGTTTATCCAATCATTCGAAAAATATTTGAAAATTAATTTACCCACAAGATAGTGAAATTGATAAAAAGTTCAAAAATAAGAAAAGCTTCAATGTTTTAAGCTCTCTTTATATCAACATTATCAATGGTGACTTCTATCAAAAGATAGACTACACCAAGGTTTTCTAAAATGATTTTAAAATATTTTTGAAAACCTAGATTGGATCATGGTCAATGGGTTCAATGCACATGACTTGCACATTAGCTTTCCCCATGATACACCAATGATATAAGATGAGTTTTAGTTCATCTAGATGCAAAAACTATGCTCCTTGAACTTAACTCATTTCCTAGTATGTCACATGTGTCTAGGGTATTTGAAAACACACACATGTCAATTTGAAGTGAGATGTGCATTTTGTTCATCCTAAACTAGGGTTTCATGCATTTTCTAAGGCAACACTACTTGATTCCCTTATACATAGGACTTCAAGTCAGGTCAATTGTCCTTAAATCAATTTTAATTAATGCATGAATGATCATGGCATAAATGATAATATAAATAATCATGGACAATGATCATGATGTTATGACATATGATTAAATCTAAATACACATGACATTAAAACTAACTTAAGCATAATCATGACATTTTATATGATTAAAAATAAGAATGATGCCATGACATGTCATATGCCAAATCAAGCATGGAAAATAAAATATAAAGGTATATAATACCTAAATTTTAGTGTTAATTGCCATTTGTTAGGATTAAACCCATTTTGCCATATAACTAATTCTCCAAATGTGCCAAAACCCTAAAATGACACACTATGACCTCTAAACCTAGTTTGTGCCAATTTGATTGATTTTTCATAATTCTCAAAATATATTGGCACATCCTAAAATCCTTTAGAATATAAATTCAAACAACATTTCGAAGGTATCCACAACCTTGAAAATGACCTAAGGTGCCACCTTTACCATGGTTAGGTTAACTACCCATCCATTTAAAGTTGGCACATCCTAACCCATTTAGCGTGTCTCGATCACACTCCTAGGAACCCAAAACCTATTTAAGCTCCTTGGGTTAACTAGGTATTCCTTAAGGATAACCTCCCTAGATACCCTCCTAATGACCCTGCTAGGCTTGGTAGTCTTGGTCATTTGGGTCTTGCCAAGATTAACTCTAGGGGTGACTCCCATTGTAACCTTCTTAGTGGCTTCCTTAGATTTCTTCGAAACCCTAGCCACTAGGCACACTCCATGGTTAGCCTTAGGGATTGGATCCCTAGTAACCATGACCTTCCTAGACCTAGATTTAGTTCCATAATTAAATGGAACATTGTGGTAGGTCTCCTTGGGCTTAGGTTTGTGACCCAAACCTTTTTTTGCCTTTGGATGAACCTTGTCTCATAGGACCTAGATTTTGACCATGTGAGTCTTGCATTTGATTTTGCATAATCCTAAGGGTCTTTTCCAATATTTCAAGCCTTGACCTCAAGGCTTGATTTTCACACTCTAATTTTTCTAATTTAGTGGGACAATTATTTCTTTGAATTGTTTTGTTCTTTCTAGGCATATGTCTAGAATTCTTGGAGTTAAAGCCTAGATGGTTCTCTATCTTCCTAATACTTTCCTTAGGTAAAATTGTTTTAGGGACATTAGTCCCAAATTTCTCCTTATTCATAAAATGGACATGTTTAGATCCTAAGCAATAAAGCATATTTTCACTAGCATGCTTTTTATGATGAATTGCAACTGAATTAAAAGCATGCTTTTGCCTATTACTTAAAGAAGGTGCATTATTGAAATATACCTTATGGTTTGCTTTTAAATCTCCCCCTACTTGTGATGCTCCTTCTTGCCCTTTCTTCCTCATCATAGGATATTGACTCCTATAATGCCCCGGTTGTTGACACTTGAAGTGCATCACGTGCTCCTTGATCTTCCTAATTGGGGCATCGACATCCTTTGAATTTTTGTTGACTTTAGGTGCCGACAGAATCTTCTTAACCTTCTTAGAACACTTACTCTTGTAGTGTCCATACTCCCTACACTCAAAACACATAATATGTTTTTTTTATTTTGAATTAATGTGCTTAAGTTACCTAGAGTGGTAGTAGAGGCTTTTTGAGCATGTTCATCACTTCTCTCGGAGCTAGAAGCATCCTCTGTGTAACGCCCATAAAATTCCTAGCAATTTTACAAGAATTTTTGGCTTGATGATAATGGGCTTTATGTGGGCCTTTTCAAAAATAAAAGAAAATAAGCCAAAAAGGGGTGCAAGGCCTAGGAATTGAACCCCAAACCTCTAGAGATAGCCAAGCCCTATAGATGCACCCACTAACCAGAAGCCCAATAGGATTATATCATTAGAGGAATAAGGGAAATTATGGTTAAGTGTAAGGGAGATTAAGGGACTCTTTAGGTGAATAAATAGGGGGGGCGGGGGTGAGGGATGAGGAGGCATGAGTTAGCAACTTCACTTTCTCCTCTTCTCTTCTTCTTCTCACCGAATTCTAGAGACTCTCCCTCTCCATTTCCACCCCTTGGCCGAACCTCATCCAAGCAAGAAAGCAAAGGCTAGGCTTGGTTCCTTAGGTCATCTTCCCACTACAAGCAAAGCGAAGGATGTAAGTATCCCTCACCTGCATACGAGTGGCTTCGATTGAAGTTTTGTAAAAGGAATCCATATGTTATATTCGTCCAAGCTATGTTTTTGGTGTATCAATGAAGTTATATGCTATGTTTAGTAAGGATATGATGATGTTAAGATGGAAAAAGGGATTAGGACAAAAGCTAACCCTAATAGCCACCAAGGTCCATTCGGCCACCCCTAGATCTTGATGATTCAATGAAGTTTATTCCATGTTTTTGTAGGATTATGATGTTGTTGTTATGATAAATGAATTAGGTTAAAGGTTAACCCTAAAGACCTACATGGACCATTCGGCCACCCCTAGATCTTGATGATTCAATGAAGTTTAATCCATGTTTTTGTAGGATTATGATGTTGTTGTTATGTTAAATGAATTAGGTTAAAGGTTAACCCTAAAAACCCTACATGGACCATTAGGCCACCCCTAGATCTTGATGATTCAATGAAGTTTAATCCATGTTTTTATAGGATTATGATGTTGTTGTTATGTTAAATGAATTAGGTTAAAAGATAACCCTAGAAAACCCTATGGATCATTCGGCTACCATGAATTTTGGGTGATTAAATGAAGTCTAATTCATGTTTTATATGCAAATGAAGTTGTTGTTATGTTAAATGAATTAGGTTAAAAGATAACCCTAGAAAACCCTATGGATCATTCGGCCACCATGAATTTTGGGTGATTAAATGAAGTCTAATTCATGTTTTATATGCAAATGAAGTTGTTGTTATGTTAAATGAATTAGGTTAAAAGATAACCCTAGAAAACCCTATGGACCATTCGGCCACCATGAATTTTGGGTGATTAAATGAAGTCTAATTCATGTTCTATATGCAAATGAAGTTGTTGTTATGCTAAATGAATTAGGTTAAAAGATAACCCTAGAAAACCCTATGGACCATTCGGCCATCATGTATTTTTGGGGATTAAATGAAGTTTTAATTCAAGTCTTATGTGCATATGAAGTTGTTGTTAAGTTAAGTGAATAGGTTAACATGTGTTTTATGTTGGGTGAATTCATGTTGACTTGTGATATTAAATAATGCTAGATGAAGATAACATGCCTTAGGTTAGTGTTTACTTACTTTTGATGTCATGCCTTATGCCATGTCTATGTGTATGCGATATTAAAATATGTTATGAAATGGAAAAAGATAAGATTATGAAATGAAACAAAATGATATGTTCACGACATGAATATGACATGATGATGAAATGAAGAATGATATGTTATGAAATGAAGAATGGTATGTTTACGAAATGAAAGATGATATGTTCATGAAGGGAGCATGATGTGTTATGAAATGAAGTATGCTATGTTTGCAAAATGAAATAAGCTATGTTATAAAATAAGCATATAAGTATTTTACCTTCTGCATGGCTTGTACCAAGACCCTAACAAGGTCCAAGAAGGGATGGGCTCCTAAGATGCCCTAGGTCGATGGAATAAGACTCGGGCCTAGGACGGGCTTCTATGTATGATTGCCCCTAGGTCGATGGAATAAGACTCGGGCCTAGTACGGGATGGGCTCCAAGATGCCTTAGGTCGATGGAGTAAGACTCGGGCCTAGGATGGGCTTCTACGCTATGACGATTGCCCTAGGTCGACGGACTAAGATCAGGCCTAGTAACCTAGTAGGTTCGAGACTTGCTATCTCGGGCCTATTTAGGGATGCGCGCTATGATAATGAAGAAGTGGTACAATGTCGGGCCCAAATATGTTGAGAATTATATTTACGTATCTATGATATATGTTTTCAAAAGCATCTTGCATATGTTACGTGATTTAGATTGTTATGTTCACACGTTATGTTGATATGCCATGATCATGCCACTATGTTGCATATGATGTATGTTATGTTTGAGATGTCATACAAATATGTTGTATGTTATGTTGTTTTGCTAAGTTATGTATGTTATATGTTATGTTTGATTAAGTCATACATTTACATGATATGTTGTTATGTTATAGATGATACATGTTATGCTGCCATGTTATGGATGATACATGTTATGTTTACTTATGTAACTTATGCTACATGTTAAGTTGATTACGCCATGTATGTTACATGTTATATTGCTTATATGTTATGAATGTTACATGTCATGATTAATGTCGATGTATGATTTTTGTGAGTAGGACAGGATCTTACTAAGCCTATGTGCTTATAGTTTATCTTTCCCTCGTACTGCAGATAAGGGTAAGGGATGGATAAACTAAAGGGAGCAGCAGGAGGGGCCAAATTTGTGTGGTAGTGGCATGGTGGAGAAGATCCGTTAGGTCTATATATATGTGTTTACCTTATGATGATGATGATGTCTATGGATGTCCTTATTATGTCTCCTTAAGATGGTGATGTTTAAGAACTTGAACTAAGCACTAAGTATCCATATATGTTATGATGCATGCTCTATGTTAATAAGAAGAAGTAAAGAAGAAGTAAAAAGAAGTATCTATATATGTTATGATGCATGCTCTATGTTAAGAAGAAGAAGTATATATATATATATGTCAATGCATGTTTATGTTAAAAGAAAAATAAATAAATATGTCTAAAGTCTTCCGCTGTAAGAATTAAGAAGTATGTATAAAGTCTTCCGCTGTATGTAATGTATGTATGTACGGTCACGTCACACGCCGCCCCTCCGGGTTTTGGGTCCGAAAAGGGCGGGCGTGACACTCTGCTCTTTTCCTTGCTCTGGCACTCTAATCTCCTCCCCCTCAATCCTAGAGGTGGAGGCTTCCTCCAATTCTTCCACCTTCTCTTCCTCCTTGGATGTCGAACACTCCTCGACCTCCGAATCCTCACTCTCTTGTGAGGATGAGCTTGCTTTTTTGGCCTCCTCCGATTGAGCCGATAAGCATTCCTCTTCTTCTTGGACCGGTTATGGGTTATCATGGAATCTTGTCACTTGGATCCATATCTCCTTGGCATCCATGTAATCCCCTACCTTGAATAGAATATCATTAAGGATTAAATTAATGAAGAATTTTATTACCTTTGTATTTTTCTCAAATTCTTAAATTTGTTCCCTGGTCCACTTCTTCATTTTTAGGAAACCTCTTTTTGACCCTCTTGGATAATTAAATCCTTCCATCAAGATAGCCCATTCTTCAAAGTCCCTCATCATGATGAAGTCTTCAATCCTTCTCTTCTATTGATTGAAGTCTTCTCGTCTATAAAGTGCATACAGGACCAACATGTTGATATCTCATCCCAATGTTTCTTCAATCACTATCTTCTTCTTCACCCTCTAGCGGTGCTCCCTTGGCAGTTAGTCCAAATGAAAAGCGGCCTCACTCTGATACCACTTGTTGGGGAATTGATCATCGCTAGAGGGGGGTAAATAGCGATTTTCATCGGATGATGGAATTTTATCGTTTGTTTCTACAAATCGCATTAGCATAGTAGAAATAATAATATCACGAATAAAACACGACAATCACAAGATCAATAAATCAAGATATAATATGGTTCGGAACCTCAAGGTTCCTACTCCACGGGTTGGGCTTGAACGAGCCCTAGCGATGCCAAACACCACTAATAATCACAAATACTCCTTGACAATAAGTCAGAGGCGGAGAAACCTCTTACAATGATTACAAAAGTAATACAACAGAAATACAAGCAAATACACTAAAATGCAAGTAAAGAAAACTTTACAAGGATCTTTTGATTGCTTGAGAAGAGTCTTAAAGGTATGGATTGCAGCAGCAAATCCCCTCCAAATTGCCTCAAGGAACCTTGGGAAAATCCTCCTCCACGAGCTCCTTTTAAAGCTTCACCTTGGGCTGAATTCCGCCTAGCAGCCGACTGATTGTGACCATCAGTCGATTGCTCCTGTAGCTATTGTGAGACAACGGCTTAATCTACGTTGGATAAGTTCCAATGGATACACTAGCAGTCGACTGCCATATTCCATCGATTATTTGCCAGTGGTCATGACGGTGACCGATCGACTATCGAGCATACTGTGGTTATAACCACGACCAGCGATCGCGCCCAATTCTACGGTCAAGTGCTCAAGCCATCGATCATTGCCATACTATTTTCTGCGGTCGAACACCGATCGACTACGGCGATTCAATCGCCATAATCCCGATCGGTGATGCAAGTCAACTCGGCTGCCAAGTGTCAAAACACTTGACCAATCGACTGGTCCAAAGCCCCAGTCGACTGATAACCTCAAACATGAGGTTTAACCCCAAGTATGATGCCCTCATACTTCCTAGACCACCCTTAGCCTAGACCTAAGCCTTCTAGCAATCTCCGTCAACCTCATGTCTATCGGATCCCTCCAAGTCATCTATGACTTGTTTATCCATACACTAGCCTTCAAATACTTCCATCAACTTTTGTCATGCTAAGCTGGTCTATACCGCCAAGGCACATTGGGCTTACGCTGCCAAGACTACCGCTTGGACTTTACGCTGTCAACCATTGGACTTATGCTGCCAAGACTCCACCCTTGGACTTTATGCTGCCAATATCATCCCTTGGACTTCCCTTGCTAAACCATGTTGGACTTTCCATTTGCCAAGACTCAAGCTTGGACTTTCCCTTGCCAAGACCCATGCTTGGACTTTCCTTGCCAACCCATGTTGGACTTTTCAATTGCCAAGACTCAAGCTTGGACTTCTCCATCATATGGTCAATCTCATGTCAACCATATAGTGAAACAATGGTCAAACCATCGTCAATCATCAAACTACTCCTCGAGTCAAACTCGAGTATGATCAATCATGATTTGGGTCGATTGCACCAACAATCTCCCCAAAACATTGTCAAACATCAAAATACTACTCGAGTCCAACTCGAGTCTGGTCAATCGTGACCTAGGCCGATTGCACCAACATCAACGAGCCATGTACAATAAGTCCGAACTCAGATACAAGGCTAAGGACACAAATAGATAATATAAGTCCTTGTTTAATAGAAATGCTAAGGGTCAAGTCCAAGCATGGATTCCTAAGACTAGCTTAGTCAACCAAGTTGGACCAAACCAATTTTAGATTCCCAAAGGACAAGTTCACTTAATAAACAAGACCCAACAAAACTACTATGCAGGGGGAGCTAACTCTTTGCTTGTTTCCTTGATTAGTTAAACTCTTGCATGTCTTAGTTTACTTTACTTGCTTAATTTAGAACGGACTAGATAGGAAACAAAGTAGTTTAAACTTGAACAACCTAGTACTAAGACGAAGTGAACTGATAGTAAGTTAGGGAAGCTCTTCGAAGTGCATGTCTAGGAAGTGGTCCATCCAATATTCAAGAAGGTCATATGTCTCACCACGACCTAGTGCACTAAGTCGAGTGGAACTGACCGAAGCTAACTCACTAAGTCTTTAACTAGTTAGACCAAGACTTAGTCCAAAGTGAGTCAAGTACTTGATTCCTTCATTGACTTTGTCTAAGAAGTGGTCCATCCGATATCCAATAAGGTCGTATGTCTCACCACAACCTGGAAGTCAATGCTGGAAAAACCTACTTGATTAGCTCAAGCTAAACTTGAATCTAACACAAGTTTAAAAACTTTGAAATTTCTCATTAAAATTAATTAAGATAAAAAGAAATCTTCATCTCACAAAACCCCATAGGATTAACGTGTATTGAAAACTTAGCTTGGATGAGATGATTTAGAACTTAACCAAGCTTAAATAGTTTAATTAACTCAATACAATTAAATTTAGCAACTTTACGCAATTCAACTAAACTTAACAACTTTACTTAACTTAACTCAACTTAACAAATTCACACAATTTAACTAAACTTAACAAATTAACACAACTCAACTTTAATCAACTCAAATAAACACAACTCAACTTTAATCAACTCAAATCAACTTAACTCAAATCAAAATCAACTCAACTCAAATTTATCAACTCGAATCAAATCAACTTAATCAATTCGAATCAAATAAACTTAATCAACTCAATCAACTCCACCCTAATCAACTCAACCATAATCAACTCAATTCTAATCAACTTAATCAACTCAACCATAATCAACTCAATCAACTCATCCCTAATCATCTCAATTCTAATCAACTTAATTCTAAGTAAATTTACATATTTCAAAGGGGAAGTTAGTTTAGCATTATTCAAACTTTCAAAACATTCAATAGGATCCATGCTTAGAAAGTCCTTAAGTAAGATTACATGCATAAGCATGAGATTAAGGGAGAGTTAAGATATTTTTGAAAATATTATTTTGAAAATCTAAAATAAAAACATAATTCTAGGGGGAGTTTCACATTCAAAATTTTATTCTAAGTATTTTCAAAAGAGATTAAATGTAATCATGACAATGTTACTTTAAGGGGAGATCAAGAATCTAGGGGAAGCCTAAAAGATTTGTTTTGCTAAATTATGAAATATTTAATATCTTTTCAAAAATTATGTTTTAAAATGAAATTGGATGAGAAATATTCTTAAGGGGGAGAGAGAAAAATTTAAAGAATAACTCAAGTAATTCACTTGAACTTGAAATTGGACTTATCAAATCTAAGTAATGATTAGTTATTTGATACTCGAACAACTTCCTTTCTAAGTAACTTAGCATTATTTGGAAAATGAGAGTTAGCTAAGCTAAGTCTAAACTTAAAATATTTTTTAAATTTAAACAAATCATGATAGAATCTATGTTTAGAATCTTTTATGATAAACTATCTTGAACATTGTTTTTGAAAACTTAAAACTTTAATTAAGGGGGAGTTTTGAAAATTTAAAGCTTTAATTAAGGAGGAGTTTTAAAAAAAAAAATCTTAATGAAGGGGGAGTAGTGAAAATTTAAAACTTAAATTAAGGGGGAGAAAAACTTACTTTGAAAAGATTAAGTCTTTTGTAAAGCTTGAATTCTCTTTGAAAAGCTTAAATATTTTTAACTTTAAAATGATAAATTATTTTGAAAATTCTTAAAGCTTATTTTGACAAGATCATGATTAAGCCTAAGAACTCATAAAGAACTTATTTTGAAAAATTATGAGAAGCGTATGTTAAGGGGGAGGTTGTATTTTCAAAGAAATTTTATTGTAGACATGGAAGTTATGGTTTCAAACTTATACACATGAATATTTGAAGTTTCATTTCTATAGTTTCAAACTTAGCAAAAAACAATTAATTCTAGGAGGAAGCTATACAAAACCTGTATTTCAAAACAAACTTTTATCTAAACCCATGTCTCATAAACTTCAAGTAATTTAAAAATACAACTTTAAGATTAAGAGCAAACTTTTTCATGACTTAGAAAATTTATGATCTTTGTATATAAGTCATGGGACATTGCTAAAACTCCTTGGCATCTAATTTATTTTAATATTTTGATGTATGCCAAAGGGGGAGAGAGCGTGTTTAAGTTAGAACTTAGAAATGCATTTGTATATGAAATTTTTTGTAATTCATGATTTAAAGATCTGATATTTTTAATCCTAACATTAAATAGTTGGCATACATCAAAAAGGGAGAGATGGTTGGTGCATTGAGCATCACTCCTGTGTTTTGATGTATGTCTCAAGGTTTAATGTTAGGATGAACCTATAACTTGATATATGTGTTAAGTGTGTAGGCTTAACAGGAAGTCCTAGTAGGTCATGTTGATCGAATACTAGGCAGATGTCTTGACAGATCAGGAGGACCGGACACCAAGCATGAAGTTCATATGGGTCAAGTGGACTAGACATTTGGCATGAAGACTGGTTGGGTTAGGAGACCAGACAATTGGCAAAAAGTCCATTTGGGTTAGGAAGACCGGACATCTAGTGGAAGCCCTGGTGGGTTAGATCGGATGTCAAGAATGGTAAGTCTAGCAGAGTAGTCGGCAGGTAAGCCTCGAGTGGAGAGGTGAGGTCGAGTCCTCTGTAGGGGACAAAGCTAAGCGTCGATCCAACGGATAGTCCGCGTGGGACTTAGAAGTCGAGATTGAGCAATTTTACCACTGCTTTCATGTTTCATATTGTTTGCTTGTGCTAATCTCATTTTGCAGAGATCAGTCGATTGAATGAATTCAAGTCTACTGAAGTCCAGTCGGCTGGGTACAAGACCGTCGATTGGATACCTAGTTGGTAGGATTAGTTGGTGATTGATCGAAGATCTAGCAGCATAGATGGAAAGATTTTCAGTCGACTAGGGAGTTTCAGTCGACTAAAGAGGTAAACTTCCCAATGCGGAGTCGGGTGACCTGGAGTCGACTGGGCTTGTTCAGTCGACTGGAAGACTCAAAGTACCATATCGACGGGCTGATGTGGAGTCGACTGAAAAAGCTTTATAAAAGAAATGTATAACCAGCTCTGAATACAACTGATCTACTACGTCCAAGTGCTGATATTATTTGTCTTCGTCCACAAGAGCTTCATCCCTTCACAAAGACGCATTTCCGACACTCCATGCCTATTTCTAAATCTCCAAAAGTGTAGGTATACTTTAGCTCTTAATATTGTTGGGAGTATGGAGAATACAATCAAAGTCCCACATTGGTAAGACATGGAAAAGATCATGTGCTTATAAGAAAAAAGATATCTCCATTGGAATGAGGCCTTTTGGGTAAAGCCCAAAAATAAAACCATGAGGGCTTAGACCCAAAGTGGACAATATCATGCCATTGTGGAGATATGTGGAGCTTATAAGCACTAACAATTGGTATCAGAGCCATGGTCCATGTCAAGCCATGAACCTCGAACGAAGGAAGTTGAGCTCCCACGCCCGGATCAAGAGAACCAGACATCAGGAAGGAAGTCTAGTTGGGTCGGGGGGACCGAACAACTGGCAGGAAGTCCTGGTGGGTTGAAGATCGGACATCAAGCAGAGAAAATCCTTCGAGGAGGGATAGGCTTGAGGGGGGGCCCAATGTGGTCCTTCGTTTGAGGGGGGGATTGTTGGGAGTATGGAGAATACAATCAAAGTCCCACATTGGTAAGACATGGAAAAGATCATGTGCTTATAAGAAAAAAGATATCTCCATTGGAATGAGGCCTTTTGGGTAAAGCCCAAAAATAAAACCATGAGGGCTTAGACCCAAAGTGGACAATATCATGCCATTGTGGAGATATGTGGAGCTTATAAGCACTAACAAATATTTGTATTCATTTTCCCTTTTATGACTTACTTTCAAAGAGAAGGTAAAGTGTTACCTATCTCTCATTTTTGTAAAAAGTGAACCCCTCCGAAGTCAAGAGTTCTCGAGTCGGAGGGTATTATAGTGATTGCCCATCGAGGTAGCTCTCGTAATAGCTACGAGCCTTGGAGTAGAAACCTAGCTAGGGTTGTTAACCAAGTAAAAAACTTGTTTCTTTATTTCATTTATTCTACTGCATACTCGTATTTTAAAATAAGTTTTTAAAATCTAAATAAAATTTATAACCTCCGAGATTTACCCCCTCTCTCGCAGTAATTCGATCCTATAGTTTTCAAGGTGTGTGAAAGTTTAAATTTGAACTTTTGCCCTTAATTTTGTTGGTTTAGTGTTCGTATTGGCTTAGGGACTCTCTAAGGACATTGTTGGTGCAATGGTCAAGGGGGAGCAAGCCTTTAGGGAGAGGTTATCCATCATGGGATGATGGATGTGTATTCCTCAATGGGGGAGACATGAAGGGTTTTTGAAACCCTCATTGTGCTCACCAAAGGGGGGAAAATTAGAGAAGTGAGGATTGCATCTCATTTAGTGATATGTGATTTATCACTAGGAAGAGTGAAGGCATCCTAGATGTTTTTGGACTAAGGGGAGATTGTAAGATCTCATTGAGCTATGAGACATTAATACCCTTGGGGAGAGATTTTTTAATGTATGTCAAAAAGGGGGAGAATTTGAGAATTACCCAATTAGAACAATTGGGAGAATTTGGAGTATTGAGTTAGGTGGCCTAACTCAAAGGTTTTTGTGGTTTTTGTCAAACATCAAAAAGGGAGAGATTATTGGTGCAATCGACCAAGGTCACAATTGATCAGACTCGAGTTTGACTCGAGCACTATTTTGATGTTCGACAAAATGTATGACAATATAATTATCATTGATGTTTGACAAACGTATGACAATGTGATTGCCATGGAAAGTCCAAGCATGGGTCTTAGCAATGGCAAGTCCAAGTCTTGGGTACTTGGCATGGAAAGTCCAAGCATGGGTCTTAGCAATGGTAAAGTACAAGTCATGGGTACTTGGCATGGAAAGTCCAAGAATGGGTCTTGGTAATTGGAAAGTCCAAGCATGGGTCTTAGCATTTGGAAAGTCCAATATGGAGTTGGTAAGGAAAGTCCAAGGGTATGATATTGGCGGTGTAAAGTCAAAGCAGAAGTCTTAGTAGCATAAGTCCAATGTTTGGTGGTGTAAAGTCCAAGCGTATGTCTTGGAAGCGTAAGCCCAAATGTGCCTTGGTGGTGTAGATCCGGTTAGCATGAAAATAGCGATTGAAGCATTTGAAGGCTAGCGTATGGATGAACGAGTCATGGATGACTTAGAGGGATCCAATAGGCATGTGGTTGATAGAGGTGGCTAGAAGGCTTAGGTCTAGGCTAAGGGTGGTCTAGCAAGTATGAGGGGATAATACTTATACTTTATTCCAAGGTTATATTTTATTCCCTGGTAATCACATAGCCAAGGTTATATATGATTACTTGAACCAAACGTTCCCTTAGGGTAAACCTCATGGTTGAGGTTTAGCAGTCAACTGGGATTATGGACCAGTCGACTAGTCAAGTGTTCTGACACTTGGCAGCTGAGTCGACTCTAAGTAGTCGACTGAGATTATGACTAGTCAACTGGTCAGGAGTTGACTGGCAATTGACTGTGGCCGAGTGACCTTGGCAGTCGACTACAAGCTTTGGGCAGTCGACTGCCATGGAGGGCAGTTGACTGCAATTTGCAACCATGGGTATAGAAAGCTTGGTAGATGACTAAGCAGTCGACTCCGAGCTTGGCAGTCAACTGCTGCTAATGGTAGACTGCCAGTGTATCCATTAGCTGGAATGTCAACGTGGATTAAGTTCGTTGTGAGACAACGACACTGTAGGCAGTCAACTAATGCCTTTGGGAAGTCGACTACCAAGTAGAAATCTAGGTCGCATGGAGACATAAAAGGAGTTGTTCGTGGAGGATTTCGGCCAATGGTTCTTTAGGCAATTTGAAGGGGAATAGTTGGTGCTTTCCAGTCCTTCAAAGCCAGTCTAAAGCAATCAACAAGTAAGCAATCAAAAATTCTTTGTGTAAAGTTTTCTTCACTTGTATTTATGTCAAATATTACTTTTGTAATCATTTATACGAGGTTTCTCCACCTCCGGTTTGTTCTGAGAAGAAGTGTATTAGTGGTGGTGTGCATCACTAGAGCTCATTTGAGCTCGCCTCGTGGAGTAGGAACCCTAAGGTTTCGAACCATATTATATCTTGTGTTTTGATTGTGCTTGTGTGTTTGTGTTTGTCTTCATATTGTATTTCTATATTCCGCTACATTAACAAGTATTTTAGGGTAAGCACGCAAATGAAATCCATTGAGACGAAGTGAAAATGCTATTCACCCGCCCTCTAGCGACCAATGATTCCTCTACAGAAGGGACGCAAGAGGTGCTAGCAAATACTCGAGTTCAATTAGAAAGACCACAAGATGAGTTGATATCAATGAGATCAAGATAAGATATGTTTGAAGCAATTCTGAATCGACTTGCAACTGGAGCATTACATGTTTGTGCAATCGATCCAGGTCATGATTGACCGTACTCGAGTTTGACTCGAACTGTATTTTGATGTTAGACAAAACGTATGACATGGGATTGTTGGGAAAGTCCAACATGGGTTGGCCACGTAAGTCCAAGTGTGTAGCCTTGGCGGTGAAAGTCCAAGCATGGGGCTTGCCATGGAAAATCCAAGAATGAGGCTTGGTGTGGGAAGTCTTGAGGACTTAGCAATTTCACTAGGCTCGGGGTCCTTGAGTCGATGAAGGATGGCATTGCGAAGTCATGTGCTTGGTGCATCTGAGGGATTATCGGACGGGGACTGAATAGAGTGAGGCCCAAAGGAAGCAGACTTCGAGGGCAAGAGACACGAAGGATGGCATTGCGAAGCCCAGGAAAGAGAGCTTCGGTGGGGAACTCTTGAGAGGATGAGGTGCACTTGGACAAGTGGCTAAGACTACGTGTCGGATGCTCAAACAACTTGTTGTTTGAGGTGTTACCCAACATCAGTCGACTGGTATAGGTATCAGTCGACTGCTCTAGGTCGATTGGACTCGACTGGTGTTCGACTGACCTGGTTTTGGCTGAACAGTCGACTGCCAAGGGATGGCAGTCAACTATAGACACCATCAGTCGACTGCCTAGGGGGGGCAGTCGACTGATTGGGGTGAACTTGGGCACAAAAGGTCCTCCAGTCGAGTGATCACGACGAGCACTTGACTGATGGGTTCATTAGTCGACTGATGGTCATGATCAATTGACTGAGGATGGATCCGTTGGAACTTGTCCAACGTGGATCAAGTTGTTGTGAGACAACGGCTACTGAACTAGTCGACTGATGGTCACGATTAGTCGACTGATTGGTGCAAAAATCAGCTCGATGCAGGTTATAAATGGAGCTCAAGAAGGAGGATTTTGCAAGATATTTTGGGGCGATTTTGGAGGAGAATTGCTGTTGCATTCCAGACCTTCAAGAGTAATCCAAAGCAAGCAACAAACAAGTGATCAAAGTGAAGTTTTGTAAAGTGTTCTTTATTTGTATTTCTTCTTGTATTTGTATTTTCTTGTATTACTTAGTGTAATTGTTTGTACGAGGTTTCTCCACCTCCGACTTGTTGTCGAGAAGGAGTTGTTGTTAGTGTCGTGCGCATAACACGAGCTCATTGAGCTCACCCCGTGGAGTAGGAAACCTAAGGTTTCGAACCACGTATATCGTGTGTCGTGTGCTTATATTCTTGTTGTGTTTTCATTATTATATATTTCGCTGTGCTAACGAGAATTATAGACAAGCGATATGCGATGAACAATCAATTTCCATCGTACACGCGATTTGGGCTATTCACCCCCTCTAGCCGGCCACCGATCCTCCAACAAGTGGTATCAGAGCGAGGAGCTTGTCGCGGATTCATCGTCAACACAAGAATGACAAGATGGCTGGCTCTAACATCCATCCATCGAAATTCGATAGAGATTTTTCTTGGTGGAAGAAACGGATGGAGGTATACTTCAAAACCGATTTCGATATGATGCTAACAATTGAAAACAATTTTGAAGCACCTAGGGATGAAGACAACAAGCTGTTAGTAAATCAAGATGGACCGAAGAACAACAACAACAATTCAAGATAACGGTTAAAGTAATGAAAATGTTGATTAAATTAATACCTAACCATATCTTGTGTAAGATAGGTGAATATGAGGATGCTAAGGAGTTGTGGGATAAGGTGGTTATATTCCATGAAAATTTCAAACCGGCACAGGTAGAGAATGATGCCAAGGAAGAGTGTTCATCCTCTCAAGCTCAAGACAAGGAAAGCACATCATCATCCCAAGAGCTCGAGGATTTGGAAGTTGAGAGATGCTCAACATCCGAAGTGGAGGTTAGATCACCGGAACTAGAGGAAGAGCAAGAAGAAGCTTCAATCTCCGGGAGAGATGAAAAATCAACTCTGGAGACTTCCACTACCCTAGGAAACTCAAATGCAATAATTAATAATAAAGATAAAAGTCAACCAAAAGTCAAAGGATGTCGAAGTCCTCACTAAGAAGAGCAAAGAGCACATTGTGTGCTTTAAATGCAATCAAAGAGGACACTACTGAAGCCAATGCCCTAGGGGGAGAAAGAAGGGGCAAGAAAGAGCATCACATGTAGGGGGAGCTTCCAAAGCTAACCCTAAGGTATATCTTAATGCACCTTCTAGATCTAGGACTAAGAAGCATGCTAGAAATCACTTTAGTTCACTTGCTATTATTAATGAAAAGCATGCTAGTAGAAATAGATACTTTTGCCTAAGAGCCAAGCATGTTGATTTACCTAAGGACAAACCTAGACACCATAACTCTAGACCAATTCTACCTAGGGAGTCCATTAGGAGAATTGAAGAAAATTTGGATATTAATCCCAAGAAGTCTAGGCATATGCCTAGGAAGAGTCCTTCCCAAAGAAAGAATGAAAATTCAAAATTGGAAAAATTAGAATTAGAAAACCAAGCCTTGAGGTCAAGGCTTAAAAAATTGGAGAAGACCCTAGAAAGAATGACAAAATCATTTAAGGGGTCTAATGATCAAAATCTAAGACCTAGGAGACAAGAACCATCCAAGGGCAAGAGAGGTTTGGGTCACAAACCTAAGTCCTACCACAATCTTCCATTTGATTATGGAACAACATCTAGGTCTAGGAAAACTAAGGTTAATAGGGAAGTCATCCCTAAGACTAACCATGGTAAGTGTCTAGTGGCTAAAAATTCAAAGAAATCCAAGGTAACCACTAAGAAGGTCAAAGGGAGAGTTACCTCTAGAGTTGACCTAGGAAAGACCCAAATGACTAAGGCTTCAAAGCCAAAAAGGCCATTAGGATGGTATCTAGGGAAGTCATCCCTAGTGAATACCTTGTTAAACCAAGGAGCTCCAATAGGTATTAGGTTCCTATGAGCATGATCGATTCACGCTAGATGGGTTAGGGTGTGTCAACCCTAAGTGGATGGGTGGTTAACCTAGCAATGGTAGAGTTGACACTTTAGAAGGTGTCAATGTGTTTTGAGAAGTTGAAAATTAATCAAAATTGGCACTTTATGTTTAGGAGTCATGGTAT
This sequence comes from Wurfbainia villosa, assembly GCA_025175895.1. Taxonomy (NCBI): domain Eukaryota; kingdom Viridiplantae; phylum Streptophyta; class Magnoliopsida; order Zingiberales; family Zingiberaceae; genus Wurfbainia; species Wurfbainia villosa. Next base: position 37,659,282 of record CM045992.1, on the reverse strand, counting down.
GCCATTTTGAATTTTTGGCACACTAAGGGGATAAATGCTATTAAGGCAAAATGAATTTAATTCTAAGAAATGGCAATTTGAATTTGACACTTAGGTATTTTATACCTTAGTATCTTATACTTGCCATGTTTTATTTGTCTTGCCATGTCATGACATCATATTTACATTTTTATCATATAAAATGTCATGATAATACTTAGGGTTAGCTAAATGTCATGTATGCTTAAGTATGTATCACATGTCATGACATCATGATTTTGGCACATGATTTTATTCATGTTATCATTAAGTCATAATCATCATTCATGCATAAATAAAATGGAGTTAAGGACAATGGCATGATTTGAAGTCCCATGCATAAGGGAATCAAATAGTGTTGCCTAGAAAAATGCATGAGACCCTAAATAAATAAAGCCCACATCTCACTAGAATACTTGACTTGTATGTGTTTCACACATTTAGATACAAGTGAGATATTTAAAAAAATGGAATTAAAGGTTTTAAAATCATTTCAAAATCATTTTGAAAAACATTGGTGAAGTCTATCTTTTGATAGCAATCACCATTGAATGAGGTGTTACAAGGAGGGCTCAAATATTGAAGTTTTTCTCAACTTTTGAACTTTGTATCAATCTCACTGTTTTATGGGTAAAATAATTTTCAAATATTTTTCACCCATAATGTTTGTAATAAGTAATATACATATGAATTTTCATGATTTTTTAACATACGTATATTTACTTATGATTTTCAGAATTTCAATTCTGATAACTGAAATCTGCATTCTGCAGATATCAGTCGACTGACATGTTTGTCAGTCGACTGATGAGGGAGTCAATCGACTGGTAGCTGAAGTAGTCGATCGACAGGCTAATTTCGGGTAAACAATGGTTGTTATGCCCATGTTCAGCTATGTTTTGGTTCCCTAACTACTCCTAACCCTAGGACATGCTTTGGAGAGCATTAGAAAGGGTGAAAATCCATTAAACATGGATTAGGAGATGTGTTTAGGGTATGTATCAATTTTAAGGTGTGTGAGAGTTCATTGTTGAACTTGTGCCTTAATTTTGATTCTTTAACATTCCTATTGGCTTAGGTACTCTCCAAGGACATTGTTGGTGCAATGGTCAAGGGGGAGCAAGTCTTTAGGGGGAGGTATCCATCATGGAAAGATGGATGTGTATTTTTCCTCATGGGAGGAAAATTGGGAGATTGCCTCTCTTAAGTGATATGGGAATTCTCATTAGAAAAATTGAAGGCATGTGTTTTCCTCCAAGGGAGAGATTGTAAGATCTCATTAGGATATGAGGCATTCATACCCTTGGGGAGGACCTTTTGGATGTATGTCAAAAAGGAGGAGAAGTTACCAATTAGGGTTAGTTGGAATTCTCATTGAGATGTGAGAATTGCCAATAAAGGATAATTGGTAGACTTGAGTTTGAGGTTTTGTCAAACATTAAAAAGGGGGAGATTGTTGGTGCCATCGGTCCAGTCACAATTGACCAGACTCGAGTTTGACTCGAACTGTATTTTGATGTTAGACAAAACGATGACATGGGATTATTGGGAAAGTTCAACTTGGGTTGGCCACGTAAGTCCAAGTGTGTAGCCTTGGCGATGAAAGTCCAAGCATGGGGCTAGGCATGGAAAATCCAAGCATGAGGCTTGGTGTGGGAAGTCTTGAGGACTTGGCAAGTTCACTAGGTTCGAGGTCCTTGAGTCGGTGAAGGCTGACATTGGGAAGTCGTGCGCTTGTTGCATCCAAGGGATCACTGAACGGGGAGCGAATGGAGTGAGACCCAAGGGAAGCAGACTTCGAGGGCAAGAGATGCGAAGGATGGCATTGCAAAGTTGTGCGCTTGGTGCATCCGAGGGACGTAGGACGAGAGAAGAGAGCTTCTGTGGGGAACTCCATGAAAGGATGAGGTGGACTTGGCCAAGTGACTAAGACTAAGTGTCGGATGCTTAAACAACTTGGTGTTTGAGGTGTTACCCAACATCAGTCGACTGGTATAGGTACCAGTCGACTGCTCTAGGTCGATTGGACTCGATCAATGTTCGACTGACCTGGTTATGGCCGAACAGTCAACTGCCAAGGAATGATAGTCGACTGCAGACACCATCATTCGACTGACTGGGGTGAATTTGAGCACAGAAAGTCTTCCAGTCTAGTGATCGTGGCAAGCACTCAACTAATGGGTTCATCAGTCGACTGATGGTCATGATCAGTCGACTGATGGATCCGTTAGAACTTATCCAGCGTGGATCGAGTTGTTGTGAGACAACAGCTATAGGACTAGTCGACTGATGGTCACAATCTGTCGACTGATTGGCGTGAAATCAGCTCGATGCAGGTTATAAATGGAGCTTGAGATGGAGGATTTTGCAAGAGATTTTGGGGCAATTTTGGAGGGGAATTGCTACTGCATTCTAGACCTTCAAGAGCAATCCAAAGCAAGCAACAAGCAAGTGATCAAAGTGAAGTTTTGTAAAGTGTTCTTTATTTGTATTTTCTTGTATTACTTAGTGTAATTGCTTGTACGAGGTTTCTCCACCTCCGACTTGTTGTCGAGAAGGAGTTGTTGTTAGTGTCGTGTGCATAACACGAGCTCGTTGAGCTCACCCCATGGAGTAGGAACCTTAAGGTTCCGAACCACATATATCGTGTGTCATGTGCTTGTATTCTTGTTGTGTTTTCATTATTGTATATTTTGTTGTGCTAACGAGAATTGTAGACAAGCGATACGCGACGAACGATCGATTTCTACTGTACACGCGATTTGGGCTATTCACCCCCCTCTAGCCGGCCACCGATCCTCCAACAAGTGGTATCAGAGTGAGGATCTTGTCGCGGACTCATCACTAACACAAGCACAATAAGATGGCCGGCTCCAACATCCATCCATTGAAATTTGATGGAGATTTTTCTTGGTGGAAGGAACGGATGGAGGTATACTTTAAAATTGATTTCGATATAATGCTAACAATTGAAAATAATTTTAAAGCACCTAGGGATGAAGACAACAAGTCATTAGTAAAATCAAGATAGACCGAAGAGCAATGGCAACAATTCAAGATAACAGTTAAGGTAACGAAAATGTTGATTAAATTAATACCTAACCATATCTTGTATAAGATAGGTGAATATAAGGATGCTAAGGAGTTGTGAGATAAGGTGGTTAAATTCCACGAAAATTTCAAACCGGCACAAGTAGAGAAGGATGCCGAGGAAGAGTATTCATCCTCCCAAGCTCAAGACAAGGAAAGCACATCATCATCCCAAGAGCTCAAGGATTCGGAAGTTGAGAGATGCTCACCATCTGAAGTGGAGGTTAGATCACCGGAGCTAGAGGAAGACCAAGAAGAAGCTTCAATCTCCAGAAGAGATGAAGAATCAACTTCGGAGCCTTCCACTACCTAGGTAACTCAAATGGAATAATTAATAATAAAGATCACATCATTTGCTTTGAGTGTAGGGAGAAAGGGCATTACAAGAGTAAGTTCCCAAGATTGGCTAAGAAGAAGGTACCAGCGCCAAAAGTCAAAGGATGTCGGAGTCCTCACTAAGAAGAGCAAAGAGCACATTATATGTTTTAAATGCAACCAAAGAGGACGCTACCGAAGCCAATGCCCTAAGGGGAGGAAGAAGGGGCAAGAAGGAGCATCACATGTAGCGGGAGCTTCCAAAGCTAATCCTAAGGTATATCTTAATGCACCTTCTAGCTCTAGGACTAAGAAGCATGCTAGAAATCACTTTAGTTCACTTGCTATTATTAATGAAAATCATGCTAGTAGAAATAGATACTTTTGCCTAGGAGCCAAGCATGCTGATTTACCTAAGGACAAACCTAGACACCATAACTCTAGACCAATTCTACCTAGGGAGTCCATTAGGAGAATTGAAGAAAATTTGGATATTAACCCCAAGAAGTCTAGGCATATGCCTAAGAAGAGTCCTTCCAAAAGAAAGAATGAAAATTCAAAATTGGGAAAATTAGAATTAGAAAACCAAGCATTGAGGTCAAGGTTTGAAAAATTGGAGAAGACCCTAGCTAGAATGACAAAATCATTTAAAGGGTCTAATGATCAAAATCTAAGACCTAGGAGACAAGAACCGTCCAAGGGCAAGAGAGGTTTGGGTCACAAATCTAAGTCCTACCACAATGTTCCATTTGATTATGGAACAACATTTAGGTCTAGGAAAACTAAGGTTAATAGGGAAGTCATCCCTAAGACTAACCATGGTAAGTGTCTAGAGGCTAAAAATTCAAAGAAATCCAAGGTAACCACTAAGAAGGTCAAAGGGGGAGTTATCTCTAGAGTTGACCTAGGAAAGGCCCAAATGACTAAGTCTTCAAAGCCAAAAAGAGTCATCAGGAAGGTATCTAGGGAAGTCATCCCTAGTAAATACCTTGTTAACCCAAGGAGCTCCAATAGTTATTGGGTTCCTAGGGGCGTGATCGATTCACGCTAGATGGGTTAGGGTGTGTCAACCCTAAGTGGATCGGTAGTTAACCTAGCCATCGTAGAGTTGACACTTTAGAAGGTGTCAACGTGTTTTAGAGAAGTTAAAAATTAATCAAAATTGACACTTTATGTTTAGGAGTCATGGTGAGTCATTTTGGGTTTTTGGCACATTAAGGGGATAAATGGTATTAAGGAAAATTGAATTTAATTCTAAGAAATGGCAATTTTAATTTAATACTTAGGTATTTTATACCTTAGTATCTTATACTTGTCATGTTTTATTTGTCTTGCCATGTCATGACATCATATTTACATTTTATCATATAAAATGTCATGATAATACTTAGGGTTAGCTAAATGTCATGTATGCTTAAGTATGTATCACATGCCATGACATCATGATTTTGGCACATGTTTTTATTCATGTTATCATTATGTCATAATCATCATTCATGCATAATTAAAATAGAGTTAAGGACAATGGCATGATTTGTAGTCCCATGCAAAAGGGAATCAAATAGTGTTTCCTAGAAAAATGCATGAGACCCTAAATGAACAAAGCTCACATCTCACTAGAATACTTGACTTGTATGTGTTTCACACATTTAGATACAAGTGAGATGTTTAGGAAATGGAATTAATGGTTTTAAAATCATTTTGAAAAACTTTGGTGAAGTCTATCTTTTGATAGCAATCACTATTGAATGAGGTGATACAAGGAGGGTTCAAATATTGAAGCTTTTATCAACTTTTGAACTTTGTATCAATCTCACTATTTTGTAAGTAAAATAATTTTCAAATATTTTTCACCCATAATGTTTGTAATAAGTAATATACTTATGAATTTTCATGATTTTTCAACGTGTGTATATTTACTTAAGATTTTTAGAATTTCAATTCTGATAATTGAAATCTGCATTCTGCAGATATTAGTCGACTGACATGTATGTCAGTCGACTGATGAGGGAGTAAATCAACTGGTAGCTGAAGTACTCGACTGACAGGCTGATTTCGGGTAAACAATGGTTGTTAGGCCCATGTTCAGCTATGTTTTGGTTCCCTAACCACTCCTAATCGTAGGGCATGCTTTGGAGAGCATTAGAAAGGGTGAAAATCCATTGGACATAGATTAGAAGATGTGTTTATGATATGTATCAATTTTAGGGTGTGTGAGAGTTTATTATTGAACTTGTGCCTTAATTTTTATTGTTTAACATTCCTATTAGCTTAGGGACTCTCCAAGGACATTGTTGGTGCAAAGGTCAAGGGAGAGCAAGCCTTTAGGGGGAGGTATCCATCATAGGAAGATGGATGTGTATTTTTCCTCATGGGAGAAAAATTAGGAGATTGCCTCTCTTAAGTGATATGGAAATTATCACTAGAAAGATTGAAGGCATGTGTTTTCCTCCAAGAGAGAGATTGTAAGATCTCATTGGGATTTGAGACATTCGTATGAGATGTGAGAATTGCCAATTGGGGATAATTGGTAGACTTGAGTTTGAGGTTTTGTCAAATATCAAAAAGGGGGAGATTGTTGGTGCAATCGGTCCAGGTCACAATTGACTGGACTCGAGTTTGACTCGAACTATATTTTGATATTAGACAAAATGATGACATGGGATTGTTGGGAAAGTCCAACTTGGATTGGCCATGTAAGTCCAAGTGTGTAGCCTTGGCGATGAAAGTCCAAGCATGGGGCTTGGCATGGAAAATCCAAGAATGAGGCTTGGTGTGGGAAGTCTTGAGGACTTGGCAAGTTCACTAGGCTCGAGGTCCTTGATTCGGTGAAGGATGGAATTGCGAAGTCATGCGCTTGGTGCATCCAAGGGATCGTTGAACGGGGAGCGAATGGAGTGAGGCCCAAGGGAAGCAGACTTCGAGGGAAAGATATGCGAAGGATGACATTGCAAAGTCATGTGCTTGGTGCATCCGAGGGACGTAGGCCGAGAGAAGAGAGCTTCGGTTGGGAACTCTATGAGAGGATGAGGTGGACTTGGCCAAGTGGCTAAGACTGAGTGTCGGATGCTCAAACAACTTGGTGTTTGAGGTGTTACCCGACATCAGTCAACTGGTATAGGTACCAGTCGACTGCTCTAGGTCGATTGGACTCAACCGGTGTTCGACTGACCTGGTTCTGGCCGAATAGTCAACTGCCAAGGTGTTAGTAATATATGAGAGATGTCCTAAGGCAATCGCCTTATGTTTGAACCATTTATATGATAAATGAAGATTCACTATTTGAGTATACATATTTTCATGTATTTGATTAGATCTTAAACTCATTTATTGAATGTCCACGATACGATTCACAGCATGAGAGAATTTGTAATTGGATCACAACTAGTGAGTATCTCTACATGTGTAATTGTGACGTATCAGAATTATCCATAGTCGATGAATTGATGGATCTGGACACCATCAATTCTGTCGAGACTAGCATGAGGTATACTCCTTGGTGTATCCAAGCAGCTGATTCTCACTGGCTGGAGACATTGTGATGTTCGGAGTTAATTGTGGATGCTAGTTATGGTAACTAGTTCATTGGAGTGACCAGTTGTAAAACTTCATATGGTTCTCTGCATATATAGATATGTTAATGAAGTTCTTCCTGCAGCTTAAGTGTGACGTTCCTTTGACTTGCGGTATTCAAGTCATCTTGGTCATGAAGACTTATGCTTTGACATCTTAAGCAAGCATCTCTGAGGATATGTAGACCCGGGATGATTGGGTATAAGTCAAAGTGATCGAAGGTGTTTGAATAGCCTATAAAGGATTCACCACTCCTTGCGAGGAGATGTATACCCATGGCCTCTCATCGGATTGTTACTAAAGTCTTTAGCCAAAGCATTACATGTTTAGAGTAAGGTACTCTTGGATACATGTGCAGTAACTAGAATCCATAGGATGAGAAAATGATACTTGGGCTAGGTGTGACGTAGTCAACCTAGTGGGCACTGACACTATAGACCATGTCCTGAACCAAGTGGATATAAGATGCATGAAGGGAACGGGGCATGATTCATTGTAGCTGTTGAAGGGTTTCAGAAATAGTTTTAGATCAACCGTTGATCTTTTCGGTTAATTGGGGATCATGATGTACTACTAGGTGCCACTAATTAATGGTTAATTATAGACGACTAACATAAATCGAGAACCTATTTGGTCACACGCACAACGAGCATAATCCAAAGAATTTAAAATGAGCTTGAGAATGAGATTCTCAGACCGAGAGAAACTAGGTTTGGTTGGACCAAACAAGGAGCGAGCATGAAATCGTTTCAGTCGCAATGGAAGCATGGATGGGTTGTGTCTTACGAAGACATAATGGATGAATCAAATTGGTTTGGTTCTAATCCAATGGTGAAGAATAAACCAAAAGGGTTTGGTTTGTTTTAAACGAATGAACCAAAGTTGGTTCGGTTCGTTTTAACTTAAAATAGACCAAATCGGTTTGGTTTATTTTAACTTAAATTAATGGAGCGGGTTAACGGGTTTTTGGTTATGAACCAATAACCATTAGGAGAATTTGTTCTCTGTAAAATAGGGCTTAAGGGTTTTGAGAAAGTCCAATCCTAATCTTGCCGCCCCCTCTCCCTCTTCTCCTTGTAGCCGGCGCCCAACCCCTTGCCACCGCCCAGCCCTTGTGCCACCGTCCAAGTTGTTGCCGGCGTCCAAGCTCCTGCCGGCGATCCTCCGGCGACCCTCCAGTGATCTTCCTTGGCTCCGACGACAAGGTGATCATCTAGCCTTCCTTATATTGCCGGCGCAAGTTCTCCACCAAAGCTGTCCAGTTTTCTTGACAGCTTGTTTCCTTCTTGTCGGAGCATCATTTGGACGATGTTTGGAGCTCCGACAGTGGCTACCTTGCCGGGGATTCGATCTCTGGTAATCCTCATAGGTGGAGGACGAAGGATTCTTCAAACGGTTGACGAATACCTTTCTGGAGAAGCGAGTTTTGGCGACTCAGTTTTGAATCCGAATTTTGATTCGGATTGTGATCTTCTCTCGATCACATCGTCTTTGACACGAGGCTAGTGACTCGTACAAAGACGAGGCTCGTGACTTTGTGAAGTCATCCCGATGATACTCGGCATGGATACGGATAGAGGTGATTCTAGCGAGAGTCGCTCCGGTTGATGTCTTTCCCGCTACACGTGATACGTCAGGTATACGTAGAGTAATTTCCTTTTATTACAAAAATTTGAATTTACGATTATGTCTACACATGTTGTACTATACATGCGTGTGGTGTGTGTGTTGTAATAAATTAGATTTATTGCTTTTTATTTCTTCCGTTGTGCACATGTTTACGAAATATGTTCGAACACACACTCGTCGCGGTGCCGGAAACCCAATAGTGGTATCGGAGCCCAGGTTGTGTTTCGACATAATCGTAAAATTATTTTGCGATAGTCGTAATTTTATTTATGGAAATTTTCTACTTTTGGAAAGTTCGAAGTATTTATAGAAATTTTTAATTTTGGAAAGTCTAGAAGTATTTATGAAAATCTTCTACTTTTGGAAAGTTAGAAGTATTTATGGAAATTAACATTTTCCATAAATAAAATATTTGATTAGATTTGGAAATTTATTTCCTAATTTAATCATGATTTGATTTGGAAATAAAATATTAAATATATTTTATTTCCATAAATAGTTTTGACAATTTAGGGAATTTGTTTCCTAAATTAAATTTGACTTTCCTTAATCAACACTTTCCACAAATAAAATATGTGATTAGATTTGGAAATTTGTTTCCTAATTTAATCATGATTTGATTTGAAGAATCAAATCTCAAACATATTTTATTTCCATAAATAGTTATGACATATAAGGAAATTTTGTACATGCCATAATTGTATGTCATGTAATTGCATTAGATGCATATCATTATGCCATGTGTGTCATGACATGTAGATGTATATCATGTCATGTAGATAATAGTTATTTGCATGCAAAGAGGATGAGACATAAAAACTCTTACTCAATATTAAAGCCTACACCTTCCATTAATATGGTTAGAACCAAAGTTTTGTTTCTTGTTTAGGTTGTTGGACTCTCTCCAAGCCCGGCTCGAACTCGAACATGTTCAAACCATGGAATAGTTTAATACTAATATGGTAAGAGTCAGAGGTCAATCGTTAGCTTTGGTTGTTGGACTCTCTCCAAGCCGGGCTAATTAGTTGAATGCACTCTAACCATATTAAAACTATTTCTCGATTAATGGGTTGGCTTTAACCTGGAGCATCAGCTTGTTGGACTCTCTCCAAGGTCGATGTGAAGGGAGATGAAGTTGGGTGCTATGCATATGATGCATACTTGTTAATGAGTTAACAACCCAATGTATGTGTGAACATTCAATTAGTTGATAGCACATTGTGATAGTTGCATATATGTGATATGCAATCGGTATATTTGATACCTACCATCGTAGCTATGAATGGCTTGTTGGACTCTCTCCAAGGTTGTTCATATCTATGTTGGATATCAGCCCATTCAAAGATGGACCTACGATCTCCCGAAGTGATTTTGGGGTTTTTGAAATTCGAAAAATGAATGGGATTTGTAAATGTATGTGGATGCATTTTAAATCATCTTTCTCATATATGCTTGTTTTGTATTTCTAGGTTAATCGCTTGATCATGATGTCTTTGAATTTGCGCTCTATTTTGAATTCAAATAAATTGACTGGGTCGAACTTCTTGGACTGACTAGAAACTTGAGAATTGTTCTCAAGGTGGAAAAGCTTTAGTATGTCCTCGAAGCGTCTCTTCCTGCCCGTCCTAGTGATGATGCAACACCGGACCAATTGTTGGCCCATCAGAAGCATGTGAGTGATTCTGAGCAAGTGAGTTGCATCATGCTAGCCACGATGGTACTCGAGCTGCGGAAGCAATATGAGCATATGGATGCTCATACCATAGTCCTTCATCTTTATGAGTTGTTTGATGAGCAAGTGAGATTCAAAAGGTTTGAAGTCTCCAAGTTCCTCTTCACCTCTGAGATGCAAGAAGGTTCATCTGTGGTACTGTTCAACATGCTGAAGACTGTGGAGCCTTCTTAGAAGCATGAGTAGGGGATGGTGTTGTTAGTTGATTCCTCGAAGAAAGGTTCTAAGAGGGAGTCAAAGGAACAACAGAAGGGGAAGAAGAAAAAGGCTAAAAAGGCAGAACTAGCTCAAAAGGGCACTTGCCATCATTATGGCAAGGAGGGCCATTGGTGAAGAAACTGCAAGATTTATCTTGAGTCCGTAAAGAAGAATAAGGCATCAAATGCCCTATCTTCTTCAGATATCTTCATTATTGATTGTCATTCTATTTCCTCATACACTTGGGTATTGGATACTGGGTGTGGCTCACATATATATAATGACATACATGGGCTAAGGAATAGAAGAAGACTCGTCAAGGGAGAGTCAAATTTACGTGTTGGGAATGGAGCAAAGGTTGCTGCACTCGCCATCATAACGTATTTATTGAAACTCCCTACAGGACTTGTCTTAGAACTGGACAATTACTTTTATGTTCCTTCGTTGATAAAAACCATCATTTCTATTTCTTGTTTAAATACAAATGGGCACCATTTAACTTTTAGTAACAATTGTTTTTACATAACTTTGAATGGAATTCTTTATGGGACTGGAACTTTAAGCAATGGTATTTATACATTGGACATATCCAGTGACATTTTCAATATCGAAGCTGTTGGTGCAATCAGACCCAAAGGATGTTTTTGGTGATTGACAAGGGTTTAAGTCAAGGTGATAATTATGTGTTATCTCATACGGTTGTTTGAGAGGTATTTTCAGGAAATCTCTTGTAGGTCGAGGACTGGATGCAAGATTGATGAAGACCCGGACGTGGAGTCCTAGCAAGTGAAGACCCGGACGAGGAGTCTTGGCAGTGAAGTCCCGGAGGCGCGGCCTCTTAGCAGTGAAGACCCGGACAGGGAGTCTTGACAGTGAAGTCCCGGAGGCGCGACCTCTTGGCAGTGAAGACCCGGACAGGGAGTCTTGGCACGAAGTCCCGGAGATGATTCCTGGCATGGAAGACCTATGAATAGTAATTCATAGGCATCAGGTAAAGGTGTAGTCGAGGTGACGCCTCGACTGGAACCTACTGCTCTTGTCGAGCAGCAGGTTGACTCATATCTCCCCCTTTTTGATGTTTGACAATACCGTTAAGTTAGGTTATCCCATAAACCCAACTTGACACTTCTTATGCCAAAGCATCACGAAGTGTTCCCAATCTAGAATTTCAAATTTTGAAATTTTCGGGGTTTTGTGTATATTAGGGTATTCTAAGTTAAAGGGTTAGGGTATCCTAAGTTAAAAGCCTAACTTAACCCCCTTGCATTTCTCCCCTTCTTGACACACATCAAAAAGTCCACCAAGGTTCTCAATGTCTCATTTTCTAATGAGATTCTTCCTTCTCCTCCTTGGTCAACATTCATCTTGAATGTCTTCATTCTTCTAGTGATATATCACTAGATGAAAATCAAACTTCCATTTTCCCCCTTTTTGTGATAAACCATCATCCATCATGCCTAGATGGATAAGTATCCCCTTAAAATCTTACTCCCCCTAGACCATTGCACCAACAATGTCCTTGGAGAGTTTCTAAGCCAATAGAAGCGTTAAACACTAGAAAATTAGGATAAAAGTTCATATTTGAACTTTCACAACCATTAAATTTTGATTTGTACTTCTATTCATTTCCAATGAAAATCTCACCATTTCAATGCTTGTTTAAGCACATTAGAGGTGTAGGAGTAGTTATCTAGCCTAGGGTTATGATCATATGGCTTAACCTAACATTGATAAGTCAAAACAGTGCTAACAGTCGACTAAGAAAGGCTTCAGTCGAGTGGAAGCATCTCCAATCGAGGCGGCGCCTCGACTGATTTCTGAAATTTCAGAAATCGAATTTTCAGACCAACTTCAGTAATGCATAAATAATTCTATAAAATTCAAAAAATCGTGAAATTTCAACCACACATTACTTATGCCAAACACTATTGGGAGAAAATAGTTTTCTATGAAAATAACCTTTAAATTATAAGAATGATACAAAGTTCAAAAGCATTGAAATTTTCAATGTTTAGAGCCAACTTTGTTTCAATCTTCTCAATGGTAATTTCTATCAAAAGATAGGCTTCACCAAGGTTTTTCAAAATGATTTTTAGATATTTTCAAAACCTTAATTTCAATCATGGTCTATGGGCTAAGTACACATGACTTGTATACTAGCTTTCCTCATGATTTATGCCTATGATTGAGATGAGTTTGAGTTCATCTATATGCAAAAACTATGTACCTTGAACTTAACTCATATCCTAACATCTCACATGTATCTAGGGTGTATCAATACACATACATGTCAATTTGATGTGAGATGTGGGTTTTGTTCATCTTAAACTAAGGCCTCATGCATTTTCTAAGGCAACTCTACTTGATTCCCTTATACATGGGACTTCAAGTCATGTCATTGTCCTTAATCAATTTTAATAAATGCATAAATGATCATGGAATATAAGATAGCATAAATAAATCATGTGTCAATAATCATGATATCATGGTATGTAACATAAACCTAAATACTAACATGACATTAAAAACAATAGATCTAAGCATGATCATGACATTTTATATGATAAAAGGTAAATATGATGTCATGTCATGGCAAAGCAAACAAGGTATGGAAAATAAGATGCAAAGCCATGAAAATACCTAAGTTCTTAATATTTGTTGCCATTTGTTGGAATTAAGTTCATTTTGCTATATACCAGTTATCTCCCAAGTGTGCCAAAAATTCAAAATGGCACACCATGACCTCTAAAACCTCATTGTGCCAATTTGATCAAATTTTTCAACTTCCATACAATTTATTGGCACATCCTAAACACTTTTAGGATTTAAAATCAACCTTAATTCCAAAGTATCAAAAACCTTGGAAATGACCTAAAGTGTCAACTTTGCTATGATTGGGTTAACTACCTATCCATTCAAGGTTGACACAACCTAACCCATTTAGCGCGAATCAATTACGCTCCTAGGAACCCAATACCTATTGGAGCTCCTTGGGTTTACTAAGTACTCACTAGGGATAACTTCCCTTAGTACCTTTCTAATGACCTTCCTAGACTTGGAAGTCTTGGTCATTTTGGTCTTGTTAAGGTTAACCCTAGAGATTGCTTCCCGTATAACCTTGTTAGTGGCTTTCCTAGATTTCATTGAAACCTTAGCCACTAGACACTTACCATGGTCAACTCTAGGGATGACTTCCCTTGTGACCTTGGTACTCCTAGACCTAGAACTTGTTCCATAATTATATGGAACACTATGATAGGTAGGCTTATCTATCTTGGACCTAGGCTTGTGACCCAAGCCTTGCTTGTCCTTAGATGCTCCTTGCCTCCTAGAACCTAAGTTTTGTTCATTAGACCCATTAATCATATTTTCCATTTTCTGAAGGGTCTTCTCCATTTTCTCAAGCTTTGACCTCAAAGCTTGATTTTCCTTTTCTAATATCTCAAGTTTCGATTTTTCATTTACTCTTGAGATGTTCTTCTTTCTAGGCATATGTCTAGTCCATTTAGGGTTGATGCATAGATTATTGTTCTCTACCCTCCTATCCTTGGGTAGAGTTAGTCTAGCATTGTCCTTAGTCAAATTTACATTCTTAGCACCTAAACAATAAAACTTGTTTTTAACATGCATTTTGTCGTGATGAACAGCAAGTGCATTAAAGTTATGAGCATGCTTTGTAACATTATGTAAAGGAAGAGCATTATTTAAAATTACCTTAGGGTTTGCCTTAGCTCCCCCTACACTTGAACTCTCTCCTTTGCCCTTCCGTGGGTGACTCCCCCTAGAACATTGGCTCATTAATGTCCCGTTAAGTAGCACTTGAAGCATATTATATGCTCCTTGCTCTTATGAATTTGGGCTCCGACTTCCTTTGATTTTTCTTTGGCCCTTAGTATCGGTTGAGCCTTCTTGACTCTTTTTGGGCATTTACTCTTATAGTGCCCTACTTCCCTACACTCAAAACATGTTATATTACTTTTATCCTTAACAATTGAATTTAAGTTACCTTCTTGAGTGATTGGAGACTTTTGGACTCCTTCTTCATTTCTCTCCGAGGTAGAAGGCTTCTCTTGCTCTTCCTCCGGGGTTGAAGATTTAACCTCCCCCTCAATCCTTGGCATGGAGGTTTCCATAATTTCCTCTTCAGATGGTGAACAATTATCATCTTCCGGATCTTTACTCACTTGAGACGATGAACATTCCAAACCTTCAGATTTTTCCACATCTTCTTGAATCATGGAAGTTTCACCATTGAGCTTAGCAAGCTTTTCCCATAATTCTTTTGCATCCATGAAGTTCCCTAATTCACACAAAACATTGTTAGGTATTAAATTAACTAAAATATCCAATACCTTCTCATTTGCCTCAAATCTTTGGACTTCCCCCTCAGTCCATTTACTCCGATCTAGAGCTCGTCCCTTTTTGTTCGTTGGAGTCTTGAACCCTTCAGTTAGTGCAAACCACTCCTCTATGTTCATTTGGAAGAAGAATTCAGTCATCGTCTTCCATTGCGCAAATCCTCCAAATCCATAGGGCGGTGGAAATCGAACATCACGTCCAAATCCATCTCCTCTAGCTTTAGCTCCCTCGGCGATTAGTCCGATTGAAGACCACTTGTTAGATATCGGTGTGTCTTCTTCTTAAAGCCAAACCGGCTCTGATACCACTTGTAGGATCGTTGGCATCGCTAGAAAGGGGGGGGAATGAATAGCTACGCTCGTCTTTTCGATTCGTTGATGGATTTCGATAGTCGTGCTTGTCTACAATTGTTAGTACACAGCGAAAACACAAATACAAATATAAAAACAAACACCAAGCACAATACACAGTATTTACGTGGTTCGAAACCCTAGTTCCTACTCCACGGGCGAGCCCTAGCGGACTCTAGTGATGCACACCACCACTATATCACTTCTCCTTTTCGATGAACACACCGGAGGTGGAGGAACCTCTCACAAGGATCTTACAACAATAAGAACAGAATAAAACGAGCAAATACACCAAATACAAAAGCAAATGAATAGATGTTACAGTTTTAGGGCTTTTGAATGCTTGCTCGTGGATCACGTTGGGATGACTTTGAAGGCCCTGAAGTGCAGCAGCACCTCGCTTCAAATCGCCCCTGAAATCTCCAGAATGATCGCTCAGAACCTGTTCAAGAATCGGTATAGAAGAAACCCTAAAAGTTCCTTCTTATAGATCTGCGTCGAGGCCTCCCGAGCTCCAACGGTCGGAAACCAGTCGAGGCGCCGCCTCGACTGCGACCCCAGTCGAGGCGCCAGTCGAGCCACCTTGCCTCTGTGCCTCCGTCTTCATACCTGTCCTGAAATGAGTCGAGGCGCCAGTCGCGTCCTCCAGTCGAGGCGCCGCCTCGACTGATACTCCAGTCGAGGCGCTGGTCGAGCCCAGCTTGCTTTTGTTTGCCTGTAAACGAAGCCTACTCGACTGTTATACCTCTATACTGGGGTTTAACACATCAAGTATGATCCCTTCATACTTGATACTCACCCTAAGCCTAGACCTAAGCCTTTAACCCACTTCCATCAGCCTCACGCCTCCCGGATCCCTCGAGTCCGCGACTCTTCATCCTTGCGCTTGCCTTCAAGTGCTTCCATCGGCTATTGTCATGCTCTCGGGTCTACTTTTGCCAAGAGACCTTGCCTCCGGGACTTCCTTTTTGCCAAGCTCGATCTCCCTGATCAGCAGGGTCTTCCCTTGCCAAGACTCCTCGTCCGGGACTTCACTGCTAAGAGGCCATGCCTCCGGGACTTCACTGCCAAGACTCCTCGTCCGGGACTTCATTTTCCAAGCACTGTCTCCTAGACCTACTGGGACTTTCCTCGCCAACTCCCCGTTGGTCTTCCCATTGCCAAGTGTCCAATCTCCCTTGACCAACTTGGATTTTATCTTGCCAAGTATCCATACTTGGACTTCTCCTTGCCAAGTCACCAAACTTGGACTTCTCCAATAGTCTTCCTCATATGACCTTGGATGTCCCATAGTATCCACTAGTTATGAGGTCAAACCACATTGTGAACTATTGTCAAACATCAAAACTCTACTCGAGTTCCACTCGAGTCTGGTCAATCATGACCTGGGTCGATTGCACCAACAGAAGCGAGCAACAAGCATGCTCAAAAAGATAATCAATTAGACTCCTACATGTGGCATTGTTGTCTTGGCCATGTGAGCAAGAAACGCATGTCCGAATTACACCGATGTGGAATTCTGGAATCGTTTGAATTAGATTCATACGATACATGCGAATCATGCTTAAAAGGCAAGATGACCAAGTTACCTTTTACTAGAAAAGGTGAACCGGTGGGTGAGTTGCTTGGTCTAATACATACTAATGTATGTCGACCTATGTCAACTCAAGCCTTAGGAGGTTATAGCTACTTCATTACCTTCACCGATGATCACTCACGGTTTAGGTATGTGTTCTTGATGAAACACAAGTCTGAAGCCTTTGAAAGGTTCAAAGAATTCAGAAATGAAGTAGAGAAACAACTTGGCAAGAGTATTAAAATACTTCGATCGAATCGAGGTGGTGAATACTTGAGTCAAGAGTTTCTAGATTATCTGAGGGACAATGGTATATTGTCTCAATGGACTCCGCTAATGGTGTATCTGAGAGGTGAAACCAGACCTTGTTGGACATGGTCAGGCCAATGAAGAATCACACAAATCTTCCCAAGTCCTTTTGGGTCTATGCACTTCAGACAGCTGTTTACTTGTTAAACAGAGTCCCGACCAAGATAGTCTCTACTACTCCATATGAGATATGGGCTAGTAAGAAACCTCATTTATCTTACTTGAAGATATAGGATTATCCTGCTTATGTGAAGCGGACTGTGTCAGACAAATTGGATGCTAAGTCTGATAAATGTCTATTTATTAGATACCCTAAGGAAATGAGGGGTTACCAATTCTATCATCCCTTTGAACAAAAGGTGTTTGTTTCAAGGAATGTTGTGTTTCTAGAGAAAGAGTTTCTCTTGCAAGAAAATAGTCGGAGTGTCATTGAACTTGAGGAGGTTCAAGAAACTCCAGTAGACAGTGAAGAGATACCTAGTCAAGCACCTCGACCGATGACTTATAGTGATGAGACATCAGCTGAACCTATTATGACACCACATCTTCATAGATCTAGTAGGACATGCAATATTCCTGAGAGATATGGATTTCTCGTAAGTGAATCGAACGATGTGTTACTCATTAACGATGAGGAGCCTACCAATTATGAAGAAGTTCTGAAAAGTTCAAAAAGGGACAAATGGCTTGAAGCCATGAAGTCGGAAATGGATTCCATGTATGAAAATCAAGTTTGGAACTTAGTTGATCCACCTGAAGGCATAAAGCCTATAGGGTGCAAGTGGGTTTTCAAGAAGAAAACCGACATGGATGGTAATGTGATTACCTACAAGGCTAGATTGGTGACAAAAGGATATCGTCAAAAGCAAGGTGTTGATTATGACGAAACCTATTCGCCTGTTGCTATGCTTAAATCCAATCGGCTGCTCCTGACCATAGCGGCTCATTATGATTATGAGATATGGCATATG
Organism: Wurfbainia villosa; assembly: GCA_025175895.1. NCBI lineage: Eukaryota > Viridiplantae > Streptophyta > Magnoliopsida > Zingiberales > Zingiberaceae > Wurfbainia > Wurfbainia villosa. The sequence continues at coordinate 37,641,162 of CM045992.1, read as the reverse complement.
GATGTGAAAATAGCTTTCCTTAATGGAAACCTGCTCGATGACGTGTATATGATACACCCTGAGGGTTTTACATCAGTTGATAAAACCAAGGTATGCAAATTACGACGGTCCATATATGGATTGAAGCAAGCATCCAGGAGCTGGAATATCTGTTTTGATAAGACAATCAAAAAGTTTGATTTCTCATAAAATCCAGATGAACCTTGTGTGTACAAGAAGGTTAGTGAGAGTGCAGTCGTGTTCCTAGTATTGTGTGTCGATGACATATTACTTATAGGAAACGATGTTTCAGTCTTATAGTCAGTTAAGATTTGGTTATCTAAGACATTCTCCATGAAAGACCTGGGAGAAGCAACCTACATCCTCGGGATTAAGATCTATAGGGATAGATCGAAACGGTTGCTTGGTCTTTCACAGTCTACATATATAGACCGAGTGCTAAAGAGGTTTAGCATGTCGAAATCCAAGAAAGGTTACCTTCCCATCAGACATGGGATTCACCTTTCGAAGTCCATGTGTCTGCACACAGAAGACGAGAGGATTTGCATGAGTAAGATTCCCTATGCATCCACAATAGGATCTACCATGTATGTTATGTTATGTACGAGGTCCGATGTATTGTATGCTCTGAGTGTCACGAGAAGATGCCAGTCTGATCTAGGAATAGATCATTGGGTGGCTGTTAAGATGATCCTTAAGTACTGAAGAAGAACTAAGGATGTGTTCCTAATATATGGAGAAGGGAACATGGTGATACGCGAGTATACGGATGTCAGCTTCCAGACAAACAAGGTTGATTCTAGTTCTCAGTCTAGGTACGTTTTCACCTTGAATGGGGGCGCAGTGAGTTGGAAAAGTTCCAAATAAAATACTGTAGCAGATTCTACCACTGAGGCAGAATACATTGCAGCTTCGGAAGCAGCAAAGGAAGCAGTTTGGATCAAGAAGTTCATTTATGAACTTGATGTGGTCTCATCAATGATCCAAACATGTGCTTCGCCGCTATCATTTGATCAGATAGATCATTAGTAAAAAGGAAATATAAATCGAGAAGATTTCCACTGAAAGGAACTTAACGGATCCTTTAACTAAGGCATTACCTCAAAGTAAGTTTAAGGGTCATGTTAGAGCTTATGGTATTAGATACCATAGCGATTAGCATTAGGCCAAGTGGGAGATTGTTAGTAATATATGAGAGATGTCCTAAGGCAATCGCCTTATGTTTGAACCATTTATATGATAAATGAAGATTCACTATTTGAGTATGTTGGTGCAATCGTCCCAGGTCACGATTGACCAGACTCGAGTTTGACTCGAGTGATTTTTTGATGTTCGACATAGTATGTTTGACATTGATGTCGGTTAATGTTTTGGGGAGATTGTTTATACAATCAACCCAGGTTATAATTGACCATACTCGAGTTTGACTCGAGGGAGACTTTGATGGTTGACTAGGGTTGACCATGTGATTATGGGAAAGTCCAAGATGGGTCTTGGCAAGGTAAAGTCCAAGTCATGGGTACTTGGCATGGAAAGTCCAAGTGGGACACTTGGCATTTGGGAAAGTCCAAGTCTTGAGTGCTTGGCACAAGGGAAGTCCAACCATGGGTCTTGGCATGGAAAGTCCAATATGGGTTGGCAAGGGAAAGTCCAAGCTTAAGTCTTGGCATTTGAGAAGTCCAAGGGGTTTGATATTGGTGGCATAAAGTCCAAGGGTGGAGTCTTGGCAGCATAAGTCCAATGGTTGGCGGCGTAAAGTCCAAGCGGAGTCTTGGCGACATAAGTCCAATGTGCCTTGGCGGTGAAGACACCGTTAGCATGACATAGCTGATGGAAGCACCTGAAGGCTAGCGCGATGGATGAACAAGTCATGGATGACTTGGAGGGATCCGAGAGGCGTGAGGCTGATGGAGGTGGCTAGATGGCTTAGGTCTAGGCTAAGGGTGGTCTAGCAAGTATGGGGGAATCATACTTGGGTTAAAACCTCATGTTTGAGGTTGGCAGTCGACTGACATTATGGTCGGTTCGACTGCCATGAGTCGACTAGAGTTCAACTGCCGGTTTAGAGCTGAAATTGCTCTGGCAGTCGACTGCTCGTTTAGTCGCGAGCACAGAGTGCTCCGTAGCCGACTGGGAAGTCGACTACGCGGCTGTCAGTCGACTTCCAATGTTGGCAGTCGACTGCCAAGAGAGCTGTTGAAGTTTTTCCAGCGTGGATCGACCCGTTGTCTCACGACAACAGTGGCATCAGTCGACTGGTGACTTATGGCAGTCGACTGATCGGCGGAAATCCAGCCCGATGTAGGTTAAAAGTAGCTGTTCGTGGAGGGTTTCAAGCAAGCGTTTTCTTGGGTGATTTGAAGGGGAATAGTTGGTGCTTTTCCAGTCCTTCAAGGCTAGTCCAAGGCAACCAAAAGCAAGCAATCCAAAGAGCATTTGTAAAGTTTTTCTTTGCATAGATTGTTGTATTATTGTTGTATTTGCTTGTCTTACTTTGTATTACTTAGTGTAATCTTTGTACGAGGTTTCTCCACCTCCGACGTGTTGTCGAGAAGGAGTTTATTGTGCTTAGTGGTGTTTGTGGCATCGCTAGGGTTCGTACGAACTCAATCCATGGAGTAGGAACCGTTTGGTTCTTAACCACGTTATATTCTCGTGTCATTGTGTTTGTGATTGTGTTTTGTGTTATTGCTTTTATTATTATTATTCCGCTGCGCTAACACGATAGATGCAATCACGAACGAATTCCATCAACGTACATCACATCGCTATTCACCCCCCCCCCCTCTAGCGGGCGCACAGGTCCTAACAAGTGGGTATCAGAGCCTGAGGCTCTTCTACGGACTAACCACCGAGAGCTAAAAAAGCTAGAGGGAAGATGGAATTCCAAGACAAGCTTGGATGGGACATCAACACTCCACCGCCATATGATCGAGAAGACTTTTCGGCGTGGAGAGCAAGAATGGAAACATTCTTGATGATGGACATAGAGGATTGGTTCATCCTCGTAGAAGGCTTTGAGCCTCCTAGGGACAAGAAAGGAGAAGTCCTCAAGTTAAATAAATGGACCCAAGAGCAAAGGCTAAAATTCAAGACCGAAGTCAAGGTAACAAAACTTTTAGAAGATTTGATACCTAATGATGTTTTGTCTAGGCTAGGTGAATATCTAGACGCCAAGGAGCTATGGAAAAAATTGGCAAAATTCCATGAAGAGCTTCACTCAATTCAAGAAGAAGAAGAAGAAGAAGAGTGCTCACCCTCTCAAGCTAAAAAAAAAGCAAGTACATTGTCATCCAAAGAGCTTGAGGATTCTGAGGTTGATAGGGAATCAACATCCGGATCGGAAGAGGTGGAAGAAGTAGAAGAAGCATCCACCTCTAGGATTGAGGGGGAGGAGAGAACTTCCACACCGGAACATCAAGAAGAAGCTTCGACATCCGGTCAAGATGAAGAAGCTCAAAATCTGATTCCGGCACCTACAACCACCCTAGGTAACTCAAGCAATATGGTTTTAAATAAAATTCATATAATATGCTTTGAGTGTAGGAAATCCAGACACTACAAGAGTAAGTGCCCAAAAAAAGTAAAGAAGGCTCAACCGGCTCCAAAAGTCAAGGATGCCGGTGCCCCAAGTCAAAAGAGCAAGGAGCATGTCATATGCTTCAAGTGCAACTCAAGGGGGCATTACCAGAGTCAATGCAAGAAGGGGGAGAAAAAGGTTCAAAATAGAGCATCACATGTAGGGAGAGCTAAGGCTAACCCTAAGGTATATTTTAGTAATGCTCTTTCTAATTCTTATAGTCAAAAGCATGCTAGGAATAATTTTAATAGTCTTGCTATTTATCATAAAGAGCATGCTAGAAGTAAGGAATTTTGCTTAGGAGCCAAGAGGATCAATTTTTCAAGAAAGGAGAAATTTGGGACTAATGTCCCTAGAAAAACTCTTCCTAAGGAAAGCATTAGGAAAATAGAAAACCACTTAGACATTAACCTTAAGAAGGGTAGGCATATGCCTAAAGAAAATGGTAATGCCCAAAAACTTAATCAAAAATCAATTGGGCAATTAGAGTTAGAAAATCAAGCCTTGAGGTCAAGGCTTAAGAAATTGGAAAAGACCCTTAGGAATATACAAAATCAATTTCAAGGGTCTAATGGTCAAAGTCAAGGGTCCAAATCTCAAAGTCAACACCTAGGACCTAAAAGACAAAAGTCAACCAAGGGCAAGAAAGGTTTGGGTCACAAACCTAAGCCTAAGGTGGCTTATCATAGTGTTCCATTAGATTATGGAACACTAACTAAGTCTAGAAAGACCAAGGTTACTAGGGAAGTTATCCCTAAGAGTAACCATGGTAAGTGCCTAGTGGCTAGGGTTTCTAGGAAACCTAGGGTGGTCACTAAGAAGGTTATTAGGGAGGCAATCCCTAAGGTTAACCATGGCAAGACCACAATGACCAAGGCTTCTAAGCCTAGGAGGGTCATTAGAAGGGTATCTAGGGAGGTCATCCCTAAGGAATACCTAGTAAACTCTAGAAGCTCAAATAGGTTTTGGGTTCCTAAGAGCGTGATTGATTCACGCTAGATGGGTTTAGGGTGTGTCAACCTTGATTGGGTGGGTAGTTAACTCAACCATGATAAAGGTGCCACTTTAGAATTATTTTGAAGGTTATGGATACCTTGGAAATAGATTTTGATTATAATCCTAAAATATTTTAGGATGTGCCAATGTATTTTTGGAATTATGAAAAATCAATTGAATTGGCACGGTTTAGGATTAGAGGTCTTAGTGTGTCATTTTGGGTTTTTGGCACACATGGGAGATTGGTAGCATTATGGAAAAATATACTTAATTATATCAAATGGCAATTAATATTAAATTTTAGGTATTATATACTCTTATATCTTACTTGTCATGCCTTGATTTGTCATATGCCATGACATGACATCATATTTATTTTTCCTCATTTATATGTCATGATCATGTTTTAGGATTAAGGATTAATGTCATGTGTTTTTAGATTTCATATTATGCCATGACATCATGATCATTGGCCATGCTTTAATTATTGCTATCATTATGCCATGATCATTTCATGCATTTAAATTGACTAAAATTGATTTAAGGACAATGACATGACTTAGAGTCCTATTTATAAGGGAATCAAGTAGAGTTGCCTTAGAGAATGCATGAAACCCTAGATTAGGATGAACAAAACCCACATCTCACATCACATTGACATGTATGTGTCTTTATACACTCTAGATACATGTGAGATGTTAGGATATGAGTTAAGTTCAAGGTGCATAGTTTTTGCATCTAGATGAACTAAAAACTCATCTTATTTCATTAGTGGATCATTGGGAAAGCTTGTGTACAAGTCATGTACATAGAGCCCAAGGAATATGATCCAAAATAAGGTTTTGAAAACATTTTAAAATTATTTTAGAAAACCTTGGTGAAGCCTATCTTTTGATAGCAATCACCATTGATGAGATTGATACAAAGTGAGCTAAAACTTTGAAGTTTTTATTCACTTTTGGATTTTGTATCAATTTCGATATTTTATGGGTAAAATATTTTTCTATCATTTTTCACCCATTGTATTGGTCATAGGTATTATACGTATCAAATTTCATGATTTTTCAAATTACGTATAATTATTTATGCTTTTCCAAATCTCATTTCTGATAATTGAAAATCGAGATTTTCAGTTATCAGTTGACTGCTCTTAGTGGCAGTCGACTGATTTGGGTGGCAGTCGACTGATTACTGTAAGTAGTCAACTGCCAAGCTGATTTCGGGAAAGACAAGGTTGTTTAGCCCATTTTCAGCCATGGTAAAGGTCCCTAACCACTCCTAACCCTAGGATATGCCTTGGGAAGCATTATAAAGGGTGAAAATCCATTGGATATGGATTTGGAGAGGTGTTATGTCAAAGTATCAAATTTAAGGGTGGAAGAGTTCATGTTTGAACTTTGAACCTTAATTTTGATGGTTTAGAGTTCCTATTGGCTTAGGGACTTTCCAAGGACATTGTTGGTGCAATGGTCAAGGGGGAGCAAGCCTTCAGAGGGAGTTATCCATCTTGGGACGATGGATGTGTTTTTCTTCTTGAAGGGGAGAAGTTATGGGAAGAATGTTATCAATTGGGAAAATTGATAGGATTTTGAGAAACCCAATTTGGAAATTGGAAGAGAGTATAGGATTGCCTCTCTTGAGTGATATGGGACTTATCACTAGGAAGATGGTAGGCATCCTAGGTATTCTTGGATCAAGGGGAAGATTGTAAGATCTCATTGGAACATGAGACATTGACCTCCTTGGAGAGATAACCTTTTTGATGTATGTCAAAAAGGGGGAGAAGGTTAAATTACCAATTTGAAAAATTGGTAAGGGAATTTGAGTTAGGGGCCTAACTCAAGGTTTGTTTTGTCAAACATCAAAAAGGGGGAGATTATTGGTGCAATCGGCCCAGGTCACGATTGATCAGACTCGAGTTTGACTCGAGTGATGTTTTGATGTTTGACATTGATGTCGGTTAATGTTTTGGGGAGATTGTTTATACAATCGACCCAGGTTATAATTGACCAGACTCAAGTTTGACTCGAGGGAGACTTTGATGGTTGACTAGGGTTGACCATGTGATTATGAGAAAGTCCAAGCATGGGTCTTGGCAAGGTAAAGTCCAAGTCATGGGTACTTGGCATAGAAAGTCCAAGTGGGACACTTGGCATTTGGGAAAGTCCAAGTCTTGAGTGCTTGGCACAAGGGAAGTCCAACCATGGGTCTTGGCATGGAAAGTCCAATATGGGTTGGCAAGGGAAAGTCCAAGCTTGAGTCTTGGCATTTGAGAAGTCCAAGGGGTTTGATATTGGCGGCGTAAAGTCCAAGGGTGGAGTCTTGGCAGCATAAGTCCAATGGTTGGCGGCATAAAGTCCAAGCGGAGTCTTAGCGGCATAAGTCCAATGTGCCTTGGTTGTGTAGACACCGTTAGCATGACATAGCCGATAGAAGCACCAGAAGGCTAGCGCGATGGATGAACAAGTCATGGATGACTTGGAGGGATCCGAGAGGCGTGAGGTTGATGGAGGTGGCTAGACGGCTTAGGTCTAGGCTAAGGGTGGTCTAGCAAGTATGGGGGAACCATACTTGGGTTAAAACCTCATGTTTGAGGTTAGCAGTCGACTGGCATTATGGCCGGTTCGACTACTATGAGTCGACTAGAGTTCAACTGCCAGTTTAGAGCTGAAATTACTCTGGCAGTTGACTACTCATTAGAGCGATCGGCCCGATGAATCGACGCTGATCAGCCGAGGGCAGCGATCATTGCTCGTTAGTCGCGAGCATAGAGTGATCCATAGCCGACTGGGCAGTCGACTACGCGGCTGTCAGTCGACTGCCAATGTTGGCAGTCGACTGCCAAGAGATCCGTTGGAGTTTTTCCAGCTTTGATCGACTCGTTGTCTCACGACAACAGTGGCATCAGTCGACTGGTGACTTATGGCAGTCGACTGATCGACAAAAATCCAGCCCGATGCAGGTTAAAAACAGCTGTTCGTGGAGGGTTTCAAGCAAGCGTTTTCTTGGGCAATTTGAAGGGGAATAGTTGGTTCTTTTCCAGTCCTTCAAGGCTAGTCCAAGGCAACCAAAAGCAAGCAATCCAAAGAGCATTTGTAAAGTTTTTCTTTCCATAGATTGTTGTATTATTGTTGTATTTTCTTGTCTTACTTTGTATTACTTAGTGTAATCTTTGTACGAGGTTTCTCCACCTCCGACGTGTTGTCGAGAAGGAGTTTATTGTGCTTAGTAGTGTTTGTGGCATCGCTAGGGTTCGTACGAACCCAATCCGTGGAGTAGGAACTGTTCGGTTCTAAACCACGTTATATTCTCGTGTCATTGTGTTTGTGATTGTGTTTTGTGTTATTGCTTTTATTATTATTATTCCGCTGCACTAACACGATTTGTAGACGCAATCACGAACGAATTCCATCAACGTACAACACATCGCTATTCACCCCCCCCCCTCTAGCGGGTGCACAGGTCCTAACAGAGTATACATGTTTTCATGTATTTGATTAGATCTTAAACTCATTTACTGAATATCCACGATACAATTCATAGCATGAGAGATTGGATCACAACTAGTGAGTATCTCTACATGTGTAATTGTGACGTATCGAAATTATCCCTTGTCGATGAAATGATGGATCTAGACACCATCAATTCTGTCGATACTAGCACGAGGTATACTCCTTGGTGTATCCAAGCAGCTAATTCTTACTGGCTAGAGATATTGTGATGTTCGGAGTTAATCGTGGATGCTAGTTATGGTAACTAGTTCATTGGAGTGACCAGCTGTAAAACTTCATATGGTTCTCTGCATATATAGATATGTCAATGAAGTTCTTACTGCAGCTTAAGTGCGATGTTCCTTTGACTTGCGATATTCAAGTCATCTTGGTCATGAAGACTTATGCTTTGACATCTTAAGCAAGCATCTCTGAGGATATGTGGACCCGGGATGATTGGGTATAAGTCGAAGTGATCGAAGGTGTTTGAATAGCCTATAAAGGATTCACCACTCCTTGCGAGGAGATGTATACCCATGGCCTCTCATTGGATTGTTACTAAAGTCTTTGGCCAAAGCATTACATGTTTAGAGTAAGGTACTCTTGGATACATGTGCAGTAACTAGAATCCGTAGGATGAGGAAATGATACTTGGGCAAGGTGTGATGTAGTCAACCTAGTGGGGACTGACACTATAGACCATGTCCTGAACCAAGTGGGTATAAGATGCGTGAAGGGAATGAGGCACGATTCATTGTAGCTGCTGAAGAGTTTCAGAAATAGTTCTATATCAACCGTTGATCTTTTCGATTAATTGGGGATTATGATGTACTACTAGGTGTCACTCATGATCGTTCTATAATTAATGGTTAATTATAGACGACCAACATAAACCGAGAACCTATTTGGTCAGATGCACAACGAGCGTAGTCCGAAGGATTTAAAATGAGCTTGAGAATGAGATTCTCAGACCGAGAGAAACTAGGTTTGGTTGGACCAAACAATGAGCGAGCATGAAATTGTTTCAGTCACAAAGGAAGCATGGATGGGCCATGTCTTGCGAAGACATAATGGATGAATCAAATTGGTTTGGTTCTAATCCAATGGTGAAGAAAAAAATCAAAAGGGTTTGGTTTGTTTTAAACAAATGCACCAAAGTTGGTTCGATTCGTTTTAACTTAAAATAGACCAAATCGGTTTGGTTTATTTTAACTTAAATTAATGGAGTAGGTTAACGGGTTTTTTGTTATGAACCAATAACCATTAGGAGAATTTGTTCTCTATAAAATAGGGCTTAAGGGTTTTGAGAAAGCCCAACCCTAATCTTGCCACCCCCTCTCCCTCTTCTCCTTGTGTAGCCGGCGCCCAACCCCATGCCGCCACCTATCCCTTGTGCCGCCGTCCAAGTTGTTGCCGGCGTCCAAGCTCCTGCCGGCGATACTCCGGCGACCCTCCAGTGTTCTTCCTTGGCTCCGGCGACAAGGTGAGCATCTAGCATTCCTTATTTGGCATGCGCAAGTTCTCCACCAAAGTTATCCAATTTTCTGGACAGCTTGTTTCCTTCTTATTGGAGCATCGTTTAGATGACGTTTGGAGCTCCGACAGTGGCTACCTTGCCGGGGATTCGATCTCCGGTAATCCTCATAGGTGGAGGACGAAGGATTTGTCAAACGGTTGACAAATATCTCTCCGGATAAGCGAGTTTTGGGGACTCGGTTTTGAATCCGAATTTTGATTCGGATTGTGATCTTCGTTCGATCACATCATCTTCGACACGAGGCTAGTGACTCGTACGAAGATGAGGCTCATGACTTTGTGAAGTCATCCCGACGATACTCGGCGTGGATATGGATAGAGGCGATTCTAGCGAGAGTCACTCCGGTTGATGCCTTTCCCACTACACATGATACGTCAGGTATACGTAGAGTAATTTCCTTTTATTGCAAAAATTTGAATTTATGATTATGTCTACACATATTATACTATGCATGCATGTGGTGTGTGTGTTGTAATAAATTAGATTTATTGCTTTTTATTTCTTTCGCTGTGCACAAGTTTACTGTTGGTACAATCGGCCCAGGTCACGATTGACCAGGACTCGAGTTTGGCTCGAGAGATGTTTTGATGTTAGACAAAAACATATGACAATGTAATTGTCATGGTAAAGTCCAAGTCATGGGTACTTGGCATGGAAAGTCCAAGTGGGACACTTGGCATTTGGGAAAGTCCAAGCATGGGTCTTGGCAAGGTAAAGTCCAAGTCATGGGTACTTGGCATGGAAAGTCCAAGTGGGACACTTGGCATTTGGGAAAGTCCAAGTCTTGAGTACTTGGCACAAGGGAAGTCCAAGCATGGGTCGTGGCATGGAAAGTCCAACATGGGTTGGCAAGGAAAAGTCCAAGCTTGAGTCTTGGCATTTGAGAAGTCCAAGGGGTTTGATATTGGCAGCGTAAAGCCCAAGGGTGGAGTCTTGGCAGCATAAGTCCAATGGTTGGCGGCGTAAAGTCCAAGCGGAGTCTTGACGGCGTAAGTCCAATGTGCCTTGGCGGTGTAGACACTGTTAGCATGACATAGCCAATGGAAGCACCTGAAGGCTAGCGCGATGGATGAACAAGTCATGGATGACTTGGAGGGATCCGAGAGACGTAAGGCTGATGGAGGTGGTTAGAAGGCTTAGGTCTAGGCTAAGGGTGGTCTAGCAAGTATGGGGGCACCATACTTGGGCTAAAACATCATGTTTGAGGTGTGCCAGTCAACTGGTGTCATGTGGCAATCGACTGGCGTAGTCAACTAGGGTTTGACTGTGGGATTTGGCCTAGCAATCGACTGTCATATATGGGCAGTCGACTGATTGACTATTCAGTCGGCTGATCTTGTGATCAGTCGATTGGTGCTCATGAAATCGGGCACATAATGGAGTCGACACTCGACTGGTCGAGTGAGGCTCCATCAGTCGACTGATGGGTATCATCAGTCGACTGATGATGGATCCGTTGGACTTATCCAGTGTGGATCTAGCCGTTGTCTCACGATAACAGTGGCATCAGTCGACTGATGGTCCCAATCAGTAGACTGATCGACTTTTTCCAGCACAGGTTGAAGCTTTACAAGGAGCTCGTGATGGAGGAAAATGGTATGATTTCTTGAGCATCCTTGGGACGATTTGTTGCCGCAAATCAGGGTCTCCAAGTCCATTCTTCAAGCAACCAAAAGCAAGCAATCCAAAGGCATTCGTAAAGTGTTTTCTTTACTTGTATTGCATTGTATTTCATTATAATTGCTTGTTGTATTTAGTTTATTGTTGTAAACTATTGTACGAGGTTTCTCCGCCTCCGGATTGTTCCGAGAAGGAGTGTTTATTAGTGGTGTGTGATTGGCATCGCTAGGGCTCGTTTGAGCCCGATCCGTGGAGTAGGAACCTTGAGGTTTCGAACCACGTTATATGACCGTGTTGTGATTGTGTATCTTGTTATATTTATTTGTTATTACTATTGTTGGACTTTTCGAGCCACAAAAATTGCTTTTTGCGTTGCAGAAACCCCGGAAGTCCGGCTACGGATCCGTGCGAAGATGTATTAAAACTAAAACATGTATGTGTTTACTAAAAACCCTAGATCTACCTTAGATTTAGAAGGTGAAATCATTACCCTCGATGCGACGCCCTTTGCAAATCCCGCTCGTCCAAAAGCTTTGCCGGAACTCAAGAGCGTCAAGTGCACACTCCTCTATTGGTATCCACACAAGCAATAGGTGGAGAAAAGCAATCTTGAGTGTGCTAGCACTCCTTAGATCCTCACGGCAAGATGAGGAAGAAGAGGGAGAAAGCTTGAGAGGATGATCCAAGGAAGAAGATGAAGTTCTAGTAACTCACCAAAATGAATTCCCTATCTAATGGAGTGGTCGGCCACTTTAAGGCTTGGGAGGTTACATGCATGCATGTAACTCCAAGAGCTAATGGCTCTTGGTCTCCCTCATGAGGTGGCACCACATGCTAAGTCATGAGCATCATCATTGGCCGGTCATGCCAAGTCATCATCATGACATGGCATTTGGTCAAGTCAAACTTGACCTTTCATCTTGCCTCTCAAGTCAAGTCAAGTCAAACTTGACCTCTTATCTACCATGGTTGATCAAATCCAACCATTTGATTCAAGTCAATTTTAATTTAATGAATCTCTATTCATTAATTTAAATTGATTTGATGAATCAAATCTAAATTAGACTCGTTCAACCCTTGAATCAAATTGAGTCCAACTCAATTAGTCTAATTAGGATTACTCTTAATCTAATTTAGTTCATCCCATGAACCTAATCCTCATGGTTCATCATATGAACCTAATCTCCATCTAATTGTCTTTTGTATGTGACCCTATAGGTTCTTGTAATGTTGGCAATGTCCCTAAATAGATTTAGGAACATAAGCAATGAGCAGTATCTAGCAACACATCATTGCTACCCAAGTTACAAGAATGTTGAGCTCCAACATCACCTTTGTGACTACTAATTGTGACTCTCACAATATGTGACAATGTCCCTCTATCCTTGACATCTAGATTGACCAATTGAGGCATAGACCGTGTCATCCTCGATACAATCTATATCTTGAACTCCAAGTAGACTCACTCTAATCAAATGAGCTCAATATCTCATATTGACTCATTTGGGCATGGCCATGCACTTCGTGGTCTCACTCTATCAAGAATAATGATGTCTCTCCCGTCATATAGGAGGGATAGATCTCATCTACATCACTCACATCCCTCCGCATAATTTGTCACATACCCAGTAATCGCTTTTATAGTCCACCCATTTACGGGTGACGTTTGACGAAGCCAAAGTATGCAACTTCTTATGTAGGGAACCATGGTAACTTCAGGTCTAAGGACTAATAGTCATACTAATAGCCACATGAGAAAGTATATGACACTCATATAACGATCCACAATACTTTCTCATGGTGGGTCATTCAGTATACATTCTCCAATGCATACTCATGTGTCAACTTGATATCTCATATCTATGACTTGTGAGATCAAGTCATCGTGTTGACCTACATACTAGTCTCTACGCATTAACATTGTCCATGAATGTTAATACTTGACTAGGAATGATTAAGAGTAGTGTTCTCTATATCATCTCATTATCGATTCAACCAATCGATTAATATAGATAAGAACCTATTACTCAAGGACGTTATTATACTTAGTTTATTTGGCACCAATATAAGTAAATATAATAACCATGCCTTTATGAATAGGAATATGATACAATAAAGTCCATACAACAATTATCACATGATTGGCTCTAGGGCTTTCACTAACAACTATTTCGCTATGCTAACAAGATTGTAGACGATCAAACGCGAAAGAATTCCATCATCATACGAACACGTCGCTATTCACCCCCCTCTAGCGGCCTCAAATCTCCTACAATTGGTATCAGAGCCCGGGGCTCTTCTACGGATTAACCGCCGGGAGCTAAAGAATCTAGAGGGAAGATGGAAGTCCAAGAGAAACTAGGATGGGATATCAACATGCCGGTCTCATATGCTTTCTATGGACGAAAAGGCTTCAATTCTTGGAAGAGAAGAATTGTAGATTTTTTTATGATGAAGGATTTTGAGGAATGGTCCATATTAATGGAAGGATTCGAATATCCAAAAAGACCAAAGGGTGGCTTCCTCAAGAAGAAGAAATGGAGTGAAGATCAACTCCAAAGATTTGAGAAAAATAAGAAGGTAATCAATTTCATTTTTGATTTAATTCCTAATGACTTCTTATGTAGCCTAGGTGAGTGTATGGATGTCAAGGAGCTATGGAGCGATTTGGCCAAGCTTCATGATAATTCATCATCAATTCAAGAAGAAGAAGAAGAAGAAGAAGAAGAGGAGTGCTCACCCTCTCAAACTCAAGCAAGTACATCATCATCAAAAGAGCTTGAGGATTCGGAGGTTGATAGGGAATCAACATCCGAATCGGAAAAGGTGGAAGAAGTGGAAGAAGCATCCACTTCTAGGATTGAGGAGAATAGACCATCCTCAACACCGGAGCAAGAGCAAAGTCAAGAAGAAGCTTCTACTTCCGGTCAAGAAGAAGAGCAAGTTCAAGCTTCCACCACGACCCTAGGTAACTCAAACATATCAATTTGTAATAAAAATCATATCATATGTTTTGAGTGTAGGGAAGCCGGGCACTACAAGAGCAAGTGCCCAAAGAGAGTAAAGAAAGCTCCTCCAACGCCAAAAGTCAATGAAGTCGGTGTTCTCGCCAAGAAAAGCAAGGAGCAAGTCATTTGCTTCAAATGTCGGTGTAACGCCCATAAAATATCTAGAAATTTTACAAGAATTTTTGGTTGATTATGATGGGTTTTATGTGGGCTCTTTAAAAAATAAAAGAAAATAAGCCAAAAAGGATGCAAGGCCTAGGAATTGAACCCCAAACCTCTAGAGATAGCCAAGCCCTAAAGATGCATCCAATAACCAGAAGCCCAGCAAGGTTATACTATTAGGGGAATATGGGAAGTGATAGTTAAGGGTAAGGGAGGCTAAGGGACACTTCAAGTGAATAAATAGAGGAATGAGGAGACATGAGGAAGCAAACTTGACATCTTCTCCTTCTCTTCTTCTTCCTCACCGAACCCTAAAGCTCCCCCTTCTCATCCTTTGTCCGAAATTCATCCAATCAAGAAGAAGTCTAGGATTGCTTCCCTTAGGTTATCTTCCAACCAAAAAGCAAAGCGAAGGATGTAAGTATCCCCTCACCTGCATACAAGTAGCTTTTCGATTGAAGTTGTTATGTCAAATTCTCCATGAACCATTCGGCCAAGACCTTTACTTGAGTTTTCAATGAAGATCCATGTCATACCTTGTATGAATATGATGATGATAGGATGCTAGATGGATTAGGTTAAGAGTTTAACTCTAAAAGCCCCAAAGGACCATTCGGCCAAGACCATAACTAGGGCTCACCATGAAGATCCATGTTATATCTTGTATGAATATGATGATGATAGGATGTTAGATGGATTAGGTTAAGAGTTTAACCCTAAAATCCCCAAAGGACCATTCGGCCAAGACCATAACTAGGGCTCACCATGAAGATCCATGCTATATCTTGTATGAATATGATGATGATAGGATGCTAGATGGATTAGGTTAAGAGTTTAACCCTAAAAGCCCTAAAGGACCATTCGGCCAAGACCATAACTAGGGTTCACCATGATGATCCATGCTATATCTTGTATTAATTTGAAGATGAGGGATTTCTAGATGAGTTTGGTTGAGTGGTTAACCTCAAAAACCCAAGGGATCATTCGGCCAAGACCATAACTTGGGCTCACCATGATGATCCATGCTATATCTTGTATTAATATGAAGATGAGGGATTTTTTAGATGAGTTTAGTTAAGTGGTTGATCCATGAAACCTTTTTGAATCATTCGGCCAAGACCATAACTTGGGCTCACCATGATGATCCATGCTATATCTTGTGTTAATATGAAGATGAGGGATTTTTAGATGAGTTTAGTTAAGTGGTTGATCCATGAAACCCTTTTGAATCATTCGGCCAAGACCATAACTTGGGCTCACCATGATGATCCATGCTATATCTTGTGTTAATATGAAGATGAGGGATTTCTAGATGAGTTTAGTTAAGTGGTTGATCCATGAAACCCTTTTGAACCATTCGGCCAAGACCCCTAATGTGCTCTTTATGCCATGTTATAGGTGAGTTCATGATAACTTTTGATGTTAAATGATGCTAGATGAAGATAACATGCTCTAGGTTAGGGTTGAAATGAGTTCATGCCATGTTTGATGTTAGAAGAAGATAACATGTGCCATGCCATGCTTTATACGTTAAAGAATTAACATGTGTTTAGTTAGACCATACCTATATATATAAGTTGTTTGGTGTTTAAAACTTTGATAGAGCTCCATGCAGTTTAGGTCACTCCATGTATAATTGCTCATGATGTTTATGCCTTATGTCATGCCCTATATGTGTGTGGTATTTATGATATGTTTATGAAATGAAATATGATATCTTTATGAAATGAAATATGATATGTTCATGAAATGAAATATGATATGTTCATGAAATGAAATATGATATGTTTATGAGATGAAATATGATATGTTTATGAAATGAAATATGATATGTTTATGAAGTGAAATATGATATGTTTATGAAGTGAAATATGATATGTTTATGAAATGAAATATGATATGTTCATGAAGTGAAATACGATATGTTTAGAAAGTGAAATATGATATGTTTATGAAGTGAAATATGATATGTTTATGAAATGAAATATGATATGTTTATGAAATGAAATATGATATGTTATGATAAGAAGCATGTATGTATTTTACCTTCTGCATGGCTTGTACCAGGACCCTAACAAGGTCCAAAGGGATGGGCCCTATGTTGCCCTAGGCCGACGGACTAAGATCGGGCCTAGGATGGGCTTCTATGTTATGATTGCCCCTAGGTCGACGGTCATAGTACGGACCTAGTACGGGATGGGCTCCCAGATGCCCTAGGTCGACGGACTAAGATCGGGTCGAGGATGGGCTTCTATGTTATGATGATGGCCCCTAGGTCGACGGACTAAGATCGGGCCTAGTAATCTAGTAGGTTCGAGACTTGCTACCTCGGGTCTATTTAGGGATGCGCGCTATGATGATGATGATGTGGTACAATGACAGGCCCAATATGTTGAGAGTTACGTTCAAATACCTATGATATATGTTTTCGAAGAGCATCCTGCATATACCTTTATGTTATGATTGCTTATGTTATATATGTTACATGTTATGGTTGCTTATGTTACATACGTTACATGTTATGTTTGCTTATGTCATATATGTTACATGTTATGTTTGCTTATGTCATATATGTTACATGATATGGTTGCTTATGATATATATGTTACATGTTATGTTTGCTTATGTCATATATGTTACATGATATGGTTGCTTATGATATATATGTTACATGTTATGTTTGCTTATGTCATATATGTACATAATATGTTGCTTATGTTATATGTGTTGCATGTTATGTTTGCTTATGTTACATATGCTATATGTTATGTTTGCTTATGTCATATATGTTACATGTTATGTTTGCTTATATGTTATGAATGTTTACATGCTATGCTTAATGTCGATGTATGTTTTTTTGTGAGTAGGGCAGGATCTTACTAAGCCTATGTGCTTATAGTTTATGTTCCCTTGTACTGCAGATAAGGGTAAAGGGTGGATAAACTAAAGGGAGCAGCAGGAGGGGCAAAGTGTGTGTGGTAGTGGTATGGTGGAGGAGATCTGTTATGTTCTTTATGCATGTTTTCCCTAAAATGATTTAGCTTATGAATTGAACTAAGTACTTATGAAATAACGATGCATGCTCTATGTTAAGAAGAAGTATCTATGAAATGACGATGCATGTTTATGTTTAAAAGAAAAAAGAATATGTCTAAAGTCTTCCGCTATAAGAAGTACGATATGTGTAGTCTTCCGCTGTAAGTAGTACGATGTATGTATGTACGATCGTATCGCGCCGCCCTTCCGGACCCTAGGAAAGGGCGGGCGTGACATGTTGGTATCAGAGCAGATCTGCCTTTCCACTACACACACATCAAGCTCCAAATCCTGCCGCTCCAAGTAAGAATTTCTATGCCTACTTTATTTCTTTCATGTATGATAACAAATGCCTCTAGCTTAAATATGCCTGAAAAAATGTATGCCTGAAATATGTATGATAACCTTATGCTAGCTTTTAGTTTAACTATGCATAGATAAATGAACGATAATCTTATATAGCCTTACTCTACTATATGAAGATAAACATGGCTGGAAGACATAGTAATAGGGTCGATGAGATAGTAATATATGGAAGATGTAGTAATAGAGTCGATGTGACAGTACCCCCACCTGCTCTTATGCATGAGATTACTTAACTCCAGTACTGTTGGTAAAGAAGAAAGACTAGTCTATGCGAATGTGCATAGACTACCGAGCGCTAAATAATGTGACGATCAAGAACAGGTACCCTTTACCGCGGATTGACGACCAGTTAAAGGGTGCCACCGTCTTCTCTCAGATTGATCTGAGGTCTAGATATCATCGAGTGAAAGTGAAACTAGATGATATACCGAAGATGACTTTTCGAACAAGATCCGGACGTTATGAGTTCGTAGTTATGCCTTTCGGAGTGACGAATGCACCTGCTATAATCTGCTGAATCGAATTCTTCAAAAAAAGCAGTTGTATGCAAAGTTCTCCAAACGCGAGTTCTAGCTCAATCAAGTATCATTTTTGGGTCACGTTATATCCAAGCACGGAGTGATGGTAGACCCAATAAAAATTGAAGTTGTGAGTAACTGGAACAGACAAAAGATGCCAGCGAGATCAGAAGCTTTCTTGGGCTAGCAAGCTACTACAGGAAGTTTGTAGAGAACTTCTCTAGGATTGCAGCCCCTATGACAGTCCTCACCAGAAAGAACAAGAAATATGAATGGATGGACATCTGCGAGAGGAGTTTCACAGAATTGAAAAGGAGATTGACCAGCGCCCCAATCCTTGCTCTTCCGGACAGTAACGAAGGCTTTGACATGTACAGTGACGCCTCCAAGTTGGGGCTCAGAGCTGTACTCATGCAGAATGGCAAGGTCATTGCCTACGCCTCTAGGCAACTCAAGGAACATGAAAGGAATTATCCCACCCACGATTTAGAGCTAGCGGTCGTGGTCTTTGCTCTCAAAACATGGAGGCATTATCTATATGGAGCTCAGTGTAGGATTTATACAGACCACCAGAGTCTGAAATATTTCTTCACACAGAAGGACCTAAACATGAGACAACGCGGATGGCTCGAGCTCGTCAAGGATTATGACTGCGAGATCTTCTACCATCCGGGAAAAGCGAATAAGGTGGCTGATGCACTCAGCAGGAAGTCCTGCGCCGCCTTGATGTCTCTATCAGTGTTATCTCGACCCTTAAAAAAGGAGATTATGCGTTACGGGGTTGAAATTATTTTCGGACAGCTCTCGACCATGACGATAACACTGACACTGCTCGATGATATATTGGAAAAGCAAGCCCATGACCCAAGCATTTAGAGGATCAAGCAAGAGGTTCTGGAAGGGAAAGATGATGGGTTCCGTATCTCTGATAGTGGAGTACTCTACCTCAGGGATCGCTTGTGCATTCCCAATGACCCAGCATTACGGAAGAAGATATTTGAGGAAGCTCACGGAACTCCTTATGCAATGCATCCTGGAACCACCAAGATGTACCAAGACCTGAAAAGAAAATTCTGGTGGTTCGGAATGAAAAGAGATGTGGCTCAGTATGTCAGTACCTGCTTGACCTGCCAGAGGGTTAAAGCAGAACACCAGAGACCTGGAGGGACACTGCAGCCGATCCAAATTCTAGAATGGAAATGGGAAGATATTTCTATGGATTTCATCTCAGGATTGCCCAAGACGACAAACGGTTATGATGCTATATGGGTAATTATGGACAGATTGATGAAGTCCGCCCACTTCTTAGCAATCAAGATGACCTATTCGACAGAGCAACTGGCTCAGTTATATGCTAGGGAAATTATCATACTACATGGAATTCCTAAGACCATCATTTCTGACAGAGATAGTCGCTTTATTTCTCATTTCTGGGAATGTGTTGAAGGCCACAGGCACGGTTATTGTTCAAGATCGCTTGCCATCCCCATCCCGGATGGACTGAAGACAAAGAGTAAATCAAGTACTGAAGGATATGTTACGAGCTTGCGCCCTAGATTTCAAAGGTAGCTGGTGCTGATACTTATGTTTGGCAGAATTCGCCTACAACAATAGCTACCAAGCTACTATCGGAATGACACCCTACGAGGCTCTATACGGGAGGAAATGTAGATCTCCTATATGTTGGTACGAGGGTGGTGAAAAGAAAGGGATGAGACTCCAGACAGACTTCATTGGCGACACCACCCGGGCTATCTAGAACATCCGTCAAAGAATTAAAACTGCTCAGAGCCGGCAAAAGAGCTATGCAGATATGCGGCGTAGACCGTTAGAATTCGAAGTCGGGGACCTGGTATTCCTCAAGGTGGCCCCTATGAAGGGAGTGATGAGATTCGGAAGGAAGGGTAAGCTGAGTCCATGCTATGTGGGACCGTATCCGATATTGAAGAAAGTTGGCAAGGTAGCTTACGAGCTGGAGCTGCCTCAAGAGATGTCGGCTATCCACAACGTGTTCCATGTTTCGATGCTCAGGAAGTGCATTTCCAGTGCGAACCAAATGATCGAGCCACAAACAGTGCAAGTTCAAGAGGACCTAAGTTATGAAAGTCGGCCTATCCAGATACTCGACCGAGAAGTCAAGCGACTAAGGAACAAAGAGGTGCCCTTAGTAAAGGTCCTGTGGCAAAATCAACGGTACAAAGAAGCTACCTGGGAACGCGAGGAGGACATGAAACAAAAGTACCCAGAATTGTTCTAAGTTTCGAGGATGAAACTTTTAAAAGGTATGAAGGATTGTAACGCCCGAAAAATTTCTAGCAATTTTACAAGAATTTTTGGTTGATTATGATGGGCTTTATGTGGGCTCTTTAAAAAATAAAAGAAAATGAGCCAAAAAGGATGCAAGGCCTAGGAATTGAACCCCAAACCTCTAGAGATAGTCAAGCCCTAAAGATGCATCCAATAACCAGAAGCCCAACAAGGTTGTACTATTAGGGGAATATGGGAAGTGATAGTTAAGGGTAAGGGAGGCTAAGGGACACTTCAAGTGAATAAATAGGGGAATGAGGAGACATGAGGAAGCAAACTTGACATCTTCTCCTTCTCTTCTTCTTCCTCACCGAACCCTAAAGCTCCCCCTTCTCATCCTTTGTCCGAAATTCATCCAAGCAAGAAGAAGGCAAGGATTGCTTCCCTTAGGTTATCTTCCAACCAAAAAGCAAAGCGAAGGATGTAAGTATCCCCTCACCTGCATACAAGTAGCTTTTCGATTGAAGTTGTTATGTCAAATTCTCCATGAACCATTCGGCCAAGACCTTTACTTGAGTTTTCAATGAAGATCCAAGCTATATCTTGTATGAATATGATGATGATAGGATGCTAGATGGATTAGGTTAAGAGTTTAACCCTAAAAGCCCCAAAGGACCATTCGGCCAAGACCATAACTAGGGCTCACCATGATGATCCATGCTATATCTTGTATTAATTTGAAGATGAGGGATTTCTAGATGAGTTTGGTTGAGTGGTTAACCTCAAAAACCCAAGGGATCATTCGGCCAAGACCATAACTTGGGCTCACCATGATGATCCATGCTATATCTTGTATTAATATGAAGATGAGGGATTTTTTAGATGAGTTTAGTTAAGTGGTTGATCCATGAAACCCTTTTGAATCATTCGCCCAAGACCATAACTTGGGCTCACCATGATGATCCATGCTATATCTTGTGTTAATATGAAGCTGAGGGATTTTTAGATGAGTTTAGTTAAGTGGTTGATCCATGAAACCCTTTTGAATCATTCGGCCAAGACCATAACTTGGGCTCACCATGATGATCCATGCTATATCTTGTGTTAATATGAAGATGAGGGATTTCTAGATGAGTTTAGTAAGTGGTTGATCCATGAAACCCTTTTGAACCATTCGGCCAAGTCCCCTAATGTGTTCTTTATGCCATGTTTTAGGTGAGTTCATGATAACTTTTGATGTTAAATGATGCTAGATGAAGATAACATGCTCTAGGTTAGAGTTGAAATGAGTTCATGCCATGTTTGATGTTAGAAGAAGATAACATGTCCCATGCCATGCTTTATACGTTAAAGAATTAACATGTGTTTAGTTAGACCATACCTATATATATAAGTTGTTTGGTGTTTAAAACTTTGATAGAGCTCCATGCAGTTTAGGTCACTCCATGTATACTTGCTCATGATGTTTATGCCTTATGCCATGCCCTATATGTGTGTGATATTTATGATATGTTTATGAAATGAAATATGATATGTTTATGAAATGAAATATGATATGGTTATGAAATGAAATATGATATGTTCATGAAATGAAATATGATATGTTTATGAGATGAAATATGATATGTTTATCAAATGAAATATGATATGTTTATGAAGTGAAATATGATATGTTTATGAAGTGAAATATGATATGTTTATGAAGTGAAATGTGATATGTTTATGAAGTGAAATATGATATGTTTTAGAAATGAAATATGATATGTTCATGAAGTGAAATACGATATGTTTAGAAAGTGAAATATGATATGTTTATGAAATGAAATATGATATGTTTATGAAATGAAATATGATATGTTTATGAAATGAAATATGATATGTTATGATAAGAAGCATGTATGTATTTTACCTTCTGCATGGCTTGTACCAGGACCCTAACAAGGTCCAAAGGGATGGGCTCCTAAGTTGCCCTAGGCCGACGGACTAAGATCGGGCCTAGGATGGGCTTCTATGTTATGATTGCCCCTAGGTCGACTGTCATAGTACGGACCTAGTACGGGATGGGCTCCCAGATGCCCTAGGTTGACGGACTAAGATCGGGCCTAGGATGAGCTTCTATGTTATGATGATGGCCCCTAGGTCGACGGACTAAGATCGGGCCTAGTAACCTAGTAGGTTCGAGACTTGCTACCTCGGGTCTATTTAGGGATGCACGCTATGATAATGATGTGGTACAATGTCGGGTTCAATATGTTGAGAGTTATGTTCAAATACCTATGATATATGTTTTCGAAGAGCATCCTGCATATACCTTTATGTTATGATTGCTTATGTTATATATGTTACATGTTATGGTTGCTTATGTTACATACGTTACATGTTATGTTTGCTTATGTCATATATGTTACATGTTATGTTTGCTTATGTCATATATGTTACATGATATGGTTGCTTATAATATATATGTTACATGTTATGTTTTCTTATGTCATATATGTTACATGATATGGTTGCTTATGATATATATGTTACATGTTATGTTTGCTTATGTCATATATGTACATGATATGTTGCTTATGTTATATGTGTTGCATGTTATGTTTGCTTATGTTACATATGCTACATGTTATGTTTGCTTATGTCATATATGTTACATGTTATGTTTGCTTATATATTATGAATGTTTACATGCTATGCTTAATGTCGATGTATATTTTTTTGTGAGTAGCACAGGATCTTACTAAGCCTATGTGCTTATAGTTTATGTTCACTTGTACTGCAGATAAGGGTAAAGGGTGGATAAACTAAAGGGAGCAGCAGGAGGGGCAAAGTGTGTGTGGTAGTGGCATGGTGGAGGAGATCTGTTATGTTCTTTATGCATGTTTTCCCTAAAATGATTTAGCTTATGAATTGAACTAAGTACTTATGAAATAACGATGCATGCTCTATGTTAAGAAGAAGTATCTATGAAATGACGATGAATGTTTATGTTTAAAATAAAAAAGAATATGTCTAAAGTCTTCCGCTGTAAGAAGTACGATATGTGTAGTCTTCCGCTGTAAGTAGTACGATGTATGTATGTACGATCGCGTCGCGCCGCCCTTCCGGACCCTAGGAAAGGGCGGGCGTGACAGCCAACAACCGGGACACTACCGGAATCAATGTCTAAAGGGGGAAAAGAAAGGGAAAAATGGAGCATCACATGTAGGGGGAGCTAAGGCTAACCCTTAGGTATATTTTAGTAATGCTCTTTCTAATTCTTATAGTCAAAACCATGCTAGAAATAATTTTAGCAATCTTGCTATTTATCAAAAAGAGCATGCTAGAAATAGAGAATATTGCTTAGGAGCTAAGAAAGTCAACCTTAGGAAGAAGGAGAAATTTGGGACTAATGTCCCTAGAAATATTTTACCTAAGGACAACCCTAGGTCAAACAATTCTAGACAAATCCTACCTAGGGAAACCATTAGAAAGGTACAAGAACACCTAGGTCTCAACCATAAGTGGACTAGGCATATGCCTAGGATGTCCCATGCCCAAGAACCTAATCAAAAATCAATTGGGCAATCAAAATTAGAAAATCAAGCCTTGAGGTCAAGGCTTGAGAAATTGGAAAAGACCCTTAGGAATATACAAAATCAATTTCAAGGGTCTAATGGTCAAAGTCAAGGGTCAAAATCTCAAAGTCAACACTTAGGACCTAAAAGACAAAAGTCAACCAAGGGCAAGCAAGGTTTGGGTCACAAACCTAAGCCTAAGGTGGCTTATCATAGTATTCCATTAGATTATGGAACACTAACTAGGTCTAGGAAGACCAAGATTACTAGGGAAGTTTTCCCTAAGAGTAATAATGGTAAGTGCTTAGTGGCTAGGGTTTCTAGGAAACCTAGGGTGGCCACTAAGAAGGTTGCAAGGGGAGTAATCTCTAGAGTCAACCTAGGTAAGACCACAATGACCAAGGCTAACAAGCCTAGGAGGGTCATTAGGAAAGTATCTAGGAAGGTTATCCCTAAGGAATACCTAATTAACCCTAGGACCTCAAATAGGTTTTGGGTTCCTACGAGCATGATAGACTCACGCTAAGTGGGTTTAGGGTGTGCCAACCTTGATTGGATGGGTAGTTAACTCAACCATGATAAAGGTGGCATTTTAGGTCATTTTCAAGGTTATGGTTACCTTGGAAATACATTTGAGCTTTAATCCTAAAAGATTTTAGGATGTGCCAATATTATTTGAGAAGTTTGATAAATTGACACAATTTAGGATTAGAGGTCTTAGTGTGCTATTTTGGGTTTTTGGCACACATGAGAGATTAGTAGCATTATGACAAAATATACTTAATTATATCAAATGGCAACTAATATTGAAATTTAGGTATTATTATACCTATATATTTTATATGTCATGTTTTGTTTGTCATATGTCATGTCATGACATCATGCCTATTTTTATCATTTATATGTCATGATTATGTTTAGGAATTATGATTGAATGTCATGTGTTTTTAGATTTCATTTTATGTCATGAAATCATGATTATGAGCATATGCTTAGTTATATCATCATTAATGTCATAATCATTCATACATTTGATTAAAATTGAACTAAGGACATTGGCATGACTTGGAGTCCCATTTATAAGAGAATTAAGTAGAGTTGCCTTAGAAAAATGCATGAAACCCTAGTTTTGAGAGAACAAAACTCACATCTCACATCACATTGACATGTATGTATATTTATACATCCTAGATACATGTGAGATGCTAGGATATGAGTTGAGTTCAAGGTGCATAGTTTTTGCATCTAGATGAACTAAAACTCATCTAATTTTAATTGTGGATCATTGGGAAAGCTTGTGTACAAGTCATGTACATTAAGCCCAAGGAACATGGTCCAATATAGGTTTTCAAAATCATTTTAAAATCCATTTAGAAAACCTTGGTGAAGTCTATCCTTTGATAGTAATCACCATTGATGAGATTGATACAAAGTGAGCTAAAACATTGAAGTTTTTTTCACTTTTGGTTTTGTATCAATTTCGATATTTTATGGGTAAAATAATTTTAAAATATTTTTCACCCATTGTATTGACTATAAGTAATATACGTATGAATTTTCATGATTTTTTGATATACGTAGAATTACTTATGAATTTCCAAAATTCGACTCTGATAACTGAAATTCAGAAATTTTAGTTATCAGTCGACTGCCCTTGGTGGCAGTCGACTGATGTGAGTGGCAGTCGACTGGTAGCTGACGGAGTCAACTGCCAATGCTGATTTCGGGAAAACAAGGTATGTTTAGCTCGTGTTCAGCTGCGGTTAAGGTCCCTAACTACTCCTAACCCTAGGATATGCTTTGGGAAGCATTATAAAGGGTGAAAATCCATTGGATATGGATTAGGAGAGGTGTTAGGATAATGTATCAAATTTAAGGTGAGGAGAGTTCATGTTTGAACTTAGAACCTTAATTTTGATGGTTTAGAGTTCCTATTGGCTTAGGGACTTCCCAAGAACATTGTTGGTGCAATGGTCAAGAGGGAGCAAGCCTTTAGGGGGAGGTATCCATCTTGGGATAATGGATGTGCTTTTCTTCTTGAAGGGAAGAAGGACATCAATTGGGAAAATTGATGGGTTTTTGAGAAACCCAATTTGGAAATTGGGAGAGTGGATAGGATTGCCTCTCTTGATTGATATGGGACTTATCACTAGGAAGATGGTAGACATCCTAGGTATTTTTGGACCAAGGGGGAGATTGTAAGATCTCATTGGGACATGAGACATTGACCTCCTTGGAGAGATAACCTTTTTAATGTTAGTCAAAAAGGGGGAGAATATTTGGGGAAGAATATTTTGGAGAAGGTTAAATTACCAATTTGGGATAATTGGTAAGGAGTTTTTGAGTTAGATGGTCTAACTCAAATGGTTTGTTTTGTTTGGTTTTTGTCAAACATCAAAAAGGGGGAGACTGTTGGTGCAATCGGCCCAGGTCACGATTGACCAGGACTCGAGCTTGGCTCGAGAGATGTTTTGATGTTAGACAAAAACATATGACAATGTAATTGTCATGGTAAAGTCCAAGTCATGGGTACTTGGCATGGAAAGTCCAAGTGGGACACTTGGCATTTGGGAAAGTCCAAGCATGAGTCTTGGCAAGGTAAAGTCAAAGTCATGGGTACTTGGCATGGAAAGTCCAAGTGGGACACTTGGCATTAGGGAAAGTCCAAGTCTTGAGTACTTGGCACAAGGGAAGTCTAAGCATGCGTCGTGGCATGGAAAGTCCAATATGGGTTGGCAAGGGAAAGTCCAAGCTTGAGTCTTGGCATTTGAGAAGTCCAAGGGGTTTGATATTGGCGGCGTAAAGTCCAAGGGTAGAGTCTTGGCAGCATAAGTCCAATGGTTGGCGGCGTAAAGTTCAAGCGGAGTCTTGGCGGCGTAAGTCCAATGTGCCTTGGCGGTGTAGACACTGTTAGCATGACATAGCCGATGGAAGCACCTGAAGGCTAGCGCGATGGATGAACAAGTCATGGATGACTTGGAGGGATCCGAGAGGCGTAAGGCTGATGGAGGTGGCTAAAAGGTTTAGGTCTAGGCTAAGGGTGGTCTAGCAAGTATGGGGGCACCATACTTGGGCTAAAACATCATGTTCATTGCCGTATAAGGGCGATCGGCCGATCGGTGATCACCGATCGGTGATCTTGTGATCACCGATCGGGGTGCTCGAATCGGACACGTATCGGAGTCAACACTCGACTGGTCGAGTGAGGCTCCATCAGTCGACTGATGGGTATCATCAGTCGACTGATGATGGATCCGTTGGACTTATCCAGCGTGGATCTAGCCGTTGTCTCATGACAACAGTGGCATCAGTCGACTGATGGTCCCGATCAGTCGACTGATCGACTTTTTTCAGCACAGGTTGAACCTTTATAAGGAGCTCGTGATGGAGGAAAATGGTATGGTTTCTTGAGCATCCTTGGGGCGATTTGTTGCTACAAATCAGGGTCTCCAAGGTCATTCTTCAAGGAACCAAAAGCAAGCAATCCAAAGGCATTCGTAAAGTATTTTCTTTACTTATATTGCATTGTATTTCATTATAATTTCTTGTTGTATTTAGTTTATTATTGTAAACTATTGTACGAGGTTTCTCCGCCTCCGGATTGTTCCGAGAATGAGTGTTTATTAGTGGTGTGTGATTGGCATCGCTAGGGCTCATTTGAGCCCGATCCGTAGAGTAGGAACCTTGAGGTTCCGAACCACGTTATATGATCGTGTTGTGATTGTGTATCTTGTTATATTTATTTGTTATTACTATTCCGCTTTACTAACAAGATTGTAGACGATCAAACGCGAAAGAATTCCATCATCGTACGAACACGTCGCTATTCACCCCCCCCTCTAGCGGCCTCAAATCTCCTACATTTACGAAACATGTTCGAACACACACTCGCCGCGGTACCAGAAACCCAACACAAGGAATGACAGTTGACTGCAGACACTATCAATCGACTGACCAGGGTGAATTCGGGCACATAAGGTCTTCTAGTCGAGTGATCGCGGTGAGCACTCGACTGATGGGTTCATCAGTCGACTGATGGTCATGATCAATCGACTGATGATGGATCCGTTGGAACTTGTCCAGCATGGATCGAGTCGTTGTGAGACCATGACTATAGGACCAGTCAACTGATGGTCACGATCAGTCGACTGATTAGTGCGAAATCAGCTCGATGTAGGTTATAAATGGAGCTCGAGATGGAGGATTTTACAAGGGATTTTGGGGTAATTTTGGAGGGGAATTGCTGTTGCATTCCAGACCTTCAAGAGCAATCCAAAGCAAGCAATAAGCAAGTGATCAAAGCGAAGTTTTGTAAAGTGTTCTTTATTTATATTTCTTCTTGTATTTGTATTTTCTTGTATTACTTAGTGTAATTGCTTATACGAGGTTTCTCCACCTCCGACTTATTGTTGAGAAGGAGTTGTTGTTAGTGTTGTGCGCATAACACGAGTTCGTTGAGCTCACCCCGTGGAGTAGGAATCCTAAGGTTTCGAATCACGTATATCGTGTATCGTGTGCTTGTATTCTTGTTGTGTTTTCATTATTATATATTCCGCTGTACTAACGAGAATTGTAGAGAAGTGATATGCGATGAACGATCAATTTCCACTGTACACGCGATTTGGGTTATTCACCCCTCTCTAGTTGGCCAGCGATCCTCCAACATTACAATCATTGATACAATAGTCATCTTCAGCTCCACCTCCTCCTCCATATTAGAGTTTGTGAACATTCCTGTTTTGAGCTAATGAAATTGTGAACTTGATTGTTTTGAATTTGGATGCTTTGAACTTATGAATTTGGATGTTTTGGACTTGAAGTTAAGTTTCTATTGATATATTTTGATTATGTTACGTGATAAGTTGTGGTTAAATATAATTTTTTTTAAATTGTTTGATTTGTATAATGGTAAGTTAGTTATTGAAAGAAATTACGTGATTGATATTGTATTACAGGATATCAAATACAAATGAAAAGAGTTATGGAAAATCATATTTCGACGATTAGCGATGAATTTTAAATAACTCATCGCTGACCATAGATGTTTGTGATGAATTGGTGAAGATTTTGCCGCTAAAAAGATCAACAATTCTGTATCAATAATGGGTGGTCGACTGGTGTCTTTCATTAGTCGACTGTTGCTTCACGTCAGGTCAACTTCCTACGTATTAGTCGACTGGCCATAAAAAGCAGTCCACTAGTTGAAGAAATTAGCGACGAATACTGTGACATTCATTGCTAACATTTCAGTCGATTGCCTAGTCGACTAAAAAATATTATGTGACCAGCCAAAAAATGGGCAATCGACTGGTTTGTTCCACCAGTCGACTAATTCTTTTCGACAAAATATATTAATTTCATCGCTAATATAATTCTAATTTTAGCGACGAAATATTATTGTTAGCAATGGTATTTTATATCGTCGTTAATATTAACGACGAAATATTGAATTTTTATTGTCAAAGTCTCTTAGCGACAAGGTTATTGCGACGAAATTAGCAACGAAATTTTATCGTCTTTAATATGCTTTAGTGGCGAATATTGAGCGTTGGTGATGGAAAAATTTCGTCGCTAAATACCATTTTCCTTGTTGTGTTACTTACTCTCACGGTATAAGAAAGGGAAATTCAAATAGGAAGGAAAATTCTTTGGTAAGATATATTTGTATGCTCTTTTAGCTTTTGAGAGAACTTCTGAACTTATCGAGTTTATCTTTGTGACGTTCAAACAATCGAAATTTATCACCCTATGAGTGTAACGTTTCTTCTCTTTCATAGTCTTGGTTCGTTTCAATACTTAGTTGCAAGTATTCTATCCGTCGTGCCTCAAGTTTCATCATAGTTATTGATGGAGTTCGCATCGGAATATAGAGTTTTATTATTACCTTTAGGCGTAAAAAGGAATGATTTATTCTCATTTTATTTAGTTCTATTTATAACAAGCATTCATAAACTACTCGGTTAGCCATTTATCCAGAGGGGCTAGTTCTATTGAATATTTTTCAACTTACAAACCAATCGATGGACTCTTTATTTTAGTAGATTTGATTACTTCTAGCTTCATCCTAATTGAGCGTGCTTGTACGTGACAAGTTAGAAAGACGCGTTTTGCTTTGACGCCAAAGTCAGCCCAAAAGATCGAGCGTTAGCATACTCGAGGATCTGACTAAAGTCGATATCCTCTTCCAAGCCACTGCCTAGTAGCAACCTGTATAAAATTTCCTAACACATTCAGTATTTTATTTAAATCGAAGCTATTTATGATCTTAAATACGTCAATTCAACGTACTGGTCTCTCAAGGTCTTTGCGATTGCTTGACATCCCCCAACAATGGAGGATTGAATGTTGACTGCTATGTTTGGGTTATGAACACTTTGGCGGACGTGTATCCAACCATGTTGACCGTGGACATCATCAGAGACTCTGGCTCTGTATACTCGGCATTTAAAAAGAAACATGTAAATTAATCCTTGTAAAACAAAAACTAGTAAAATATTATGGCTAAAGCGGATGATACAGTTGAAGTATGTTGTTAAGAGTATACCTGTACATACGAGCATCGATGTCAAGTGGTTCATCGGTATTTGAGTCAATCAGGCATCCGTCGCTCACCCAGCAGTCACCGCACTCATCCAGACGCCATCCTTGGAGTCGTCCTTCCTGTGTTATTGGTTACTCCGCAAATTAATTTTCCAACGAATTATTTATCATATATTAATTATGATGAAAGTTTAATTACGAGTTAACCCACAGGTTAATCGATAAAATTACCACAATGTACTGTTTAAGTGTCTCCACTAGTTGAGAGCCCTTCTCTTTGGCATGCTTTGGCGGCGTCACGATGTTCATCCTAAGCAATACTGACTCCAGAGGTTCCTCTAATTGTTTAATAAGATCTCCGATCCTTTCGCCGGAACCGGTGAGCTTCATTCGAACCATCTCGATGATGATTTTCACCACCATAAATGCGCCTATATACATACAAAATTTTCTTGTTAGTTAACAAAATGATCCTGTGAGATCGAATGATCGATCGTTCTGTCATACGTATATATATTATATATTATCACCATCGTCAAGAAAGTAATTTTCTCTGAGAGCGCCATGCCCCGTAGTTTCCATCATCAAGTGCGTCTCTATGCCGTCCCGGTTAAGCTGCATGCCCTTGTTGATGACGTTGCGGTAGCCGACGCGGTAGAGGCAATGATGCCCTCCCCGCGACGTGATGAAGTCGGTGAGGGCGACGCTGGTGCGGGCGTCGGTCACGATCGTGGTGCCCGGGTGCTCCCTCAGCACAATCGCGGACATAAGAGCGATGAGGCGGTCACCGTTGATGGCGGTGCCGGTGCTGTCGACGACGCCGCTGCGGTCAACGTCGGTGTCGAAAACGATGCCGAGGTCTGCGCGATGGCGAAGGACAGCGGCGCAGGTGAGGGACATGGCGGTGGGGTCCTCGGGGTTGGGAATGTGGTTGGGGAACATTCCGTCCGCCTCCAAGTGGAGGCTGCCAAAGGTGTCGGCGCCGAGCTTGTCCAAAACGTTCCACGCGAAGAAGCCGCCGGAGCCGTTTCCCGGATTCACTATTATCTGCACAGTTCCATTTCCGGTTCATGAATGAGCTCACCGACATGGATCGAAGTCGAGGTAAAGTTACTATTCGCACAAGTCAATTGACCTTAAATCCCTGGAGCGGTGCATCGTAGTGGGTGGGGTGGTTTATTCTCTGCTTGATTGTGCTTCGGAGGTGCTCCGCGTAGGCGCTCATGAAGTCAACCTTGTTGGTTGTCATCGACGGCACGATCCCGCCGCGTTGGATCCCCATCTTTCTCGCCGAATACTTTCGGGCCGCAAGCTCGCATATTTCCTCCACCTCGCTTGCGTTCAACCCCCCACTCCGAGTGAAGAACTTGAGCCCATTCCGGGTGTACGGAAGGTGGGACGCCGTCATCTACATTATATATAGATTACATTTTTCGTGTTCGTGTCCACATCCATAATTCAACGTGAATTTAGTTGAATCTCACGCACCATGATTGAGGCGTCGTAGGCAAAGGGAGGCAAGACGGTGCTCATGAAGCACGCAGGGGTGGTGGCGAGGCCCATGTCGAAGACGACGCAGCCGGCCCTTGCCAGCCCGGCGAACACCGCTGTGCTGAGCTTCGGTCCAGAAATGCGTGGGTCGCGGCCGACCGACACCCGCACTTTCGCCTTCTTAGGCCGGCCCTCCCTCCGCAGCCGCTCCTTCAGCCACTCACCGAAGCACTCCCCGATCGCCTTCGCAACTGGTGGCGTAAGGTCTACCCTGCGCCCTTTCTCGCCCTCCAACGCGACGCCGCGCACGTCGGTCCCATTCTGCAGCCTCTGAATTCTATCCTCATCGTTGTCGCCTTCGACGGCGGCAGCGGGGGTTACTTGGTCGACGCTGTTTGACTCCCTAATGGCTCGTGAAACAAGGCCGGCAAGTCTGGGAGGTGTTGATTCGAGCGAGTTGCCGTAGAACAGTGCGGCGAACTTCTTCGATAATTGATTTGACTTGGCGGGAACAGGAAAAGCGGTTAATCTATTGGAGCTGCACCAAGGAGCTGAGTACAATGTCGATGAAGCAGCCATGTGCACGCGATGCGATCAGGCAAACACAGCAACTTAATCCGCGGAAGAGTCTTGGCAATCAAGATAAGAACTTGGCAACCACACGTACCACTTCCTTCGATAAATCAATACAAGCCGATAATTATACTGATGCAAACTAGCCAGATATTGATGTATGATCTTGTTTTCTTGCAGCAGGATAAATATCTTAACATGTGTATTAATTTTTTTCTTCTTTTTCATTTCGTTTTTTTCTGAAAATATCTTTCTATACCTGGCGTGTGTGAATTCAGCTCTTCAATTTGACTTGGAAAATTCATTTATCGCAAAGTATCTTCGTTGGACATCATATATATAGAAGATGAATATTTTTGTCCAATATTTTGTTTAACTTCGAATATTCGTGCTTGTTGGTGCTCTGATTCAGGGAATATCTAACAGAGAAGATACTTGTGTTCCCCGTCAGTATGCGAAGGAGATGACAGGCGAAGAAGATTATATGTAGTTTGTGTGGTCAGTAATAAAGTTGGGAAGCAACGATGCTGCGATAAATGAAAGTTTTAATTAAGTAGAAGAAGCGAAGAAACATTCCCTAGCCAAGAAGAAAATATAAAAAGAATTAAGTTAATCAGTATTTTGTCGTTGAACTTCAATTACTTTAAAGAATGAAGCGATTTTTCTAACGATATATATCATCGTTTAGAGGCGACTCCACCTTCAAGATATATATAAAAAAGAAGAGTTTTTTTTTTTTTGCCTTTATTGGCATTTAATAAAAATTCTCAAACCATCACTTGAAAACGAGAACACTTTCGAATATTACACATACGATGAACAGTTTACGAGAAGTTCATTTGGGCACCACTCATCGAACTAAATGGAGAATCTCAGAAGTCCCCGTACAATCAAGTGAGCAGTTTAAGCTAGCTGAGCTGATAAGAAGATCCCATAATAAATTTGACTTCCTGTGGTGTGTAATTATTCTATCCGTAGTCCATATTACATGTTGCATAATGTCAAATTATTAAAAGTCATATAACATCGATAGTACGTAGCCATGCACTGCGATTAAGCGCATTCGCAGCGTGCGACTGCACGCTACGATTAAGGTCACTCGCAGCGTGCGACCGCATGCTACGGTTAAGGCCACTCGCAGCGTGCGAGCACATGCTACAGTTAAGGACATTCGCAACACGCGCCCGCGCACGTGCTGCGATTAAACGCATTCGTTGTGCATGATGGCAATACACATTTACAATACTTCACACAATTACAATATGAAATACAAATGATTATAAAATCATAATTCAAACAATTATAATGCAATACACAAATACAACAGACAATTACAATACCACATACAAATATCACACAAAATTATAAGATCACATACGCAATTATAAAACCAAACCTCACATCAATTTTAATATATACCAGAGCATAAATTTACTTACATGATTTCTTACTGTAAAAAGTATATGATCAAAACAATAGAATTTATATCAGTCACACAAAACTATAAACTTCGATAACCAAACGATCACTACAACAAATTTGACTTTCCGCAGCACGTTATCAACAGCACACAATTTTAGCACGCTGTTAATAATAGTTTTTACAGCGCGTCCAATATTGTACGCTGCGGATAATATTATATTTTTACAAATAATAATATGCAAAAATAATACACTGTCAATACTCATTTTAATAGTATGCAGTGCACGCTATTAATATTAAATAATAACAGCGTGCATTCTGCACGCTATTAAAAAATTTATTATAAAAAATTAAACTTTTCACAGTGCACCAATCATGTGTGTTGCGGATAATATTAGATTTATTAATATGAGACTTTTAACAGCGTGCAATTTGTACGCTGTTAAAAGTCTCACTATAAAAAATTAAATTTTTCGCAACGTGTCAATCAAATGCGCTGCGGATACAATGTTTGTTAATATGAAATAATAACGGCGTACAATTTGCACGCCGTTAAAAGTATCATTATAAAAACTAAAAATTTTATAATGAAGGTGGACAAAATCACTAATAAAGTTTTTATAATAAAGTATCATTATAAATAATAGTAACGTGCATTTTGCGTGCTGTTAAAAATTTTATTATAAAAAATTAAATTTTTCACAGCGCGTCAATCATGTGTGTTACAGATAATATTGGCAATGTGCATTTTACACGTTAAAAGTTCCCCAATAAAAAATTAAATTTTTCACAGTGCGTCAATCAAGTGCGCTGCGGATATTACAATGTTCGTTAATATGAAATTATAACGACGTACAATTTGCACGCCGTTAAAAGTATCATTATAAAAAATAAAATTTTTCATAGCGTGTCAATCAAGTGTGTTGCGAATAATACTAAACTTGTTAATATGAAATAATAATAGCGAACAATTTGCACGTCATTAAAAGTTTCATTATAAAAAAATAAACTATTCGCAGCGTGCCAATCAAGTGCGCTGTAGATAATAATTAAATTTGTTAATATTATCTGCAGTGTATATTTTGTATGTCGTTAAAAATATCATTATAAAATTAAATTATTTTTTAATCTGAAAATAATTTTTTTTAAAAAAATTAACAATACATTTATCACCTATACAAGAAAAAAAAAAGGAATTAAATTATATTATAACCAAAAAAAGCTTTAAAAATAATTCTCGAATAAACTTATCTTGATATTCATTGCCATTTTTATTAATTATATTATTAATTAATTATAATTCTGTTTTAGGTTAAAATTTTCCCAAACCCGCCGCAGCTTTCTCACTTTCTCACGCGGCAATTTCTCACGCTCGTCGCCGCAGCTTTCTCACGCTCGCCGCCGCCGCAGCTTTCTCACGCTCGCCGCCGCAGCTTTCTCAAGCGGCAATTTCTCACGCTCGCCGCCCATCTCCACCGATTTTCTTCACCTTCCTTATCTCACGCGGCAATTTCTTCATCTCGCCGCCGCAGCTCTCTGCACGCTCTTCTCACGCTCGCCACCTCCCGTCTCCGTCCTTCAGGTTAGCCATTGTCTTTACAGCCGACTTGTGCTCTGCATCAATACCACAGTTGTAGCATCAATTTGCGATGGCAATCTGTGGTATTGATGCAGAATACAACAAATATGACTTTCCATAGATTGCCATTGCTTATTCTGCATCAATATGTGCTTTGCGATGGCAATCTGTGGTATTGATGCAGAATACAACAAATATGACCCATGCCGACTTGTATTCTGCATCAAATCTGTGGTATTGATGCAGAATACAACAAATTGATGCTACAACTCCGCCGGACCAATGACAATCTGTGGTATTGATGCAGAATACAAGTCGGCATGAGTCACTACTCATTATGGAATTAGTTTAACATTTTACATGATTTCTTCCTCTAATTCCAAACCTTGTATTACTGATGGTTGGTCCACTGATGAGAAAATGGTGAATGACTCGTCTTTCTTCTCAAGAACAATCATTAGATGGAAAGAAAAGTTATAAAACAAAATGAACCTCATGTCATTATATACCATATTTGTCCCAAACTATTTGGGGCCAGTGGAGGCTAGTTGCATGAATCTCATGTCATTATAGTGCTTTTTGTGACATTATCATTAGTAATGTTCAAGTCTTCCTCTACTTTTCAACACATTAAATTTGTGTAAGCTATACAATTCAATCAGATTTATGTCTCTGACTCCGGTTTCTTAGATTAATATTTCTTCAACCCTGGTAATGCTAGATTAACCCTACTATATCTGTGTATGTTGCCTGAGTTCATATTGGTTGTTCCACATCCCACTCTGCTGAAGCTTGTAATCATTGAGGATAGATTAGTCTATCAGGATATAGTGGCCACATGCTGATCAGTAATATAAGTAGACCCATTGGCTGGATTCAAGGTTGATTCCAGAGCTTGGTAGAAATCCTTACTGATTTAAAATATTTTATCAATATCTTGGCGGTCAAAGGAATGCATCTCATGTGCGGTGTGGTAACTTAGACCAACCTTTTTTTAAAATACTTGTATATTGGCGAATCTTAGATGTGCATCTTCATTTTGTTCGATAAGCATTTTTAAATGCATCTTTTTTCTCACTGATATTGTACCATGAAGTTGCAATACCAGGTATACATCTTTGTCCACATTGTTTTGGGCTTTAGGCATCATCATCTCTGTTTCTCCACAAAATATTAGTACAAAGCTAGAATTTCATTCTCTCACACTTAGGCTGCCATTTTTGTGTTTGTTTTTCCTCTTGCATTAATTCAGTTTTTTAATCTTATATAAGGGATTTTTTTTATTTATTTAAATGCCTGGCCTGGAACAAGAACACTTTATTTCTTTCTTGTGGTTATTTGGTGGTTGGCTTAGGATCAACACTCACAAAGACCATTAAGCATTAATTTTGAGAAAATACTTAAACTGGTCCTTGCCAAATATTTGGTGAAACAATTTGACGACTAAGGAGAATACTTTATTATAATAGGTGAGGGACTAGAAAGTGCAATCGAGACTGAGGGACCTTGCTTTAAGTGTTAAATGCTTGGATTCCTATTCCAGGAACATGACTGTAATCCTAGTCTGAACTCTGGACTAATATCCAAGAAATAGTTTTGGTTCTGAACTGAGTTTTCTTGTTATAAACGGCTAAAGATTGATCCCAAACTTTTGGTATTCATCTCAAAATGCTCCCAAGGCTAATTTTGGTAGTGTGTGCTACATGTGCAACAATGAATTACAATTGACCCATACAATTTACACTGGCACCATGGAAATTGGTATTTGTATGACAATTATCAACACCATGGGCACTAGATATGGAATTCAAAGGAATTGGAGCTCTTTTGAGTGATCACCTGATGATTCTTCAAAAACCTAGTTATGTTCAAGCTGCAAATTGGCGAAGCTTCTATTGACTTGATCTAGATTAATCTCACATATCATGATTCATGAGCTAAATTCAATTTGCCAATGTTCCAACTTCAAATATGTCTAGAGCCATGATCTGAGTTCTGAGTGGCATGGCTGTTGTTCCTTCTTTCTAGCTGCCACAGTATGCTAGAGTTGTAGAAACATACTTTGATTTGTACTCAGTGCATCTGCACCATCATCCTTATTGTTGTATTTGTGCTAAAAGGGTATCTCAGTGCACAAAACTTGCACTAATACCGAGTCCTGGGGAAGGATTGGACCACATTAGATCTATTATACTTAGCCTTACCTTGCATTACAAGAGGCTGATATTAAGACAAGTAAAGTCATTTCGAGTCATACCATTTCAGGCCATCTCAGCATTCCATCCTATGCAAGGTATTACTGTAAAATACTAGGAAATAAAATAAAATATTACTAATTGATTAAGAAATTAGTGGTGGAAATTTTATTCAGAATTTTTATTGGAGTATTTAGGGATTTATAAATAGTGGATTAATCTAAATGGGTTAATTACTCTAATCCTAAGTCTAAGCTTCTTATTTAAGCCATCCCTAATTATTTCCTCGATTTTTGGATTTCCGTCGAGTTTTCTATTCCTCGTGTCCTCCCCCTCATGTTCGCAGTCGGTTTCCCCTTGCTCCGCAGCGCCCGATTGCTCTGTCAAAGACGAAGCCGCTCGAGTATGCGGCTGCCACCCCCTTCTTCTTCTGCTGCTCCCATTCGCTCCTCCACTACCACTGCGATCTCTCCGTCGACGCCCTCTTCTGGTGCTTTGCGTCGATGATCAGGCTGCCGCCACACGCAGCATCGCCACGGTCGGCCAGCACCAGCCACCGCGAGTTTCGGTGCTTCCATTTCCCCTTGCCCAGCCGTTTCCCTTTCTCAGCGGCGAACGAGCCCCTTCGACCACCGAAGGGTTCCTCAGTTGCGCTCACGTGTGCGCCACCGGATTTCTTGAGGACGGAGAGGGACTGGGAGGTTCTCGACGCCTGCTTCAACTCTAATGACATGCGACTTGTCGGCAATAGCTTCCCCGTGTTCTGAGCAGGAGTCTCCCTTCGTGTGTTCTGCCGGAGAAAGGTAATCCCTGTTTTTCCTCAATTGAACGAGGTTGAGGGTTCGGGGCATGTGTTTTCTGCGGGGAACAGAGGAATAGGGCGGATTAGGGAAGGAAGATCGACAGTGGACTCTTAGTATAGGTAGATCTCGATCTGTCACTTTCCCTTCGTTAGTTGTTGGTTGATTTATGGGGTCTGCTGATGAGATTTGGTCTGTGGAAGGGTGAGGTGCTGGCTGTGCTCTACTGTGTTG
Organism: Wurfbainia villosa; assembly: GCA_025175895.1. Taxonomy (NCBI): domain Eukaryota; kingdom Viridiplantae; phylum Streptophyta; class Magnoliopsida; order Zingiberales; family Zingiberaceae; genus Wurfbainia; species Wurfbainia villosa. The sequence continues at coordinate 37,602,210 of CM045992.1, read as the reverse complement.
ACTATGCACAGCCAGGAGTTTGGAGGTGGGGTCTTGATTGTGAGGTTTTGTTTGGGAATTGGCAGAGGTGTTGATGTCGACTGAAATTGGAGGTATATTTGTGATGTCCTGTTGGTGAGTTGTTGTGGGGTTGTGATTAATCGGTTGGATTACATACATGATAATTTTAATTTAATTATAGGTTATTGACAGTGGTTGTCGGTACTTTGGTTATATGATTTGGGTGTGTGTTAGTTCTTAGTGAACTATGATTGGTTGGGTTGTTGATTTCGGGGTGATGTTGATCGGTTCGGTAATTATATATGGAGGATTGATTAGGTTAAATAGGATAACTAAATCAATCTGGTGGATCGGATATGAGGTCGATATAGGATTCGATTCGATCATTTGTTGTGTACTTAGATTTGATGGTAATTATATTTTATGCAGGTTTCGGTCACGAGACCAGTCTACGGGTGTGAAGAGTTCATGATTGCGGACATTTTATCAGGCGGATATTTTGACTTATCTGCTAGATATAGTCATGTTGATATGCTAGTTAGGATAGCTTGCAATAATTTTCATGTTTATATGCCTAGTATGTTTTTGTGCCTACTTGATACATGCATTTGATCGGTTATGATTATATCTTCCCTGTTTTACTTGGATCATAGTTACTTGGATCATAGATATGTACTTATTGATTGTGCATATTATTCGGATAGGTATTTTTAGTTGGATTTACATGCTTTAGTATCATGCACTATCTTGCATGATTGCATGCTGGCTGGACGGGGTTCCTTTATAGTTGAGCTCGCACCGATACGACCGCACACACCGCCACTCGGGTTAGTGGTACATCGAGGTGTGTGCATTGCTCTCGAGCTCTCGGTCCGCTCACGGGTAGCGATGAGGCGTGGTGTGGGCGAGGATCCCTCCTCCGCCTACATGACAGGAGACGAGATGAGCTTAGCTCCTACTCTTTGGGGCGGAGGATGTGTGTACTCGACAGATCCTCGTCCACTCTGGCCACTCAGAGCGATGATGGCAGAGTGCACAGTTATCATAGCCCTACCCACTCGGCTTCACCATCGCGTCTGAGGCGGCTGACTGGCGTCAGGTGTGACCATGTCATTTGCATCACATGCATTTTGCACGGATATCATTTGTATTTGTATCAGGTTCAGATTTTTATCACGCTCGATGTTGACATACGTATCACATACAGGATATATATTTTGTATATGGTGATGACTTTATCTCTTATAGTATGACACATGCTCCTATATCAGGGTAGGAGATTCTGGTTAGTACAGTCATTTTGTATTTATTTTTTGCATACCCTATATGTGAGACTGTGCTGTCATGATTGTTATTATTAGCTATATTTTACTTTGCATATCAACTATATCCGCTGAGTTTTTTGAACTTACCCTGTTGATTTATATCTATTTCAGGATGAAGCTGTCAGGAGAGTCCAGCTGTCAAACGCCCTCGTCGCGAAAGTTTATTGGTTAATTGTTTTATGGATTTGGATTTTTGATTAGAAGATATGTTTTAGGAATGAAGTTGGATTTATGTACTCGTGGATTTTTGGTGTTCTTATGGACCTTTATTCGGATTTTTATTCGATTGGATTCAGTTGAGTATTCCTGCCCAGATGGCAGAAGGGGTAGGTTTTGATGTGATATACTTTTGGTTATGTCATTTGTTTGTTGCCCTGAGGCCTAATTATTACACTGCGTGTGTTGTTTTGATTCTGGTCGTGTTGACCGATGTATAGTGGTCGTGTAGGCCTTGTATGAAAATTTGTATTGTCACCCGTATAAGGGAGATGTTGTCGAATTTTCGTCTGGCGGGGACTCCCTCGGAGCGTGACAATTACTTTGAGTAAACATTTAAAATTTCTGTCCGATTCTAACATCAAGGATACATCATCAGACTAGCATGGTGCCACTTCCATACCATACTTCCGTACTGGCTACAGATACTTGAAATAAAAGGTTAAAATGAATGAACAATCAGTTTTAAAGTGTATACAGTGCTGGTACAATACTATTGTTGACTTCTGCCTAATCAGGTAGCATGATCCAAATTCTTTTCTGTTTGCTGTTATGGTAACCAAAATCTGAGTTCCAGTTTATCTCCACATCAGTAAAAATTTAATGAATCTTCTACTTATTTGATGGTGCAGATTATGGTTAAACTCTTCGATATTACAGAGGAAGAGACTATGAACCAACCAATAGATTAGATTTTTGTTCACCAAGGATTGGGAATCCAATTCCATGACTTTCTGTTTATCCTAATAATGTTGAGCAAGAGCTGATCAGCCTTCTGCTATTTTCTCATTGGTTGCATTTAGGGGATAAATAATGATCGTTTTTTGTTCACACTTTTGTTATCAAATTTGAGCCCCAGCAGATCAAATTTATTTTTGGTAGATTTGTCTTTGCCTTTTTCATTGAACTGCAACTACGATGTCCAGTTTGGCAAGTGTACCATCTTGTGGTTAGGCTGTTATGCACTGCTCATATTAGGCAGCATGAAATTTCAATTGTCAATTCTATGTGTTTGAGACATTCTAGATAATTATAAATCTTGTAATAAGTAATTTTTTTGTTAAATCTAATAAGTTCTTGAACACTACTTATACAATAGGCATTGTCAAATTTGTTTGGATATCAAAAGTTGAGAAAATTTGTTTGGATATCAAAAGTTGAGATGCAAATTCTTTTCTTTGCCTCTACATCACCATTTTTTTTTGTATAGTTTCTTTTATTTTGCTACTTCATGCATCAGAGTTAATGAATTGTATTATTTCTTCATATTGATGCAAAAATTAAAAAAAATTGATCTGCTGACTTTACCGTTAAAACTTTGTAGCTAAAATATTATCTTATACTTAGTGCTAGAATGACATGTTTAACTCTGACAATCCTAGGTTGGATTTACAAATGCTGGGGAGGTTTTGGCAATATATCTCCAACTTTACAACAATGCAGGGAATTTATTGGACTTGTCTTCTGTAGTCCTTGAGCGTGCTATGTTTCATTTTGACAATGTTTACAATGTTCCAAATATGAGAATTATAGGGAATGTTTGTTATACCAATTTTCCAAGTAATACAACCTTCAGGGGATTTGGAGGTCCTCAGGGAATGCTTATCACAGAAAATTGGATTCAACGGATTGCTATGGAGCTTAAAAAAAACTCAGTTCAAAACCAGGGGTCAATCCCCTATTCCTTCAAATTCCCTGGGATCAATCTTTAGCCGTTTATAATAAGAAAACTCAGTTCAGAACCAAAACTATTTCTTGGATATTAGTCCAGAGTTCAGACTAGGATTATAATCATGTTCCTGGAATAGGAATCCAAGCATTTAACACTTAAAGCAAGGTCCCTCAGTCTCGATTACACTTTCTAGTCCATCCTTATCTATGACACATAGCATTGACATAGATAATCACATACACACAAAATTAGCATGTTGCATTGTTAGCTCCAGATAATTACCATCTAGCATTTTATTATGTCCCTATTTATTTATTTATTTTTGTTCTTGTTAGTGAATGTGCAATTATGATAATATTATTTGACAATATTTATTTAAAAAATTAGGTTGCTAGTGGTGGCATTGATGACGATATTAAGAATTATGTTAGTGGCGGTAGTGATGTCAATGGAGCAAAAAATAATGACAATATTGCAACTCAGGTAACCATATTGATATGAGGAATATTGTGGTTTCTTTTGCATGATAGAATCTCTCTTATTACTAATAACCTGTTTTGTTATAAAAATATATTTGGGAACATTAATAATTTTTTATTGTTATACAGGAAAAATTGAAGAATGTGAATTGTGGAGATGTCAGTGTTAATACTAAATGTAAGCTGCTTCATTGGTCTGGTGATGGAGTTGTTGCAGAAGGTCGAATTGCATCCACAGATCCAAAAGCAAAAGTGCATCACGTTCCTCTTGGTGGATCTTGTTGGAAAGTTTGGATTGATAGAGTTTTGCTGGAGAAAGTGGATCTAATTCGACCCAATGATGAAATGTATTTTCTTGAGGATGCAATAGGAAGTACAGTCGCTTGGTTCTTTAAGTGTATAGTTTTGTGTGACTGATATAAATTTTGTATCACTGGTTAAATTGTTTATGTGACTAAGTGAATATTTATTTTGTAGGAAATAAATTATGTAAGTGAATTTATGTTATTAATTTGAATTGTTTTCTGTGACTAAGTGAATAATTAGTACATTAGCTATTTAAGTGTGGTGGTGATGATTATTTATGGTATCATAATTGTTTTAGTTTTGATTTTATAATCGTGTGTATGTGATGTTAAAAATGAGTATAGTATTTGTATGTGATATTATAATTGTGTGGTATTTGCGGATTGAATTATAATTATTTGAGTTTTTATATTACAATACTGCACTTAACCGCAGCACGCGACCACGCATTGCAAATGCACTTAATCGCAGCATGTGATCGTGCGCTGCAAATGCACTTAACCACAGCACATGATCATGCGCTGCGAATGCACTTAATCGCAGCGTCCGATCACGCGCTGCGAATGCACTTAACCGCAACGCGCGATCGCGCGCTGCGAATGCACTTAAGTGCAGCGTGCGATCGAGCGCTGTGAATGCACTTAACCACAACACATGATCGCACGCTGCGAATGCACTTAACCGCAGCATGCGACGCTGCGCAAATGCACTTAATCAGAAGCGCAAGCGATTGTGCTGCGAATGCGACTTATAGCAGCGACGCAATCGCTACACGCGAATGCGATCGCAAGATCGCGAATGTCTTATGACTTTCAACAGCTTGCATTGTGTAGCATGCGATGTGCGCTGCAGATAGCATATTTGCACGCTGCGGAAAGTCAAATTTGTTATAGTGGATTGTGCTTTCTATTGCATCCTTAAGAAAAAAATATTTCTTCATTTGGTCAAATCAAGTCCACCTTCTCCACAAAAACTCTATCAACCCAAACTTTCTAATAAGATCCACCAAAAGGAACCTGATACACTTTTGTTTTTGGATTTATTGATGCAATTCGACCTTCTGTAACAACTCCATCAACAGACCAATGAAACAATTTATATTTAGCATTATCATTATATTTCCATAATTCACATTCTTTAGTTTTGGTTATATAATAATAAACAGTTAATAGTGATACCAAACATATTTGTATAATAAAGCATACTATTTGTAATAAGAGAAAGTAAAACATAAAATTTGATTTTTACATAACTATATTCACATTGAGTTTATTCCATTAAAATTAAATATATTTTGGCACAACATTATTCAATGTCAAGATAGTTACCTGAGTTGCAACATTAATATTTTTTCTTCCACCATTCATAGTGATATCGGCAACAACATAATTTCGAATACCGCTACACTACAACAAAAATGGAAAATAGCGACGAACTTATTTCGTCGCTAATACCAAAAATTTGCCGCTAAATACATTTTATGATGAAATAATTTTGTCGCTAGAGTCATCGTAATAAACTTGTTGCAAAGACAAATTAGTGACGAATTAAGGCTTTTTCGTCGTTAAAATTACCGACAAAATAAAAAATGTCGCTAAAAATAAAACTTTCGACCCAAAATCTAGAATGTCGGAAAGAGGAAAATCACCGATATTAGCGAAGAAATATCACAAATTCGTCGCCAATCATTAGTCGAGCGATGCAAATAAAGCAGTCGACTGTCTATTTTTTTGGCCCTCCACAGAATCAGGAGAGACTCGACTAGCGACTCGACTGACATGTTAACAACAAAAATACTCCTTTCATCGCTAAATATTAGTCGACTGTCTATTTTTTGGTCAGGCACAGAATCGGGAGACCCTCGACTGACGACTCGACTGGAGACTTATTTGCGACGAAATATATAAATTTCGTCACTAATGTCCTGCAGCAGGTGAGCGCGTCAACTGGCGCCTCGACTGATACACCAAACTTTAGCGACGAAATTAGTAATTTCGTCATTAAACCTCAAATTTTTGATGTCGTATATCGATGGTTTGCGATGAAATGGGAAAAAATCGTCGTTAACCATGAAAATACAGATTTCCAGAATTCAATTGCACTACAAAAATAAGAGTATTTGGCGACGAATTTTGCAATGAATTTTGGAAAAAAATTCATTGCAAAAATTTTTTGCAACGAAAAATTTTTCGTTGCAAATAATTCGCCGCAAAATTTTGCAAGGAAAAAAAAATTCGTTGTCAAATTGCAATGAATAAAATTTTCATTGCAAAATGTTTCGTCACCAATTTAGCGACGAAAATAATTATTCGTCACCAAATTTGGCGACGAATATATTTTTCATCGCCAAATTTGGCGACGGAAAAAATTAAATTCGTCGCTAAAGTTTAATAAACATATTTCCACGAATAAAATTCAATTTGGTGATGAAAAAAAATTCATTGCAAAATTTTCAAGATCAGTCGATTGACAAATATAATCAGTCGACTGAATATACGACCAGCTTGACTGATCGGTCGGCTACCAAAGGTTCTGTAATGTGCTACAGTAATGGCAGTCGACTGGTCATTTTCATCAGTCGATTGTCAAGTGAATAGTTGACTGCTCAATCGGCTACGAAACGTTTTGTACGATGCTACAGTACCATCAGTCGACTGATGATGAAAATCTATTTTGTCGACGTATTTTTCATGTATCAGTCGACTGATGGTTTACATCAATCGACTGATACATCAATTTTTGCAACGAAAATAATTTTTTCATTGTAAATCTGGAAAATTAAAAAATATATATTTTAATATATTATAATTTTTTCCTTGTTTTACCGCAAACACATATAACAATATAAATAAATTTAGACATCAAACTTTAATACTGAATTAATATATATATAACAAACCTAAACAAACTTACAATACATATATATTGTATGTAATAAGTCAAATAACATTTAAATACAATAAATAAATTCAAAGATAACCACCATCATCACCATCATTATCAAAAACACACATCATCATTGTCATTATGATAGAGATCGGGAGGAGGAGCAGATCCAAAAGGAGGAAGTTAATTTGAACTAGACGTTAATTAAAGATGCTGCATAATGAACATTTGTTGCATTCGAAATTCGTTCATCTATTCATTTAAGTCATTTACTTGCTTAGCGTTTTCTCTTGATTCAGTTACCTTCTGTGCTAGTAACTCCCTCAAATGATTAACCTCTTCGGTTAATTGATTTATTTGTGCTTTTGATACCAGGGAGGATGAAGAAGAAGCACTAAGGACTCTATAGGATCGACTCAAAGAACCAAGTCCAATTATTCTTTCACTTTTCAGCCCTCCAGTTGCTTCGAGCCATAAATTTATATTGCTAACAGAAGGCTCAGATTCGACTACATCATTGCTTGCACTCGAATTTCTCTGTGAAAGTTCATTGTATTTCTCCTATTGTGAAAGAAAAAAATTAAATACTAAAATAAGAATTTAAAATTTTAAAATTACAAACCTTTATTGTTCTAGTTCTTTCCCCACTCCACGTCTTATCTTTCTTTTGGAATGTACGAGTGAAAGTGTCTATAAATAATGGCTCACTCCTCGTCTCCTGGTCCTAAACAAACAGTTAAAATTTATAAATTAGTGAGTATTAGATTACAAAATTATAATTTGAAATAACTCACCAATCAATGTCTATGCTCATCGATATTTATTGATCCTCCCGCATACGTGGCGGACATAACATCGGAATTACAATGCTGATTTTGCTTATTCTGCTCACTCCTCCATTTGTATTCTTAGATCCCAATGTGCAATAATTTTATTTCAATTCTCCTTGGTTATATAGTGTGATTTTTTATTTCTAGTTTTTGCATCATTGAGTATGTTTCTGATATGATCGCCACACTTTTTCTTAAAAATCCTCCTAATCTCTAGTGTTTCACTCTCCTCCCAAGTAAATACCCGATGTAGTAGAGAAAAATTAAATTGATTATATTAAATGTAATTTTATATACAAAATAATTTAAATAAGTTACCTTGAATTCATTCCACTACAAAAATTTTATTTCTTTCGGCGTGCTCATATAAGTCATAGAAGTTTTGCCCCAATGGTTATTCACTATTTTATTCACCTCGTGAATAACATGTACAGAATTTGTAAATCTAACATAAAATAAAAATAAATCTTGTTAGATACTTATAAAAATACATATCATATTAAAAATTAAACATAGATAATCTAAAACTTGAATACTTACGAATCTCCGTACGAAGATATCAACTCTCTCGTATCTTCCCTCTCAACGAGTGATTATTATACCGGGGAAGATATATTAGCAGGTATCTACTAAGAACCAGAAGATCCTGTAGCTGAAGAAGAGGTGGAGGACACATTTCCTACAAGAGCATCAAAATGTGTAGGGGATGAAGCAGATGAAGATTGTGATCTTCCATCGCTACTCCGTCTATACCTGCCACGTCGAAAATAACAATAATAATTATTAGAAGAATATTACAGTAAAAAAAATTACATTTGTATATCAAATTTATAATATGAACAATATGAAAAAATTATCATATTCATAGCAACTGGATGACCTACAAAAAAAAGTTGATTAATATATCAAATATATAAAATTTCGAATTAGACAGTAAATTAAAACATAATTGGTACTCAATAAAAGTTACCCACAATTAGAAATCGAAGTCCGCATTATAATTTTCATCCTGGTCACGTGTCTATTCATCATCGTCTTCGTCATCATCATCATAATTGTCATCCTCATCCTCATCCTCATAATTAAATTCCTCATCTTCATCCTCATTCAGTTCACTTGCATCAACGACTACTACTACGCCGCTGGGGTCTTGTAATATTGAAATATTATATTCTTAGATATGAAATGTATTGACAACTTCATCTTGTTGATATGCTATGTCTTCCCAATGTTCCTCAATTTTATTATGTGCTTTTGCTTTACAAACAACTCACTAATCACTTTTGTCTCGTCTCAGACTAGGATATGAAGCATAAAATACTTGAATCACTTGCTGTGTTAACACAAATGTTCACACCTCTTGTATATTTTTTTTTGTAATTAATTTCAACCAAATTAAATTGTGGATACACCCTCATGCCTTTGATAGGGTCAAACCAATGACACATAAATAAAATAACTCGCAAATCTGAGTCTGGGTATGCTATCTCTAAAATTTCATCTAGCAAGCCGTAAAATTCATTCCTTGCACCTCCATCATTAGATGAATGAACACAAACTCTACTATTCATTGTAGTTTTCCCAGTTCCATAATCTTGAGTATGAAAATTATATCCGTTTATGAGATATATCATCCAAGTTTTCACCATTGAGTTTGGACCCCATCACAGATGTTTTACTAGGTCTTGCTCAATGTGAGTGTGATTATCAAGAACCTAAAGTCAAATAAATATGTGTTAAAGTCAAGATTTATCAAATTTATTATCATAGACTACTTACATATTTTTTGAACCATTGTGCAAATTCTTCATCGCAGAAACGATCAAACTCATGCTTCAGAAGCTCAGAATATAGAGTTTGGAAAATCCTACTATAAAATTAAATATAACACGAATAATAATTTACGATATATGAAATATATAATATAACATTTATATACTCACTTGAAGTACTACGTTACTTCTGGACAGTTCAGTAAAATATATGTGTGGGTTGCTCGCCACTCCTGACCAATTAAGTATCTACTTGTACAAGATCCACTTGGTCGACCAAGGTAGTTAAAAATTGAGAATGCCCTTAAATTTAGATCAACGGCACCCTCATCGTTTCTTCCTGCATTCTGACTCTTGCATTGAACGTGAGGTTCAAAATAATATGATGCAAAAGTTATAACTTCCTCCACAATATATGCATTAACAATAGAAGCTTCAACATGAGCCTTATTTTTCATTTTTTTTTTCAAGTGATAGAGGAATTTAAGAGTAATACAATAAAATGTATTAGAAAATAAATTATATTAAATTTGATCAAATGAAATAACAATGATAAAAAAAGCAAAAAATTCACCTTTCAAACGGATACATCCATCGAAATTGAATAGGACTTCCGACTTTAGCCTCATATGGTAAGTGAACCAAAAGATGTTCCATGTAATCAAAAAATGTTAGTGGAAATATTCTTTCTAAGTTACACAAAATGACCATAATGTCTCTCTCTAATGTCTCCATGTGTGAATGACTCAATACTGTCGAGATCATGAAGGAAAATGCTTAATTCCGTAATTGCACCCCAGATAAAATTTGGTAACAGTTCCTTCAAAGCAATAAGAATTAGTCTTTCCATGAATATATGACATTCATGACTTTTCAAACCAATCAATTTGCATTCCTTCAAATCAATGCATCTGCTAAGATTAGAGACATAATCATCAGGAAATCTCAATGATTTCAACCATTCACAAACAATCCGTCTCTGATCCTTATTCAATGTATAAACTGCTTTCGATTTTGGTCCTCTACTATTTTCATCAACATCAAGGGCAGGTCATTTACAGATGACACGTATATTTTTTCTTGCATTCAGATTGTCTTTTATTTTTCTAGTAATATTCATCACCGTATTTATCAGATTATCAAAAATATTCTTCTCAATATGCATTAAATCAAGATTGTGATGAATTAAATTACTTTGACAATATGGTAAATTCCAAAATATACTCCGTTTAGTCCATTTATGCATAATTCATAGTCATATGTTGTAACATTTGATTCTTTAATAACAGATGGAAAGTTAAGCACTCTATGCCATAAAAATTGACCGGTGAATGTCAATGGTGGAGGTGTTCTTTCAATTCTATTCTTAGTGAATTCTTCATTATTTCTTCTAAATTTATGATTTGGCGGTAAAAATTATTTATGAATATCAAAATAACTCGATTTCTTTCCGTGTTTCAATCTAAATGACTTTGATCTCTCCATACATATTGGACATCCTAAAATCCTCACGGTACTCCAGCCCGATAACATCTCATAAGCAGGAAAATCATTTATGATTCAAAGAAGCGCAACTCTCATTGTGAACATTTGATTAGTATGAATATCATATGTAGAAACACCCTCGTCCCATAGTTGGTTCAGCTCAGAAATTAACGGTTGCATGTAAACATCTATTAATTTCTTCAGATTATGAGGGCCAGGCACAATCAATGTTAAAAATATATAAGGTGTTTTCATATACATACCAAGTGGAAGATTATACGGAGTTACGATAATTGGCCAGCAAGAATAAGTTATTCCTGATCTGCCAAATAGAGCAAATCCATCAGCACATAGACCTAACCTGATGTTTCGAGTCTCATTCGCAAACTTAGGATATGTTCTATCAAAATTTTCCACACATCTGCATCTGATGGATGACACATTAGCCCATCCTCTGTTTCATGATTTGCATGCCAAGTCATGTGTTCAGCAGTGACCTTTGATGCATAAAGCCTTTGCAATCTAGGAGTTAAAGGCAAATAGAATATTTGTTTGAATGATTTAAATCGCTTATTACGATTCGATCTCATGGTACTCTTTTACTTACATTGACTACAGAATTTACAAATCTCTAGATCTGCATTATCTCCCCAATATAGCATTCAACCATCTCTGTAAATATAAATTCTTTGCACCGGAAGACCTAAATCTTTCACAAGTTTTTTCATACTGTAAAAATCGTTCGGCATTATATGATCATGCGACAATACTTCTACAATAACTTGAAAAAAATCATTAAAATAATTTTTGGATATTTTATGCTCATCTTTAACATTCAACAATCTTACGACGAAAGATAATTTAGTGTGGCTGTCACAACCAGACCACACGGGTTCATCTGTAGCTCTCAACACTTCTTGAAATTTGAGATATGGCTCATTGTATACATTTTCATGAACACCAGTTACTTCTACCTCCTCCAACGACGTTGAATAACTAGTATACATGTGATCAAATGTTTGAGGATAACTAGAACTTGCAGCGTTTGGTTCGTTATTTAAATTATGACCAACTGCATCAACTATTATCCTCTAGTATGGGTTGAATTGATCATAATATATTTGCTCTTCACTAGCTGTCCTTTGTATGTTTCATCCAACCTCTTCATCGAATATAAACGGTTCACCATGATAAGTCCAATTATAATAATTTAGCATAAAACCAAATCTACAAAGATGTTCTCGAACTTTATCACATTGGAAAAATTTACCATTATGATATTTTTTCCACGAACACCTTAATTTATTCCCATCAATAAACTCAACATTGCTATTAGCAAAAGTAAAAAATTATTCCAACCCAATAACGAATTCATCGGTTAAACCACGATGTTCTGGTAAATTCTTTTTATACATCTAACTTCGTTCTCTCTCTATTTATCCTGTTTTCAAATTTATATCAAGGATTAATTTTATTTTTTCCCATATTTCATCCAGATATATTAATCTAACAATAAATTTATACTCGAAATAAATTCTTCTAGTACTAAATGTGATTTTGTGTGATATTTAATTGCAAACTATAATATAATTTTGAACAAATATTATATATTTACAGTAATAAAATTACTTAAAATCAAACATTAATTATATATAATATAAAATAATAATACTACAAATTTATGAATATGCAATATTTATACCTATCATGATGGAAACAATAGATGAGCTCACAGTTGAAGACTTCACAAACACACCGAACACCTTAATGACGAAGTACGACAAACCTATGAAAAATAAAACATTAATTTTGTATTTATATTACACATTATATTGATTTATATAATTTGAATAATATTTTAACTCTATTGTTATGGCGATGAACGACCCAATTTGATTATGCATGCGACGTCTAGAATAAATGCTCCAGTTGGGACGACGATTAACTTCCCAAGTCGCGCCCCCATGCCAAATTCAGCGTGCCGCGTGTCTGAAGCTGCCCGAGCTCTGTCATGCATGAGCTGTGAGCTACACTACCTCGATCTGCGTGAGCTCGCGGTAAATCTTTAAAAAAATTAAATGGTCAAAGAATTAAGAAAATAATCCTAGAAATTTTTCGGGATTTTTAGGGAATTTTTCCAGATTTAAACGGAGTCCGTACGAGATTTTTACGGGGATAAAATAAATAGGCTTTAGAGGGGTCTATTTAAAGGGGATAAATACACGATGAAAACCTAATTATCTATTTCCCTTTTACTTTTTTTTTTCCCCGCTGCGACTTCCTTTTTCGGCAGTTCCTTCACGCGCCGAAGCTATCTCTTCTTTCTCGTTCTCTTCTCACGCGCGACTCACCGACGCTGATCCCTAACGTTCCTCTTTCGATTCCCTACGCCGCCCGACGCCCTTCTTTCCGAGCCGGCCTTGCCGACTTGCTGTCCGAGAGCCCGACCGTCCCTCTGCAAGCGCCGGCAAATGCAGCCTTCTTTTTTTTTCTCTCTCGCGGCTGAGACTTCGGTCGTCGCCTTCTCCGCAGCAGCCGGCGCCGCCTTCCTGGTGCCCAGGTCGTCTGCTCCTTCGCCATAGGACCGCCCAAGCCTCCTCTTCCCCATCACGCCTGCAGCCACCGGACCGCCGTCGTTTTTTCCCTTTCGCCGTGATTTCTGGCCGGGGGTTCGCCGTAGCAAGAGTTAGGGCAGCGGTAGATTCGTTTCTCCAGTGAACCAAGCAGCTGGGAGGTTTTAATCGCAGGTATATTTTGAGTTATCTGCTGTTGGACGGTGGTTTGATTTGGTGGATTTGACATTGTGTTCTGTTGGTGGAGGATTATTAGGGGTTGTAACGAAGGTATGGTGGGGTGTGTGTTGTTGTGCGGCTGTTAGCCGGAGTGGTGGTCCATTTGGGTTGAATTTGGGGTTTTTGGTTGGCTGCGATTGGGTTGGTGTCGGCTGTACGACTATATAGGTATGTTAAGTGAGCGAGGAGTGGTTTAGAATGGGTTATTCGGTTGATCGGTATTGTATTCGGAGGATATGGGATGGTTGGGTGATGTTGTTTGATCTTGAGGATTTTTGTAGGTGATGAATTAGGTTAGGTGATTAGGAATTAATTGGGTAAATTTGTTGGTACAATTATTGGATAAATTAAAAGCATTAAATTTTATTTATTTGCCTTAAGTTGTTAAAATACGGGTTAATTCAGGTTTAATTGATTAATTAACTTATCATTAATTAATCAAAATTTTTATCAATTGATTTAGTGGGCTAAATTAATTGTATGGATATTTGTGGACAAGGAAAATTGGAAATAGTTTGGGCTAATTGGGTTATAAAGGAAATCGATTAAGTATTCGATTTATCGTTGAATTGTATTTTTTGTGCTTAACTATAGTTATGCTATATGCAGGTTTGGGTCACAAGGCAGGTCCCCAGTCGTGACGATTTGGTTCTTTTTGCGGATATATATTCAGGCGGGTATTTTGACTTATCTTTTAGATATAGTCATTGTTGATATGCTAGTTAGGATAACTTACAATAATTTTTCATGTTTATATGCCTGGTATGCTTTTGGTGCCTATTTGATACATGCATGTGATAGGATATGATTATATTTCTCTGTTTGATTTGGATCATAGTACTTGGATTAGGGATATGTACATACTGATTATACATATTATTCGGATAGGTATTTTGAGTAGGATTTACATGCTTTAGTATCATGCACCATTTTTGCACGGGTTCCATTATTGTTGAGCCCGGCCCGATTACATGGCTCGCACACATCGCCACTCATGGGTTAGTGGTACATCGAGGGTGTGTGCGATTGCTCTCATGCTCACCGTCCGCTCATGGGTAGCGATGAGGCAGCGTGGTAGCGGGCAGGGATCCCTCCTCTGGTCTATGACACCGGGAGATGAGAGCTTAGCTCCCCCACTCTGTTTGGGGCAGGAGGATAGGTGTACTCCGACAGCATCCTGTCCACTCGGTCACTCAGGAGCAGTGATGACAGAGTGCACATTTGTCATAGCCCTACCCACTCGGCTTCACCATTGCGTGTGAGGCGGCTGACTGGCGTCAGGGGTGACCATGTCATTGGCACGACATGCACTTTGCACAGATTGCATTTGTATTGTGTTTGCTGCATTTTTATTGATGCCTTGGATGTTCATATGATTGTCATGCATACAGGATATGTTGGTGCAATCGGCCCAGGTCATGATTGACCATACTCGAGTTTGACTCGAGTGATGTTTTGATGTTTGACATAGGATGTTTGACAAAGTGGTTTGACATTGATGTTGGATATTGATGTCGGTTAATATGTTGGGGAGATTGTTGGAGCAATCGACCCAGGTTATAATTGACTAGACTCGAGTTTGACTCGAGGGAGACTTTGATGGTTGACTAGGGTTGACCATGTGATTAAGGGAAAGTCCAAGTCATGGGTACTTGGCATGGAAAGTCCAAGTGGGACACTTGGCATTTGGGAAAGTCCAAGTCATGGGTACTTGGCATGGAAAGTCCAAGTGGGACACTTGACATTTAGGAAAGTCCAAGTCTTGAGTACTTGGCAAAAGGAAAAGTCCAAGCATGGGTCTTGGCATGGAAAGTCCAACATGGGTTGGCAAGGGAAAGTCCAAGCTTGAGTCTTGGCATTTGAGAAGTCCAAGGGGATGGATATTGGCAGCGTAAAGTCCAAGCGGAGTCTTGACGGCGTAAGTCCAATGTGCCTTGGCGGTGTAGACACCGTTAGCATGACATAGCCGAGTGAAGCACCTGGAGGCTAGCACGATGGATGAACAAGTCATGGATGACTTGGAGGGATCCGAGAGGCGTGAGGCTGATGGAGGTGGCTAGAAGGCTTAGGTCTAGGCTAAGGGTGGTCTAGCAAGTATGGGGGTACCATACTTGGGTTAAAACCTCATTTTTGAGGTTGGCAGTCGACTGACATTATGGCCGGTTCGACTGCCGTGAGTTGACTTGAGTTCGACTGCCGTTTAAGAGCTGGAATTGCTCTGGCAGATCACATTGGAGCAGATCCGCTAAGGGACGATAATGATCGCCACCGAGTGTCGAGCGAGACGCTCGTAGTCGATCGGCGCGACACGGGCGCCGGGCCGATCGCCAATGTTGGCAATGATCGCCAAGAGTCCCGTTGGAATTTTTCCAGCGTGGATAGAGTCGTTGTCTCACATAGATGTTGGCAATGATCGGGTGACTTATGACAATGATCGCCAAAGTAAAATCTAGCCCGATGGAGGATAAAAGCAGCTGTTCGTGGAAGGCTCTAAGAAGGGGTTTTCTTTGGCGATTTGAAGGGGAATTGTTGGTGCTCTTCCAGTCCTTCAAGGCTAGTCCAAGGCAACCAAAGATCAAGCAACCTAAGTGCTCTTGTAAAGTAGTTTTCTTTACTTGCATTGTATTTCACTATTGTATTTGCTTGTATCTACTTAGATTATTGTTGTAATCTTTTGTACGAGGTTTCTCCACCTCTGACTTGTGTCGAGAAGGAGTATTTGTGATTAGTGAGTGTGTGTGCATCACTAAGGCTCTTTGGAGCTCGATCCGTGGAGTATGAACCGTTCGGTTCCGAACCACGTTATATCTTTGTGTCCGTGGTTGTTTCATTTCGTGTTATTGTTTTATTATCATTATTCCGCTGCGCTAACATGATTTGTAGAGATGATCACGATCAAATTCCATCTACGTACGGTCACGTCGCTATTCACCCCCCCTCTAGCGGGCGCACAGGTCCCAACAAGTGGTATCAGAGCGAGGCCGCTCTTCTAAGTCTAACAACGAAGGGAGCAAGCTAGAGGGTAAAAGATGGAAGTTCAAGGACAATTGGGATGAGATATCAACACACCTATCCCATATACCTTCTATGGACAAGAAGGTTTTAGACAATGGAAGGCAAGGATCGAAGATTTCTTAATGATGTGGGACTTCGAAGAATGATCCATTTTGATGGATGGATTTGAATGTCCAAGAGGACCAAGAGGTGGATTCTTCAAAAAGAAGAGATGGACCGAAGAGCAAGTTCAAGCATCCGAGAAAAATGATAAGGTGATAAAATTTTTAATTGATTTAATGCCTAACAATATCTTGTGTATGTTAGGTAATTATATAGATGCTAAAGAGTTATGAAGTCAAGTGGCAAAGCTCCATGAAAACTCATCATCAGTCCAAGAAGAAGAAGAAGAAGAAGAGTGCTCACCCTCTCAAGCTCAAGAAAGTACACCGTCATCCCAAGAGCTTGAGGATTCAGTTGATAGGGAATCAACATCCGGATCGGAAGAAGTGGAAGAAGCATCCACTTCCGGATCGGAGAAGGAAGTAGAAGAGGTGGAAGAAGCATCCACTTCTATGATTGAGGGGGAGAGGCCATCTACACCGGAGCCGGAACAAAATAAAGAAGATGCCTCAACCTCCGGTCAAGATGAAGAAGTTTCAATTCCAACACCTACCACCACCATAGGTAACTCAAACATATCAATTTGTAATAAAAATCATATCATATGTTTTGAGTGTAGGGAAACCGGGCACTATAAGAGCAAGTGCCCAAAGAGAGTAAGAAAAGCTCCATCGGCGCCAAAGATCAAGGATATCGGTTCCCCAAATATCAAGAGAAAGGAGCATATCATATGCTTCAAGTGCAACTCAAAGGGGCACTATAGAAGCCAATGCCCTAGGGGGAGCAAAAAGACCCAAGAAGAAGCATCACAAGTAGGGGGAGCTAAGGCTAACCCTAAGGTATATTTTAGTAATGCTCTTTTTAATTCTTATAGTCAAAAGCATGCTAGGAATAATTTCAATAGTCTTGCTATTTATCATAAAGAGCATGCTAGAAGTAAGGAATTTTGTTTAGGAGCTAAGAGAGTCCATGTAGGAAATAAGGAAAAATTTGGGACTAATGTCCCTAGAAAAACCTTACCTAAGAAATATATTAGAAAAATACAAGAACACTTAGGTTTTAACCCTAAATGGACTAGGCATATTCCTAGAAAGGACAATGCCCATGGTTTAAATCAAAACTCAAAAATTGGGTAATTAGAAAAGGAAAATCAAGTCTTGAGGTCAAGACTTGAAAAACTAGAAAAGACCCTTAGGAATATACAAAACCAATTTAAAGGGTCAAATGATCAAAAGTCTAGGTCCAAATCTCAAAGTCAACACTTAGGACCTAAGAGTCAAAAGTCAACCAAGGGCAAGCAAGGTTTGAGTCACAAACCTAAGCCTAAGGTGGCTTATCATAGTGTTCCATTTGACTATGGAACACAAACTAGGTCTAGGAAGACCAAGGTCAATAGGGAAGTCATCCCTAAGGTTGACTAAAGGTTGTGCCTAGTGGCTAGGGTTTCTAGGAAACCTAGGGTGACCACTAAGAAGGTTGCAAGGGGAGTTACCCCTAGAGTCAACCTAGGTAAAACCCAAATGACCAAGGCTAACAAGCCTAGGAGAGTCATTAGGAAGGTATCTAGGGAGGTTATCCCTAAGGAATACCTAATTAACCCTAGGAGCTCAAATTGGTTTTGAATTCCTAAGAGCGTGATTGATTCATGCTAGATGGGATTAGGGTGTGCCAACCTTGATTGGATGGGTAGTTAACTCAACCATGGTAAAGGTGACACTTTAGGATATTTTCAAGATTATGGTTACCTTGGAAATAGATTTGAATTAATATCCTAAAAGATTTTAGGATGTGCCAATGCATTTTTGAAATTAAGAAAAATCAATTAAATTGACACAATTTAGGTTTAGAGGTTAGTGTGTCATTTTGGGTTTTTGGCACACTAGGGAGATTAATGATAATATGACAAAATATATCTAATTATATCAAATGACAATTAATATTAAAATTTAGGTATTACTATACCTATATATTTTATATGTCATGCTTTGTTTGCCATATAACATGCCATGACATCATGTTTATTTTAATCATTTTATATGTCATGTTCATGTTTAGGATTAAGGTTTCAAATGTCATGTGTTTTTAGATTTCATATTATGTCATGACATCATGATTATGAGCATGTGTCTATCTATATCATCTCTAAATGCCATAATCATTCATGAATTTAAGACAATTTGGTTGAAATTGATTTAAGGACTATGGCATGACTTGAAGTCCCAGTTATAAGGGAATCAAGTAGGGTTACCTTAGAGAATACATGAAACCCTAGATTAGGATGAACAAAACCCACATCTCATATTAAATTGATATGTATGTGTATTTTATACACCCTAGATACATGTGAGATGCTAGGATATGAGTTAAGTTCAAGGTGCATAGGTTTTGCATCTAGATGAACTCAAACTCATCTTATATGATTAGTGGATCATTGGGAAAGCTTGTGTACAAGTCATGTACATAGAACCCAAGGAATATGATCCAAAATAAGGTTTTGAAAACATTTTAAAATCACTTTGAAAAACCTTGGTGAAGTCTATCTCTTGATAGCAATCACTATTGATGAGATTGATACAAAGTGAGCTTAAACTTTAAAGATTTTAGTCACTTTTGGATTTTGTATCAATTTCGCTATTTTATGAGTAAAATATTTTTCAAACATTTTTCACCCATTGTATTGGTCATATGTATTATACGTATCAAATTTCGTGATTTTTTGATATACGTATAATTAGTTATGATTTTCTGAATCTCGATTCTGATAGCTGAAATTTGGAAATTTCGACTATCGATCGCCTTATATAGTGGCGATCGGTGATAAGGGTGGTAATCGATCGATTCTTGTGAGTCATTGTCAGTCGATTTCGGGTTAACAAGGTTTGTTTAGCCCGTGTTCAGCTATGGTAAAGGTTCCTAATCACTCCTAACCCTAGGATATGCTTTGGGAAGCATTATAAAGGGTGAAAATCCATTGGATATGGATTAGGAGAAGTGTTAGGTCAAAGTATCAAATTTAGGGTGAGTGAAAGTTCTATGTTGAACTTAGAACCTTAATTCTGATGGTTTAGCATTCCTATTGGCTTAGGAACTTCCCAAGGACATTGTTGGTGCAATGGTCAAGGGGGAGCAAGCCTTTAGGGGGAGTTATCCATCTTGGGATGATGGATGTGTTTCTCTTCTTGAAGGGGGAGAAATTATTGGGAGAGTCATCAATTGGGAAAATTGATGGGATTTTAAAAGACCCAATTTGAAAATTGGGAGAGAGTATAGGATTGCCTCTCTTGAGTGATATGGAACTTATCACTAGGAAGATAGTAGGCATCCTAGGTATTTTTGGATCAAGGGGGAGATTGTAAGATCTCATTGGGACATGAGACATTGACCTCCTTGGAGAGATAACCTTTTTGATGTATGTCAAAAAGGGGGAGAAGATTAAATTACCAATTTGGATAATTGGTAAGGGAATTTGAGTTAGGGGCCTAACTCAAGATTTGTTTTTGACAAACATCAAAAAGTGAGAGATTGTTGGTGCAATCGGCCCAGGTCACGATTGACCATACTCGAGTTTGACTCGAGTGATGTTTTGATGTTTGACATAGGATGTTTGACAAAGTGGTTTGACATTGATGTTGGACATTGATGTCGGTTAATATGTTGGGGAGATTGTTCGAGCAATCGACCCAGGTTATAATTGACTAGACTCAAGTTTGACTCGAGGGAGACTTTGATGGTTGACTAGGGTTGACCATGTGATTAAGGGAAAGTCCAAGTCATGGGTACTTGGCATGGAATGTCCAAGTGGGACACTTGACATTTGGGAAAGTCCAAGTCATGGGTACTTAGCATGGAAAATCCAAGTGGGACACTTGGCATTTGGGAAAGTCCAAGTCTTGAGTACTTGGCACAAGGAAAAGTCCAAGCATGGGTCTTGGCATGGAAAGTCCAACATGGGTTGGCAAGGGAAAGTCCAAGCTTGAGTCTTGGCATTTGAGAAGTCCAAGGGGATGGATATTAGCGGCGTAAAGTCCAAGCGGAGTCTTGGCGGCATAAGTCCAATGTGCCTTGGCGGGGTAGACACCGTTAGCATGACATAGCCGAGGGAAGCACCTGGAGGCTAGCGCGATGGATGAACAAGTCATGGATGACTTGGAGGGATCCGAGAGGCGTGAGGCTGATGGAGGTGGCTAGAAGGCTTAGGTCTAGGCTAAGGGTGGTCTAGCAAGTATGGGGGCACCATACTTGGGTTAAGTGAGTCGACGAGTTCTGATCCATCGAGCAATGATCGATGTCGATGCGGCTGATCGCTGGGACGCAGCCGATCGCCACCGAGTGTCGAGCATGACGCCCGTAGCCGATCGGGCGCCGATTGACGGCGCCGGCAATGATCGGCCAATGTTGGCAGTCGACTGCCAAGAGTCCTGTTGGAATTTTTCCAGCGTGGATAGAGCCGTTATCTCACAGCTACAGTATTGGAAGTCGACTGCCAGGCGGAAATCCAGCCCGATGGAGGATAAAAGCAGTTGTTCGTGGAAGGCTCTAAGAAGGGGTTTTCTTGGGCGATTTGAAGGGGAATTGTTGGTGCTCTTCCAGTCCTTTAAGGCTAGTCCAAGGCAACCAAAGATCAAGCAACCTAAGTGCTCTTGTAAAGTAGTTTTCTTTACTTGCATTGTATTTCACTATTGTATTTGCTTGTATCTACTTAGATTATTGTTGTAATCTTTTGTACGAGGTTTCTCCATCTCCGACTTGTGTCGAGAAGGAGTATTTGTGATTAGTGAGTGCGTGTGCATCACTAGGGCTCTTTGGAGCTCGATCCGTGGAGTAGGAACCGTTCGGTTCCGAACCACATTATATCTTTGTGTCCGTGGTTGTTTCATTTTGTGTTATTATTTTATTATCATTATTCCGCTGCGCTAACACGATTTGTAGAGACGATCACGATCAAATTCCATCTACGTACGGTTACGTCGCTATTCACCCCCCCTCTAGCGGGCGCACAGGTCCCAACAGGATATATATTTATATATATGGTGAGGACTTTATTGCTTCTAGTCAGGCACATGCTCCTATATCAGGGTAGGAGATTCAGGTAAGTACAGTCCTTTTGTATTTCTTGCTTGCATACCCTATTTATGTGAGACTGTACTGGCATGATTTTTATTATTAGCTATACCTTACTTTGCATATTACTATACCCGCTGAGTTCTTTGAACTTACCCCGTTGATTTATATCTATTTCAGGATGAAGCTGTCAAGAGAGTGCAGCTGCCGGACCCCACTCGTCGTAAATGTCTGATTTGGATATTTGTTTTATGGTATTTGGATTTTGATTAGAGACATGTTTAGGATTGGTGGTTGATATTTGTATTCGTGGATTTTTGGTGTCCTTTTGAACTTTTATTCGGTTTTGTTTGATTAGTTTTGGTGAATATTCCTGCCCAGATGGCAGAAGGGGTAAGTATAGTTGTGATAGATATTATGCATTTATTTTGGTCAATGGCCAGAGGCCTATTTTATTAACTGCGTGTGAGTTTGGATTCCGGTCGTGTTGATCGATGTATTGTGGCCGTGTAGGCCTTGTATGTAAATCGGGATTGTTACCCGTACAGGGGAGATGCTGCCGGATTTTCGTCTGGCGGGGTCTCCTTCGGAGCGTAATAATTTATTTGGTATCAGAGCGCCTAGGTTTTCGAGTTCCTAGGAGTTTTTGGATTTTTCGGAGTTCGCCATGTTTTGGCAGGTTTTGAGAGGTAATCTGGAAATTTTGGATTTGGTATGGATTTCCGATGATTTTTATGTTTCGGAAATTCGAGGATTTTTGACAAGATCAATATGGGGTTTTGGCGGCGACGGGACCTTTCCTGACGGTGAAATAGGTATGATGATTAATTTGATATGTTTTTATTTGTGGTAATATCTGTATTCATTTCACATATATGAGACGAGGTGGGCGTGCTCCTGCGCCGAGATGCAGTGCGGGGCGGCCACGACAGAGGACCTTGAGATCTTTGGCGACTGACTTGCCAGAGAGAGCTACTGAGGACGAGCTTGTTGATCAGGGTCAGGTTCCACATGGTGCTGCGGGAGTCGTGGATCCTCAGTCCTCGGCGGTTCCTCCTCCAGAGATACCCGCTTCTGGAGTATCCGATGTACCAGTGGGAGACCTTGCTGCTACACACCAGACACCCCCGCCAGTAGGACCTGCTACTACAGACCCAACAGGCCCATCAGTTGAGCCGGTCGACCCTCACTCAGTATCGGCCCCTACTTATCCTACTGATGTAGCTGCGGCACGAGCTCGGATTCCAGGATTAGCGAAGTCGATGAAAAGCCGGTTCACTTTATTCAGCGGAGAGACTGATCCGAGTGTAGCTCAGTCTTGGATCGAGACGATGGAGCGTACCTTCTACTATATGGTCTGCTCCGAGTGGGAGAAGGCAGAGTTGGCGGCCTTCCATTTACGAGGCGAGGCCGAGATTTGGTGGGATATGCAGCGCTCGATTATCGGCGAGCAGCAGGTTACCTGGGCGAGATTTAGAGAGGCCTTTGAGAGTCAGTATTTCCCACGGGCATATCAGATGATGCGACGTCAGGATTTTATGAGTCTACGACAGAATAATCGCTCAGTGATGGAGTATAATACAAAATTTAATCGGTTAGCCAGGTTTTGTCCAGAATTAGTTGCTGAGGATAGGTCACGGATGATGCAGTTTGTTCAGGGACTAGATGGGCATCTACAGGTCAAGATGGCAGGATTTGGTAGTTCTTCCTACCGAGAGGCATTGGACAGAGCTTTGTTGATCGAGTCGGCTCAACAGAGGGTCAATACTGACAGGAAGAGGAAACAGACTGAAAGAACCACAGGTCAGACCAGAGCCACACACTCGGACAACGACAAAGTGGTCCACCGAGTCAAAGTCATTCTGGGGCATCTAGCCGGCCTCAGAAATCAGGACGATCTTCAGCTGGGCCCTCCCGGTCTTCTCAGCAGAGCCGGAGGCTGCCCACTACCCATTGTACTCGTTGTGGATCGAGAGAGCATATCATCTCAGCCTACACCTTGGGACAGTTAGTTTGCTATTATTAATTGTTCGTTGAAGGCTCGGCCGGGGTTTCTATTCGGGAGGACCGTTGCGTCGATCTAGGACTCGAAGAGAGTCGAGCGGCGGACCTTGCGCAGCGCCCGCGAGGCAGCTCCCTGCGAGGAGTCGCCTATGGCATACATAGACGAGTATACGGTGCCGTCTGTCACGAGGTTGATTTGAGACCGCAGACACGGATGCATTCCCGGCCACTGCAGACCATGCGCGATAGAGCTCTGATCACGGTGTAGCCTTCGCCACTAGTTCAGATCACCAACCGCCGTGCATGCCCGATCGCTGCTATACCAGCCTTCTTATCAGCCTACATATCCGCCTTCATATCAGTCGCAGGTCCAGACACAACCACCTCTGGCAGTGATACCACCTCCACCTCCACCGGAGACTGGGCGGATTCATGCAATTACCAGAGAGGATGCGCAGCGAGCCAACGAATCCGTATTTCGCGGTACGGTTTCACTTTATGCATGTTCAGCTATTATGCTAGTTGATATTGGTAGTTCGCATTTGTTTATTTATCGTACGTTTATGAGAGAGATTGGTAGATTACCTACTAGTAGATCACAGAGATTAGTCGTCTCCCTACCATCTGGCGATACATTGGACGTTACCCAGGAGGTCCGAGGTTGTCCCTTAGATTTTGGTAATATCATTCTTACTGTAGATTTATTGGTACTGGACATAGTCGAGTTCGACATTATCCTTGGCATGGATTGGCTGTCAGCATATCATGCCACGCGATTGATCGCAGACGAGGGTGGTCACATTCCGACCTCCGAACCAACCCTCATGGGATTTCACTGGCATCCAGGATGACGGTATAGCGACCATTTCTGCGATTCAGGCTCAGAAGCTTTTATTGCACGGTTGCCAGGGTTTTCTATTATCGATGATCAATGTAGAAGACAGTGGTGACTCTCAGATCGCAGACATCCCTATTGTCCGGGAGTATCCAGATGTCTTTCCAGAGGAGTTATCGGGACTGCCTTCCAGAAGACAAGTGGAGTTCATGATCGAGTTAATACCAGGGACGTCGCCGACATCGAAAGCTCCTTATCGTATGACCCCGAGAGAGTTGGACGAATTAAAGGTTCAGCTCCAGGAACTTTTGGACAGAGGCTTTATTCGCCCTAGTGTATCACCCTGGGGTTCTCCGGTTCTCTTCGTGAAGAAGAAAGATGGTTCGATGAGACTGTGCATCGACTACATGCAGTTGAACGCTGTCACTATCAAAAATAAATATCCCCTGCCATGTATTGAGGACTTGTTTGATCATCTCAGAGGTACCTCAGTCTATTCTAAGATTGATCTACGGTCCGGATATCATCAATTAAGGGTTAGAGATTCTGACATTCAGAAGACAACGTTCCGTACCAGATATGGATGAGTTTTTGGTAATGCCATTTGAGCTTACCAATGCTCCAGCGGTATTCATGGATTTGATGAACCGTGAATTTATGGATTTCCTAGATCGGTTCGTCATTGTTTTTATCGATGACATTCTGGTCTATTCTCGTTCCGAGGAGGAACACGCGCAGCATCTTCATCTTGTTCTAGATAGGCTCCGACAGAAGCAACTATATGCGAAGTTCAATAAGTGCGTGTTTTGGATACACCCAGTCGGTTTTCTGGGACATGTGGTTTCGAGTAGAGGTATTTCAGTTGACCCCCAAAAGATCGAGGCTGTCACCAGTTGGGAGCAACCAAAATCAGTTCAGGAGATTCGCATTTTCCTAGGCTTGGCCGGTTATTACAAACGGTTTGTTGAGGGTTTCTCGAGCATTGCTATGCCATTGACATGCCTTACCAGGAAGGGCGTGAAGTTCACGTGGACAGACGCGTGCGAGACTAGTTTTCAGCAGTTGAAGAGGAGATTGGTGTCAACACCGATTCTGGTATTGCCATCAGGAGACGATGGTTTCGTTCTTTATACAGATGCGTCTCTACAGGGTTTAGGCGCAGTATTGATGCAGCACGGCAGGGTAGTCTCTTATGCTTCTCGACAGTTGAAGGATCATGAGAAAAACTACCCAGTTCATGATTTATAGTTTGCCGCTATTATCTATGCCTTGCAGATTTGGAGGCATCATTTATATGGTATTACGTTTGAGATTCTTACTGATCATAAGAGTCTCAAATATCTGCATTCTGTGAAGAACTCAATCTCCGACAGAGGAGATGGATGGAGTTCCTGAAGGATTATGACTGTACCATCAGCTACCACCCAGGGAAAGCCAATGTGGTTGCCGATGCACTTAGCCGAAAGTCCCGAGGGACTTTAGCTTCCTTCCGAGTTTTGGTCACGGATTTGATTCAGGGTTTCTCTGAGTTGAGCCTTGAGGAGCAGGGACCGACAGAGCGGTGGCGCTCGGTTACCATGGTTGCTCAGTCGTCTATCCGGACGAAAGTCCGGGAGGCTCAGGCCAGTGATCAACATTTACAGTTCATTGGTAGTCAGATAACTTCTGGACAGCAGACTGAGTTCAACTGCGATGATGAGGGTATTATATATTTCCGAGGTAGATTATGCGTACCTCAGCCTCACCCGGTTATGGAGGAGTTACTACAGGAGGCTCATCGCTCTCGATTTGCGATCTATCCAGGCGGAACCCGCATGTATCGAGATTTAAAACGGTTGTATTGGTAGAACGGTATGAAGAAGGACATCGCGAATTTTGTAGCTAGATGTCTGATTTGTCAGCAGGTAAAGGCTGAGCACCAGAGACCAGCTAGATTACTTCAGAGGATTCCTATTCCTGAGTGGAAGTGGGATCACATTACCATGGATTTTGTGATGGGTTTGCCTAGGACACGTCAAGGCCATGACGCGATTTGGGTAGTCGTAGACCGACTAACCAAATCCGCGCACTTCTTAGCGATTCGGAAGAAAGACTCTCTAGATCGTTTGGTAGAGCTATATTATCGGGAGATCATCAGATTGCATGGTGTTCCTTTGAGCATTATATCAGATAGAGATCCCCGGTTCACGTCTAGGTTCTGGCAGAGTCTGCAGCAGGCTTTAGGCGCACAACTTCGATTTATACTGCATTCCTTCCACAGACAGATGGACAGTCTGAGCGGACCATTCAGACACTAGAGGATTTGCTGAGGTCCTGTGTTATAGATTTCGGAGGCAACTGGGAGGATCATTTGTCGTTAGTGGAATTCGCCTACAATAACAGTTATTATTCGACTATCCAAATGGCCCCATATGAGGCATTGTATGGTAGACCGTGTCGTACACCCACCCTCTGGGAGTAGGTTGGGGAGGCCCAGTTGCTAGGACCCCAGAGAGCTCAGCATGAGGCAGAGTTGGTCCGTACTATCAGACGTAGGATGGCAGAGGCGCAGGATTGCCAGAAGAGTTATGCAGATAGTAGACGGAGACCTTTGGAGTTCTCTGTTGGTGATCATGTATTCTTGCGAGTTTCACCCACGAAAGGGGTGAAGAGATTTGGACTCCGTGGTAAGCTAGCTCCTAGATATATTGGTCCGTTTGAGATTTTGGAGAGGATCGGAGCAGTTGCTTATCGTCTAGCGCTGCCACCATCTTTGACGAGTATTCATGATGTGTTCCATGTGTCCATGAAGTATGTGCCAGACTCTACACATATTCTGTCAGATGTGTCAGGTTCCATTCAACCTGATGCTACTTACGCAGAGGTTCCGGTACGAATTTTGGATTTCAAGGAACGACAGTTGCGGAATAAGATTGTGCGACTTGTCAAGGTCGGGTGGAGTCACCACACCGACGAGGAGGCTACTTGGGAGCTCGAGGAAAAGATCAGAGCTCAATACCCCCACTTGTTTACTTAAGGTACGTGAGGTATATTATTAGTACTTATAGTATTTCTTACTCGTTGTGCATCTGAGTAGGAAATTTGGGGACTAAACTTTTATTAGTGGGGGAGAATGTTAAATACTGAAAAATTTAAAAAAAATATAAATTAAATGGTCAAAGAATTAAGAAAATAATCCTGGAAATTTTTCGGGATTTTTAGGAATTTTTTCGAAATTTTTCTGGATTTAAACGGAGTCCGTACGAGATTTTACGGGGATAAAATAAATAGGCTTTAGAGGGGTCTATTTAAAGGGGATAAATACATGATGAAAACCTAATTATCTATTTTCCTTTTACTTTTTTTCCCCGCTGCGACTTCCTCCTTCGGCAGTTCCTTCACGCGCCGAAGCTATCTCTTCTTCCTCGTTCTCTTTTCACCCGCGACTCATCGACGCTGATCCCTAACGTTCCTCTTTCGATTCCCTACGCCTCCCGACGCCCTTCTTTCTGAGCCGACCTTGCCGACTTGCTGTCCGAGAGCCCGGCCGTCCCTCTGCAAGCGCCGGCAAACGCGGCCTGAAGGTGGATGCTTCGGAGGCTCATTGGCTCCCATGTCCCCGGATTAAAATTTTCACTAATGAAAGAATTAATCCGGATGGGATGAGCTTCCTTAGCACAACCATTTCGTCGTCGTGCTAACAACTTGAGTGGTCGCTTGAACAAACTAGTTGTTCAAGCAACACAACTCTTCTAGTTGGTTAGCCGCGGAAGAGACGACGGACGGATCGCCGATTTTTGTGTCTTCGGGGTCCATGATTATACAATATATTTACTAATTCACACATGCATAATCAAAACATAAAAGAACATGCTCAGATCTGTAAATAAAGTTAAAATAACTTTATACCTCACGATATTCTACCGTATGTCCTATCCTTCTCGTGGACGACGTGTGGACGAAGATCCTCCACGAGTAGAAGCCTTCTAGATCGCTTTCTTCTCTACCTTGTCCGTTGCGAACAAAGAGAAGAACTTACAAATACCTATCCTTTCTAGAACCGGCAACCAAATTAGGGAATTTGGTGCAACCGCCGGCCAAGGATCAAATGGATGAAGCGCCGGCCAACTTGAAGAAGGGTTGCTGCCGGCCACCAAAGAGAAAGGGAGGAAGATGAACTCCGACCACCAATGGAGGGAGAACCGCCGGCCAAGGAAGAAGGTAGAGGCCTCTAGGATGGGCACCGGCCAAGTGTTGATGGAGGAGGATGGGCGTCGGCAATCAACTAGAAGGAAGAAGTTGCCGCCCACTTTGAATTACTCCAAAACCCTAGCCGCCCAAAAACCCTAGCCGCCCACTTTTGGATGAGCCAAAACCCTAATTCCTCAATCTTTTTTTGCCGCCCAACCTAAGCCTCTTTTTATAGAATTA
This sequence comes from Wurfbainia villosa, assembly GCA_025175895.1. Lineage (NCBI taxonomy): Eukaryota > Viridiplantae > Streptophyta > Magnoliopsida > Zingiberales > Zingiberaceae > Wurfbainia > Wurfbainia villosa. The sequence goes on along the minus strand of CM045992.1, from coordinate 37,573,020 downwards.
GGCTTAAGCCTCCTTTAATCTCCACCGTCGGATCTAGGGATTTAATCTCCACCGCCGGATCTAGGGTTTTATCCCAACCGTTGGATCTAGGGTTTCATCCCAACCGTCGGATCTAAGATTTCATCCCAACCGTCGGATCTAGGGTTTCATCCCAACCATCGGATCTAGGGTTTTATCCCAACCGTCGGATCTAGGGATTTAATCCTAACCGTCGATTCTAGGGTTTCATCCTAACCATCGGATCTTAGAAATTTAATCCCAACCGTTGGTTCTAGGGTTTCATCCTAACCATCGGATCTAGGGATTTAATCCTAACCGTTGGTTCTAGGTTTTGTTTTACATTCTTGGATCTAGACTTCACAAGGATTATATTAGGCTACGATAGGGACCATAAGGAGGAGTTGGGTCTTGGCTACCCGATGGATCGGAACCACACTAACTTGATCCATCAATGATGTTCCATTCCACTAGAGGATCATCATTGAACTACCTCACCAACCCCCATAAATCAATATGGGCTCCATATATTATTTGTACATTAATCTCCCCGTGTTTAAGATATCGAATGTCCGTCAATTAATTGATTTACTGACCATCAATTAATTAACATCTAATTCCTCGAGTAGTACCACTCAACCTTATCATCATGTTGACTAAGTCAACCAGCTGGGTTTACATAATGAACCTTATGAGCTCCTCAATGGGACATCATCAACCTAATATATAGGACACGATTTCCTCCTATAATCAACGGCACACCATGTAAATAATATTATTTTCCAACTTACCGGGCATATTGATTTAATCCATCTAAATCTCACCCTCTGATAAATCGAAGAAATAAATACTAAGTACATGTGCCCGTTATTATATCGGAATTAAGAGCATGCACAACATAATATCCGAGGTCCGATTCAATTATGTAGTCAGTACTAAATTGAATCACCTCTATGTCGGTCCTGCTCAATACACCTAAGTGTACTAGTGTAACTCTATGTTCAAGACAAAACAATACTAAGCTACACTACAACCATGCCAATGGTTTGTCCAAAACCATCTTGGTTGTGAGCCTCTACTTATATTTTACAAGGGACTGATAACATGATCTTCTGTGCCACACCAAGCACCATGTTATCTACAATGTAAATATTATACAATATGCACACATATAATAAATATATAAAATGCAAACAATGATCATGTGATTCTTATTTCAAAATAAAATGTTCATACAAAAAGAGCTAGGCTTTCAGTATACATTCCAACAATCTCCCACTTATACTAAAAGACTATGCCGTCATCACTCTGCCATACATCTGATCCCCATGTCCTCCATATGCCTATCAAACGCTTTCGCTGGAAGAGCCTTAGTGAATGGATCCGCCAGGTTATCCTCTGATGCAATCTTGGCGACATCAACTTCTCCTCGCTTTACGATCTCTCGTATAAGGTGGTACTTGCGCTCTATGTGTTTACTCGCCTTATGGGTTCGTGGTTCCTTCGAGTTTGCAACTGCACCACTATTATCACAATAAATTGTGATAGTTCTGGGCAAACCAAGAATCACATCCAAGTCCATCAAGAAGTTCCTGAGCCATACAGCTTCCTTGGCTGCCTCAGAGGCTGCCACATACTCAGCTTCCATGGTAGAGTCCGTCACGCATTTCTGCTTGACACTCCTCCATACTATGGCTCCACCTCCAAAAGTAAACACAAACCCCGAGGTAGACTTACTCTTGTCCCTATCTGATTGGAAATCCGAATCCGTGTAACCCACAGGGACTAATTGATCTGCCCAGAAACCAAAGATATAATCCCTAGTCCTTCTCGTACTTCAATATATGCTTTACCGCACCCAATGTCCCCGTCTCAGATTACTCGATATTCGCTAACCATGCCTACGATGCAGTGTATATCCTGGCCTCATACATAAGATATAGCATACATAAGGCTTCCATCACAAGCATAAGGAACCGCCTTCATGTCCTCTATCTCCTTTGATGTTTTGGGACACATCTCTTTAGATAAAGAAACTCCATGCCTAAAAGGTAGAAAACCTTTCTTGGAGTTCTGCATGCTAAAACGAGCAAGGATAGTATCAATGTATGAAGCTTGAGACAAGCACAACATCCTTTTCTTGCGATCCCTTATAAGTTTGATCCCAAAGATGTGTCTCACTTCTCCCAAGTCCTTCATATCAAACTGTTTGGACAACCATACCCTTACATCTGATAACACTTTGATATTGTTGCCAACTAACAAAATGTCATCTACGTATAGTACAAGAAACACCACTACGCTTCGCTACATCTCTTGTATACACAAGGCTCATCCGACTTTGAATAAATCCATATGACCGGATTACCTCATCAAAGCGATGTTCCAAGATCTAGAAGCTTGCTTCAATCCATAAATGGACCGATTAAGCTTACATACAAGATGCTCTTTGCCTTTAGCAATGAATCCTCTAGTTGCCGCATATAGATGTTCTCCTCAAGACTTCAAGGAAAGCCGCTCTCGACATCCATCCACAAATCTCATAATCCATATGAGCATATAGATAAGAGAATCCAATAGACTTAAGCATAGCTACCAACGAAAAGGTCTCCTCATAATCGATAATTCCCTCTTCCGAGTATACCCTTTCGCAACAAGCCTAGCTTCAAGTCTCAACCTTCCGCCTACTCCTCTCTTTCTCTTGTAGATCCACTTGCATCCAATGGTTTTTACACCATCGAGTGGTTCTACTAGCTCTGACTGATTAGAATCCATAGATTCTATCTCTCAATTCATCGCTCTTGCCAAGATAAAGTGATTCTATCTTGGAGTGCCTCGCCATATGTCCAGGATCGTTCATGTTCACTGTGACTAAGTCCAAGACTCTCCCAAAACATGAATCTCTGCTTGTCTAACAACCTCCCACTACGACGAGGTGCCTCCTGTATGCTGCGGACACGCGTGTGCTGACTTGTGGTGTCTCCTCTGTACGGCATGGTAATCAAGCCTGACTTCGCCAACTCCTCAAGAACAATCCTACTCGTGGGCTTGTGGTTCATCACATAGTCCTCCTCTAGAAATCCGCATTCAGACTCACGATCACCTTCCGATCTCTAGGACTATAGAATAAACCACCCTTCATTCCCTTAGGGTAGCCAACAAACAAGCGCATTTCATACGAGATTCCAACTTACCAAAGATCTCCTTCAAAGACATGTGGCCGACTACCCCATATCCAATATGTCTTAGACTAGGCTAGCCACCCACAACTCTGGGAGTAGAGGGCACGACTTAGATGGAACCAAGTTCAGAATGTGTGCCATTGCTTCAGAGCAAACCCCGTAACGAATCGTAACTGTAATAACTCATCATCGATCCGACCATCTCCATAAGAGTCTTATTCCTTCGCCTCCGCCACACACCATTCTCACTGGGTGTGCCAAAAGTGACAATTGGGATTGAATCCCAGCCTCTGATAAGTAACTCCTAAATTCTCCCAAGAGGTACTCGCCACCACGATCAGATCGTAATGTCTTGATACTTTTACCTTGACGGTTCTCCACATCAGCCTTGAATTCTTTGAACTTGTCAAAGCATCAGACTTCATACGCATCAAGTAAATGTATCCATACCTTGAATAATCGCCTATATAAAAGAGACGGCATTCAAAGCCACCTCTTGCCTGGATAGACATAGGACCACACAAATCAGAATGAACCAATTCTAACACATCTTTGGCTCTATACCCCTTGGCCTTAAAAGGCTTCTTGGTCATTTTACCTTCCAAGCAAGATTCGCAGGTTGGGAGATCCTCCACCACTAATGAACCCAAAGGTCCATCAGCTATCAACCTTTGAATTCTGCTTAGGTTAATATGACCAAGCCTTAGATGCCAAAGATATGTTCGTCTATTCATGAAGGTTCTTTCTCTTATTAGACTTAGAAGATGAGTTATTGATTTCTATATGCATCGTGGGAGTTTTTGGTTCAAGAGTATATAAATTGCCAACCAATGTACTGCATCAGATAATCTCCTATTCCTTTTATAACCACTTTGTCATTAAAAGAAATGTAATATCCATCCATAAACAATTTAGAAATCAAATTAAATTCTTTCTAAAAGTAGGTACATAAAGACAATTTCTTAAAACCAAAACTTTATTCCTATCAAAAGATAAATAAACGCCTCCCTAACGCAATAGCCGCCACCTTCAAGCATTGCCCATGAAGACGGTAATCTCTCCTCACCTAGTCGTCGGGTTTCTAGAACCCCCGCAAAGTATTACAGACATGATCGCTGGCTCTGATTCTACACACCGTGCAATCGTAGAGATAACACCGCTAAACATGTTTCAACAACTAAACAAGAAGATATACCTTTGTTCTTTCGGCGAGGACACCGCCTTCCAATGTCCACCGCTTGCAAGTGAAGCACTTGCCTTCGGCTTCTTCACTCCCGCTGAGGTCCTACTACCACTTTCTTCGCTCCACCATGTTTCTTCTTCTTCTTACCATTCGGTTTATAGGAAGAAACCATCTGAGCGACCATGGCTTGAGCACTGAAAAAAAGCCCTCCACGCCACCGGTTCACAAGCTCCGCCAACGAATACAACCTTTTGTTCATGTTGTAGCCGAGGCGAACCGCCAAAACTCCTAGGTAGAGATCGGAGAATGATATCGACTGGTTTCCCATCGATCTCCTCCTAGGACTTCCATCTCATTAAGATGAGCCATCATCTTGAGAACATGATCCCTAACGGTGTTCCTCGATCATGGAGGTCGCCATTTCTCTCGCCCTAGCCGCCTACTCGATGTCCGAAAAGTTCCTTGAGATCAACATCATGTCATAAGTACATGGCTCGAAGCCGATGTTGAGCAAAGACATTTGACATAGATGCCAAAATGTAACACCGCGCCATCTCATCCGCCTTTAACCCATTTCTTATAACGCTTCTATCTCCTTTTCATCGAGTCATCGGAGGGCTTAGAGGATGACACTCGAAGAGTACAAATTTGTACCTCCGCAGCTAAGACAATATCCGTTTCTTTTCCAATCAATGTAGTTTGGACCAAGAAGTTTGTTTTCTTTTAAAATCACAAAGAAGTGGGTTGAAAGCCATTTGAAAATCCTAAAAATCACAATGATCAAAATATTAGATTTCAAATATTATTGATTCCTCAAAAACAATAAAATTTCGAAATCAACCAACACCTCAAAACACCGAGAATATCGCATGCCACGATAGTGTGGACGTATACGAATTCTGCATTTGTAAGAGGAGGTTTTACCCATTAATTTTATTATCTTGTCAACCTTACTTTTTGACAAATAAAATTAATAGTTGGTTCCTCTTTGGCCCTACAAATAAAAGCAAGTGACTATGGGGAGGATACTTTTAATTTGCATCTAAGTGTGCACCATTACACGATACTAAGGGAATTATTTCGGATTATGTGCCTTACCGATGGGGAAGTACACACGCTCCTTAATAATTTCCTAAAACCATTATTTGACCTAGTGATCCGCAAACAAACCCATCCGATGGGGAGGAAGGCACTCAGAGCCAACGCACAAGTTTGTTGCATCACACGTCAAATTGTAATGGAGGCCGCGAGAATTAATTAAAATGTCCCTCTCCCACTTAGTAAATTAAAATTGAGGAATTTTAAAACATACACAACATGCATATAAAATAAATAAGCAATAAATATGAAAAAAACAGAATTTTTCCAACTATTATGGCATTGTCCTCCAATATGCATCCCGTCGTGTCGCCACCTCGTCCGCTCCATCTTTTCCCGTGCGCAAGTCACCAAAGAGTTCCGAGCCGAGATAAAATATTTTAATTTACATCCATCGATCCTATACTCCACGAAGGAGTGTACAAATCATCTAGATCGAAAGTAAACTAAAATGAGCGGCTAAACAATGCCGTATTTAATTACAAAAATTAAATACTAATCTAGCCTCGTCAACCCCGAGGATTCAAATAATAAATTTTTACACACATCCATTCACATACACACACATGGCCATAATAGTCGGATCTTATGCCTGCAACCAAAGAGTTAAACTACGCATATCCTACTATTATCCGACATATCTAATATATGAAATATGCATAAAAATTAACCGAATCCAAAACACACAAAACCGGAAACCTTGGCTCTGATACCATTTGAAGGTGGATGCTTCGGAGACTCATTGGCTCCCATGTCCCCAGATTAAAATTTTCACTAATGAAAGAATTAATCCGGATGGGATGAGCTTCCTTAGCACAACCATTTCGTCGTCGTGCTAACAACTTGAGTGGTCGCTTGAACAAACTAGTTGTTCAAGCAACACAACTCTTCTAGTTGGTTAGCCGCAGAAGAGACGACGGACGGATCGCCGGTTTTTGTGTTTTTCTTCGGGGTCCATGATTATACAATATATTTACTAATTCACACATGCATAATCAAAACATAAAAGAACATGCTCAGATATGTAAATAAAGTTAAAATAACTTTATACCTCACGATCTTCTACCGTATGTCCTATCCTTCTCGTGGACGACGTGTGGACGAAGATCCTCCACGAGTAGAAGCCTTCTAGATCGCTTTCTTCTCTACCTTGTCCACTGCAAACAAAGAGAAGAACTTACAAATACCTATCCTTTCTAGAACCGGCAACCAAATTAGGGAATTTGGTGCAACCGCCGGCCAAGGATCAAATGGATGAAGCGCCGGCCAACTTGAAGAAGGGTTGCCGCCGGCCACCAAAGAGAAAGGGAGGAAGATGAACTCCGGCAACCAATGGAGGGAGAACCGCCGGCCAAGGAAGAAGATAAAGGCCTCTAGGATGGGCGTCGGTCAAGTGTTGATGGAGGAGGATGGGCGCCGACAATCAACTAGAAGGAAGAAGTTGCCGCCCACTTTGAATTACTCCAAAACCCTAGCCGCCCAAAAACCCTAGCCGCCCACTTTTGGATGAGCCAAAACCCTAATTCCTCAATCTTTTTTTGCCGCCCAACCTAAGCCTCTATTTATAGAATTAGGCTTAAGTCTCCTTTAATCTCCACCTTCAGATCTAGGGATTTAATCTCCACCGTCGGATCTAGGGTTTTATCCCAACCATTGGATCTAGGGTTTCATCCCAACCATCGGATCTAAGATTTCATCCCAACCGTCGGATCTAGGGTTTCATCCCAACCGTCGGATCTAGGGTTTTATCCCAACCGTCGGATCTAGGGATTTAATCCTAACCGTCGATTCTAGGGTTTCATCCTAACCATCGGATCTTAGGGATTTAATCCCAACCGTTGGTTCTAGGGTTTCATCCTAACCATCGGATCTAGGGATTTAATCCTAACCGTTGGTTCTAGGTTTTGTTTTACATTCTTGGATCTAGACTTTACAAGGATTATATTAGGCTACGATAGGGACCATAAGGAGGAGTTGGGTCTTGGCCACCCGATGGATCGGAACCTCACTAACTTGATCCATCAATGATGTTCCATTCCACTAGAGGATCATCATTGAACTACCTCACCAACCCCCATAAATCAATATGGGCTTCATATATTATTTGTACATTAATCTCCCCGTGTTTAAGATATCGAATGTCCGTCAATTAATTGATTTACTGACCATCAATTAATTAACATCTAATTCCTCGAGTAGTACCACTCAACCTTATCATCATGTTGACTAAGTCAACCAGCTGGGTTTACATGATGAACCTTATGAGCTCCTCAAGGGGACATCATCAACCTAATATATATGACACGATTTCCTCCTATAATCAACGGCACACCATATAAATAATATTATTTCCCAACTTACCGGGCATATTGATTTAATCCATCTAAATCTCACCCTCTGGTAAATCGAAGAAATAAATACTAAGTACATGTGCCCGTTATTATATCGAGATTAAGAGCATGCACAACATAATATCCGAGGTCCGATTCAATTATGTAGTCAGTACTAAATTGAATCACCTCTATGTCGGTCCTGCTCAATACACCTAAGTGTACTAGTGTAACTCTATGTTCAAGACAAAACAATACCAAGCTACACTACAACCATGCCAATGGTTTGTCCAAAACCATCTTGGTTGTGAGCCTCTACTTATATTTTACAAGGGACTGATAACATGATCTTCTGTGCCACACCAAGCACCATGTTATCTACAATGTAAAATATTAGAAAATATGCACACATATAATAAATATATAAAGTGCAAACAATGATCATGTGATTCTTATTTCAAAATAAAATGTTCATACAAAAAGAGCTAGACTTTCAGTATACATTCCAACACGGCCTTCTTTTTTTTTTCTCTCTCGCGGCTGAGACTTCGGTCGTCGCCTTCTCCGCAGCAGCCGGCGCCGCCTTCCCAGTGCCTAGGTCGTCTGCTCCTTCGCCATAGGACCGCCCGAGCCTCCTCTTCCCCATCACGCCTGCAGCCACCGGACCGCCGTCGTTTTTTCCCTTTCGCCGTGATTTCTGGCCGGGGGTTCGCCGTAGCAAGAGTTAGGGCAGCGACAGATTCGTTTCTCCAGTGAACCAAGCGGCTGGGAGGTTTTAATTGCAGGTATATTTTGAGTTATCTGTTGTTGGACGATGGTTTGATTTGGTGGATTTGACACTGTGTTTTGTTGGTGGAGGATTTTTAGGGGTTGTAACGAATGTATGGTGGGGTGTGTGTTGTTGTGAGGCTGTTAACCGGAGTGGTGGTCCATTTGGGTTGAATTTGGGGTTTTTGGTTGGCTGCGATTGGGTTGGTGTCGGCTGTACGACTATATAGGTATGTTAATTGAGCGAGGAGTGGTTTAGAATGGGTTATTCGGTTGATCGGTATTGTATTAGGAGGATATGGGATGGTTGGGTGATGTTGTTTGATCTTGAGGATTTTTGTAGGTGATGAATTAGGTTAGGTGATTAGGAATTAATTGGGTAAATTTGTTGGTACAATTATTGGATAAATTAAAAGCCATTAAATTTTATTTATTTGGCTTAGGTTGTTAAAATGCGGGTTAATCCAGGTTTAATTGATTAATTAGCTTATCATTAATTAATCAAAATTTTTATCAATTGATTTAGTGGGATAAATTAATTGTATGGATATTTGTGGACAAGGAAAATTGGAAATAGTTTGGGTTAATTAGGTTATAAAGGAAATCGATTAAGTATTCAATTTGTCGTTGAATTGTATTTTTTGTGCTTAACTATAGTTATGCTATATGCAAGTTTGGGTCACGAGGCAGGTCTCCAGTCGTGACAATTTGGTTCTTTTTGCGGATATATATTCAGGCGGGTATTTTGACTTATCTTTTAGATATAGTCATTGTTGATATGCTAGTTAGGATAGCTTATAATAATTTTTCATGTTTATATGCCTGGTATGCTTTTGGTGCCTACTTGATACATGCATGTGATATGATATGATTATATTTCCCTGTTTGATTTGGATCATAGTACTTGGATTAGGGATATGTACATACTGATTGTACATATTATTCGGATAGGTATTTTGAGTAGGATTTACATACTTTAGTATCATGCACCTTTTTTGCATGATTGCATGCTGGCTGGACGGGGTTCCATTATTGTTGAGCCCGCAACCAGTTACATGGCCTGCACACACTGTCACTCATGGGTTAGTGGTACATCAGGAGGGTGTGTGCAGTTGCTCTGTCAGGCTCCGCTGTTCCGCTCATGGGTAGCGATGAGGCAGCGTGGTAGCGAGCAGGGATCCCTCCTCTGGTCTATGACACCGGGAGATGAGAGCTTAGCTCCCCCACTCTGTTTGGGGCAGGAGGATAGGTGTACTCCGACAACATCCTATCCACTCGGTCACTCAGGAGCAGTGATGGCAGAGTGGACAGTTGTCATAGCCCTACCCACTCGGCTTCACCATCGCGTGTGAGGCGGCTGACTGGCATCAGGGGTGACCATGTCATTGGCACGGCATGCACTTTGCACAGATTGCATTTGTATTGTGTTTGCTGCATTTTTATTGATGTCTTGGATGTGCATATGATTGTCATGCATACATGATACATATTTATATATATGGTGAAGACTTTATTGCTTCTAGTCAAGCACATGCTCCTATATCAGGGTAGGAGATTCTGGTAAGTACAATCCTTTTGTATTTCTTGCTTGCATACCCTATTTATGTAAGACTGTACTGACATGATTTTTATTGTTAGCAATACCTTACTTTGCATATCTACTATACCCGCTGAGTTCTTTGAACTTACCCCGTTGATTTATATCTATTTCAGGATGAAGCTGTCAGGAGAGTGCAGCTGCCGGACCCCACTCGTCGTAAATGTCTGATTTGGATATTTGTTTTATGGTATTTGGATTTTGATTAGAGACATGTTTAGGATTGGTGGTTGATATTTGTATTCGTGGATTTTTGGTGTCCTTTTGGACTTTTATTCGGTTTTTCTGGATTAGTTTTGGTGAGTATTCCTGCCCAGATGATAGAAGGGGTAAGTATAGTTGTGATAGATATTATGCATTTATTTTAGTCAATGGCCAGAGGCCTATTTTATTAACTGCGTGTGAGTTTGGATTCCGGTCGTGTTGACCGATGTATTGTGGTCGTGTAGGCCTTGTATGTAAATCGGGATTGTCACCCGTACAGGGGAGATGCTGCCGGATTTTCGTCTGGCGGGGTCTCCTTCGGGGCGTGACAACTTGTCGCGCGAGCTCGGCGTGGCTGCCATGAGCTCACATGGTAGCGTCGTCGCTGCTTCGGCGACGGTGACGGAAGACAGGGAGGAAGGGGAGGAAGACGGTGAGGGGAGAAATCGTACTGGATCGGGATCAGGGGAAGCGTCGTCGTGAGATTCGATTGAGGAAAGGAAGGAGGGAATAATTAGGAGAAAATTGGCGATGAATCCTATTTTGTTGCTAAATTTGTCGAAAAATTAGTGACGAATACTAGATTCGTCGCCAAATTGGCGACGAAATTTATTTTTCGTCCCCAAATTGGCGACCAATTTATTTTTCGTCGCTAATTTAGCAACGAATATTATATTCGTCGCAAAAATTATAATTCCCACCCTGGCAAAATAATTGAAATTTTTCATCAAAAATATTTTGTTGCCAAATTTGATGGGAAATTTCCAACGAATTCATGAATTCATTGCTAATTTTGGGAATGAATTTTAGATTCATTGCTAATTTGCAATGAAAAAAATTTTGTTGCAAAATTTGCAACGAATTCATGGATTCATTGCAAATTTTTGCAACGAAAATTTAATTCGTTGCAGAATTTGCAACGAATTTTGAATTCGTTGTAAATTGGTGACGAAAAATCATTTTCATCATAAATTTGCAACGAATTTTGCGACAAAAATTAATTGTTGGAAATTTAAATAATTTTACAACAAAAAATTTTTGTTGGAAATTTCATTACTAATTTGCGACAAAATTTAAAATTCGTCACAAATTTTGTTGCAGATTTGCAACAAATTTTTTTCGTTGCCAAATTTCGTCGCTAATTTGATGTTTTTTTATAGTGTTAATTTGTATTCGAAATTCTGTAATACAATATCAACCACAATTTAACTTAACAATATACAACTCAAACAATACAACCAACATATACATTTAAAAACAACTAACATAACATCGAATTTAAAGTCCAAATCAACCAATTTCACAAATTCCTAGTATTCAAATGCAAAAACATTCAAATTCACAATTTCAGTAGCTTAAAATATAAATGTTACAAACTCTAAGATGGAGGAGGAGGTGGAGCTGAAGATGATGTTGGGGCAATCGACCCAGGTCACGAATGACTAGACTCGAGTTTGACTCGAGTAGTGTTTTGAAGTTTGACATTGATGTTTAACAATGATGTCTGACAATGTATTGGGGAGATTGTTGGAACAATCAACCCAAGTCATATTTGATGTTTGACGATGGTTTGACCATTGTCATGGGAGAAGTCCAAGTCTTGTGTACTTGGCATGAAAAGTCCAAGCATGGGTCTTGGCAAGGGAAAGTCCAAGCTTGAGTCTTAGCAATTGAGAAGTCCAACATGGGTTGGCAAGGAAAGTCCAACATGGGTTGGCAAGGGAAAGTCCAACATGGGTTGGCAAGGGAAAGTCCAAGCTTGAGTCTTGGCAATTGAGAAGTCGAAGGGCAATATTGGTGGCTTAAAGTCCAAGCGGAGTCTTGGCAGCATAAGTATAATGGTTGGCAGCGTAAAGTCCAAGCGAAGTCTTGGCAGCGTAAGCCCAATGTGCCTTGGCGGTGTAGACAACATTAGCATGATAATAGCTGATGGAAGCACCTAAAGGCTAGCGTATGGATGAACAAGTCACGAATGACTTGGAGGGATCCGATAGGCGCGAGGCTGACGAAGGTGACTAGAAGGCTTAGGTCAAAGCTAAGGGTGATCTAGCAAGTATGGGGGCACCATACTTAGGGTTAAAATCTCATGGATGAGGTTATCAGTAGACTGATATTATTGTAGTCGATTGATGGAGTCGACTATAGTTCGACTGCTGGAATTGGCCTAGCAGTCGACTGCCAGCTTTGGATAGTCAACTGATGGCCTGAGCAGTCGACTGATCTTGATATCAGTCGACTGATGGTTAGGTATTCGGGAACAGAAAGTTCCCAAGTTGACTTTTAGGGTTTGACTGTCGAGTGATGACCCGATCAGTTGACTGATGGGCATGATCAGTCGACTGATGGTCTATCCATTGGAACTTATCCAACATGGCTCATGCCATTGTGAGACAACGACTATAGGAGCAGTCGACTGATGGTCCCGATCAGTCGACTACTAGGCGAAAATCAACTCGAATGCACGTTATAAAAGCAGTTCATAGGGAGGATTTTTAGCAAGGTTTCTTGAGGAGTTTTGGAGTGATTTGTTGCTGCAATTCAGGGTCTTCAAGTGCAACTCAAGCAACCAAATAAGCAAACATCAAAAAGAGCATTTGTAAAGTTTTCTTTACATAGATTGTTGTATTCATTTTGTAATTGCTTGTTTACTTCTTGTATTACTTTTGTAATCACTGTAAGAGATTTCTTCACCTTCGACTTGTTATCGAAAAGGAGTTTATTGGATTAGTGGTGTGTGTTTGCATCGCTAGGGCTCTTTCGAGCCCAATCCGTGGAGTAGGAATTGTACGGTTCCGAACCTCATTATATCGCTTGTCGTGTGATTATGTTTGTTCTTTTTGTTTTTGTTATTATCATTATTCCACTGCGCACTAACACAATTTGTAGAAACGAATGAATTCCAATCGAAGACGAATGACGCTATTCACCCCCTCTAGCGGGCGCACAAATCCTTACAATTGGTATTAGAGCGGGTCGCTCTTCACCGACTTCGCATCTGAGGGAAGAAAAGCGCTAGAGGGCACAATGGAGCTCAATGAGAGATTGGGTGATGACGTCAACATTCCACCTTCCTTCGACGCGAAGACTTCGCATATTGGAAAGGTAGGATGATGCATTTTCTAATGTGTGGCTTTGACAATTGGATTAGTGTCTTAGTAGGTTTTGACACTCCAAAAGACGAAGAAGAAAGAAAAATCAAGAAGAAGAATTGAAGCCAAGACTAACTTCGATATTACAACATCAATAATAAAGTAATGGGTATATTGCTTAATGTAATTCCTAATGATATTTTGATCAAGATAGGAGATTGCAAAGATGTCAAGGAGATATGGAACAAATTGGCAAGATTCCATGAAGACCCATCACCGGCTCAAGAGGAGAAGCCCAAAGAAGTAAGTTCATCATCCTCACAAGAAAGTGAGGATTCGGAGGCTGATAGGAAATCAACATCCAGATCGGAATCGGTGGAAGAGGTAGAAGAAATCTCAACCTTTAGGATTGAGGGGGAGAAGAGACCATATACGCTGGAGCCGGAACAAAATTAAGAAGTCATTTCAACCTCCGGAAGAAGTGAAGAATCAACTCCGGCACCGTTCACCACTCCAGGTAACTCAAGCATTTCAGTTAAAATTAAAAATCATATAATTTGCTTTGAGTGTAGGGAAGTCGGGCACTATAAGAGTAAGTGCCCAAAGAAGGTCAAGAAGTCTCAATCGGTGCCAAAAGTCAAGGATGCTGGTTCCCCAACAATTAAAAGCAAGGAACACATCATTTGCTTCAAATATCAACAAAAAAGGCATTATAGGAGTCAATGCCCTAGGGGGAGGAAGAAGACTCAAGAGAGAGCATCACATGTAGGGGGAGCTTCTAAGGCAAACCCTAAGGTATATTTAAATAATGCTCACTCTTTAAGTTATAGGCAAAAGCATGCTAGAAATAATTTTAGCAATCTTGCTATTGTACATGAACAAAAGCATGCTAGAAATAAATTTTATTGCCTAAGAGCTAAAAATATCAACCTTAGAAATATGGAGAAATTTGAGAGTAATATCCCTAAAACAATATTACCTAGAGAGTCTATTAAGAAAATAGAGAACCATCTAAGACTTAATGTTAAGAAAGATCGACATATGCCTAGAATGAACAAATCAAGTCAAAGAAATAATGGACCCACCAAGTTTGAAAAATTAGAATTAGAAAACCAAGCCTTGAGGTCAAGGCTTGAGAAATTAGAGAAGACCCTTAGGAATATACAAGATCAAATTAAAGGGTCAAATGATCAAAAATCTAGGTCAAGGAGTCAAAAACCTAGATTTTAGGAAACAAGAACCATCCAAGGGCAAGTTTAAGCCCAAAAAGATCTATCACAATGTTCCATTCGATTATGGAACTCAAGTTAGGTTTAGGAAAACCAAGGTCAATAGGAAAGTCATCCCTAGGGTTGACCATGGTAAATGCTTAGTGGCTAGGGTTTCAAGGAAACCTAGGCAAGCCACTAAGAAGGTTACAAGGGGAGTCACCCCTAGAGTTAACCTAGGCAAGACTAAAATGACCAAGGCTTCTAAGCCTAGAAGGATTATTAGGAGGGTATCTAGGGAAGTTATCCCTAGCGAATACCTAGTAAACCCAAGGAGCTCCAATAGGTATTGGGTTCCTAGGAGCATGATCGATTCACGCTAGATGAGTTTAGGTGTGCCAACCTTGAATGGATGGGTAGTTAACCTAACCATGGTAAAAGTGACACTTTAGGTCATTTCCAAGGTAATGGGGTACTTTGGAAATAAGAATGATTATAATCCTAAAAGATTTTAGGATGTGCCAATATTATTTAAGAAGTTTGATAAATCAATCAAATTGGCACAACTTAGGTTTAAAGGTCATAGTGTGTCATTTTGGATTTTTGGCACACTTAGTGAATAAATGATAATATGGCAAACTGGTTTTAATGATAACAAATGGCAAGTAATACTAAAATTTAGGTATTATATATTTTATATTTTATTTTCCATGCTTGATTTGCCATATAACATGTCATGACATCATAATCTACTTTTAATAATTTAATATGTCATGATATTACTTAGGATTAAGGTCATGTATGCTTAGATTCCATTTTATGTCATGACATCATTATTATGAGCACATGTTTATTTATATCATCATTAATGCCATAATCATTATTCATTAATAAAAATTAAATTAAGGACAATTGGCATGACTTGAAGTCCCATGTATAAGGGAATCAAGTAGTGTTGCCTTAGAAAAATGCATGAAACCCTAGATTAGGATGAACAAAATCCACATCTCACATTACATTGACATGTATGTGTATTGATACACCCTAAATACATGTGAGATGCTAGAATATGAGTTAAGTTCAAGTGCATAGTTTTTGCATCTAGATGAACTCAAACTCATCTTATATTATTGAGGGATCATTGGGAAAGCTAATGTACAAGTCATGTGCATTGAGCCCAAGGAACATGATCCAATATAATATTTTAAAATCATTTTGAAAAACCTTGGTGAAGTCTATCTTTTAATAGCAATCACCATTAATGATGTTGATACAAAGTGAGCTCAAATATTGAAGTTTTTCTTCACTTTTAAACTTTGTATTAATTTTACTATTTTATGGGTAAATTATTTTTCCAATATTTTTCACTCATTGTATCACTTATAAGTAATGTACATATGAATTTTCACGATTTTTTAAAATACGTAGAATTACTTATGAATTTCCAAAATTCATTTCTGATAATTAAAATTCAGAAATTTCAGTTATCACTTATCAGTCGTGTAATATATCGAAATATATATATATATATATACATATATATAACAAATTAAATAAAAAATTAAAATAATATAATATAATAATAATTTAATTTAATTAAGAGATAAATAAAGTAAATTTATTTATCTATTTTATTTAAATTGAAATTAATTATTTGTTAGTATTTTAGTTAATAATTTCGAGATAAGCTTTTATCAGATTGGACTAAGTCTAATTGACTTTATCTAATAGTAAAGTTGATTGTGTCAAAAGCGAAATTTAGTTATTAAATATTTATTAGAGATTTCGAGATAAAATTTTATTAGACTGGATTAAGTCTAATTATTATTATTAATAATATTGATTAAGTCAATTAAACTTAGGTTATATATAATTAAGCCCTAGATTAATTTTTCCCAAGTTATATTTTCTTTTTCCCGTCCCTGCTCGCGCTTCCCTCGAGTCGGCAACCCACGTCGTCGCCGTCGACTATCCACGCGCGCAACGTCCGCTGCTTGCCGCCTTTGTGCGCCGTCATCACGCACCGCCCACAACGGCGGATTTCGCCACCTCGGGCGGCCTCGCTCGCGACTGAGATTCGCCACCACCCCTTTTGCCGTCCACAATGCCGATTCATCACCACCGCGAGTTGCTGCTGCTTCGCCGCCGTCGCACGCACGCGGTCACCCTCACCTCGCCGACCACAACCAGGATCCGATGACCGTTGATGTCGCCAAGCGCCGGTGAACTCGCTGTCGGAACCTTCGGTAAATAAATTAGGTAATTTAGTGATTAATAGCTTAATTGAATGAGGTTAAGATTAGTAATTATTTTAATTAAACTGGGATTAATTAACGTTTTGCTTTAATTCCATTTTAATCAGATTCATTGAACTAATTAACTTTTGATTTAATTGATTAAATAGTTTAACTAATTGGATTAATTTGAATAATCTATTAATTGAGTTAAAGCAAGATTATGTCCTTAATTAAAGGGGGGTTTAATTAGTTTAATTAATCTAAATTTGGTTTAATTAATTAATTTATCGGTTAATTAACTCAATTACTGTTAATTAATTAATTAGAATTTGTATGATTAATTAATTTGGTTGAATAAAGTGGGAAACATTGATAGGTTAATTAAAACCTTGGCAATTAAATTAACAAAAAGACTCATAATTGATTAGATAATCAACTTAGAGATTAATTGTTACTTGAGTTAATAATGAATTAATTATAACAGAGTCGGAGGCTGAAGCAAATCTTCGGATTGTGAGATAGCTAGGACGTTCGACAGTCAGAGGTGGGTGGATCTTTAACATCTTTAGAATTTAGTGCATGGTTTTATTGGTTATGTGGTTTACTTATGTTATTGCTAGAATTGCTTTGATACTATATTCGCTGAACCCTTGGATTCTAAGTTGTTTGCTCATCATTAACATGTAGTTGCTGATTGATATTACTGTTATATGTGCCTATTTATTGCTGAGATATAAATAGATAGATAGTGCTGGTAGATGCTTACCTATTATTTGTTGGATTGGTTTTATGATTGGACTAGTGAAATAGTATAATTAAGATAAGATTAATTGTTAGAGAATATATAATTTTTCTCCTATCTCGGCTGCCAACTATGTCTCCCATTCGTGGTTGAGAGGGTCTGCAGTAGAGGATTTATAACTTTTCTTCTATCTCGGCTGCTAACTATGTCTTCCATTCGTGGTTGAGAGGGTCTGCAGTAGAGGATTTATAACTTTTCTTCTATCTCGGCTACTAGCTATGTCTCCCATTCGTGGTTGAGAGGGTCTGCAGTAGAGGATTTATAACTTTTCTTCTATCTCGGCTGCTAACTATGTCTCCCATTCGTGGTTGAGAGGGTCTGCAGTAGAGGATTTATAACTTTTCTTCTATCTCGGCTGCTAGCTATGTCTCCCATTTGTGGTTGAGAGGGTTTGTAGTAGAGGATTTATAACTTTTCTTCTATCTCGGCTGCTAGCTATGTCTCCCATTCGTGGTTGAGAGGGTCTGCAGTAGAGGATTTATAACTTTTCTTCTATCTCGGTTGCTAGCTATGTCTCCCATTCGTGGTTGAGAGGGTCTGCAGTAGAGGTTCTCTACTTTTGAACTATGGTTGCTTTGTATACCTGTGGTCGCTTATGTCTCCCATTCGTGGTTGAGAGGATCTGCCGCGGAGTTATACTCTTGGACTACTCGTTCGAAGTTAGTGATAGTTGGATTCGTGTATCGTATGTAGCTAGATAGCTACCTAACATCTTGACTGCCCACGAGATTCGATCGTGGTAGCATGTTGTTGCGTGCAGTCCATAGCTAGATAGCTATATACTCTGTCTTCCCACGAGACCAGGTCGTGGTAGCATGTCGTTGCCCGCAGACATGGAGTCTTTTATTTCTTATCTGCCCACGAGTCCCGGTCGTGGTAGCATGTGGTTGCGCGCAGATAGTGTCTTTGTATTACCTCGAGAGCCACGAGGCTTTGTCGCGGTATTTTGATATGTACTGCTTGTAGATTGCAGTTGGTTGTATATGTTGTAGGTGTATTTGTTATACTGTTGATCAAGTTAGTTGCATATTGATATTGGTACTCTGAGGTTTGGGTTACTCTAGTTTGTTTCCTTTGACTTCCATTATGTCCATTATGATTATGCATTATTTTCTATCCACCCACTGAGTGGTTGTACTCACCCCCTCTTCTTTTATCCTCCAGGTTAGCTAGTAGAGGACGTGTCCAGTTGGCTTACCTTCACGTCGCTCAGAGAGTCTCTTGCTGTGCTGGTCCCACTGCATCATCGAGATGCCGTTTTATTTACTTTTTGTTATTGCATTTTGTTTTTGGTCGCAGTTTGATTTGATGTCATAAAACTAATTTACTTTTAATTGATTTATATTTTAGTCGTGCATGCATGCGGTTAATAAAATACTTATATTTCTATATTATTTCAAAGTTTTTATCTGATTTGGTTCCAGCGATGTATATCGGAATAATTGTCACTAAGGGGCTCCTCCGTCATTTGGATGACGAAGATGCATGGCGTGATAAGTCGATCAGCTTGATGGCAATGATCGATGTATAGGGTGGAGATTCTTTATCAAAGTCGATTGTCAGAGCTGATTTTGGGTAAACAAGGATGTTTAGCCCATGTTTCAGCTATGTTAGGGTTTCCTAACTGCTAGCTCCTAATCCTAGGATATACATTGGAAAACATTAGAAAGGGTAAAAATCCATTGGATTAGGATTAGGAGAGTTGTTAGGGTGTATATCAATTTTAAGGTGTGGGTAAGTTCAATGTTGAACTTTTAGCCTTATTTTTGATGGTTTAGTGTTCCTATAGGCTTTGGGACTCTCCAAGGACATTGTTGGTGCAATGGTCAAGGGGGAATAAGCCTTTAAAGGGAGGTATTCATCTTGGGATGATGGATGTATATTCTTCCTCATAAGGGGGAGAAATGAGAATTTGAGATGCCCAATTTGAAAATTGGGAGAGTTCATGGAGTGCCTCTCTTGAGTGATATGAGACTTATCACTAGTAAGAGTGAAGACATCCTAGGTGTTTTAGATCAAGGGAGAGATTGTAAGATCTCATTGGGATATGAGACATTGACCTCCTTGGGAGAACCTTTTTGATGTATGTCAAAAAGAGGGAGAATGTTAGAATTACCAATTTGGGAAAGTTTGTAAGGGAATTTGAGTTAGGGGTCTAACTCAAAGGTGTTTGGTTTTTGTCAAACAACAAAAAGGGGGAGATTATTGGTGCAATTGGCCCAGGTCATGATTGACCAGACTCGAGTTTGACTCGAGTAGTGTTTTATGTTTGATAATATATTGGGGAGATTATTGGAGCAATCAACTCAGGTCATATTTGATGTTTGAAGATGGTTTGACCATTGTCATGGGAGAAGTCCAAGTCTTGTGTACTTGACATGGAAAGTCCAAGCATGGGTCTTGGCAAGGGAAAGTCCAAGCTTGAGTCTTAGCAATTGAGAAGTCCAACATGGGTTGGCAAGGAAAGTCCAACATGGGTTGGCAAGGGAGAGTCCAAGCTTGAGTCTTGGCAATTGAGAAGTCCAACATGGGTTGGCAATTGAGAAGTCCAAGGGGAATATTGGTGGCATAAAATTCAAACGGAGTCTTGGCGGCATAAGTCCAATGGTTGGCAGCGTAAAGTCCAAGCGGAGTCTTGGCAGCGTAAGCCCAATGTACCTTGGCGGTGTAGACCACATTAGCATGACAATAACTGATGGAAGCACCTGAAGGCTAGCGTATGGATGAACAAGTCATGGATGACTTGGAGGGATCCGATAAGCACGAGGCTGACGGAGGTGGCTAGAAGGCTTAGGTCAAGGCTAAGGGTGGTCTAGCAAGTATAGGGGCACCATACTTAGGGTTAAAACCTCATGGATGAGGTTATTAGTAGACTGATATTATGGTAGTAGATTGATGGGAGTCGACTAGAGTTCGACTGCTGGAATTGGCCTAGCAGTCGATTGATGGCCTGAGCAGTCGATTGATTTGGATATCAGTCGACTGATGGTTAGGTATTCGGGAACAGAAAGTTCCTGAGTCGACTATTAGGGTTTGACTGTAGAGTGATGACCCGATCAGTCGACTGATAGGCATGATCAGTCGACTGATGGTCTATCCGTTGGAACTTATCCAACGTGGCTCATGTCGTTGTCAGACAACAACTATAGGAGGAGTCGACTGATGGTCATGATTAGTCGACTGCTAGGCAAAAATCAGCCTGAATGCATGTTTTAAAAGCATTTCGTGAGGATGATTTTTGGCAAGGTTTCTTGAGGAGTTTTGGGGCAATTTGCTGCTGCAATTCAGGGTCTCCAAGTGCAACTCAAGCAACCAAACAAGCAAGCATCAAAAAGAGCATTTGTAAAGTTTTCTTTACATAGATTATTGTATTCATTTTATATTTGCTTGTTTACTTCTTGTATTACTTTTGTAATCACTATAAGAGGTTTCTCCACCGCCGACTTGTTGTCGAGAAGGAGTTTATTGGATTAGTAGTGTGTGTTTGCATCACTAGGGCTCTTTCGAGCTCAATCCGTGGAGTATGAACCGTACAATTCCGAACCATATTATATCGCTTGTCGTGTGATTGTATTTGTGCTTTTTGTTTTTATTATTATCATTATTCCGCTACGCACTAACACAATTTGTAGAAACGAACGAATTTCGATTGAACAACGAACGATGCTATTCACCCCCCCTCTAGCGGGCGCACAAATCCTTACAGATGACTCGTGCATCAATGATTGTAATGATCCAGGTGCAAGACAATTCAGAATTGCTTCAAACATATCTTGTCTTGATCTCATTGATGACAACTCATATTGGGTGCTAGCTAATTGAGCCTGAGTGTTTGCTAGCTCCTCTTGCGTCCCTTTTAATCTTTGCTCGGTGGATTGAAGTTGTTCACACAGTGCTATGTTAGTTGTTCTGGAGGAGGAACTAGCATCTGAAGAAGTGGAACTAACTGGTTTTGGCCCACTTCCAAGTCCTCTAATATATCCAGAGCGAACATCGAGGACTTGATCACAAATCTGATATGCAATCTGAAGAGCATCGATGTCATCTCCGATTTTTTGTGATTAGATGTGTTCATCTCGCAATCTCACCATATCACCCTAAGAATAATAAACATATTATTAATATATTTACAAATAATTATGCAAATTTAAAAATAACTTTACTAAATTTTATCGATTATATCTTACGTATGCAGCCTCGACTCTCTCCCCACTCCACCCTTTTGACGAGTTACAGTGGATTGTATTAAAGACACTAATCCGATATTTTCTCTAGAAATGATTGGTCTGAAAAATATTATAATGTGTTATATTATAAATATCAAACAATATACTATAACTATAAAGTTTGTACTTACACCGTCGTAACTGTATTGGATGAATGATTTAGAGCCACCTCGATGGGTAAATGGTAGTTATGCTCGATTTTGGGCATTTGTTGCTGATCGTGTCTACAATATAAAAATTTGTTTAGATAAAATATAAAACATGAGATATAAAACAAATATTTTAATTTGTATAGATTGAGTTACTTGAAATTTCTCTGATTCAAACAAATTACACATATAGTTCCAATCTTCCTGTGTCTCACAATACTTGATCGACATTATGTCGGTGCTCGATAGGGGGAAGATGCGGTAGACTTTTATAATGAGTATGCATCTTATTTCTATTGTCTCTATACCTTGCACTTATTATTAACCTGTCAGTCTCCTTTCTTATCGACATTGCCTCCTCGGCAAAATTGATATCGAAAGAAGCCTAAAAAATACCAATATTGAAATTTATTAACAAATGATAGTTGATTATATAAATATCAAATTACTTGTACTTACTGCTAATCAGTCATATATCATCTGTTTATTGTCCATAGGGATATGCTTCCAGCTCTTAGCTTGTAAGGGAGTGAACTTCTTAATTCACAACCCTAACTCTGTCATAAAAGTAGCTGCATTTGTCCTGATAGGGTGACCATCGCTCTTACGGAAGGTAATAGGTAATCTACTTCGTTCCTCGATTTGCCATTTGAGCTAATCGAAGTTTATGCCTCGTGTCTCTCTACGTGTCGGATGAACTATAAATAAAAGAATGTTAACAATTAACAAGTTAATTAAATAGCAAACAAAATATACATATATAAAACTACATAACTAACCAGTAGCAGCAGGAGCACTATCATCGTCAGGTGTAGGCACAACTGGGAGGCGCTCAATTCTCTTAGGTGACATAGTTGTGATATAAATCATTATATACAGATCGACGTATAATAAAAGATTATATTAAATACATGAATTATAAATGAAGAACAATATAAATACCATGTAAATACATCTAATCGTTATCATCATCTGAAAAGGATAAATAATCATCTGCCTCACTGTCAATTTCACTATCTTCACCCTCAGCAATACGATTACTTTGAGCACCCATATCCAAATCCACTTGTGTATTTGCCATATTTATTTGTTGATGCTCAACATCTATTCGACATAGTTGAGTTATCGCTAAGTCTTCACTGACTACTGAAGTTGAATCATTGGATGAAATCTCTTGGTTTGGCTCCATATTCAAGATATTATCACCCTCAAAATCATCTAATACTTCATCAACTTTAGTTACTTTGTATATTTCTCAGTAGTGAACCCTTTGCACGACCTTCCAATGACCTCCACATTTGATATCAGTCAAATAATACACTTGATTTGCTTGGTTTACCAAAATGAATGGGTCATCATCATACCATATTTTAGAAGTGTCAATACATAAGAGATTATACTCTTCCACCAACGATTTTTTTGGGATTACATTGGAACCATTCACATCAAAATAATTGGACTTTATACCTAAGAGAGTAAAATATTTAAACCAGGTCCTTCAACTCACCAAAAAAAAATCCAAATTGTCTCCATTGTCAGAGGATGATACGTTGACCCCACTATTCTGAGTAGTTCTGCGTGAATCACGTGACCTTGTATGATATCGAATCTCATTTACAATGCATGCATCATACAGTTGAACTTCAGCATCAGATCTTATTACTAAATAATACAACTCATCTGTGATCTCTGAATTTGTAAAATTTTTTAGCGCTACAATTTTATCCCTAAACCACAGTGAAAAATCTTGCTCGTGATATTGCATAACTGGATCAGCATGAACCCTTTGGGAGATAAATTGTAGATGCTCATTGTATAAAAACTTAATCAATTTAAACTCTATGAATGAAATAGAATTAAAGTAATAACTTAATGTAAACATTTACTTTCGATATCGGTCGACTTCTTTACAATTGTTCAGAATGTACCAATATGCTTTCTTAAACAATGACAATGACAATTTCAGACTTTGTTGGTTGACAAAGACTCTTGTTTGCTGTGAGAAAACACTTAATTTGCATATTGATGATTGAGCATGTTAAATACGGAAAATTTAAAATACTAAATTAAATGGCCAAAATTTAGGAAAGATAATTCTAGGAATTTTCTGGGATTTTTTGGAGAAATTTTAAGAATTTTTCCAGAATTTTTCTGGGTTTAAACGGAGTTCTTATGATATTTATATAGGGAAAGAGTTAACAGGATTTTACAAGGTCTGTTTGGATTATCTGTATTGAGGGGTTAATAAATTTTATTAACCTAAAGTTTTAAATAGAAAACCTAGGTTTTCTATTTCCCCTTTTCTTTTCCCCGTTGCGCACGATCCCCTCTTCGCGACGGTTTCCATGGCGAAATTTCTTCTTGCCCGCAGTCACCAGATCACCACCGCCTCACTCTTCTCCACGCTGCAGATCGATCATCGATCTGCAGCCCGAGCCCTCGATCGCCCGGCCGCCTGCGCTGCGGCTCAGCGCCCACAGTCGCCGACCCTCTCGACGCCCCTTTCTCCTGGCGATCTCCTCCTCGGTCAAGCAAGGGCGGCAAGCTTGCGCTGGCGGCGAGCGAGCACGTGGCCGAAAGTTGGGTTAACGGAGTCGTCGCTGCGTATTGATCTGCGATGGAGGTCTCTGCCTGAACAGACGGTGGCTGGCAGCGGCTAGGTGACGGTTCGAAGTGGGAGTTGTTCTTCCCGATCGAAGCTGGGGCAAGATCGCGTGTGTGGAGCTAGGGATTGGAAGTAGGTTGGGCTATCAGTGTGGTGGGTTTTTGCTGCAGCGAGATCTGAACGGAGGCCGCAATCTTCGTCGGAGCTCAAAAACCTGGGGTAAGGGCAACAACAAATTCTGCCAGCGAAGTTTGAAATTTGGGTATATTTCCTTGTTTCCTTCTTTTCTCTTCTGTTCATGATGTTTTCTATGGATCGACGGTGTTGAATGAAGTGTTGATGCGATTTGGGAATCAAGGGCAGCATTGGCAGTTGGACCAATGGAGTGGGTTGGACAGAGGTTGTGTGGTTGTGAGTGAGAGAAGAAGGTTTGGTTGAGTTGTGTGTGTGTCACCTAGGGTTAGGTTGGATTCATATTTCTCGGTGTGATCGTTGCTAGCAACTAATCGGTGAGATGCTTTGTATATTGTTGTGGAGTTGTGAATTAGCCTTGAGGAAATGGAAGGATTGATTTAGGATACTGTTAGATTCCCTTGCTGCAATGGGGATGGTTGTGATTGGGTTTGATGTCGATTGAACGACCGTAATTTTTAGGTTAAGTGAGCTGTAAATGGTTTAGATGTGTTTTGATTGGTAATGTAGCTATTTGGGTTTGGATCCAGCCTGTGGATGGTGGATTTGATGGATTAAGTAGTTTAGTCACCTATTTTGGGTTTCATGGTGTGAATGTATTAAATATACAAGCCGAGGGTCGGTAGGGGGGGTTCTAATTTGTATTCGATAAAATGATGCGAATATAGAAACTATATAGTAGTAATTTAGCACGTTGTCATGTGCTTAGATTTGATGGTAATTATGTTATATGCAGGTTTCGGTCACACCATAAGTCCAAGGGCGTAAAGACAATCGTTATTCTTCATAGCAGATGGGTATTTTGACTTATCTTTGAGATAATGTCATATTGATATGCTTAGTTGGTTATAGCTTGTAATAATTTTTATGTTTAACTGCCTTGTATGTTATTGTGCCTACTTGATACATGCATTTGATCAACTTTTAGTTATACATTCCCTGTTTTACTTAGGTCATTGATATGTACCTATTTGTTGTGCATTTTTATTCGGAGACATATTTTAGTTGGTATTATATGCTTTAGTGTCATGCACCATCTTGCATGATTGCATGCTGGCTGGACGGGGTTCCTTTGTAGTTGAGCCCACAGCCAGTTACATGATCTGCACATGCTGCCACTCATGGGTTAGTGGTACATCAGGAGGGTGTGTCGATAGCTCTGTCGAGCTCATTGGTCCGCTCATGGGTAGCGATGAGGCAGCGTGGTAGCGGGCAGGGATCCCTCCTCTGGTCTACGACACCGGGAGATGAGAGTTTTGCTCCCCCACTCTGTTTGGGGTAGGAGGATAGGTGTACTCCGACAACATCCTGTCCACTCAATCACTCAGGAGCAGTGATGGCAGAGTGCACAGTTGTCATAGCCCTACCCACTCGACTTCACCATTGCGTGTGAGGCGGCTGACTGGCGTCAGGGGTGACCATGTCATTTGCACTGCATGCATTTTACATGGATGGCATTTGTATTGTGTTTGCTGCATTTTGGTTGCTGCCTTGGATGTTGCATATGATTGTCATGCATACATGATACATTTTTGTATTTGGTCTGACGACTTATTTGCTAGTATGGCACATGCTCCTAGGACAGGATAGGAGATTCAAGTAAGTACAGTCTTTCCGCATTTCTTTCTTGCATTTCCTATTATTGATTAGTAGATTGTACTGGCATGATTATTATTGTTACTTATATCTGACTATGCATATCGACTATTATCCGTTGAGTTCATTGAACTTACCTCGTTGTTTTATATCTATTTCAGGATGAAGCTGTCTGGAGAGTCCAGCTGCCAAACCCCCTCGTCATGATGATTTTTGTTATTGGATTTATGGTTTCGATTTTTGATTAGAAGACATATTTAGGTTTTGTGTTTTGGTTATGTACTTGTGGTTGGTGATATTTGTTATGTCCTTATGAACTTCTATTTGGACTTTATTTTTGATTGGTTTGGTTGAGTATTCCTGCTCAGATGGCAGAAGGGGTAAGTCTAGATATTGTAGACTTTTTGATATTTACTTTGATTGTTGGCCTGAGACCTATTTATGACCTGCGTGTGTAGTTTTTGTTCTGGTCGTGTTGACCGATGTATAGTAGGCTGTGTAGGCCTTGTATGTAATTTTCGTATTGTCACCCATCCAGTGGAGATGCTGCCAGATTTTTGTCTGGCGGGGACTCCCCCGAGGTGTGACAATTTATTTGGTATCAGAGCATAGGTTCCGAGTTCCTTAGGGTCTTTGGGTTTTCGGAGTTCGCCACGTATGGTAGGTTAACTTGAGTATTTTTTGGATTTGTACGGATTTTCGATGATTTTTATGTTTCGAAAATTCGAGGTATTATTGACGAGGTAATTTAAGAATTTGGCGGCGACAAGACATTTCCAGACGGCTAACAAGTGAATAAATTCTAGAGATAAATTTTCTAGATTTAGGGCATGATAATATAATTACGTTGCTTACGTGGTTTAGGGTATATTTGCACTTGATGCTCTATCGCATATTGCTTTGACTTTGTACTGGCATGACCCTCTTTAGATATACCCTAATTAATTTCAGTCATTGATTGCCATTGTTTGACTATGCTGTCATTTATTAGATATCGAGGTTATGTGTTATTGCGATGGATACCATGATTGTGACTACTAGAGATAGAATAACTTAGATGAGGTTATTCCGTAGGAGCGGATCTCGGGAATGAAACATTAGTAAAAGCCTAGGTGTTGGAACTCTAGGCGTAATAACCCGGATGTGCTTATTAGTATATGTGTAACCATTTACTATTTCAGTTGATATGATGATCGGACTAGTAGAGGTCATATGATTAGGATGCGATTAATCCTTAGAGGGTAAATAACATTGTTCATATCTCGGCTGCCAACTATATCTCCCATTATTGGTTGAGAGAGAGTCTGCAGTAGAGTCTCTCTATGGTTGCTTTGTATATCGATGGTCGAATATGTCCCCCAAGCATGGTTGAAATAATCTACTGTAAGGTTATACTCTTGCGTTATTCGTTCAGAGTTGGTGATAATCAGATTCGTATGATGTCTGTAGCAAGATAGCTACTTTACATCTTAAGTGTCCACGAGATCTGTTCATGGTAGCATGTTGTAGCATGCATGATTGAACTGGTAGAAATGATATAATTTAGGCTTAACTCTCTTGCCGGGCTTGTTAGTAGATTTGTTGTCCTTATTGGCCTTGATAGGCGTTTCCTGTTAGCTGGGACAAAACCCTAGACTTAACCATCACGATGTATTTATTTATAAGTCGATGATCTTTATCGACTTTGGTAAATATTTCGTATTAGAGGTGTTGAAACTCTCGCTTGACTGCCTCAATGGGCTTAATTGTAGATCGACGATTTTTATCGACTTTGATAGATGTTCTATGCTAGATGTATTGGATAACCCTAGGCTTAACAACCTAGGATAATGGACTACCCACGCGACCCATTAGTAGTAGCATGCTGTTGCGTGCAGTCAATAACAAGATATATATATATATATATGCTGTCTGCCCACAAGACTCATTCGTGGTAGCATGTTGTTGCCCGCAGACATTGAGTCTTTCTACTGCCTGTTTACCCATGAGTCCCATTCGTGGTAGCATGTAGTTGCACGTAGACAGTGCTTAGTAAATTGATTGTCGACCCACGAGTTCCGTTCGTAGTAGCTCATAGATAGTTCCCTTTGTATTACCTCGAGAGCCACGAAGCTTTGTCATGGTATCTGGATGTGCATTGCTTGTAGGTTGCAGTGGTTGTGTAGGTTACGAGTATATTTGTTATACTACTGACCAAGTTAGATGCATACTGATATTGGTACTCTGAGGGTTGGGTTACTCTAGTTTGTTCCTTTAACTTCCATTAGGTGCATTATGATTATGCACTATTGTCTATCCATCCACTGAGTGGTTGTACTCACCCCTCCTCACTTATCCTCTAGGTTAACTGATGGAGGCCGTGTCCGGTTGACCTACCTTTATGTCGCTCAGAGAGTCCCTTGTCGTGCTTATCCTATTACATCATCGAGATGTTGCTTTATTTATTTATTCGGCATTGCATTTTGTTTATGCACTTTGGATTTTGTCACAATTTGATTTGGTGTTATAAAACTATTTTACTTTAATTGATTTATGTTTAGTCGTGCATGCATGCAGTTAATAAAATACTTATATTTCTATTATTATTTCGAGGTTTTTACCAGATATGGTCCATGTATGTCTAAATATTGTCACTAAGGGGCTCCTCCGTCATTTGGATGTCGGATATGCCCCCGGGACGTGACAATTTCATTGGTTTGCAATTTTGGTTTGTGGTTTTTGTGTTTCGAGGATTTTCTTTTCCTTGGATTTTTGAGAGTTCTCGTGTTTTGGGACCAGGCAAGCTGAAAGATATCTCTGAGCTATAGGAAAAGTATTGTCTTTAGTGGTTGTTGTATTTTCCTTATGTAATAGGAAGTTGTCATTAGGTTCTTGTTAGATACTTACTCATTATAGGAAATGCTACCTAGTGAAATTGCCCCTACTCATGGTCATGGATGAGGTCGACCTCGGAAGCGACCTATTGATGCTGCAGGACCTACCCTCGAGCTTGAAAGGTAGACTCTTTAGAGGTGCCGACTGATGTCGAATTAGAAAGCTAGAGATTTGGCCTGCTAGCCACCCATTTGAAGGTCAAGGAGTAAACCCTCAGAGAATATCAGTCCTTACTATTAGTGATTTGGTTATGAATAAGGCGTGTATACCTACACTGGTCAAGATGATGAAAGATCATTTTACCTTATTATAAGAGGTGTTGGATGGGATATTTATCTGTCCTAGTATTTCTTTTAGAGAAGATCCGAAACTCTTTGTTAAAAAGAGAGATGGACCTTTGAGATTATGCATCGATTATCGATGATAGAATGCGGTAGTTGTGGTTGGAAATGAATATCCTTCATTGTGGATAGATGATCTGTTTAGATCAGCTAAGGACACCTGTGTATACTCTAGGGTTGGTATACGACTGGTGTGTTGATATTGTAGTGACATGATGTCATACAATTATCATTGTCATTGTAATGATTGTTATATCATCAGCCTAGAGTAAAGAGAATGCAGGTGTGTAGCGACGACAATTTCATACTTGGTATGAATTGTATGAGCTTTTGATTATCTTATTAGACTTATTGATGACTTAGTCGTCCAGGGATTTGGGAAGTCGTGTATTCTGGACACGATTGGATCAGATGTGGTCGTTGGAGTTGCATAACTTGGCCATTGTTGATGGTGGTAGTTGGAGTTGCGCACTTGGCCACCGTAGATGGTGGTTTCTTGGTATTGATTTGATTATTACTATAGATATGGATAGGATGCTTTAGCGGTACTACATCGCTGACTGGTTGAACCAAGAAGGTGATGGAATTAACTTGGTCTGAAGCTTGTGAAACTAGTTTCAGGGTTCAAACGATGGTTGACTTTTACGCCAGTGTTGATTAATCATTCTGGGGTGGATGGAAGGGTGGTGTACATGGATGCATCATTTCAGGGATCGTAGCGATTTCGATGCTATTGAATAAGACGTATCCTAAGCTTACAACAGTTAAAGAACTACGAAGTAAGCCGTCATATATATATAACGTGGACTTAGCAG
This sequence comes from Wurfbainia villosa, assembly GCA_025175895.1. Classification (NCBI taxonomy): domain Eukaryota; kingdom Viridiplantae; phylum Streptophyta; class Magnoliopsida; order Zingiberales; family Zingiberaceae; genus Wurfbainia; species Wurfbainia villosa. The sequence goes on along the minus strand of CM045992.1, from coordinate 37,542,527 downwards.
TTATTATGTTGTTTTATATAGGTGAGGAGCAGGAATGCTTATGGGGTTTGGCTAGCTATTGGATAGCTACTATAGAGTAGCTGGAACACGAGCGGTTGTAACAAGGGAGTTTGGTCGCTATAGCCTCCCACGCACTTACAGAGTGTGTGGGGGAGTGGATTTTGAATGGTAGATGGACTTCTCTTGTTAAAAGATAATTCCTCGTCTCCGACTCCGAGGAGGATAGTGGTTTCCGGAGTTGCAGTAGTTTAAGGAAGAGATGCTTCAAGAAATTCCGATTCCAGAATGGAAGTGGAAGCATATCATTATGGATTTCGGGGGCAGCTTGGAGGACCACTTGCCATTAGTGGAATTCACCTACAACAACAGTTGTCATTCGGTTATCCAAATGGCCTCGTTTGAAGCATTGTATGGTAGACAGTGTCGTACACTCACCCTCTGGGAGGAGGTTGGGGAGGCCCAATTACTAGGACCCCAGAGAGCTCAGCATGAGGCAGAGTTGGTTCGTACTATTAGACGAAGGATGGCAGAGGCGCAGGATCATTAGAAGAGTTATGTAGATCGGAGACGGAGACCTCTAGAGTTCTCTATTGGTGACCATGTATTCCTGCGAGTCTCACCCACGAAAGGGGTGAAGAGATTTGACATCCATGGTAAGCTAGCTCCAAGGTACATTGGTCCTTTCGAGACTTTGGAGAGGATCGGAGCAGTCGCTTACCACCTAGCGCTACCACCATCCTTGACGGGTATTCATGATGTGTTTCATGTGTCCATGCTGAGCAAGTATGTGCCAGACTCTACACATATTCTTTCAGATGTGTCAGGTTTCATTCAACTTGATGCTACTTACGAAGAGGTTCCGGTACGAATTCTGGATCACAAAGAACAACAATTGCGGAACAAGATTATGCGACTTGACAAGGTCGAGTGGAGTCACCACACCGATGAGGAGGCTACTTGGGAGCTTGAGGAAAAGATCAGAGCTCAATACCCCCACCTATTTACTTAAGGTGCGTGAGATATATATTTTCAGTACTTGTGGTAACTCTTACTCATTATGCATCTGAGTAGGAAATTTGGGGACCAAATTTTTATTAGTGGGGAAGAATGTTAAATACGGGAAATTTAAAATACTAAATTAAATGGTCAAAATTTAGGAAAGATAATTCTAGGATTTTTTCAAGATTTTTAGAGAAATTTTAGGAATTTTTTCAGAATATTTCTAGGTTTAAATGGAGTTCTTATGATATTTATATAGGGAAAGAGTTAACAGGCTTTTACAAGGCCTGTTTGGATTATCTGTATTGAGGGGTTAATAAATTTTATTAACCTAAAGTTTTAAATAGAAAACCAAGGTTTTATATTTCCCCTTTTCTTTTCCCCATTGCGCCCGATCCCCTCTCCGCGACGGTTTCCTTGGCGAAATTTCTTCTCGCCCACAGTCACCAGATCACCACCGCCTCGCTCTTCTCCATGCCGCAGATGCAGTCATCGATGCTGTCGCCCGAGCCCTCGTGGTCGCCAACCATGCCCCACACGCACGCAGCTCCGGCAACACCCCTGGCGGCCGACCCTCTCGACGCCCCTTTCTCCTGGCGATCTCCTCCTCGGTCAAGCAAGGGCGGCAGGCTTGTGCCGGCGGCGAGCGAGCATGTGGCCAGAAGTTGGGTTAGTGGAGTCGCCGCTGCGTATTGATCTGTGACGGAGGTCTCTGCCAGAACAGACGGTGGTTGGCAGCGGCTAGGCAGCGGTTCGAAGTGGGAGTTGTTCTTCCCGATCGAAGCTGGGGCAAGATCGCGTGTGTGGAGCTAGGGATTGGAAGTAGGTTGGGCTGTCGGTGTGGTGGGTTTTTGCTGTAGCGAGATCTGAACAGAGGCCGCCATCTTTGCCGGAGCTCAAAAACCTGGGGTTAGGGCAGCGATAAATTCTGCCGATGAAGTTTGAAATTTTGGTATATTTCCTTGTTTCCTTCTTTTCTCTTCTGTTCATGATGTTTTCTATGGATCGACGGTGTTGAATGAAGTGTTGATGCGATTTGAGAATCAAGGGCAGCGTTGGCAGTTGGACCGATGGAGTGGGATGGACGGAGGTTGCGTGACTGTGAGTGAGAGAAGGAGGTTTGGTTGAGCTGTGTGTATGTCACCTAGGGTTAGGTTGGATTCATATTTCTCGGTGTGATCATTGCTAGCAACTAATTGGTGAGATGCTCTGTATATTGTTGTGGAGTTGTGAATTAGCCTTGAGGAAAAGGAAGGATTGATTTAGGATACTGTTAGATTCCCTTGCTGCAATGGGGATGGTTGTGATTGGGTTTGATGTCGATTGTACGACCGTAATTTTTAGGTTAAGTGAGCTGTAAATGGTTTAGATGTGTTTTGATTGGTAATGTAGCTATTTGGGTTTGGATCCGACCTGTGGATGGTGGATTTGATGGATTAAGTAGTTAAGTCGCCTATTTTGGATTTCGTGGTGTGAATGTATTAAATATACAAGCTGAGGGTCGGTAGGGGGGTTCTAATTTGTATTCGATAAAATGATGCGAATATAGAAACTATATAGTAGTAATTTAGCACGTTGTCATGTGCTTAGATTTGATGGTAATTATGTTATATGCAGGTTTCGGTCACGCCACAGGTCCAAGGGCGTAAAGACAATCGTTATTCTTCATAGCAGGCGGGTATTTTGACTTATCTTTTAGATAATGTTATATTGATATGCTTAGTTGGTTATAGTTTGTAATAATTTTTATGTTTAACTGCCTTGTATGCTATTGTGCCTACTTGATACATGCATTTGATCAGCTTTTAGTTATACCTTCCCTGTTTTACTTAGGTCATTGATATGTACCTATTTGTTGTGCATTTTTATTCGGAGACATATTTTAGTTGGTATTACATGCTTTAGTGTCATGCACCATCTTGCATGATTGCATGCTGGCTGGATGAGGTTCCTTTGTAGTTGAGCCTTGACGATTCATGATCTGCCTGCACACGCCACTCATGGGTTAGTGGTACATCGGGAGGTGTGTGCGAGCTATATCGAGCTCATTGTCCGCTCATGGGTAGCGGTGAGGCGTGGTAGCGGAGGCGGGGATCCTCCTCCTGCCCACGACAGGAGATGAGAGCTTTGCTCCCCCACTCTGTTTGGGGCAGGAGGATAGGTGTACTCCGACAACATCCTATCCACTCGGTCACTAAGGAGCAGTGATGACAGAGTGCATAGTTGTCATAGCCCTACCCACTCGACTTCACCATCGCGTGTGAGGCAGCTGACTAGCGTCAGGAGTGACCATGTCATTTGCACCACATGCATTTTGCATGGATGACATTTGTATTGTGTTTGCTGCATTTTGGTTGCTGCCTTGGATGTTGCATATGATTGTCATGCATACAGGATACATTTTTGTATTTGGTTTGACGACTTTATTTGCTAGTATGACACATGCTCCTACGACAGGATAGGAGATTCAAGTAAGTACAATCTTTCCGTATTTCTTTCTTGCATTTTCTATTATTGATTAGTAGATTGTACTGACATGATTATTATTGTTAGTTATATCTGACTATGCATATCGACTATTATCTGCTGAGTTCATTGAACTTACCCTGTTGTTTTATATCTATTTCAGGATGAAGCTGTCTGGAGAGTCCAGCTGCCAACCCCCCTGTCATGATGAATTTTGTTATTGGATTTATGATTTCAGTTTTTGATTAGAAGACATGTTTAGGTTTTGTGTTTTGGTTATGTACTTGTGGTTGGTGATATTTGTTATGTCCTTATGGACTTCTATTCGGACTTTATTTTCGATTTGTTTGGTTGAGTATTCCTGCTCAGATGGCAGAAGGGGTAAGTCTAGATATTGTAGACTTTTTGATATTTACTTTGATTGTTGGCCTGAGGCCTATTTATGACCTGCGTGTGTGGTTTTTGTTCTGGTCGTGTTGACCGATGTATAGTAGGTCGTGTAGGTCTTGTATGTAAGTTTCGTATTGTCAACCGTACAGTGGAGATGCTGTCGGATTTTTGTCTGGAGGGGACTCCCCCGGGGCGTGACAGAAATCTTTATTACGTTCCGGCCTAGAAAAACTTGTCTCAATCTGACTCATATATAATGAACTGAAAGTCAATGCCTCGTTTATACTATACCCCTCTGCAATAAATCCTTCAGGTCATGCTTTATTACGAACATATTTTTTTAGTCTGCCTAAATATCGCTCAAAGGGATACATCCATCGTGACGAAACTAGCCCAACCAACATGGCTTCACGAGGTAAATGAACTGTCAAATGAACCATAATTTCAAAAAAGCCGGAGGAAATATCTGTTCCATACACAATATCTGGACTATTTGCTCCTCCATTCTACATATGTCTGCTATGTGTAAAGATCTTGCAGTGATTTTTTTGAAGAAATCACATAACTTAATTAGTGTGCTACATATGTCTTTTGGAAAAAATTTATGTACAACAACTGGAAGGATTCTTTGCAACAATACATGACAATATCCATATATCTTTCTATCATTTGCATTCATATGTCTAGATATATTAGCAGCATAACCATCTGGAAACTTCACAGATTTCAAAAATTGACAAAATTCACACCTTTCTTGCAATGCCAACGTGTAACTTGCAATGGGTTTCCTGAATTTGTCTTCAATCGGCTGTAAATGCAACTCACTCCTTATCCCCATATCCTGCAAGTCTAATCTTGCTTTGAAAGTGTCCTTTGACTTTCGATCTATATTTAATAATGTGTCAATTAAAGCATCACATACATTCTTTTCAATATGCATCACATCTAAATTGTGTCTCAACTTTAAATCTGACCAATATGGTAACTCAAAAAATATAGATTTCTTTACCCAATTTATATCATCCGAAGATTGCTACCGTTTTTTACTGAATGAAGGATGTTTACTGAATGTCACTTGGGGTAACACATCTAACTGCGCTAAAATCTCATATTCATTCATTATTCATGGTGGTCCTTTTTCAACCTTTCCATTGAAATCTTTATTTCTACGCCATGGGTGTTGCACATTCAAGAATCGACGGTGACATGATCCTTGAGATTTGGTTTCATTCGGACATACTGGACATGCCTTATAACACTTTGTGTTCCATCCAGAAACTATTCCATGGGCTGGAAAGTCATGAGTGGTTCACATCATAGCAGCAAGTAATTGAAATACTTGTTCAGCCGATGCATCATATGCTTCCACCCCATCATCCCATAGCTCCTTCAGTTCGTTTATCAGAGGTCATATGTATACATCTATCTCTTTGTCAGGTGATCTAGGCCCAGAAATTAAAAGATACATAATCATATATGGTGGCTAGCTTCATCATTTTCCATGGTGGCAAATTATAATTCACAAGTATAACATGCCACATACTATAAGCATTTGACACGTTTCCAAATGGATTAATCCCGTCAGTAGCCAACCCTAAGTGAATATTTCGTTGAACCCAACACCCCAATATTTCATGTGCATTGGCAAATTCCTTCCAAGATTCACTATCAGTTAGGTGTCTTAATTCACCTTCAGTTGTTAGGACCTATGCGCCTGCTAGAAGGGGGGTGAATAGCGTTGTCGTCGGTTGTCAATGGAATTCATTCGTGTGCTTGCTACACAATGTTAGTACGCAATGCAAATAATGAAATAAATAAACTAAACACAAAATCACAAATCACAACACCAAAATATAATGTGGTTCGGAACCTCAAGGTTTCTACTCCACGGATTGGGCTCGGAAGAGCCCTAGCGATGCAAACACACACTGTTGGATCGAGAAGCGTCGCTAGAGGAGGGGGGGTGAATAGCGATCGTAAATCTTTTCAACGTTTCGTTCGAGTAGATAATTAAATGAGTAAGAGCAGCGGAAAATAAAGAGACATGTTTATTTTTACTTGGTTCACAACCCAGCGGTTGCTACTCCAAGGCCCTATCGGTCCTAGACCGCGTACGGAGGGCAAAGCACTATAACGTCTCCTCCTCGTTAGAGGTAGGAGACAACGATCACAAAACCGAATGTACGATGATGAGGCAACAAGCCTACCTCACCTCGTTATGAATAAAAACAACGAATACAATATCAAAATATATTACTAGATATTGCTGCCGACGAAGAAGATCTGAACTTGTTGTCGCGTCGGCGTTATGATGGTGTTGGAGCGTTGGCGTTGTAGGAGCACTTGATGAATAAATTTGATGATTTTTGGAGTTAGAATCCTTCCCTCCTTTTATAGATTTTGGCCTCTGAATGTCTCCTTTTTTTTTTGAAACAGATCACGAAGTTGTATAATTTTTATCGCGAAGTGGCCGCGTCAAACCTTATCCGTTTTGACCTAGTGCAAAGGTTGATTAAATGCGCCATCGATCGGATGGACTCCCATCGATCGTGATGAGCATCGATCGGCCTTGATGTCGGCATTGCGCCGCACAACCACTTCCTGCGATGAAGGTTAGCTCGGAAAATGATAAATCGACGGCGGTTTCTAGCGATCTCGACCTAGACCTTCCACAGGAAGTCTTAGTCGGATCGCCGCCTACGGTCATCCCCGTAAAGAGGACACGACCTTACAATCTCTCACTCACACGAGTTTTCCTCGATACTTACCTTGTAGCTCTCGCTTCCGGCCTTCCACTCGATTCCTTCGGCTCCCTCCGAAGTCACTCGAGTGTCGCCCGACCACCACGGCTTCCTCCGGGTGTCGCTAGCCTACAACTCCAACTTTAGTACTTTTCTGCACACTCGATTTAGCTCGTGAGATAACGATGTAAACTTAACTTTGTGTCTTTGCCATAATCAAAACACAGGTTCGATTATCTAGTGCCCCTGCACCAACACACACCACTGATCAAATACTCCTCGAAAACAAGTCAGAGGTGGTGAAACCTCTTACAAGTGATTACACTAAGTAATACAATGTAAAACAAGAAAATACAAGATGAATATATAAAACAACGTAAAGAAAACTTTACAACTATTGCTTTGGAATGCTTAAACCATGCTTGAAGAACATGATTTGCACCAACAAATTGTCTCAAAGATTCTCAAGAAATCGCTGCCAAATCCCTTCCTTCGTGCTCCTTTCAAACCTGCAACTCGAGCTGGATTTCGCCTAGCAGTCGACTAATCGAGACCATCAGTCGACTGCTCCTGTAGTCGTTGTCTCACAATAGCATGAGCCACGTTGGATAAGTTCCAACGGATAGACCATTAGTCGACTGATCATGCCCATCAGTTGACTGATCAAGTCATCACTCGACTGTCAAACTCTAACAGTCGACTCGGAAACATTCTGTCCCTAAAAACTTGACCAATAGTCGACTGATCATCATACCAGTCAACTGATAAACCTCATCCATGAGGTTTAACACAAGTATAATGCCCTCATACTTGCTAGACCACCCATATCCTAGACCTAAGCCTTCTAGTTATCTCCGTCAATCTCACGCCTATCAGATCTCTCCAAGTCATCCATGACTTGTTCATCCATATGCTAGCCTTCAGATGCTTCCATCAGCTATTGTCATGCTAATGTGGTCTACACTGCCAAGGCACATTGGACTTACACTGCCAAGACTCCGCTTGGACTTTACGTCGTCAACCATTGGACTTATGCTGCCAAGACTCCACTCTTGGACTTTACGCCACCAATATTATCCCTTGGACTTCCCTTGCCAACCCATGTTGGACTTTCCATTTGCCAAGACTCAAGCTTGGACTTTCCCTAGCCAAGACCCATGCTTGGACTTTCCTTGTCAACCCATGTTGGACTTTTCATTTGCCAAGACTCAAGCTTGGACTTTCCCTTGCCAAGACCCATGTTTGGACTTTCCATGTCAACCCATGTTGGACTTTCCCTTGCCAAGTGTCCCACTTGGACTTTCCATGTCAAGTACACAAGACTTGGACTTTCCATCATATGGTCAACCCCATGTCAATCATATAGTCAAACAATGATCAAACCATCATCAAACATCCAAAATACCCCTCGAGTCAAACTCGAGTCTGGTCAATCATGACCCAGGTCGATTGCACCAACAATCTCCTCAACACAACATATTGTCAGACATCACTGTCAAACATCAAAATACTACTCGAGTCAAACTCGAGTTCGGTCAATCATGACCTGGGCCGATTGCACCAACAATCTCTCCCTTTTTGATGTTTGACAAAAACTAAACACCTTTGAGTTAGGCCACTCCTTACCAATTGTCCCAAATTGGTAATCCCATAAAATCTCCCCCTTTTTGACATACATCAAAAAGGTTCTCCCCAAGGAGGTCATTGTCTCATATCCCAATGAGATCTTACAATCTTCCCCTTAGTCCAAAATCACTTAGGATGCCTTCACTCTTCCTAGTGATAAATCACATATCACTCAAGAGAAACAATCCTACAAACTCTCTCAATTTCCAAATTGGGCATCTCACATTCCCAATTCTCCCCCTCATGAGGAAGAAACACATCCATCATCCCATGATGGATATCTCCCCCTAAAGACTTGCTCCCTCTTGACCATTGCACCAACAATGTCCTTGGAGAGTCTCTAAGCCTATAAGAACACTTAACCATCAAAATTAAGGTTAAAAGTTTAACCTTGAACTTTCACACACCTTAAAATTGATACACACCCTAAATAACTCTCCTAATCCATATCCAATGGATTTTCACCTTTTCCAATGCTTTCCAAAGTATATCCTAGGGTTAGGAGCAGTTAGGGTAGCCTAACATAGCTGAAACATGGGCTAAACATCCTTGTTTACCCGAAATCAGCTCTGGCAGTCGACTTTGACAATAAATAGTCGACTGCCTTATACATTAGTCGACTTCCATACAATGACAGTCGACTGATAATTACAAAATGCATATATCAGATTTCAGAAACGAAAAATAAAAATGCATAAATAATTATATATAACTTGAAAAATCGTAAAAATTTACACGTATAATACTTATAACTAATACAATGGGTGAAAAATATTTGAAAAATAATTTACCTATAAAATAGTGAAATTGATACAAAGTTAAAAAATGAAAAAAACTTCAATTTTTGAGCTCACTTTGTATCAACATCATCAATGGTGATTGCTATCAAAAGATAGACTTTACCAAGGTTTTTTAAAATGATTTTGAAATAGTTTTAAAACCTTATATTGAACCATAGTCTATGGGTTTAATGCACATGACTTGTACATAAGCTTTCCTCATGATTCACCCATGATTTTAGATGAGTTTGAGTTCATCTAGATGCAAGAACCATGCACCTTGAACTTAACTCATTTCCTAACATCTCACATGTGTCTAGAGTGTTTGAAAACACACACATGTGAATTAGATGTGAGATGTGAGTTTTGTTCATCCTAAACTAGGGTCACATGCATTTTTCTAAAGCAATACTACTAGATTCCCTTATACATGGGACTTCAAGTCATGTCAATTGTCCTTAAATCAATTTTCATAAATGCATGAATGATCATGGCATAAAAGATAACATAAATAAGCATAGCCAATGATCATGATGTCATGACATATGATTTAATCTAAACATACATGACATTAAAAGATAAACCCTAAGCATAATTATGACATCTATATGATTTAAATGAATACGATGTCATGACATGGTATATGACAATTAAGACATGAAAAATAAAATATAAAGGTATATAATACCTAAATTTTAATATTTGTTGTCATTTGTTATTATTAAACCCATTTTGCCATATTACTACTAATCTCCCAAGTGTGCAAAAAATCCAAAATGATACACTATGACTTTAAGACCTAAATTGTGCCAATTTGATTAATTTATCAAACTTCTTAAATAATATTGGCACATCCTAAAATCCTTTAGGATTATGATCAAACTTATTTCCAAGATACCCATTGTTGGAATGTATAGTGAAAAGTCTATCTTTTGTATGAACATCTTTAGTTTTAAAATAAGAACCACATGATCATTGTTTGCATATTTATGGCTATGCATATTGTCTAATGTATTACATTGTAGATAACATGGTGTGTGGTGTCATACGGGAGATCATGTTATCAGTTCCTTGTAAAGTATAAGTAAAGGCTCACAACCGAGATGGTTATGGACAAACCATTGGAATGGTTGTAGTGTGATTTGGTATTGGTTTGTCTTGACCATAGAATTACATTAGTACACTTTGTGTGTATTGAGCAGGACCGACATAGAGGTAATTCAATTTATTGCTGACTACATAATTGAATCGGACCTCAGATATTATGTTGTACATGCTCTTAATCTCGATATAATAACGGACACATATACTTAGTATTCATTTCTTTGATTTACCAATGAGCGGGATTTATAGAGTAAATTTATAGGCTCGGTAAGTTGGGAAATGATATTATTTATATGGTGTGGCGTTGATTATAGAAGGAAACCATGTCCTATATATTAGGATGATGATGTCCCCTTGAGGAGCTCATAAGGTTCATCATGTAAACCCTGCAGGTGGACTTGGTCCGACATGATGATAAGGTTGAGTGATACTACTCATGAAGTTAGATGTTGATTAATTAATTGACGGACATTCGAGATTTTAAACACAGGGAGATAAATGTACAAATAATATATGGATCCCATATTAACTTATGGGGGTTGGTGAGGTAGATCAATGATAATCCACTAGTAGAATGAATTATCATTAATGAATCAGACTTTATGTGGGTTTGATCCATTGGGTGGCCAAGATCCAACTCCTCCTCATGGTCCCTATTGTACTCTATTAAAACCTCATGGAGCCTAGATCCGATGGTGGAAGATGAAACTCTAGATCCGACGGTGGAGATTAAATCTCTAGATCTGACTATTGAGATTAAATCTCTAGATCCGACGGTTGAGATTAAATCCCTAGATCTGACGGTGGAGATTAAAACAAGGCTTAAGCCTAACTCTATAAAAGGAGGCCAAGGCTTGGGCGTGGAGCATACTTGAGAGATTAGAGTTTTTGTTTCTTTTGGCTTGGGCGGCAAGAAATAAAAGGGAGGCTAGGGTTTTGGAGAAGGGCTTGGGTGGTCACTCTTTTGGAAAATTTTCCTTCTTCCTAGGGTTGTGGCCGGCGCCCATCCTCTTTCTTCTCTCCTTGGCCGGCGTCCAATCTCCTTTATCTCATCCTTGGCCGGCGGTAAAGACTAAGGTCTCTTCCTTTGGAGCTTTTGGCTGGCATCCATAACCTTCATCTCCTTTCCTTGGTTGGCGGCTACAACTTAGGTCTCTTGACTTGGTGGCCGGTCCTAGATAGGAAAGAGTTTCGTTTTATTCTTCCTTTTGTTCGGAGCGAGCAAAGAAAGAAAGATTGGTGATCTAGGAGGCTTCGACTTTTGGAAGATCGTCGCCCACACGACGTCCAAAAGGAGGAAGGACATACAATAGAAGATCAAGAGGTATAATACTTGTTTATATTCTTTTGTATTATGTCTATAATTGTTTTTCAATTATATGCATGTTGTATGTTTTGTTATGTGGCTAATTTACTTGGACCCCGAATACAAATGCAAAAACCGGCGATATGTACATCGTCTATTCCGTGGCTATTCGGAGAATAGAGGTAGGTTGCTTGAACAACAAGTTTGTACAAGTGACCACTCTAATCGAATAGCACGACGATGAAACGGTAGCTTGGGTAATCTCTTTTTGTCAAGGATAAATTTTTATCCGGGAATGTAGAAGGGATCGCCATGAACAAGCGAGCGAGTTGAAGTGGGAAGCGAAGTTTCCCCTACCTTCAATTGGTATTAGAGCCACGGTTTCCGATTTTGTGTGTTTAGGATTCGGTTATTTTATGCACTTATCATATATTATATGTGCCAGATAATAGTAGGATGTGCGTAGGTTAACTTTTTGGTTGCAGACATAGAATCCAACTATTATGACCATATGTGTGTATGTGATTGTATGTGTGTAATTGTATATTATTTGAATCCTCGGGGTTGACGAGGCTAGTATTTAATTTTGTATTTAAATACGACATTGTTTAGCCACTCTTTTTATTTTAGTTTACTTTTGATCTAGATTCATATACACTCCTTCGTGGAGTATAGGATCGATGGATGTAAATTAAAATAGTTTTTTTCTCGGCTCGGATCTCCGGATAGCTTGTACATGGAAGAGGGAGGAGCGGACGAGATGGCGATACGACGGGAGGCATATTGGAGACAAAAGCCATAATAGTTGGAAAATATTTCTTTTTCATATTTATTGCTTATTGTTTGATATGCATGTCGTAGGCTAAAAATTTCCTCAATTTTAAATTACTAAGTGGGAGAGGGATATTTTTATAAATTCCCACGACCTCCATTACGATTTGACATGTGATGCAAACAAATTTGCGCATCGGCTTTTAGTGCCTTCCTCCACATCGGATGAGTTTGTTTGCGGATCACAAGGTCGAATATGGTTATAGGAAATTATTAAGGAGTGTGTGTACTTCCCCATCGGAAGGAACATAACCCGAGATAATTACCTTGGTACCGAGTAATGGTGAACACTTAGATGCAAATAAGAGTATCCTCCCCATCGGAGTCACTGCTTTTATTTGTAGGGCCAAAGAGGAACCAACTATTAATTTTATTTGTTAAAAAGTTAGGTTGACAAAATGGTAAAATTAATGGGTAAAACCTCCTCTTACAAATGTAGAATTCGTATACGTCCACACTATCATGGCATACAATATTCTCGGTGTTTTGAGGTGTTGGTTGATTTTAAAATTTTATTGTTTGAGGAATCAATAATTTTTTAAAATCTAATGTTTTGATCTATGTGATTCTTAGGTTTTTCAAAATGACTTTCAACCCGCTTGCTGTGATACTGAAAGAAAATAAATTTACTGGACCCAATTATGTTGATTGGAAGAGGAATCTTGACATTGTCTTGACTACTGAGAAATACAAATATGTACTCCTCGAAGAGTGCCCTCCTAAGCCTGCGGATGATTCTGGGGAAAAGGAGAAGGAGAGTTATAAGAAGTGGATTAAGGCCGATGAGATGGTGTGGTGTTACATTTTGACATCTATGTCAAATGTACTGCAACATCAGCATCAAGCTATGTCCACTGCTTATGACATGATGCTCAATCTCAAAGAACTTGTCGGACACCAGAATCGGGCTGCTAGGCAGGAAGCCATGAGGAACTTGATGACAACAACAATGATCGAGGGAACACCCGTGAGGGATCATGTTCTCAAGATGATGCCTCATTTGAATGAGCTGGAAGTCCTCAGAGCTGAGATCGATGGGAAAACCCAGGTCGATATCATTCTCCAGTCTCTACCTAGGAGTTTTGAGCAGTTTTACCTGAACTACAACATGAACAAGAGGTTGTATTCGTTGGCGGAACTTCTGACAGAACTCCAGGCAGCAGAGGGGCTATTTCGTCAGAGTGCTCAGGCGCAGGCCATGGTTGCCCAAAGGGTTTCTACTTCTAAGACGAAAAGCAAGAAGAAGAAGAAACAAGCTGGGGCAAAGGTGGCGGGAGGAACTTAGGGAGGAGTGAAGAAGCCGAAATGCAAGTGCTTCACTTGCAAGCAGATTGGACACTGGAAGAAGGATTGCCCCAACCGGAAGCAGAACAAAGGTATATCTTTTGGTCTAGTCATTGAAACATGTTTAGCGGTGTTATCTACCGGCACCTAGTGTGTAGATACGGGAGTCACTGATCATGTCTACAATACTTTACAGGGGTTCCAGGAAACCAAACGACTGGCTAAGGGGGAGATTACCGTATACTTGGGTGATGCCACGAAGGTGGCAACTGTTGCAGTGGGAGATGTTTATTTGTCTTTTGAGAGAAATAAAGTTTTGGTTTTTAAAAATTGCCTTTGTGTACCTTTATTTAGAAAGAATTTGATTTCGGGTTTTAAATTTTTATGGATGGATATTTTATTTCTTTTAATGACAGAGTTGTTATAAAAAGGAATAGGGAGATTATCTGTTCTGGTGCATTGATACGAAATTTGTATACACTCGAACCAAAATCTCCCACGATGCAAATAGAAGTGAATAACTCATCTTCAAATTCCAATAAGAGAAAAGAACCTTCGAAGATGAACCAAACATATCTTTGGCATCTAAGGCTAGGTCATATTAACCTAAGCAAAATTCAAAGGTTGATAGCTGATAGACCTCTGAGTTCATTAGTGGTGGAAGATTTCCCAACCTGCGAATCTTGCTTGGAAGGTAAAATAACCAAGAGGCCTTTTAAGGCCAAGGGGTATAGAGCCAAAGATGTGTTAGAATTGGTTCATTCTGATTTGTGTGGTCCTATGTCTATCCAGGCAAGAGGTGACTTTGAATATTTTCTCTTTTATAGATGATTATTCAAGGTATGGATACATTTACTTGATGTGCCGCAAGTCTGAATGCTTTGACAAGTTCAAAGAATTCAAGGCTGATGTGGAGAAACATCAAGGTAAAAATATCAAAACACTACGATCTGATCGTGGTGGTGAGTACCTCTTGGTAGAGTTTAGGAATTACTTATCAGAGGCTGGGATTCAATCCCAATTGTCTACACCTAGCACACCCCAGTAGAATGGTGTAGCAGAGCGAAGGAATATGACTCTTATGGAGATGGTTAGATCGATGATGAGTTATTCTGAGTTGCCAGATTCGTTCTGGGGATATGCTCTAGATACGGTAGTGTATATTCTGAACTTGGTTCCATCTAAATCAGTGCCTTCTACTCCCACAGAATTGTGGACTGGGCAAAAGCCTAGTCTGAGACATATTAGGATTTGGGGAAGTCCAGCACATGTGCTAAAGGCATATGCTAATAAGTTGGAACCTCGTACAGAAGTGCGCATGTTCGTTGGCTATCCTAGAGGAACGAAAGGTGATTTGTTTTATAGTCCTAGAGATCAGAGGGTGATTATTAGCACGAACGCCAGTTTTGTAGAGGAAGACTATGTGATGAACCACAAGCCCATGAGTAAGATTGTTCTGGAGGAATTGAAAGGGGAAGTCACTACTTCAGTACCTCTGGTACAAGAGGATATACCATAAGTCACAACACCACGTGTCACAGAGGATACATAGGTGATACCTCGTCATAGTGGGAGGGTTGTTAGACAACCTGATAGATTCATGTTCTTGGGAGAATCTTCTGATTTGATCCTTGGCGAACATGAACCTGATCCCTGGATATATGACGAGGTGATCCAAGATAAAGATGCGGTATCTTGGCAAAGTGCAATGAATGTTGAGATTGAATCTATGGATTCAAATCAGGTCTGGGAGCTAATAGAACCATCCAATGGTGTAAAAGCCATTGGATGCAAGTGGATCTACAAAAGAAAGAGAGGAATAGACGGGAAGGTTGACATCTTCAAAGCGACGCTTGTTGCGAAGGGGTATACTCAGAAATAGGGTATCGATTATGAGGAGACCTTTTCGCCGGTAGTCATGCTTAAGTCTATCCGGATTCTCTTATGTATTGCTGCTCATATGAATTATGAGGTATGACAGATGGATGTCAAGATAGCTTTCCTTAATGGAAGTCTTGAGGAAAACATCTATATGAAGCAACCAGAGGGATTCATTGCAAAGGGCAAAGAGCATCTTGTGTGCAAGCTTAATCGATCCATTTATGGATTAAAGCAAGCTTCGAGGTCTTGGAACATCCGCTTTGATGAGGTAATCCAGTCTTATGGATTTATTCAAAGTCCAGATGAGTCTTGTGTATACAAGAGATGTGACGAAAACGTAGTGATATTTCTTGTACTATATGTAGATGACATTTTGTTAATTGGCAATAATGTCAAGGTGTTATCGGACGTAAGGGTATGGTTGTCCAAACAGTTGATATGAAGGACTTGGGAGAAGTGGGACATATCCTTGAGATCAAGGTTATAAGGGATCGCAGGAAAAGGATGTTGTGCTTATCTCAAACTTCATACATAGACACCATTATGGATCATTTTAGCATGCAGAACTCCAAGAAAGATTTTCTAACTTTCAGGCATGGAGTTCCTTTATCTAAGGAGATGTGTCCTAGAACATCTGAGGAGATAGAAGAGATGAAGGTGATTCCTTATGCTTCGGCAGCAGGAAGCCTCATGTATACGATGCTATGTACGAGACCGGATATCCGCTTACTGGGCATGTGCATAGACATCGAGTAATCCAGATAGGACATTTGATCGCTGAAGCATATACGAAAAAGTACCGAGAAGGACTAGGATTATATCTAAATTACTCCTTATGGGTTACACAGATTTCAACTTCAAATTAGATAGGGATAACAGTAAGTCTACCTCAGGTTTTCTGTTTACTTTGGGAGGTGGAGCCATTGTATGGAGGAGTGTCAAGCAGAAATACGTGGTGGACTCTACCATGGAAGATGAGTATGTGGCAGCCTCTAAGGTGGCCAAAGAAGCTGTGTGGCTTAGGAACTTCTTGATGGACTTGGATGTGATTCCTGGTTTGCCCAGAACTATCACAATTTATTGTGATAATAGTGGTGCAGTTGCAAACTCGAATGAACCATGAGCCCATAAGGCAAGTAAACACATAGAGCGCAAGTACCACCTGATACGAGAAATCGTAAAGCGAGGAGAAATTGTTGTGGCCAAGATTGCATCAGAGGATAACTTGGCAGATCCTTTCACTAAGGCCCTTCCAGTGAGAGCTTTTGATAGGCATGTGGAGGGAATGAGAATCAGATGTATGACAGTATGAGGACAGCATAGTCTTTTAGTATAAGTGGGAGATTATTGGGATATATACTGAAAAATCTATCTTTTGTATGAACATCTTTAGTTTTGAAATAAGAATCACATGATCATTGTTTGCATATTTATGACTATGCATATTGTCTAATGCATTACATTGTAGATAACATGGTGTGTGGTGTCACACGGGAGATTATATTATCAGTTCCTTGTAAAGTATAAATAAAGGCTCACAACCGAGATGGTTATGGACAAACCATTGGAATGGTTGTAGTGTGATTTAGTATTGGTTTGTCTTGACCATAGAATTACACTAGTACACTTTGTGTGTATTGAGCAGGATCGACATAAAGGTGATTCGATTTATTGCTGACTACATAATCGAATCGGTCCTCAGATATTATGTTATATATGCTCTTAATCCCGATATAATAACGGGCACATATACTTAGTATTCATTTCTTTGATTTACCAATGAGCGAGATTTATAGAGTAAATCGATAGGCTCGATAAGTTGGGAAATGATATTATTTATATGGTGTGCCGTTGATTATAGGAGGAAACCGTGTCATATATATTAGGATGATGATGTCCCCTTGAGGAGCTCATAAGGTTCATCATGTAAACCCTGCAGGTGGACTTGGTCCGGTATGATGATAAGGTTGAGTGGTACTACTCATGGAGTTAGATGTTGATTAATTAATTGTCAGTAAACTAATTATTAGACGGACATTCGAGATCTTAAATACGGGGAGATAAATGTACAAATAATATATGAAGCCCATATTAACTTATGGGGGTTAGTGAGGTAGATCAATGATAATCCTCTAGTGGAATGAATTATCATTAATGGATCGGACTTTATGTGGGATTGATCCATTGGGTGGCCAAGATCCAACTCCTCCTCATGGTCCCTATTGTAGCCTATTAAAACCTCATGGAGCCTAGATCCGATGGTGGAAGATGAAACTCTAGTTCCGACGGTGGAGATTAAATCTCTTGATTCGACGGTTGAGATTAAATCTCTAGATCCGATGGTTGAGATTAAATCCCTAGAACCGACGGTGGAGATTAAAACAAGGCTTAAGCCTAACTCTATAAAAGGAGGCCAAGGCTTGTGTGTGGAGCATACTTGAGAGATTAGGGTTTTTGTTTCTTTTGGCTTGGGCGGCAAGAAACAAAAGGGAGGCTAGGGTTTTGGAGAAGGGCTTGGGCGGCCACTCTTTTGGAAATTTTTCCTTCTTCCTAGGGTTGTGGCCGGCGCCCATCCTCTCTTCTTCTCTCCTTGGCTGGCGTCAAATCTCATTTATCTCATCCTTGGCCAGCGGCAAAGACTAAGTTCTCTTCCCTTGGAGCTTTTGGTCGGCGTCCATAACCTTCATCTCCTTTCCTTGGGCGGCGGCTACAACTAGGTCTCTTGACTTGGTGGCTAGTCCTAGATAGGGAAGAGTTTTGTTTTATTCTTCCTTTTGTTCGGAGCGAGCAAAGAAAGGAAGATTGGTGATCTAGGAGGCTTTGACTTTTGGAAGATCGTCGCCCACATGACGTCCAAAAGGAGGAAGGACATACAATAGAAGATCGAGAGATATAATGCTTGTTTATATTCTTTTGTATTATGCCTATAATTGTTTTTCAATTATATGCATGTTGTATGTTTTGTTATGCGGCTAATTTACTTGGACCCCGAATACAAACGCAAAAATCGACGATACGTACATCATCTATTCCGTGGCTATTCGGAGAATAGAGGTAGGTTGCTTGAACAACAAGTTTGTTCAAGTGACCACTCTAATTGAATAGCACGATGATGAAACGATAGCTTGGGTAATCTCTCTTTGTCAAGGATAAATTTTTATACGGGGACGTAGAAGGGATCGCCATGAACAAGCGACCGAGTTGAAGTGGGAAGCAAAGTTTCCCCTACCTTCAATTGGTATCAGAGCCACGATTTTCGATTTTGTGTGTTTATGATTCGGTTATTTTATGCACTTATCATATATTATATGTGTCGGATAATAGTAGGATGTGCATAGGTTAACTTTTTGGTTGCAGACATAGGATCCAACTATTATGGTCATATGTGTGTATGTGATTGTATGTGTGTAATTGTATATTATTTGAATCCTCGGGGTTGATGAGGCTAGTATTTAATTTTGTATTTAAATACGGTATTGTTTAGTCACTCTTTTTATTTTAGTTTACTTTCGATATAGACTTCATGTACACTCCTTCGTGGAGTGTAGGATCGATGGATGTAAATTAAAATAGTTTTTTTCTTGGCTCGGATCTCCGAATGGCTTGTACATGGCAGAGGGAGGAGCGGACGAGATGACGATACGACAGGAGGCATATTGGAGACAAAAGCCATAATAGTTAGAAAATATTTCTTTTTCATATTTATTGTTTATTGTTTGATATGCATGTCGTAGGCTAGAAAATTCCTCAATTTTAAATTACTAAGTGGGAGAGGGATGTTTTTATAGATTCCCACGACCTCCATTACGATTTGACATGTGATGCAAACAAACTTGTGCGTCAGCTCTGAGTGCCTTCCTTCACATTGGATGAGTTTGTTTGCGGATCACAAGGTCGAATATGGTTATAGGAAATTATTAAGGAGCGTGTGTACTTTCCCATCGGAAGGCACATAACCCGAGATAATTACCTTGATACCGAGTAATGGTGAACACTTAGATGCAAATAAGAGTATCCTCCCCATCGGAGTCACTGCTTTTATTTGTAGGGCCAAAGAGGAACCAACTATTAATTTTATTTGTCAAAAAGTTAGGTTGACAAGATGGTAAAATTAATGGGTAAAACCTCCTCTTACAAATGTAGAATTCGTATACATCCACACTATCATGGCATACGATATTCTCGGTGTTTTGAGGTGTTGGTTGATTTTAAAATTTTATTGTTTGAGGAATCAATAATTTTTTGAAATCTAATTTTTTGATCTATATGATTCTTAGGTTTTTCAAAATGACTTTCAACCCGCTTGCTGTGATACTGAAAGAAAATAAACTTATTGAACCCAATTATGTTGATTGGAAGAGGAATCTTGACATTGTCTTGACTGCTGAGGAATACAAATATGTACTCCTCGAAGAGTGCCCTCCTAAGCCTGCAGATGATTCTGGGGAAAAGGAGGAGAGTTATAAGAAGTGGATTAAGGCCGATGAGATAGCGCGGTGTTACATTTTGGCATCTATGTCAAATGTACTGCAACATCAGCATCAAGTTATGCCCATTGCTTATGACATGGTGCTAAATCTCAAAGAACTTTTCAGACACCAGAATCGGGCTGCTAGGCAGGAAGCCATGAGGAACTTGATGATGACCACCATGATCAAGGAAACACCCGTGAGGGATCATATTCTCAATAGAAGATTGGTGATCTAGGAAGCTTCGACTTTTGGAAGATCGTCGCCCACACGACGTCCAAAAGGAGGAAGGACATACAATAGAAGATCGAGAGGTATAATACTTGTTTATATTCTTTTGTATTATGTCTATAATTTTTTCCAATCATATACATGTTGTATGTTTTATTATGTGGCTAATTTACTTGGACCCCGAATACAAACACAAAAATCGGCGATCCGTACATCGTCTATTTCGCGGCTATTCGGAGAATAGAGGTAGGTTGCTTAAACAACAAGTTTGTTCAAGTGACTACTCTAATCGAATAGCACGATGATGAAATGGTAGCTTGGGTAATCTCTCTTTGTCAAGGATAAATTTTTATCTGGGGATGTAGAAGGGATCGCCATGAACAAGCGACCGAGTTGAAGTGGGAAGCGAAGTTTCCCCTACCTTCACCCATAACCTTGGAAATCACCTAAAGTGTCACCTTTACCATGATTAGGTTAACTACTCATCTATTTAAAGTTGGTACACCCTAACCCTATTGGAGCAATCGACCTAGATCACGATTGACCAGACTCGAGTTTGACTCGAGTAGTGTTTTGATGTTTGACATTGATGTCTGACATGTGTTGGGGAGATTGTTGGTGTAATCGACCCAGGTCACATTTGATGTTTGACGATGGTTTGACCATTATCATGGGAGAAGTCCACGTCTTGTATACTTGGAATGGAAAGTCCAAGCATGGGTCTTGGCATGGAAAGGCCAACATGGGTTGGCAAGGGAAAGTCTAAGCATAGGTCTTGGCATGGAAAGTCCAACATGGGTTGGCAAGGGAAAGTCCAAGCATGGGTCTTGGCATGGAAAGTCCAACATGGGTTGGCAAGGGAAAGTTCAAGCATGGGTCTTGGCAATTGAGAAGTCCAAGGGGAATATTAGCAGCGTAAAGTCCAAGCGGGAATCTTGGCAGCATAAGTCCAATGGTTGACGGCATAAAGTCCAAGCAGAGTCTTAGTAACATAAGCCCAATGTGCCTTGGCAGTGTTGACCACATTTGCATGACAATAGCTGATGGAAGCACCTGAAGGGTAGCGTATGGATGAACAAGTCAGATGATTTGGAGAGATCCGATAGGAATGAGGCTGATGGAGGTGGCTAGAAGGCTTAGGTCTAGGCTAAGGGTGGTCTTGTAAGTATGGTGACACCATACTTGGATTAAAACCTCATGTTTGAGGTGTATCAGTCGACTGGGACTATGGTCAATCGATTGATGGGAGTCAATTGGAGTTCGATTTGCAGAAGATGGCTAGCACCAACCGATTGAGAAGTCGATCGATGGTGCCATCGATCGCTAGGTACGGCAATGATCGATGCTTTGGTCATGAGCACAATAAGCTCTCCAGTCGAGTGATTAGCCCGAACACTCGACTGATTAAGACATCAGTCGACTGATGGGCATGATCAGTCGACTAATGGTCTATCCGTTAGAATTTATCCGACGTGGCTCATGTCGTTGTCTCACAATGGCTACAGGGGTAGTCGACTGATGGTCCCGATAAGTCGACTGCTAAGCGGAATCTAGCCCAAGGAGAAGCTTTAAAGGGAGCTCAAGGAGGAGGTTTTTGCCATCGATATCTTGGACGTCTTTGAGGCGATTTGCTGGTGCAAATCAGGGTCTTCAACCACGGTTCAAGCAATCAACAAGTAAGCATCCAAAAACTCTTTGTAAAGTTTTATTTACTTGTATTTTAGTGTATTTGCTTGTATTTCATTCTTATTATTGTAAGAACTATTGTACGAGGTTTCTCCACCTCCAGATTATTCCGAGGAGTTATTGTTATAGTGGTGTGTGATTGGAATCGCTAGGGCTCATTCGAACCCAATCCATAGAGTATGAACCATTCGATTCTGAACCACGTTATATTGTGCTTGTGTTCATTTTGTATTGTATTATTTCTATTTTTGTTGTGTACTAATATAATTGTAGCAAGCACGATCGAATTCCTCCATCAATGTCGAAGCGCTATTCACCCCCCTTCTAGCGGCCACCGAGGTCCTAACAAACCCATTTAACGTGAAATGATCACGCTCATAGGAACCCAAAACCTATTTGAGCTCATTGGATTAACTAGGTATTTCTTAGGTATAACCTCCCTAGATACCCTCATAATGACCTTTCTAGGCTTGGTAGTCTTGGTTATTTGGGTCTTACCTAGGTTAACTCTAGGGGTAACTCCCCTTGTAATCTTCTTAGTGGCTTCCCTAGGTTTCCTTGAAACTCTAGCCACTGGGCATCTACCTTGGTCAACCTTAGGGATGACTTCTCTATTGACCTTGGTTTTCCTAGACCTAGGTTGTGTTCCATAATTGAATGGAACACTATGATAGGTCTTTTTGGGCTTAGGCTTGTGACTCAAATCTTTCTTGCCCTTTGATGATTCTTGTTTCCTAAAACCTAGGTTTTGACTCCTTGACCCTAGATTTTGACTATTTGACCATTGTATTTGATTTTTTATTTTCCAAAGGGTCTTCTCCAATTTCTCAAGCCTTGACCTCAAGCCTTGGTTCTCTAACTCTAATTTCTCTAATTTGGTGGGCCCATTTTTCTTTGCTCATTTTTGCCCTTCCTAGGCATATGTCTAGATTTATTTGAATTAAAGTCTAGATAGTTTTCTACCTTCCTAATAGACTCCTTAGGTAGAATTTTTCTAGGGACATTAATCCCAAATTTCTCCTTATTTCTAAAGTTGACATTTTTAGCTCTTAAGCAATAAAGCCTATTTTTACTAGCATGCTTTTCATGATTATGCACAATTGCAAGAGTATTAAAAGCATGCTTTTTATTATTAAAATTCAAAGGTGCGTTATTGAAATATACCTTAGGGTTTGCTTTTAAAGCTCCCCCTACATGTGTGACCCCTTCTTTAACCTTCTTGCTCCCCCTAGGGCATTGGCTTCGGCAGTGTCCCCGTTGTTGGCACTTGAAGCACACAATGTGCTCTTTGCTTTTCTTAGTGGGGACTTCGGCTTCATTGGTCTTTTCTTGAACTCTTGGTGCCGATTGACTTTTCTTGACTCTTTTAGGACATTTACTCTTATAATGTCCTACTTTCCTATACTCAAAGCATATGATATGATTTTTAATATTAATTGAAATGCTTGAATTACCTTCCATGGTAGGGGAGTCCCGAGCTTTCTCTTCCTCTCGACTAAAGGTAGATGGTTCTTCTTGTCGCTCCGATATTGAGGATGCCCTAATCTCCTCCCATTTAATCCTAGAAGTAGAGACTTCATCCAATTCAACCTCCTCTACCGATTCGGATGTCGACTCCTTAACTTTCGACTCCTCACTTTCTTGTGAGGATGAACTTGTTTCTTCGGCCTCCTCCGATTAAGCTGATGAACATTCCTCTACTTCTTCATCCTCTTAGACCGATTGAGGGTTCTCATGGAATCTTGCCACTTGGCTCCATAACTCCTTGGCATAAATAAAATTACCTAACCTACACACAACGTCGTTAGGAATCAAATCAACCAAGAATTTTATTACCTCTGTGTTTTTCTCAAATTCTTGAATTTGTTCCTTGGTCCACTTCTTCATCTTGAGGAATCCTCCCTTTGGCCCTTTTGGATATTGGAATCCTTCCATCAATACGGCCCATTCTTCAAGATCCCTCATCATCAAGAAGTCTTCAATCCTTGCCCTCCATTGATTGAAGTCTTCTCGCCTATAGAAGTTGTATAGAATTGGGGTGTTGATGTCTCATCCCAAATTCTCTTGAAATTCCATCTTCTTCCTCTAGCGGTGCTCTCTTAGTTGTTAAACCTTGAAGAGCGGCCTCACTCTAATACCACTTGTTAGGACCTATGTGCCCACTACAAGGGGGGGGTGAATAGCATTGTCGTCGGTTATCGATGGAATTCGTTCGTGCTCTTGCTACACAATGCTAGTACGCAGCGGAAATAATGAAATAAACAAACTAAACACACAAGCACAATCACAACACCAAAATATAACGTGGTTCGGAACCTCAATGTTCTTACTCCACGGATTGTGCTCGAAAGAGCCCTAGCGTTGCAAACACACACCACTAATCAAATACTTCTTCTCGACAACAAGTTGGAAGCGGAGAAACCACTTACAAGTGATTACACTAAGTAATACAATGTAAAACAAGAAAATACAAGATGAATATACAAAACAACGTAAAGAAAACTTTGGAACTATTGCTTTGGAATGCTTGCTTGTTGATTGCTTGAATAGTACTTGAAGACCCTGATTTGCACCAGCAAATCGCCTCAAAGATGCTCAAGAAATCGCTGCCAAATCCCTTCCGTCGTGTTCCTTTTAAACCTGCAACTCGGGCTGGATTTCGCCTAGCAGTTGACTGATCGAAACCATCTGTCGATAGCTCCTGTAGCCATTGTCTCACAACAGCATGGGCCACATTGGATAAGTTCCAATGGATAGACCATCAGTCGACTGATCAAGTCATCACTCGACTGTCAAACCATAACAGTCGACTTGGAAACATTCTATCCCCGAAAACTTGACCAACAGTCGACTGATCACCATACCAGTTGACTACTAAGGCCATTAGTCGATTACCCAATGCTGGCAGTCGACTGTCAGGCCATTTCTTGCAGTCAAACATCAGTCGACTGATAAACCTCATCCATGAGGTTTAACACCAAGTATTATGCCCTCATACTTTCTAGACTACCCATAACCTAGACCTAAGCCTTCTAGCCACCTCCGTCAGCCTCACGCCTATCAGATCCCTCCAAGTCATCCATGACTTGTTCATTTATACACTAGCCTTTAGGTGGTTCCATCAGCTATTGTCATGCTAATGTGGTCTACACTGCCAAAGCACATTGGACTTAGCTGCTAAGACTCCGCTTGGACTTTACGCCGCCAACCATTAGACTTATGCTGTCAAGACTTCGCCCTTGGACTTTATGCCGCCAATATTACCCCTTGGACTTCCCTTGCCAACCCATGTTGGACTTTCCATTTGCCAAGACTCAAGCTTGAACTTTCCCTTGCCAAGACCCATGCTTGGACTTTCCTTGCCAACCCGTGTTGGACTTTCCATTTGCCAAGACTCAAGTTTGGTCTTTCTCTTGCCAAGACCCATGCTTGGACTTTCCATGTCAACCCATGTTGGACTTTCCCTTGCCAAGTGTCCCACTTGGACTTTCCATGTCAAGTACACAAGACTTGGACTTTCCATCATATGGTCAATCCCATGTCAACCATATAGTCAAACAATGGTCAAACCATTGTCAAACATCCAAAATACCTCTCGAGTCAAACTCGAGTCCAGTCAATCATGACCGGAGTCGATTGCACCAACAATCTCCCAACACAACACATTGTCAGACATCACTATCAAACATCAAAACACTACTTGAGTCAAACTCGAGTCTGGTCAATCGTGACCTAGGTCGATTGCACCAACATCTGTTTCAACTCATTTTTTATGTCATCTCATCTCTTTAGTCGTATGCTTTGAAATAAATAGTCGCTTAAGTCTCGGTTTCAAATAAAAATATCGAAGAATTTTGTGAGGATTCTTTTTCTTATTCATCCCTTCGTACTTATATTTGGGCTCCTTGCACACTGGACATGCATCCTTATTCTCGTGCTCATTCCAAAATAATATACAATCATTCTTACAGACATATATCTTCTTATATGTCAATCCTAACTCTGGCAATAATTTTTTAGCTTCATAATAAGAGTTTGGAATCACATTTGATTTAGGAAATGCCTCTTGCATTAACTGAAGTAACATATCAAAGGATTTATTGCTCCATCCATTTAACACCTTCACATGCATTAGCTTCACCACAAAATTGAAAATCAAAAAATCAGTACAATTGGGATACAATTCTTGTTGTGCTTCTTCCAACATTGAAGTATAACTTCATCTACAATCATTTGAATTTATGTTTACATTGATATCATCTGATTGAGGCTCATTGTTATTTATATTTTCCGTATTTCGTAAATCAGTAAATATGTCTTCAAAATCATCTTCGAAATCATCTACTTCAACATCAAAATCATTTCCATCTTGATTGACAATATTTATACTACCGGATGATGAAGAAGCTCCTCCATGAAAGTTCTAGACTTTATATAATCTATCGAATCCCCACCTATAAAGATGTCCTCGCACGTAATCTAATTCATATCGAAACAAATTTCCACACCGTTGACATGAATAATGAATTTTTGATAGATTCAGACTAATCATGTAATTTTCTACCATACTTATAAACTGATTCAACCCATTTATATATTCAGGACTAATCCGATTCTGATTCATTATCCAACTTTTATTCATATTTTTGAACCTTGGTTAACCATAAATAAACTAACTTTTATGTTAATTTTCAATAAAAGAAATTTATCAACTTAAATGTAGTTATCACATATAAAATAATTAAAAAATTTATAATTTAAACCTCACACAACATGTTATTACTATGGACATGCATAAATAAGTATGGACACAACATGTTACAACGTGTTAGTTCCAAATGCTTTAGGGTCAAATTTTATGAATTTACTATGGACATGCTATTAGATTTCAAACTATTTTCTCTCATTGTCATGTTCACCTAATTGGTCTTGAATATAGTATCTAAGAGATATTAATTAGGCATGCATAAATAACACTTATTTTAGTTGATAGCGTTATCAAATGGAAGAATTTCCTAACATTAAGGTTCCATTGCACGATAAATTCACTACATCATAATTGCACATGGGTATATATGCAACAAACTTAGTTTCAATGACTATTACTTAATTGTATGATAGAACTACAAATGTGCTTCAAAAAACCTATGGCTAGCCAAGTTCAAGCAGTGGTATAGTCACTCAGGCTAAAAATAGAACCATCATGTTCAAACAAAGAGAATTAAGTAATGATTCAACTATCAATATTTTTTTCATTATGCAGCAAATAAAAATTTCCTAATCTAAATAAATTTCTAAAGCAAATTGACAGATGCAATTTCATGTGCGACAAACATATATCAAAATAAAGTTGTTACCGATCAAGCTTTCCACTGGACGTTGAGAAGTTGTTCGGCCAGAGTTGGAGAAGGAGGCCAGAGCTAGAGAAGGAGGGTGGAGGGCGGAGGGTGAAGGCCGAAGGGCCGAGCTATCTCTGGAGCTGGAGAAGGAGGGCGGAGCTATCGCTGGAGATGGTCGCGGGAGATAAGCGCCAAGAAGAAGTCGCGCACGAGAGGAAGCGAGGGGACCAAAGCTAGCGCCGGAGCTGGTTGTCGAAGAGTCGCACGGAGAATCATCGGAGAGCAGAAAATCACCGGAAGAGAGGAAGTTATGTGGATAAAATGGGAGAATCGACATGGGGTAGAGTTTTTTCGCGTATTTTAGCAACGAAATATGATTTATTCGTGGCTAATATTTATTATTTTAGCGACAAAAACGTAAATATTCATCACTAATACAAAAATGTCGGGCCACATAATTGAGTTCACTGGACTGGCCACTTGACTGAATAGTTCGTGATGAATAATTATTTATTTCGTCGCTAAATAGCAGTCGAGTCGCCTATTCGACTGCTATTATTGGCGATGAATTTATAAATATTCGTCACTAAAGCAAAAATGGTGGGCCACAGAATCGAGTTCACTCGACTGGCTGTTTGACTAAATAGTTTGCGACGAATAATTATTTATTTAGTCGCTAAATAGCAGTCGAGTCACCAATTTGACTGATTCTATTGCTGATGAATTTATAAATATTCGTCGCTAAATCAAAAATGTCAGGCCACAAAATCGAGTTCACTCGACTGGCCGCTCGATTGAATAGTTCGCAATGAATAATTATTTATTTCGTCGCTAAATAGCAGTTGAGTTGTCAATTCAACTGATTCTATTGGCATGAATTTATAAATATTCGTCGCTAAATAAAAAATGCTGGGCCACATAATCGAGTTCACTTGACTAGCCGCTCGACTGAATATTTTAAGACGAATAATTAATTATTTCGTTGCTATGTATCAGTCGAGTGGCCAATTTGACTGATTCTATTGGCGACAAATTTATAAATTTTTGTCGCTAATGCATAAATGTCAGGCCACATAATCAAGTTCACTCGATTGGCCACTCGACTGAATAGTTTGTGACGAATAATTATTTATTTTGTCGCTAAGTATCAGTCGAGTCGCCAATTCGACTGCTATTATTGGCCACGAATTTATAAATATCATCGCTCAATTTCATTTATTAGCGACATAAAATACATTTCATCGCTAATTCTTAGTCTAGCGACGAAATAAAATTATACGTCGCTAATATATTTTATATTAACGATGAAATATTACTATTTCATCACAAAAGTAATATTGTTTACAACAATGAAGATATTCATCGTAAACTCCTAGATTTATCGACGAATTAACAATTTGTCGCTAATATTTCGTTGTTATTTTCCATTTTTCTTGTAGTGCTACCAATGCCACCACTAGCAATCTAATTTTACAAACAAATTAATTAATGATTAAGATATGCATACAGCTCAATCATTCAATAAATTAATACAATAGAACATAATATTAAGAAATATTTTCAAAATTCATTTTAAATGTCTATATCAGAACATATCTTTAACTAGTTTACTACTTTTTTTTCGAAGAATAAGTTGTTTGCTTTTGTTCATTGTCGACGTATTTTCTGAGGAGGGTCTTCTTAAAGTGAAGATCTTATTTGATATTGTATCTCCTGTTTAGCGGTATATTGCATGTTAAAGCTAAACAATAGCCCAATAACATGTGAGGCCTTGAGTGTCTAACTATGCATAAGGGAATAAAACAAATTTCCCATTGTTGTAGTAGCACAACTTTTAAAAGTGCATAATGTATGATAATTACAATGTCTAAATCAGGTACAACACAGCATGTATAATTGCAATCAGAGAGAAGTGAGAAATCAAACCTATGAAATCACATGTTGATCTTGGTAGAATGATTCCTGTATTTGGACAGACACAATATCTCTTAGGAGATGTGGTTTTAATCTAGTAAACATGGTACTAATTCAATCAGATTTTACAAGAAAAAGCTTTAAGTACCATTAAATTGACAAAATGCAAAGACAATGTTCGATGTAGATTGAAATCATTGGGGTATCTTTCAGGCATTTATCAAGGGAAAGTTAAGCATGTCAAGTATTAGTAATTAAATTAACTAAAAATATTAAATAACATGAGAGTTGATGATAGAATAGAGAGTCAAACAAATATTGGCAGATAAAGGAGACATAATAGAAAATGCTACTCTATAATGGGTTTGACATGAAAGAATAAATTGGTGTAAGATGGAGTTTTAAGCTTATATAGCTAGTAATTATGCTCATTTATATTTTACAAACCCAATGAAGTAACAAACAAGCAATTTTCAGAATATGGTTTTGAGACAACATTGCAGTGGGGTGAAGAACAAATAAACTTTGTTCAAGTCTCATCTTAAGAATAAAGAATTCACCTTGAATGCAACAAAATCTTTGGATTTGTTGACAAGTTGGACAGAACATGTACTCTGCTTTTTCAACTCAACTAAAAGAGCAATGGAACATGTTAGTACATATGTGTAAAACTAACAATTCAGAATAAGATACCATCAAGCTAGGGTTGCCTTATTGCCCTTTGCATCCCTTGTCTGTAGTAGGGAAAAAAAATCAGTGAAAATTTCTGCCATGAGTAATCTTGAAAGTGATGATGGTGGAGGAACATATTCTACAAACAACAGAACAACGAAGTGGTAGTTTCTCAATCTTTAGACCTGACTGATAAGATTAAATTAAACTTGTTTACTGAAAGCGCCAATTTTAATTCATTGTGCTGCTATGGGAGGCCAAACCTAATCGATCCATATGCAAATCAATTCATATGCAAGAGCCATAAGTCAATGATTTTATGTCAATAATAAAAGTCACATCAGTTTGTTTGTGGTAAAAGTAGATTTGTATATTAACAGCCCGATCGATATAAATATGCTTCCTATACTAAAATTATGTACTCAAAATTCCTAATAACCAAGTCTACCAGTTAATTAGCCTCAAATTTTTGTGCATGGATTTCAAGAACAAGGTCAGAAAAGAACCTGGCAGAAACAAATTTCTTCAACTCCCAGAACCAGGGCAAAAAGGCAACCCTAGCTTGATAGCAGCACAATGCATCCCTGGTTATGTCGCTTGACAAGGAGATGGTGATCCCCACGACAGGCTGAGAGTGGAGAAGTGGTCTCCAATCGTTGAGTGATTTTTTACGGTGGAGTGCGGTGGCGCTTGGGAGAGGGGAGTACTCACTGACGAGAAGCAACGATTATAAGATACCGGAAAAAAAGAATAATAATAAAGGAAAAGACTGATTAACTAATAAATTATACCGTAGAATTTTATATAAAAATTATGAGAGTTTTCCTAAATTTTAAATAGAATTCTTAGGAGGTTTAAATCCAATTGGGGTTCATTGGATTAATGGGATTGATTAAGATTTAATTAATTAAACATAAGGTTTAATTACTTATATAAATAGGTTCGACCTTAATCAAATCATTGATCCCAATTGGTTTTCCCAGTCACAATTTCTTCTCCCCAAATCTTGATCGTGCAATTTCTTCCTCTGCTTCGTCGCCGCGGCTGATCTCGTCCGACGCCGACTTCGATCGACAGTCGCCTTGGATCACGAGCTCAGCTCACCGACGTCTCTTCTTCCTTGTGCTTTCGTCATCGCCAGCCTCACTACCCGATCGCCTCCAGCCATTGTGTCCGCCGACATCTCATGAGCAGATTGCGAGTTCAAAGGAAAAAGGGGGGGTGATCTCTACTCTGCGACCTTCTCGAGTTGGATCTGAGCTGTGCAACGAGCAACTCTTCTTAGTGTCGCTGGAGTGAACTGCCGAGTGTGAGGGAGCTTGTTGCTGCTTGTCACCGGAGCTAGGTAAGGGTCAATCTCCTTTCTCCTTTAAGATGTGAATTGAGATCTAGCTGTGGATTGCTTGTTGGGCTTGGGTCTATGGTTTAGGCAGTGATCGGAGCTTAGTTTTTATGCCGGTGAACAGGGAACGAGGAAGGCAAGGCTGCCAGTGAAGAGATGACTGATAAGATTTGTTTATCCCTATTGTTTGTCTGTAATTACTATGGATGAGATGATCTTGTATGATGAGTTTGATATGGAGTGTGAATGTTGATTTATCTTGATGGCATGCTTGGAGGCTCGTCGGCTCCCATGTCCCCGGATTAAAATTTTCACTAATGAAAACTAATCCGGATGGGATGAGTTTCCTAAGCTCAACAAATTCGTCGTCGTGCTAACGACTTGAGCGATCGCTTGAACAAACTAATTGTTCAAGCAACAAAACTCTTCTAGTCGGTTAGCCGCGGAAGAGACGACGGACGGATCGCCAGTTTTTGTGTTTATCTTCGGGGTTCATGATTATACAAATACGTATGGATGTAGACATGTATAACCAACACATACAAACATATTAATAAGAACATGCAAAGATCAATAATAAAACTGTAAAACTTTTATACCTCTCGATCTTCTATCGTATGTCCTAACCTCCTTGTAGACTTCGTGTGGGCGAAGATCCTCCACAAGTTGAAGCTTCCTAGATCTTCTTCAATCAAAAGAAAGAAGAACTCTCCTTCCCTTCTTGGTTGAGCCAACTACCAAGCCACAAAAGCTTGTTACCGTCGACCCCAAGAAAAGAGAGAACAAGATGGCCAACCAAGGAACCAAACAAGGGATCAATCCCTAGCTCCTAGTGCCGCTGGCCAAGAGGAAAAGGATGAGAGAAAGACCGGCCAAAGGGGAGCAATAGAAGACCCTACAACCCCTTTGTACCGCCGACCCTAGAGGGAGTGAAGAGGAGAAGATCCTTAGGAAGAAAGCTTAGGGTTTCTTATATCTTTGTGCCGCCAACCACAAGGGGATAGAGCCGGCCAAGCAAAGAAACCTAAACCCTAATTCTTGATCCTCATCGTGCCGCCCCCTTAGCCTCCCTTTTTTAGAACTTAGGAGAAAGTTGGTTATTGATGAGGTGGCCAAAAAATTAGGAACTAATTCCTAATTATTCTTGCCGCCCAAGGTAGCAAGGAATTAGTAAAAAAAAATTTCTACCTCCTCTAATCTTGCCGCCCAAGGTGGCATAGAAAATAGAATTTTTTTTTTAACTAATTCAAATCTTGCCGCCTAAGGTGGCATAGAATTAGGAAATAAATTTTTTTTATCAATCTTTAAACTTGCCGCCCACCTCACCCAACCTCTCCTCTCCCTTTCCTTTCCTTTCAATTCAAATCTAGATCAAAAGTAAACTAAAATAAAAGAGTGGCTAAATAATGCCGTACTTAATTACAAAAAATTAAATACTAGCCTCGTCAACCCCGAGGATTCAAATAATATTACAATTACACACATCCAATCACATACACACACATATGTCCATAATAGTTGGATCTTATGCTTGCAACCAAAAAGTTAGCCGACGTACATCCTACTATTATCCGGCACATACAATATATAATAAGTGCATAAAAGTAATCGAATCCTAAACACACAAAACCGGAAAGCTTGGTTATGATACCACTTGAAGGGAGAAGCTTCGCTTCCCACTTCAACTTGGTGTAGGATCGTTGTTGGCCAGCTAGAGGGGAGTGAATATCCCTCTTTCGCCGTATGAGCAGAAGTCGTTCTTAATCGTCTACAAATAACGTTAGTGCAAGCGGAAAATATAAAGCAAAGACAATTAAGAACAAACAAAAAGATAAACAATACTAACAAAATAATATAACGTGGTTCACGGCCTCGCTGCTAATCCACGGTCCGATTCATCTCCAGTGAATCACCCCAAAACCAATCCACTATTGGTCTCTCCCTTTAGGCCAAGCAAGGTGAAGGTAAACCTTTACAACTCAAGAACACTCCTTCTTTTACAATAGATGTGAAAGAAACTAGAAGAAGGAGTCTATGCTTTGTGGGGCACTTAGTAAGATATTTGGAGCATGAAGATTTTCCATCTAAAAACCCTCACCCTCTCTTTTTATAGAGAGGAAGCAATTCTTCCTGTTGGACACTATCAGTCGACTGATGTCAACTCCAACGGCTTCTGACCAGGCCGGATTCATGGGATCCACGACTAATTTTCCAATAGTCATATGATCAGTCGACTAATGATATCATCAGTCGACTAATGATATCATCAGTCGACTGATGATATCATCAGTCCACTGATGTCGACTTCCAGTCGAGTGACCCACGAGCTCGACTAGCTCGTCCCGCGATCTGCTATCGATGCTCCCATTCGTGATCGGGATGTCGACTTGACTCATCAGCCACACCAGTCGATTGCCGATCGACTTGGAGTAGTCGACTGTCATAACATGATAGTCGACTAGTGCCAGGTAAAACTCAAACCTTACATTCGTTTGAGCTTCCGGCGGTCGGGTAAAGATCAACCCTTGCGGTCGAGCCTCCGACACTCAACCATTCAGCCAAGTTCACCCAATAAGCTACTTACAATTCACTCATTCTCTCATCTCACTTGAAGTCCCTCGCCGAAGCTCTCTTCGTTCGTGGCCACGTCCCTTGGCAGCATCAAGTGCATGACTCTGCAATGCTCCTTCGCGTCTCTTGCCCTCCAAGTCTGCTTCCTTGGCTTCGCTTCAAGTCATCTCGTCCGGTGGTCCCTCGGCAGCATCAAGCGCACGACTCTTCAATGCTCCTTCTCTGACTCAAACACGAGGTTGTGAGCGGTGACACTTGCCTAACCTCCATGTGCGAATTACTAAGTCCTGCAAGACTCCAACGCACATATCAAATCCAATCATCCTTACTTAAACCCTTTGCCACACACATCAAAACCATATCACATGGGTTGATTGCCCTAACAATCTCCCTCTTTTTGATGTTTGGCAATCCGTTTAAATGAGGTAAACAAATAACAATAACATAAGCAAGGAAAGCATGTAAAAACAAAAACATGAGTATAACAACTCCCCCTTAAACATGCAACTCCCCCTTAAGACATGCTAAACTTCCCTATTAGCATGATTAACTTAAACTTCCCTATTTCTCCCCCTTTGACACCATCAAAAATATTTATCCAAATGTTATAATCCAAGGTATCAACTCTAAGGAGGAAAAATATCAAAAACCAAACAAAACTGGATGAAATCAGGTTACTGTGCTCGTGCATAGTGTTGGGATGTATACTGAAAAGTTTATCTTTTGTATGAACATCTTTATTTTGAAATAAGAATCACATGATCATTGTTTGCATATTTATAGTTATGCATATTTGTCTGATACATTACATTGTAGATAACATGGTGTGTAGTGTCACACAGAAGATCATGTTATCGGTTCATTGTAAAGTATAAGTAAAGGCTCACAATCGAGATGGTTATGGACAAACCATTGGAGTGGTTGTAGTGTGATTTGGTATTGGTTTGTCTTGACCATAGAATCACACTAGTACACTTTGTGTGTATTGAGCAGGACCGACATAGAGGTGATTCGATTTATTGCTGACTACATAATCGAATCGGACCTCAGATATTATATTGTACATGCTCTAAATCCCGATATAATAATGGGTATATATACTTAGTATTCATTTCTTTGATTTACCAATGGGCGAGATTTATAGAGTAAATCGATAGGCTCGGTAAGTTGGGAAATGATATTATTTATATGGTGTGCCGTTGATTGTAGGAGGAAACCGTGTCCTATATATTAGGATGATGATGTCCCCTTGAGGAGCTCATAAGGTTCATCATGTAAACCCTGTAGGTGGACTTAGTCCGGCATGATGATAAGGTTGAGTGGTACTACTCATGGAGTTAGATATTGATTAATTAATTGTCAGTAAATTAATTAATCGACGGACATTCGAGATCTTAAACCCGGGAAGAAAAATGTACAAATAATATATGGAGCCCATATTAATTTATGGGGGTTGGTGAGGTAGATCAATGATAATCCTCTAGTGGAATGGATTATCATTAATCGATTGGACTTTATGTGGGCTTGATCCATTGGGTGGCCAAGATCCAACTCCTCCTCATGATCCCTATTGTAGCCTATTAAAATCTCATGAAGCCTAGATCCAATGATGGAAAATAAAACTCTAGATCCAATGGTAGAGATTAAACCTCTAGATCCGACGGTTGAGATTAAATCTCTAGATCCGATGGTTGAGATTAAATCCCTAGAACCAA
Source organism: Wurfbainia villosa (assembly GCA_025175895.1). Classification (NCBI taxonomy): domain Eukaryota; kingdom Viridiplantae; phylum Streptophyta; class Magnoliopsida; order Zingiberales; family Zingiberaceae; genus Wurfbainia; species Wurfbainia villosa. The sequence goes on along the minus strand of CM045992.1, from coordinate 37,507,181 downwards.
TGGTGGAGATTAAAAATAGGCTTAAGCCTAACTCTATAAATATGGGCTTAAGGCTTGGTGTGGAGTATGATAGAGAGAGGTTAGTTTTGTTTCTTAAGGCTTGGGCGGCAAGAAACAAAAGGAGGATAGGGTTTTTGGAGAAGGGCTTGGGCGGCCACAAATAAGGATGGTGTTCTTCTTCCTTAAGAGTTATCGGCGCCCCTCCTTCTTCTCTTCACCTTGGCCAGCGTCCAATCCCTTTAATCTCTTCCTTGGCCGGCGGCAAAGACTAAGGTTTCTTCCTTTGGAGCTCTTGGCCGGCCTTCATAACCTTTATCTCCTTTCCTTGGCCGGCGGTTTCAACTAGGTCTCTTGACTTGGTGGCCGGTTCTAGATAGGGAAGTGTTTTGTTTTATCATCTTTCTTTGTTCGGAGTGAACAAAGAAAGGAATATTGGTGATCTAGGAGGCTTCGACTTTTGGAAGATCATCGCCCACACGACGTCCAAAAGGAGGAAGGACATACAATAGAAGATCGAGAGGTATAACACTTGTTTATATTCTTTTGTAACATGTCTATAATTGTTTTTCAATCATATACATGTTGTATGTTCAGTTTTGTGGTTAAATTAACTTGGACCCCGAATACAAATGCAAAAGTCGACGATCCGTACATCGTCTATTCCACGGCTATTCATAGAATAGAGGTTGGTGGCTTGAACAACAAGTTTGTTCAAGTGACTACTCTAATCGAATAGCATGACGATGAAACAGTAGCTTGGGTAATCCCTCTTGTCAAGGATAAATTTTTTTATCCGGGGACATAGAAGGGATCGCCATGAGCAAGCGACCGAGTTGAAGTGGGAAGCGAAGTTTCCTACCTTCAAGTGGTATCAGAGCCACGGTTTTCGATTTTGTGTGTTTAGGATTCGATTACTTTTATGCACTTTTCATATATTATATGTGCCGGATAATAGTAGGATGTGCGTAGGTTAACTTTTTGGTTGCAGGCATAGGATCCAACTATTATGGCCATATGTGTGTATGTGATTATATGTGTGTAATTGTATATTTTGTTGAATCCTCAGGGTTGACGAGGCTAGTATTTAATTTTTGTAATTAGATACGACATTGTTTAGCCACTCTTTTTATTTTAGTTTACTTTCGATCTAGATTTCATGTACACTCCTTTGTGGAGTATAGGATCGATGGATGTAAATTAAAATAGTTAGTCTCAGCTCGGATCTCCGGATGGCTTGTACATGGCGTAGGGAGGAGCGGACGAGATGGCGATACGACGGGAGGTATATTGGAGACAAAAGCCATAATAGTTGGAAAATATTTATTTTTCATATTTATTGCTTATTGTTTGATATGCATGTCGTAGGCTAGAAAATTTCTCAATTTTAAATTACTAAGTGGGAGAGGGATATTTTTATAAATTCCCACGGCCTCCATTACGATTTGATATGTGATGCAAACAAACTTGCGCGTCGGCTCTGAGTGCCTTCCTCCCCATCGAATGAGTTTATTTACGGATCACAAGGTCAAATATGGCTATAGGAAATTATTAAGGAGCGTGTATACTTTCCCATCGGAAGGCACATAACCCGAGATAATTACCTTAGTACCGAGTAATGGTGAATACTCAGATGCAAATATAAGTATCCTCCCCATCAGAGTCACTGCTTTTATTTGTAGGGCCGAAGAGAAATCAACTATTAATTTTATTTGTCAAAAAGTTAGGTTGACAAGATAGTAAAATTAATGGGTAAAACCTCCTCTTACAAATGTAGAATTCGTATACGTCCACACTATCGTGGCATACGATATTCTCGGTGTTTTGAGGTATTGGTTGATTTTAAAATTTTATTGTTTGAGGAATCAATAAATTTTTGAAATCTAAAGTTTTGATCTATGTGATTCTTAGATTTTTCAAAAATGACTTTCATCCCACTTGCTGTGATACTTAAGGAAAACAAATTTACTGTACCCAATTATGTTGATTAGAAAAGGAATCTAGATATTGTCTTAACTGCTGAGGAGTATAAGTATGTACTCTTCGAAGAGTGTCCTCCTAAGCCTGCGAATGAGCTGGAAGTCCTTGGAGCTCAGATCGATGGGGAAACCCAGGTCGATATCATTCTCCAGTCTCTACCTAGGAGTTTTAAGCAGTTTTGCCTGAATTACAACATGAATAAGAGACTGTATTCATTGGCGGAGGTTCTGACAGAACTCCAGGCGACAGAGGGGCTTTTTGGTCAGAGTGCTCAAGCGCAAGCCATGGTTGCCCAAAAGGTTTCTACTTCTAAGCCAAAAGGCAAGAAGAAGAAGAAACAAACTGGGGCAAAGGCGGTGGGAGGAACTCAGGGAGGAGTGAAGAAGCCGAAAGGCAACTACTTCACTTGCAAGCAGACTAGACATTGGAAGAAGGATTGTCCCAACCAGAATTAGAACAAAGGTATATCCTTTGGTCTAGTCGTTGAAACATGTTTAGCGGTGATATCTACTGGCACCTTGTGTGTAGATACGGGAGCCACTGATCATGTCTACAATACTTTGCAGGAGTTCTAAAAAACCAGACGACTGACTGAGGGGGAGATTACCGTATACTTGGACGATGCCACGAAGGTGGCGGCTGTTGCAGTGGGAGATGTTTATTTGTCTTTTGAGAGAAATAAAGTTTTCGTTCTTAAAAATTGCCTTTATATACCTTTATTTAGAAAGAATTTAATTTCAGTTTCTAAATTGTTTATGGATGGATATTCTATTTCTTTTAATGACAGAGTTGTTATAAAAAGGAATAGGGAGATTATCTGTTCTGGTGCATTGATAGGAAATTTGTATACACTCGAACCAAAAGCTCCCACGATGCAAATAGAAGTTAATAACTCATCTTCTAATTCCAATAAGAGAAAAGAACCTTCGAAAATGAACCAAACATATCTTTTTCATCTAAGACTTGGCCATATTAACCTAAGCAAAATTCAAAGGTTGATAGTTGATGGACCTTTGGGTTCATTAGTGGTGGAAGATTTCCCAACCTGCGAATCTTGCTTGGAGGGTAAAATGACCAAGAGGCCTTTTAAGGCCATGGGGTATAGAGCCAAAGATGTGTTGGAATTGGTTCATTCTGATTTGTGTGGTCCTATGTCTATCCAGGCAAGAGGTGTTTTTGAATATTTCGTCTCCTTTATAGATGATTATTCGAGATATGGATACATTTACTTGATGCACCGCAAGTTTGAATGCTTTGACAAGTTCAAAGAATTCAAGGCTGATGTGGAGAAATGTCAAGGTAAAAGTATCAAGACACTACGATCTGATCGTGGTGGTGAGTACCTCTTGGGAGAGTTTAGGAATTACTTATTAGAGGCTGGGATTCAATCCCAATTGACTTCACCTGGCACACCCCAGCAAAATGGTGTAGCAGAGCGAAGGAATAGGACTCTTATGGAGATGGTTAGATTGATGATGTGTTATTCTGAGTTGCCAGATTCGTTCTGGGGATATGCTTTAGATACGGTAGTGTACATTCTGAACTTGGTTCTATCTAAATCAGTGCCTTCTACTCTCACAGAATTGTAGACTGGGCGAAAACCTAGTCTGAGAAATATTCGAATTTGGGGGAGTCCAGCACATGTGCTGAAGGCAGATGCTGGTAAGTTGGAACCTCGTACAGAAGTGTGCATGTTCATTGGCTATCCTAGAGGAACGAAAGATGGTTTGTTTTATAGTCCTAGAGATTAGAAGGTGATCATTAGCACGAATGCCAGATTTCTAGAGGAAGACTATGTGATGAACCACAAGCCCATGAGTAAGATTGTTCTAGAGGAATTGAAAGGGGAAGTCACTACTTCAGTACCACTAGTACAAGAGGACATACCACAAGTCACTGCACTGCGTGTCACAGAGGATACACAGGTGATTCCTCATCGTAGTCAGAGAGTTGTTAGACAGCTTGATAGATTCATGTTCTTGGGAGAATCTTCTGATTTGGTCCCTGGCGAACATGAACCTGATCCCTGGACATATGATGAGGCAATCCAAGATAAATATGCAGTATCTTGGCAAAGTGTAATGAATGCTGAGATTGAATCTATGGATTCAAATCAGGTCTAGGAGCTAGTAGAACCACCCGATGTTGTAAAAACCATTGGATGCAAGTGGATCTACAAAAGAAAGAGAGGAATAGATGGGAAGGTTGAGACCTTCAAAGCAAGGCTTGTTGCGAAAGGGTATACTTAGAAAGAGGGTATCGATTATGAGGAGACCTTTTCACCGGTAGCCATGCTTAAGTCTATCCGGATTCTCTTATGCATTGCTTCTTATATGGATTATGAGGTATGGCAGATGGATGTCAATACAACTTTCCTTAATGGATGTCTTGAGGAAAACATCTATATGAAGCAACCAGAAGGATTCATTGCAAAGGGCAAAGAGCATCTTGTGTGTAAGCTTAATCGGTCCATTTATGGATTGAAGCAAGCTTCGAGGTCTTGGAACATCCGCTTTGATGAGGTAATCCAGTCTTATGGATTCATTCAAAGTCCGGATGAGTCTTGTGTATACAAGAGATGTGACGGAAACGTAGTGGTATTTCTTATACTATACGTAGATGACATTTTGCTAATTGACAACAATATCAAGGTGTTATCTGACGTAAGGGTATAGTTGTCCAAACAGTTTGATATGAAGGACTTGGGAGAAGTGGGACACATCCTTGGGATCAAAGTTATAAGGGATCGCAAGAAAAGGATGTTGTGCTTATCTCAAGCTTCATACATAGACAAAATTATGGATCGTTTTAGCATGCAGAACTCCAAGAAGGGTTTTTCTACTCTTCAGGCATGGAGTTCCTTTATCTAAGGAGATGTGTCCTAGAACATTTGAGGAGATAGAGGAGATGAAGGTGGTTCCTTATGCTTCGACAGTAGGAAGCCTCATGTATGTGATGCTATGTAGGTGACTGGATATCTGCTTTGCTATGGGCATGGTTAGCAGATATCAGAGTAATCCAAGACAGGGACACTGGTCTGCGGTAAAGCATATATTAAAGTACCTGAGAAGGACTAAAGATTATATGCTAATTTACCAGGCAGACCAATTACTCCCTGTGGGTTACACAGATTCCAACTTCCAATTAGACAGGGATAACAGTAAGTCTACCTCAGGTTTTATGTTTACTTTGGGAGGTGGAGCCATTGTATGGAGGAGTGTCAAGCAGAAATGCGTGGTGGACTCCATCATGGAAGCTGAGTATGTGGCAGCCTCTGAGGTAGCCAAAGAAGCTGTTTGGCTCAGGAACTTCTTGATGGACTTGGATGTGATTCCTAGTTTGCCCAAAACTATCACAATTTATTGTGATAACAGTGGTGCAATTGCAAACTCGAAGGAACCACAAGTCCATAAGGCAAGTAAACACATAGAGTGCAAGTACCACCTGATGCGAGAAATCGTAAAGGAGGTAGAAGTTGTTGCCGCCAAGATTGCATCAGAGGATGACCTGGTAGATCCTTTCATTTAGGCCCTTCAAGCGAGAGCTTTTGATAGGCATATGGAAGGAATGGGAATCAGATGTATGACAATTTAAGGACAGCGTAGTCTTTTAGTATAAGTGGGAGATTATTGGATGTATACTGAAAAGTCTATCTTTTGTATGAACATCTTTATGTTGAAATAAGAATCACATGATCATTGTTTGCATATTTATAGTTACGCATATTTGTCTGATACATTACATTGTAGATAACATGGTGTGTAGTGTCACACAGGAGATCATGTTATCGGTTCATTGTAAAGTATAAGTAAAGGCTCACAACCGAGATGGTTATGGACAAACCATTGGAGTGGTTGTAGTGTGATTTGGTATTGGTTTGTCTTGACCATAGAATCACACTAGTACACTTTGTGTGTATTGAGCAGGACCGACATAGAGGTGATTCGATTTATTGCTGACTACATAATTGAATCGAACATCAGATATTAAGTTGTACATGCTCTAAATCCCGATATAATAACGAACACATATATTTAGTATTTATTTCTTTGATTTACCAATGGGCGAGATTTATAGAGTAAATCGATAGGCTCGGTAAGTTAGAAAATGGTATTATTTATATGGTGTGTCGTTGATTATAAGAGGAAATCGTGTCCTATATATTAGGATGATGATGTCCCCTTGAGGAGCTCATAAGATTCATCATGTAAACCCTGCAGGTGGACTTGATCCGGCATGATGATAAGGTTGAGTGATACTACTCATGGAGTTAGATGTTGATTAATTAATTATCAGTAAATTAATTAATTGATGGACATTTGAGATCTTAAATACGGGGAGAAAATGTACAAATAATATATGGATCCCATATTAATATATGGGGGTTGGTGAGGTAGATCAATGATAATCCTTTAGTGGAATGGATTATCATTAATGGATCGGACTTTATGTGGGCTCGATCCATTGGGTGGCCAAGATCCAACTCCTCCTCATGGTCTCTATTGTAGCCTATTAAAACCTCATGAAGCCTAGATCCAATGATGGAAAACAAAACTCTAGATCCAACGGTAGAGATTAAATCTCTAGATCTAACGGTTGAGATTAAATCTCTAGATCCGACGGTTGAGATTAAATCCCTAGAACCAATGGTGGAGATTAAAAGGAGGCTTAAGCCTAACTCTATAAATATGGGCTTAAGGCTTGGCATGGAGTATGATAGAGAGAGGTTAGGGTTTTGTTTCTTAAGGCTTGGGCGGCAAGAAACAAAAGGAGGCTAGGGTTTTTGGAGAAGGGCTTGGGCGGTCACAAATAAGGAAGGTGTTCTTCTTCCTTAAGAGTTGCTGGTGCCCCTCCTTCTTCTCTTCACCTTGGCCAGCGTCCAATCCCTTTAATCTCTTCCTTGGCCGGCGGCAAAGACTAAGGTTTCTTCCTTTGGAGCTCTTGGCCGGCGTCCATAACCTTCATCTCCTTTCCTTGGCCGGCGGTTTCAACTAGGTCTCTTGACTTGGTGGCCGGTTCTAGATAGGGAAGTGTTTTGTTTTATCATCTTCCTTTGTTCGGAGTGAACAAAGAAAGGAAGATTGGTGATCTAGGAGGCTTCTACTTTTGGAAGATCGTCGCCCACACGACGTCCAAAAGGAGGAAGGACATACAATAGAATATCGAGAGGTATAACGCTTGTTTATATTCTTTTGTAACATGTCTATAATTGTTTTCAATCATATACATGTTGTATATTCAGTTTTGTGATTAAATTAACTTGGACCCCGAATACAAACGCAAAAGCCGGCGATCCGTACATTGTCTATTCCGTGGCTATTCGTAGAATAGAGGTTGGTGGCTTGAACAACAAGTTTGTTCAAGTGACTACTCTAATCGAATAGCACGACGATGAAACGGTAGATTGGGTAATCCCTCTTGTCAAGGATAATTTTTTTTTATCCGGGGACGTAGAAAGGATTGCCATGAGCAAGCGACCGAGTTAAAGTGGGAAGCGAAGTTTTCTACCTTCACATAGTACATCTGTCGACTGATTCAGACTACCAGTCGACTAACATGCAAAATATAGGTTTTCTAATTTTTCTAAACGAAGTTCAGAAATGCACTATAAATTCCAAAAAATTCAAAAAATCATGAAATTTTGAAAACACATTTCTTTTAAAGTCCTTTATCAGTGAAAAATGAGTTTTCCTGAAAATTACTTATATTTTCAATGATTTTCCAAAAATACAAAAGTTTCAAAACCAACTAGTATTTTGACCATGTTTGTATCAATTTTAGCACCTAGTTTTGCTTTAAATTGTTTCAAAACATGAAAGAACAGATTTTAAAGTAAGAAATGGTTTTGAAAACATATGAAATATCCAACCATGATCTTTGAGAAATATGTCTATGAATTAAATATAAGTCTTCCCCATGATTGGTCTATTATTGCTATTTTGATACTTAAAATGACCATCTAGATGTCATAGGCATTAGTGGACCATTTGTATCATCCTATCATCTCACCCATACTATGTTTTCAATCAAAGTTATCCTTATGGTGAATGTGAGATGTTCCTAAAGGTATTTATGTACTTAACCTTCAAATTCATGCAATTCTACCCATGGTTAAGTATTACTCTATCATACCACACGATCATAAAAACATATATGCATTGATTTCATATTATGATCATGGAACACATGTATCAATCAAATTTTAATCATGCATTGGGTATATAATCATGATAAAAGGTCAAATATCACCTAAAGCATGATCTAAACCCTATTGCCCATGATTATATATTAAATGTCAAAATCATAAATCATGATTGCAAACATATATAAAAATTACATTAACTATCATGATTTAAGCATTATTATCAATTTATGGGCACATTATCATCACCCAACACTATTTCAAAAATTATGTCCCGCCATCCTAAGTCAACCAAACATATGATATAAAATCCTTATGGTTGACTAACCTAGGGTTTTCCTAACCCTTAAGGATGGATTTAGGAACCCAAAACAAGTTCTTTCCTATGGGGTTCACTAAATATTCCTTAGGGATCCATTTTCTAGCAATTATCTTATTTTTTCTTTGACCCCTAGCAATCAAACATTTATAGGCCTTTTCATTTGTTTTTCCCTTATAACCTAGGCCTTTCCTATTGAAGCTTTCCCTTTGGTTCCCTATGATCATGTTTAATGTATTGGAGCCAATGGCGAATTTTTCTAGGGCTTTGGTCAAATGATCTACCTTTTCCCTTAAAGCCCTATTTTCCTCAATGCATGCATCATTAACATCAAATGGTGAATAGTTATCATGTGAGCATGCATCATCATCATTATCATTTAAACATGCTTGTTCTAATTTATTTTCTAGATCCTTAATTTGATCAAGCATGCATTTGTTCTTTTTCTTAGCCCTAAATAAATCCTTAGTAAGGCTAGAAATCATGGAAACTATTTTCTTGGGTGAGAGATTCGTTACCATAGTCTCCATGTCTTCTTATTCGGATGAGGATGAGGATGATGGTGAGCCTCCCCCTTCACTAGAGCTCTCCTCACTTGTGCTTGATTTTTTTTGCTCGGAGGAGGAGGTGGAGTCTAGATCATCAAATTCCATTAGAGCCAAATTTGTGACAAAGACATTTTCTTCCTCCGATGATGATGATGAGGAGGAAGGATCATCCCAAGTCCTTACTTTGAGTGCTTTGGCCTTCTTCTCTTCTTCCTTCTTCTTCTTGCTCCCCTTTTTCTTTTCTTCTTTTCTCTTCCTTTATTCTTTACTCTTGTTCAAGAGGGGACAATCATCTCTTATATGTCCCTCTTGTTGGCAATTATAGCAAATGATTTTCCTCTTGTGCCTTCTCCTATCATAAGATTTGTTAAACTTTAAATTTCTTAAGGCACGCCTTACCTTTCTTACCATATAAGCATCTTCATTGCTATTCATGGAGGATGATGAGGATGCTTCATCGGATGAGGAGGGAGTCTCTATCTTCTTTTTCTTCCCCTTGTTGGCTACCAAGGCTACTCCTCTAGATGACTTGATATTTGATTCTTCACTTATTCCTTCAAGCCTTGTTTCATGGAGCTCCATGGTTGAGAAGAATTCCTCCAAGGTGCTCACTTCTAGGTTCTTCGACATGTAGAAGGAGTCCACCATTGAGCTCCATTTCGATGACCGAGGAAAAGCATCGATTGCTTTCATAAGCATATCCCGGTTCGAAAGTTTTTCTCCTACACTTGTTATCCCAATTAAAATTTCCTTAAACCTAGAATGTAATAAGGTTACCTTTTATCCCTTTTCAAGTTTAATATTTGATAGTTGGGAGCGGAGGAGGTCTCTCCTTGCAAGCTTTGCCTCCGAGGTACCTTCATGAAGCTCTACTAGCTTCTCCCACATCTCTTTAGCACTTGCACACTCTCCAATCCGGTGGATCTCTTGTTGGGGGAGTATGTTGTACAAGTGATGCTTGACCTTCGAATTTGCCAAGTACTCCTCTCTTTATCTCTTTGTCCATCTTGTCTTCTCTATTTGCTCCCCATCTTCACCCCTAGGTATCTCGAAACCATTTTTCATTATTAATAGAATTTCGAAATCGGTTTAGAAAAATACCTCCATTCTCTTCTTCAACCAAGAGAATTCTCCTTCAAACTTCGGTGGGTGAATGTTGGAGCCGGCCATCCTTGATTGTGCTTGTTGGGGCGGTTAGTCCTTGACAAGCTTCCTTCGCTCTGATACCACTTGTAGGATCATTGTTGGCCGGCTAGAGGGGGGTGAATAACCCTCTTTCGTTATATGAGCGAAAGTCATTCTTAATCGTCTACAATTAATGTTAGCGCAAGCGGAAAATATAAAGCAAAGACAATTACGAACAAACAAAAAGATAAACAATGCTAATAAAATAATATAACATGGTTCACGACCTCGTCGCTAATCCATGGTCCGATTCGTCTCCGGTGAATCACCCCAAAACCAATCCACTATTGGTCTCTCCCTTTATCCCAAGCAAGGTGGAGGTAAACCTTTACAACTCAAGAACACTCCTCCTTTTACAATAGATGTGAAAGAAACTAGAAGAAGGAGTCTATGCTTTGTGGGGCACTTAGTAAGATGTTTAGAGCATGAAGATTTTCCATCTAAAAGCCCCCACCCTCTCTTTTTATAGAGAGGAAGCAATTCTTCCCGTTGGACACTATCAGTCGACTGATGGTGACATTAGTCGACTGATGTTGACTCCAACGACTTCTGACCAGGCCGGATTCGCAGGACCCGCGGTCGATTTTCCAATAGTCATATGATAAGTCGACTGATGATATCATCAGTCGACTGATGTCGACTTCCAGTCGAGTGACCTGTGAGCTCGACTAGCTTCTGTGCCCGTGCACAGTGCTATCAGTCGACTGATGCCGACTTGACTCATCAGCCACACCAGTCGATTGCTGATCGACTTGGAGCAGTCGACTGCCATAACATGACAGTCGACTGGTGCCGGGTAAAACTCAAACCTTACATTCGTTTGAGCTTTCGACGGTCGGGTAAACCTCAACCCTTGCGATCGAGCCTCCGACATTCAGCCATTCGGCCAAGTTCACCTAATGAGCTACTTATAATTCACTCATTCTCTCATCTCACTTGAAGTCCCTCGCTGAAGCTCTCTTCGTTCGTGGCCACGTCCCTCAGCAGCATCAAGCGCACGACTCTGTAATGCTCCTTCGCGTCTCTTGCCCTCGAAGTCTGCTTCCTTGGCTTCTCTTCAAGTCATCTCATCCGACGGTCCCTCGGCAACATCAAGCGCACGACTCTGCAATGCTCCTTCTCCGACTCAAACATGAGGTTGTGAGTGATGACACTTGCCTAAGCTCCATGTGCGAATTACTAAGTCCTGCAAGACTCCAACGCACATATCAAATCCAATCATCCTAAATTAAACCCGTTGCCACACACATCAAAACCATATCACATGGGTTGATTGCCCTAACACTTGGTCATTTGCACATGGCGATCCCATCTACATCCCCGGATTAAAAAAATAATCCAAGACGATGACAGATTACCCAAGCAACTGATCCATCATCGTGCTATTCAATTAGAGTGGTCTCTTGAACAAACTAGTTGTTCAAGCAACCTAACTCTTTTCCTCGACTAGCTGCGGAATAGATGATGTACGGATCATCGGTTTTTGTGTTTATCTTCGGGGTCCAAGTAAATTTGCCACATACATAATATACAAAAGAACTAAATCAAATCAAACAAGATTATACCTCTTGTTTACCTCTTGATCTTCTATAGTATGTCCTATCCTCCTCTTGGATGTTGTGTGGGCAATGATCCTCCAAGAGATGAAGCCTCCTAGATCATGTTCTTCCCTTCCTTGCTCGCTCCGAATAAAGGGAAGATGAAAGCTCCCTTCTTCTTCTATCTAGTGCCGACCACCAAGTCACCTTACTTAGTTGTTGCCGCCGGCCAAGGAGAGGGAGAGAAATATTGGGCGCCGGACAAGAGTTGAGCTCCAAAGAATGAAGAAGAAGAACCGCCGGCCAAGCTTCAAGGAAGGAGCGCCGACCCTTAGGGAAGGAGAAGAGATGTCGGCTCAACCTTAGGAAGAGAGGAAACAAAATCCTAAACCTCTCCTCCACTTCTTGCCGCCGAACAAGCCAACTCCAAACCCTAAACCTCTTCTAATCTTGCCGCCCAATAATTTGGAAGCAAACCCTAGAATCCTTAATTGCTTAGCCTTGTCGCCCAAGCCTTGGTTCCTCTTTATAGATTTCTCCCAAGTCTCCTTTTAATCATGTCCGTCGGATCTAAGTTTCATGAGGATTTTAATAGGCTACAATAGGGACCATGAGGAGGAGTTGGATCTTGGCCACCCAATGGATCCGAACCACACAAACCCGATCCATTAATGATAATTCATTCCACTAGAGGATTATCATTGATCTACCTCAGCAACCCCCATAAATAAATATGGGTTCCATATATTAATTGTACAAATATCTCCCCATATTTAAGATATCGAATGTCCGTCAATTAATTAATTTACTAACAATTAATTAATCAACATCTAACTCCATGAGTAGTACCACTCAACCTTATCATCATGCCATACCAAGTCCACCTACAGGGTTTACATGATGATCCTTATGAGCTCTTCAAGGGGACATCATCATCCTAATATATAGGACATGATTTCCTCCTATAATCAATGGCACACCATGTAAATAATATCATTTCCCAACATACTGAGCCTATCGATTTAATATATAAATCTCGCCCATTAGTAAATCAAAGAAATAAATACTAAGTACATGTGCCCGTTATTATATCGGGATTAAAAGCATGTACACCCTAATATCCGAGGTCCGATTCAATTATGTAGTCAACAATAAATTGAATCATCTCTAAGTCGGTCATGCTCAATACATACAAAGTGTACCAGTGTAATTCTATGGTCAAGACAAACCAATACCAAATTACACTATAACCATACCAATGGTTTGTCCAAAACCATCTCGGTTGTGAGCCTCAACTTATACTTTACAAGGAACTGATAACATGATCTTCCGTGTGACACCACACACCATGTTATCTACAATGTAATGTATCAGACAATATGCATAACTATAAATATGCAAACAATGATCATGCGATTCTTATTTCAAAAATAAAGATGTTCATACCAAGAATAGACTTTTCAGTATACATCCCAACAATTATTTTGAGTTTTGTATCAGGTGGGTAATATCTACCCTGATCAGGTAGTTTGATCTGAATATGGTGCATGAATTTAGATTTATGTTGAATTCTTTTACCTTGACTCCACTCTTATTTAATCATGTGCTTGTACTTAGCCTTGACCTTTGAGATATATTGTTGTTACTTCATCATTTATCTATCATGGATATGAACTACAAACCCTATTGTGTGTTAGCTGATGGATGTTCAGTTAAGTACATGTGGTTAGGGTTATCTTTGTGACCTCAGATTGGGTTACTGTGTTACATCACTAGGGTTAGGTGATGTATTAGATTATGGAGTCGATTGTTATATTATACACATGTCAGTGGTGCATCTATAGTGGATCTAGTCATCTGTGCATTGATAAGTATGTGGTCGTCAGTATGTGACTAAGGACTAGAGATCCTAGTGTGATTGTATATCCATTATGGATCATGTGTCTGCATATGGTTATATGGATGGTCGATAGTATCTCGCTACGGACTGGAGGTCTTAGCGTGGTTGACTGTTAGATGTGTATGACTCTCTGTGTGATAGAGAGTCTGGTGGATTAGTAGTCCTTGCATAGTTGACTTTTGGTTGACCAGGAATCCCCGTGGGATAGGGAGTGTTGAGAGGATACGTGTATGGAGCTATGCATCATTACATTGCATGCATGCTGGCGATTAGGTCTCTCTTGTGGTTGAGAGGGTCGTCAATCATCCTGCCTCTTCGGTCACTTGGGGTAGTGGTAGCAGGGTTGAGGGCAGAGCATTGGATGTGTCGCGCTCGGCCACTATAGACGGTGGTAGCTGGAGATGCACACCTGGCTATTGTGCAGAATGGTGTTAGCACTCGCCCACTATAGACGGTCGTTGTGTGATGTGCAGTTATCTTGTGTGCGGATCTCGTCTACTCATGGGTAGTGACAGAGCAGCCAGCAGCAGGGACCCCCGTTGAGTAGTTAGCTCTTTATGCTTATATGATACTCATTCATACTACCCAACTCGGCCATTCGAGAGTAGTGGTATCTGGAGTCGGGCTAGTCGTCCTGTCGTGCCACCTAGGCCATACTGGGGTCGTGGTTGGATGGGTCTGCAGACATGGCCATGCATATGCATTGCTGATATATATGTATGCATGTATTCGATATATGTTTTACATATGCCTGTGAGATGCTGCATTTGTTTGCTACATATGTTTATACATCATGATACATGCCATTTGCATAATATATACTGTTGTGTGTTGAGCATGATATATGTGTTGGTCCAGACTGTTGTATGCATTTGATTAGCATCATGTTCTACTGTAGTATGGAACAGGATGTTATTACATGTGATTATATACTGTTCATATGTCTGAGTGTTGGTCAGGTGTGGGATTGACCTTGTATGTTATATGGGTTATGTTATTGTATACCTGTTCAGGATGATATAGATTATGGTGTTGCAGACCGTTAGGTACGTTAGTACATTACTTCATGTTCAGTTGATCAGTTTAGTATATGCATTGAGTATGACTATACTGTGGTTACTTGTTATTACATTTATGATTGTATGTCTATTGGACTCATTCCGTATACCTGTAGATCTTCACATATATACTTATAGATCTCTATATCCCTATATGTTGTTCATGCACTTTCTACATATTACCCCTGAGTTTATAATCACCACCATGGACCCTGGGTTTCCTGTCGCCCAGGTAACAGGTAGAAGATTCCTTGGACATTCGGAGCTCCGCCAGCAGATCCTATCTCACACCGAATGGTTAGATATTATTTCCATAATGTTGTATTCTATTGGATTGTTGTTTTGGGATTTCATCCTATATCGTTTCGTATTTGTGGTTACGGATGTGTTGTATGCATTTGTCTTTTGATGTGGTTTCTATTATGATTCTTGTTGTGTCAAAGTCACTCCAGAGTGCATAGTTAAGTCTTTGTATTGTCTTTTGTCAGTATATTCCACTGTGCTTTATGTATTATGTCCATATATATATGTTATGTGATTGTGGCCGATAGACTTTATGTATATCAAGGAATTGTATCACGTACAAGGGAGATGTTGTCCAATTATTTTCGGCTCAGCATACTCTCGGGGCATGACACGACAATTCTTGGAGAGGGGAGGCAACGATTTGGTCGGAAGCGAGAAGAAGCGATGGAAGGAGAATAGGGATCGATGATTTATGAGCGAGAAGAAACGCGGCGGAAGGGGAATAGGTATCAATGATTCGGGAGCGAGAATAAGCGCGGCAGAAGAAGAATAGGGATTAGAGAGAAAAAATTATTTATTTTAAGTTTATTAAACACATTATAAACATGGTAAATATATATTCATTAAGAAATTATATATATATATATATATATATATATTATTTTTAACGACATACAATATTATATGCTGCGAATAAGTAGATATTTAACAACATACTTTAATGTGCTCTATGATTAATAGACTTTTAATACCATACATTTTAATGTGCACTATTATTTGTAAAAATACACTACTATCCGCAGTGCACTTTATTAGGCATGCTGTAAAAACTATTATTAATAGCACGCTATATATGTGTGTTGTTGATGACATGCTGCGAAAAGTCATCTTTGTTGTAGAGAGAGAAAAAGGAATGGCTAATGGAAGGTATATTCGATTGCAACACATAAAATCTTTGTAGAAATTAAAGCATACCTCAGATTTATAGATACCAATGAAATTGTAGGAACTTGACTTGAACAATAACTCATAGAACGAATCTCTCACAGTCGGAATGGAAATCACAAATCAAACTTCCACCTAACATCACATTCCTAAACCTCGATGATGTGATGATGAATCTCTTCTTCTCACCAAGAAGAGCAATCAAGTTATTGCTTCACACCAAGCATACACTGCTCCTCAATGTGTGCGCACATCACTTCAAGCAAAAAAGGAAACCTTACAAGAGCCCACTCTACTGCACACACACCTCTTCCTCTTCCTTTCTCTCACAAAGAAAAAATGTTCATCATAATCCACCCTTCTTCATGAGAAATAGATATAAGAGGTATATGAGAGAAGAGAGAGATCATGGGAAATGGGGGGGCGGGGGGTGGGATAGTGGTAATCCACGTTGATAAATGCCCTTACGTGGGAAGAAACTAGCACCTCCCACTTTCACACGAGGATATTTCATTTTCGTCACTAGATCACATCTCATGTGATCCATCACATATCACCCTACTAGATTCTCACACAGACTTTAACATCGTACAATTTGTGAGTACACCTGTATAAAAACAACTACTTAATCCATCTATTAGGATAATTGAGTTATTATCATTGTATCATAAGATACAATCTTGCTACACTCCATATCCAAGACTAATTACATCTGATGGTGTTCCTTTTTTCAGCATGTCGGATCCCTCCTCCCCTTTCGCCAGTAAGAAGCGAAATATGCAAGATTTGGGAAGATGTTGCTAGAGTTTCTCATATGCAATAAAACTGAGCACTTAAGGGTGGGTCGACTTTACCGGCATGACCCCTCAGATGCTCAAGTCAGTATCCATCGAAGAGACAAGAAGAGTACAGTTAAAGATAAGGGAATAAAGGAAGAAGAAGAACCATCTCTGCGTACCAGATAGAGAAACATTCATCCCCTGCTTCATCATCTATACTTCTTTATATAGGAATAATCACCGCCTTTTTCTCTAGCTTAATTGACTATAATGCCCTTTGATATATTAAGAAATAACCTTTATGTTAGGGCAATCTCTTGCCGTGATATGGTTTTGATGGTGTGGCAAAGGGTTTAAGTTAGTGTGTTATGTTTATTTGATATGTGCGTTGAAGTCGTGCAGGACTTAGTAATTCGCACATGGAGCCATGGCGAGTTTCACATCTCATGACTCGTGCCTTGAGTCGGTGAAGGATAGCTTTGCGGAAGCCGTGCGCTTGGAGCATCCAAGGGACCGCCGGACGAGAAGCTTGGAGTGAAGCCGGAGGAAGTAGACTTCGAGGCAAGAGACGCGAAGGAGCATTGCGAGCCGCACTGATCCGCCGAGGGGCGTGGCCGAGAACGCGAGAACCGAAGGCGAAGGACTCAGAAATGAGTGAGCGATTGTAACCCGGGAGGGGTAGCTCTTAGGTGAAACTTGCCATTTGGCCAAGTGTCGGATGGGTTTTCCGACACCCGGTCGACCGCCATGGAATGGCAATGATCGCTCGAAGTCAGTGTAGCTCACGTATACGATCGGCCGGTTTGCGGGCGCAGCCGATCGCGCCATCGTTAGCGCGATCGCCAGATATACGAATCTGGCGGCGATCGGTAGTCAATAGGGTTTAGCCAGAACCGCTCGTAGCCGATCGGGCGCCGACTCCGCAGTCGATCGGGTGAGGTCCAGCCGATCGCCAAGAGTTCCGTTGGACAACAACGGTCGGCATCCGACGTGTTCGAGGCGTAGTAACGGCGATCTGCCATGGGCGGCCGATCGATGGCGGCCAACGGGAAGAAGTTAGCCCTCTCTACAAAAAGAGAGGGTGTAAGCCTTTGAGAGGCTAATGCTTAAGTTCCAAACAATCTTCCTAGTGCCCCACAAGCTCTAAACTCTTCTTACTCGCTTTTACTCCATTCTATTTGTAAGAAGAGTGATCTTGATTGTAAAGTTTACCTCCACACAGCTTTAGTCTTGAAGGAGAGACCATTTAGTGGATTGGTTGGCGGAGTGATTCACCGAGGACGAATCGGGGACCGTGGATTAGCGGCGTAGCCGTGAACCACGTTACATCTTGTGTTAGCATTGTCTATTTCCTTTGCTTTGTTTTTATTTGTTTAATTTGCTTGTATTGTTGTTTCGCGCGCTAATCTAATTGTAGGCAGGCAAATTCCGATAACTACGAGCGAGGGCTATTCACCCCCTCTGGCCGCCATCCGATCCCTTACAAGTGGTATCGAGGCCGAGGTTGCTTGTCAGGACTAACCCGCAACAAGCCCTACATCAAAATGGCGGCTCCAACATCCACCCACGAAGTTGGCGAATTCTCTTGGTGGAAAAGGAGAATGGAGGTATTCTTTTATGCTTATAATGGAAAATGGTTTGAGTTGCCTAGAGGATGAAAGGGTGAGCCAATAG
Organism: Wurfbainia villosa; assembly: GCA_025175895.1. Lineage (NCBI taxonomy): Eukaryota > Viridiplantae > Streptophyta > Magnoliopsida > Zingiberales > Zingiberaceae > Wurfbainia > Wurfbainia villosa. Next base: position 37,488,870 of record CM045992.1, on the reverse strand, counting down.
AGAAGTCAAGGTGGAATAAGAAGCAACGAGAGGAGCACCTTGCAAACTCAAAGGCAAAACATCATCTTCTCAATGTGCTCCCTCAACAAGAGATCAACCGGATCGGAGAATGCACTAGCGCCAAAGAGATGTGGGAGAAGCTTGTAGAGCTTCATGAAGGCACCTCGGAGGCCAAGCTTGCAGAAGAGACCTCCTCCGCTCCCAACTATCAATATAAAACTAGAAAAGGGAGAAAAGGTAACCTCACTACACTCTAGGTTTAAAGAAATTTTAATTGGGCTAACAAGTGTAGGTGAGAAGCTATCGAACAGGACATGCTCATGAAGGCTATAGATGCCTTTCCCCGGTCCTCAAAGTGGAGTTCCATGGTGGACTCCTTCTATATGTCCAAGAACTTGGAAGTAAGTACCTTGGAGGAGTTCTTCTCAACAATGGAGCTCCACGAAACGAGGCTTGAAGGAATTCAAGAAGAGCCAAGAATTCAACCCTCAAGAGGAGTAGCAAAGTTGTCAAACAAGGGGAATAAGAAGATGGAAGACACCTCCTCAACCGATGATTAAGCCTCCACCTCCTCCATGTATAGCACCGAGAAGCCTACATGGTATGGAATGTGTGGCTTGTATTTAAGAATTTTAGATTTGATATATCAAATGATAGGAATAGAAGACCTTGGGGGAAGGTCATATGCTACAATTGAAAAGGAGAGTGTAACATAAGGGAGAATTGTCCCCTCCTAAACAAAAGCAAGGAAGAGAGGAAAAAGAAAGAAGAAAAGAAGAAGAAAAGGGAGCAAGAAAAGAAGGAAGAGGAGAAGAAGGCAAAAGAAAAGGGAAGGCCAAAGCATTCAAGGCCAAGACATGGGATGATCCTTCCTCATCCTCCTCCTCATCATCGGATGAGGAGAATGCCTTTATCAATTTGGCCTTGATGGCCTTTGACGATTTGGATTGCTCCTCCTCCGAAAATGAAGGATCAAGCACAAGAGGAGAGAGCTCAAGTGAAGGGGGAGCCTCCTCCACATCATCATCCTCCTCATCATCCGAAGAAGAAGAAGAGGACATGGAAACTATGGTAACGAAAGCCTCTCCTAGTAAAATAGTTTCTATGATTTCTAGTTTAACTAGGGATTTGTTTAGAGTAAAGAAGAAAAATAAATGCATGCTAGATCAAATTAAGGCATTAGAAAATAAGCCAGAAAATGCATGCTTAAATAATAATGATACTTCTTCTTGCCATGATGATGCATGCTCACATGATAATTATGTGCCTTTAGATGTTAGTGATGCATGCATAGAAGAAAATAGAGCATTAAGGGAAAAGGTAGATTATTTAACCAAAGCCCTAGGAAAATTCACAATTGGCTCCAACACCTTGAATATGATCATAGGGAGCCAAAGGGAAAGTTTTAACAAGAAAGGCCTAGGATATAAAGAGAAGAAAAATGAGAAGGCCTATAGATGCCTAATAGCTAGGGGACAAGACAAAAACAAAGTAATAGCTAAGAAATGGATCCCCAAAGAATTTCTAGTGAACCCCATAGGTAAAAATCTATTTTGGGTTCCAAAATCCATCCTTAAGGGTTAGAAAACCCCTAGGGTAGTCAACCATATGAACTTGACCTATATCATATTTTGGTTGACTTAGGATGACGGGACAACATTTTTAGATAGTGTTGGGTGATGATAACGTGCCCATAAAAAGGTAATAATGCTTAAATCATGATGATTAATGTAATTTCTATGCATATGTGTAATCATGGTTTATGATTTTGATATTGGGCACATCATCATGAGAAATAGGTTTAAATCATGCTTTAGGTGATACTTTATTTATTATCATCATATAATGCCTAATGCATGATTATAATTTGATGAAAACATGTATTTCATGATCATAATGTGAAATTAATTGATATATGTCATTATGATCATGTAGGTTGTTAGGTTGATACTTAACCATGATAGAATTGCTTGAATATATTGGTTAAGTATATATATACAAATACCCCCCTAGGATGCATCTCACACTCACTATAGGCTAACTTGATTGCAAACTTAGCATGGGTGAGATGTTAGGATGATACAAATGTCCACTAATGCCTATGGCATTTAGATGGTCATTTAAAGTATCAAAATATCAATAATAGACCAATCATGGGGAAGGCTTATGTTTAATTAATAGACATATTGCCCAAAGATCATGGTTGGATATTTCTAATGTTTTCAAAACAATTTCTTACCTTAAAATACATGTATTCATGTTTTGAAACAATTGGATGCAAAACTAGGTAGCTAACTTGATACTAACATGCTCAAAAACTAGTGGTTTTTCAAGTGTTTGGATTTTCGGCAAATCTGGTAAAATATAATGATTTTTCATGAAAAACTATTTTTCCTTGATAGATATACTTAAGAGAAATATGTTCCTCGAATTTCATGATTTTTCGAATTTTCTGAAATTTTTAATGCATTTCTGAATTTCATCCAGAAAATCAGAAATTCGGCTTCCTTTGTGCCAGTCGACTGCCATACTGATAGCAGTCGACTGGTGGCCTGTAAATCAGAACATTGAAGGCCGATTTCAGTTTGTGAACTTACAAGTGGTACCCAATTTTATAACTTGTCATATTTTCCCTCCATTAGACTTGATGCCATGGGTTCTTAACTTAGTGATAATCTTTTTGATGGTGTCAAAGGGGGAGAAAATATTATGTTTAAGTTAATTATAAAAGGGGGAGAAATATATGATAGGGGGAGGAAAATTTTTATAAAAAGTTTCATGGATTAAGGGGGAGTTGCATGTTGTTATATCATGTTTATCTTTACATGCTTTCTTACCCTTAGAATTTATATCAAATGTTTTTACCTAACTTAAACGGATTGCCACACATCAAAAAGGGGGAGATTGTTAGGGCAATCTCTTGCCGTGATATGGTTTTGATGGTGTGGCAAAGGGTTTAAGTTAGTGTGTTATGTTTATTTGATATGTGCGTTGAAGTCGTGCAGGACTTAGTAATTCGCACATGTAGCCATGGCGAGTTTCACATCTCATGACTCGTGCCTTGAGTCGGTGAAGGATAGCTTTGCGGAAGCCGTGCGCTTGGAGCATCCGAGGGACCGCCGGACGAGAAGCTTGGAGTGAAGCCGGAGGAAGTAGACTTGAGGCAAGAGGCGAAGGAGCATTGCGGCCGTGCGCTGATCTTTGCCGAGGGCGTGGCCGAGAACGAGAGAACTTCGGGCGAAGGACTCAGAAATGAGCGTGCGCGATTGTAACCGGGGGTGGGGTAGCTCTTAGGTGAAACTTGGCCATTTGGCCAAGTGTCGGATGGGTTTTCGACACCGATCATTGCCATGGAATGGCGATCACTATCGCTGAGCCGATCGGCCAAGGCGCAAATCGTCAATAGGTCGCCAGAGTCCGATCGGGCCGATCGGGGGTCGCGAATGATCGGTGAGGTCCAGCAGCCGATCGCTAAGAGTTCCGCTGACAACAACGGCCGAGATCCGACGTGGTTCGAGGTCGCCAGACGGCAATGATCGCCATGGGCGGCAATGACCGATGGCGCCAACGGGAAGAAGTTAGCCCTCTCTATAAAAAGAGAGGGTGTGAGCCTTTGAGAGGCTAATGCTTAAGTTCCAAACAATCTTCCTAGTGCCCCACAAGTTCTAAACTCTTCTTACTCGCTTTTACTCCATTCTATTTGTAAGAAGAGTGATCTTGATTGTAAAGGTTACCTCCACCTAGCTTGGTGCAAAGGAGAGACCATTTAGTGGATTGGTTGAGCGGAGTGATTCACCGAGGACGAATCGGGGACCGTGGATTAGCGGCGTAGCCGTGAACCACGTTACATCTTGTGTTAGCATTGTCTATTTCCTTTGCTTTGTTTTTATTTGTTTAATTTGCTTGTATTGTTGTTTCCGCTTGCGCTAATCTAATTGTAGACGAGCAAATTCCGATAACCAACGAACGAGGGCTATTCACCCCCCTCTAGCCGGCCATCCGATCCCTTACACTTAAGGGTGGGTCGACTTTACCGGCATGACCCCTCAGATGCTCAAGTCAGTATCCATCGAAGAGACAAGAAGAGTACAGTTAAAGATAAGGGAATAAAGGAAGAAGAAGAACCATCTCTGCGTACCAGATAGAGAAACATTCATCCCCTGCTTCATCATCTATACTTCTTTATATAGGAATAATCACCGCCTTTTTCTCTAGCTTAATTGACTATAATGCCCTTTGATATATTAAGAAATAACCTTTATACATGATGAGAAGGAAACTGATAATCGGGTGATTGAGAGGTCTATAATAAGCCAGTCGACTGATATTGAAATAGAAGGCTAGTGCCCAAAGAGAATGAGGATGGCAAGAAATACATAGGTGGGTCGGGAAATACATAGGTCAGTCGGGAAATACATATGCCAATTGGAAAATACATAAGCTAGTTAGAAAAATACATAAGCCAGTCGAAAAATACATAGGTCAGTCGAAAAATAAATAGGTAAGTCGAGAAATACATTGGCCAATCGAGAAATACATAGGCAAGTTGGAAAATACATAGTTCAATCAAAAAATACATAGGCCAGTCGAGAAATACACAGGGTGCTCTGGAAACACACATGGTGCTCTAGAAAATATAGAGTACTCTGGAAATACACAGGGTGCTCTGGAAACACACATGGTTCTCTGAAAATACATAGAGTACTCTGGAAATACATAGGGTGCTTTGGAAATACACATGGTGCTTTGGAAATACACATGATGCTCAGTGGGAAGGAAGGTGCTCAGTTATAAAGAGAGTGCTCGGGAATAAGCCTTGTGATCAGGAATATATACAAGAACTCCTAGGTGCCATCATAAGTCCCTCCTTTGACTCAAATTGAAGAGCGAAATCGAATGGAGTTTGATAAGTATATAAAGATAGTTACTTAACTCAAGAGGACCTTTTAATAAGACTGATAGTCGAGAATAAAACCAATGTTTAACCAATATCCTAAATATCTAAAGCCTAATGTTCGGCAAATAAACTAAGTGATTGGGAATGAAGCAAGTATTCGGCAAATAAGCTAGGAAAATTGTCAGAAAATAAACTAAGTACTCAGGAATAAAGTAAGATGCTCAAGAATATGACTTGGTGCTCTGGAACATTTAACAATACTCTTAGGTACCATCATTAACTCCCCTTTGAGTCAAACTGAAGAGCGAAGTTGAATAAAATTTGATAAGTATATAAAGATGGTTATTCAACTTAAGAGAACCTTTTAATACTTGTAAATAAGGCAGGCATTCAAAAATAGGACCAATACTCAACCAATATACTAGATACCTAGGAACAAGACTGATGTTCAGTAAATAAACTATGCACTTGAGAGTGGGGTTGCGTTCAACAAATAAGTTAAATGCTCTGGAAATCGAGAAACTAGTCAGAAAATAAACTGAGTGCTTGAGAAATACACATGGCACTTAGGAATTTCACATGCCGCTCTACCATACTACCTCCTGAAGATACTTATAATGCTCTGCCCAAGAATGAATGTTGAAAACTCCAAACTCATCATAACATTTGGTGCAAAGTCTCAAGTTGTTATTGATGGGTTGGGGTTTTCTGATTAGTTAGAAGGTTTTCCGAGTTGTTTATATAGTTCTCGAGCAGTGTATGTGATGTCCGAGCCAGGTAGGGGTGTGTATAGTAATTGTGTTTGCAGAGTAATTTGTGTGCTGATAGAGTAGTTTATGCTTTTCTTATGTAGTCTATGTGTTTCCCGAGTAGTATATGTAAATTTTGAACCAAGTAAGGGTGAGTAATGCAGTATTTCTTTCAGCTAAGTATAGTGTTAACAGAGTAGTCTATGTGTTTCCAAGCAGTATATGTAAATTTTGAGTCAAGTAAGGGTGAGTAGTGCAATGTTGTTCAGAGCTAAGTATAGTGTTGATAGAGAAGTCTATGTGTTTCTCGAGCAGTACATGTAAATTCTGAGCCAAGTAAAAGTGAGTAGTGTAGTGTTGCTCAGAGCTAAGTATAGTATTGATAGAGCAGTTTATGTGTTTCTCGAGCAGTATGTGTAATTTCTAAACCAAGTAAGGGTGAGTAGTGCAATGGTATTCAGAGTTAAGCGTAGTATTGATAGAGCAGTTTATGCACTTTGCAGAGCAGTCCGTGTATTTCTCGATCAGTATATGCATTTCCTGAGTTGTATGTGTGACTTCTGAGCCAAGTAGGGGGGAGCAGGGTAGTTGTGCTCAAATTGGGGTGTTGTGTTTATAGAACAGTCTATGCAATTCCCGAGCAATCTATGTAATTCCCAAGTAGTGTGTAGATTTCTCGAGCAGTCAATATATTTCCCGAGTGGTTAGTGTATTTCCCGAGCAGTATGTTGATTTCCCAAGCGATGTATAAATTTTTGGAGCTCTTTCTAAAGAAGGTAAATGAAAGGGATATGGGTATTTTTGGGTATAGGAAATGAAGGGGGATTTATTAAACAAGAAGTATTGTTAATATGAAGCATTTTATCATTTGTTTGTCTATTTCATTTAATTAATAATTGGCAGGAAGATAAAGAGCATATGAAGGGCTTGAAAAGAGATATTTTGAAAAGGAGCGGGAAATGTGGTTACAGATTGACAGGTTGGCAAGGGTATTGGAGTAAATTTGCTCTAAGAAGAGGCAGGATGAGTCATCTATAAAAGGGGCAGAGGTGGAAGGAAGCGGGGGATGGTTTTTCCTCTTCATTATTTGATACCTCAAAGATCTTCTCACTTCTTCTTCTACATTCTGCATTTCCATTTCTTCTCACTGTAGGAACTTTGATGAGCGCTAGAGGGGAGGGGGGAGGGGGTGAATGGTGCGTTTTCGCTAGATGATGGAATTCGATCGCGTGCTTACTACAATTGTTAGTGTACGCAGCGGAATATATAATGATAGAAAAAAATACACAACAACAAGCACACAATACACAATTAACACAAAGATATAATGTGGTCCGGAAACTCAGGGTTCCTACTCCACGGGTTGAGCTCATCTAGCGATGCAAAACACCACTACTAATCAACTCTCCTTCTCAGAAAACACTCCGGAGTTGGAAGAAACCTCTTGCAACAGATTACAAAAGTAATACAAGATAAAACAAGAAAATACAAAGTAAATACAACAAAATAAGTAAAGAATGCTTTACAACAACTCTTTTGAATGCTTGCTTGTTTGATTGCTTGAGCCGCACTTGAAGACCCTAACTTGCACCAGCAAATTACTGTAAATTGCCCAAGAAATCACTATTAAAATCCTCCCCTTCGATCTCCCTTTAAAGCTACAACTCGAACTGATTTTTGCCTAACAATCGATTGCTCATACCCATTAGTCGACTGCTCCTGTAGTCGTTGTCTCACGACAACTTAATCCACATTGGAAAAACTCTAACTGATACCTCATTAGTTGACTGCCCTTACCATCAGTCGACTGATGCTTCAGTAGTCGACTGATCAGTTGTTTATCGAAGGTTCTGAGTCCATGACTACAACTAGCAGTCAACTACCCACCATAACAGTCGACTGATCAAGGGTAGTCGAGGCACCGCCTCGACTGGGTCTCCAGTCGAGGTGCCAATCGAGTCGCCTTGCATCTGCTCGTCCGCAGTAGAGGCAAGTCGAGGCGCTGCCTCGACTGGGACTTCAGTTGAGGTGCCAGTCGAGACGCCTTGAGTCTATGGTTGCAATTAGGCCGCAGTTGATCGCTAGTCGACTCCCATCAATTGACTTGTCATAATCTCAGTCAACTGCTTAGTGTCGACTCGGCTACCAAGTGTCAAAACACTTGACCAGTCAACTGGTCCAAGACTCCGGTCGATTGATACACCTCAACCATGAGGTTTAACTAAAGTATGATGCCCTCATACTTGCTAGACCACCCTTAGCCTAGACCTAAGCCTTCAAGCCACCTCCATCAGCCTCACGCCTATTGAATCTCTCCAAGTCATCCATGACTTGTTCATCCATACGCTAGCTTTCAGATGCTTCCATTGGCTATTGTCATGCTAAGTTGGTCTACATCGCCAAGGCACATTTGGCTTACACTGCCAAGACACACGCTTGAACTTTACGTTGCCAATAATTGGACTTATACTGCCAAGAATCCACCCTTTGGACTTTACACCGCCAATATCAACCCTTGGACTTCCCTTGCCAACCCATGTTGGACTTTCGAATTGCCAAGACTCAAGCTTGGACTTTTCCTTGCTAAGACCCATGCTTGGACATTCCATGCCAAGACACATGCTTGGACTTTCCATGCCAAGTGTCCAACTTGGACTTTCCATGTAAAGTACTCAAAACTTGGACTTTACCATTACCAAGACCCATGCTTGGACTTTTCATGCCAAGTGTTCCACTTGGACTTCTCCATCATATGGACAATCTCATATCAACCATATAGTCAACCCATTATCAAACAATGGTCAACTCATCGTCAAACATCAAAACACAACATTAAAATACTACTTGAGTCAAACTCAAGTCTAGTCAATCGTGACCTGGGTCGATTGCACCAACGATCTCCTCCTTTTTGATGTTTGACAAAAACTAAATACCTTTGAGTTAGAACACTAACTCAATCCAATTCTCCCATTTGTCCAAATTAGGAATTCCACTCGAATTCTCCCCCTTTTTGACATACACCAAAAAAGACTCTCCCCAAGGGTATCAATGTCTCATATCCCAATGAGATCTTACAATCTCCCCCTTTGTCCAAAAATATCTAGGATACCTTCACTCTACCTAGTGATAAGTCCCATATCATTAAAGAGAGGTAATCCTCAAGCTCTCCAAATTTTCCAAATTCTCCCCCTCATGAGGAAGAACACGTCCATCATCCCATGATGGATAACCTCCCGCTAAAGGCTTGCTCCCCCTTGACCATTGCACCAATAATATCCTTAGAGAGTCCCTAAGCCTATAGGAACACTAAACAATCGAAATTAAGGGCAAAGATTCAACATTGACCTTTCACCTCCCTTAAAATTCGATACACACCCTAAACAACTATCTTAATCCATATCCAATTGGTTTTCATTCTTTATAATGCTTTCCAAAGCATATCCTAGGGTTAGAAGCAGTTAGGGTAGCCTAACATAGCTGAAATCAGGCTAAACATACCTTGTTTACCCGAAATCAGCATTAGTAGTCGATTGGTTTAGTTAACAGTCGACTGCCCCATGCATCAGTCTACTGAGAAAGCTTTCAGTCGAGGCGCCATCTCGACTGGTTTTTGACTTTGTCAAAAACTACATTTTCATACCATCTTTAGAATTGCATAAATAATTCTAAATTTTGAAAATTCATAAAATTTTGACCACACATTACTTATGCCAAACACTATAGGGAAAAAATAGCTTTCTATGAAAATAACTTTTAAAATCAAAGAATGACACAAAGTTCAAAAGCATTGAAACTTTCAATGTTTTTAGCCAACTTTGTTTCAATCTTCTCAATAGTGATTACTATCAAAAGATAGGCTTCACCAAGATTTTTCAAAATGATATTAAAATGTTTTCAAAACCTTATGTTGAACCATGGTATATGGGCTTAATGCACATGACTTGTACATAAGCTTCCCTCATGATTCATCTTTGATATAAGATGAATTTGAGTTCATCTAGAAGCAACATCTATGTACCTTGAACTTAACTCATTTCCTAGCATCTCACATGTGTCTAGGGTGTATGAAAACACACACAAGTCAATGTGATGTGAGATGTGGGTTTTGTTCATTTTAAACTAAGGTCTCATGCATTTTTTCTAAGGCAACACTATTTGATTCCCTTATGCATGAGACTTCAAATCATGCCATTGTCCTTAACTCAATTTTAATTAATGCATGAATGATGATTATGACATAAGTGATAACATAAATAAGCATGTGTCAATAATCATGATGTTATGACATGTGATTCTAACTTAAGCCTAACATGACAATCCTAAGCATAAATCATGACATTTTTTATGATTAAAAAATAAATATGATGTCATGACATAGCAAGGCAAATAAAGCATGACAAGTATAAAATACTAAGGTATAAAATACCTAATTGTTAAGCCAAAATTGCCATTATTAGAATTAAATCCATTTTGCCTTAGTAATCACTTATCCCCCAAGTGTGCCAAAAATTCAAAATGTCACACCATGACTTCTAAGATCTAATTGTGCCAATTTGATCTTTTTTTCATAATTCTCAAAATATATTGACATATCCTAAAACCATTTATGATAAAAATTCATACTTATTTCCAAAGTATCTCATTACCTTGGAAATACCCTAAAGTGTCAACTTTACTATGGTTGAGTTAACTACCCATCATATCAAGGTTGACACATCCTAACCCATTTAGCGTGAATCAATCACGCTCTTAGGAACCCAATACCTATTGGAGCTCCTTGGATTTACTAGGTATTCCTTGTTGGTGCAATCAACCCAGGTCATGATTGACCAGACTCGAGTTTGACTCGAGCGGTATTTTGATGTTCGACAAAACGTATGACAATGTGATTGTCATGGGAAGTCCAAGTCTTGAGTACTTGGCATGATAAGTCCAAGCATGAGTATTGGCAGTACTTGGCATGAAAAGTCCAAGTATGGGTCTTGGCAATTGGTAAAGTCCAAGTCTTGGGTACTTGGCAAGGGAAAGTCCAAGCATGGGTCTTGGTATTTGGAAAGTCCAACATGGAGTTGGCAAGGAAAGTCCAAGGGTGTAGTCTTGGCCACGTAAGTCCAAGTGTGTAGTCTTGGTGGTGAAACTCCAAGTTATGGGTACTTGGCATTTGGGAAGTCCAAGGTTTGATATTGGTAACGTAAAGTCCAAGGGTGGAGTCTTGGTATCATAAGTCTAATGGTTTGGCAGCGTAAAGTCCAACCGTGTGTCTTGGCAGCATAAGCCTAAATGTGCCTTGACAGTATAGACCACATTAGCATGATAATAGCCAATAAAAGCACCTGAAGTCTAACGTATGGATGAACAAGTCATGGATGACTTAGAGGGATCCGATAGGCGTGAGGCTGATGGAGGTGGCTAGAAGACTTAGGTCTAGACTAAGGGTGGTCTAGCAAGTATGAGGGGATCATACTTGGGGTTAAACCTCATGTTTGAGGTTTGTCAGTCAACTGGGGTTATCGGCCAGTCGACTGGTCAAGTTGTTTTGACACTTTGCAGCTGAGTCGACTCTTGGCAGTCAACTGGGATTATGACCAATCGACTGATGGGAGTCGACTGGTGTTCGACTGCGTGTGGCATTGGCAGTTGATTGCCAGTATTGGGCAGTCGATTGCCATGTAGGTCAGTCGATTGATGTTGAGGAAACGCCATAGATGCGAGGTAGGCTCAACCAGCGGCTCGACTGCCTATGCATCAGTTGACTGCTAGGGTTTTGCAATCGATTGATGGTCTATCTGTTGGAACCTTTCCGATGTGGATTAAGTTGTTGTCTCACAACGACTATAGGAACAGTCGACTGATGGTCGCGAGTAGTCGATTGCTAGGCGGAATCCAGCTAGCCTAAGTTACAACTTTAAAAGGAGCTCGAGGAGGAGGATTTTGGTATGGTTCTTTGAGGAAATTTGGAGGGGATTTGCTGCTACAATCCAGACCTTCAAGGCATTCTCAAGCAACCAAAAGAAAGCATTCAAAGTCTTCTTGTAAAGTGTTTTTCTTTACTTGTATTGTATTTCATCTTTGTATTTGCTTGTAACTCATTGTATTACTTTTGTAATCACTTGTAAGAGGTTTCTCCACCTCTCGTGTGTCATTGAGAAGGAGTGTTATTGATTAGTGGTTGTGTATGCATCACTAGAGCTCATTCGAGCTCAATCCATGAAGTTGGAACCCTAAGGTTCCGAACCATATTATATCGCTTGTCTTTGTGCTTGTGTGTTTGTATTCTTATTGTATTTTCTATTTTTGCTGTGTTCGAACATAATTGTAGACAAACATGATCAAATTTTGTCAAGACAATGAGAACGCGCCATTCACCCCTCTAGCACTCACCGAAGATCCTACAATTGGTATTAGAGCGAGACCGCTCTTCATTTGGACTAACCGCCACGAAGAAAAAGTGCTAGAGGAGATGGAGCTACCTAAGGACTGATTGGGGTACGCCATCGACGTTCCTCCACCTTATGACCAAGAAAGCTTTCTGACATAGAGGGTGAGAATGGAGACATTCTTGATGATGGACATAGAGAATTGGTTCATCATCATGGAAGGTTTTGAACCCCCTAGGGATAAGAAGGGAGATGTTCTCAAATTGAAGAAGTGGACCCAAGAGCAATGCCAAAAATTCAAGATTGAAGTTAAGGTAACAAAATTTTTGGAACATTTAATTCCTAATGATGTTTTGTCTAGATTAGGTGATTACATGGACGCCAAGGAGCTATGGAGTAAGTTGGCAAAATTCCATGAAGAATCCACACCGGTCCAAGAAGATAAGGAAGAGGAGGAGTGCTCATCCTCCCAAGCTCAAGAAGAAGAGCACATCATCTTCATTGCAAGAGCTTGAGGAATCGGAGGTTGATAGGGAATCAACATTCGGATTGGAAGAGGTAGAAGAGGTGGAAGAAGCCTCCACCTCTAGGATTGAGGGGGAGGAGAGTTCATCCTCAATGTTAGAGCAAAACCAAAAGGAGCTATCAACCTTCGGGAGAAGTGATGAACAAGCTCAAGAGGCTTCCACCACTGACCTAGGTAACTCAAGCACATTAATAAATAATAAAAATCATATTATGTGTTTTGAGTGTAGGGAATATGGGCACTATAAGAGCAAGTTCCCTAAGAAGGTTAAGAAGACTCAATCGGCACCAAAGGTCAAGCATGCTGGTGCCCCAACAATTAAAAGCAAGGAGCATGTAATTTGCTTCAAGTACAATCAAAAGGGGCACTATAGAAGCCAATGCCCTAGGAGAAAGCAAACCAAGGGACAAGAGGGAGCATCACATGTAGGGGGAGCTTTTAAAGAAAACCCTAAGGTAAAATTTAGTAATGCACCTTCACTATTTTATAATGAAACATGCTAGGAGTAATCTTGCTATTATTTATAAAGAGCATGCTAAAAATAGGTTTTATTGTTTAGGTGCCAAATCATGCGATTTTAGACCAGAAAAATTCTACCTAGGGATTCAATTAGGAAGATAGAGAGTCATTTGGGCATTAACCCTAAGAAGGGTAGACATATACCTAAAATGAAGAATCATGCCCAAAGACTAAATGAAAATTCAAAGATTGGACAATTAGAATTGGAAAATGAAGCCTTGAGGTCAAGTCTTGAGAAACTTAAAAAGACCCTTAAGAAAATGCAAAATCAAATGCAATGGTCAAATGATCAAGATTTAGGATCTAGGAGTCAAAGCCTATAGTCTAGGAGGCAAGGTCCACCTAAGGGCAAGAAAGGTTTGGGTCACAAACCTAAACCCAAGGAGACCTACCATAGTGTTCCATTCGATTATAGAACACAACCTAGGTCTAAGAAAACCAAGGTTAATAGGGAAGTCATCCTTAAGGTTAACCAAGGTAAGTGCCTAGTGGCTAAGGTTTCATGGAAACCTAGGGAAGACACTAAAAAGGTTACAAGGGGAGTCACCCCTAGAGTTAACCTAGGCAAGACCCAAATGACCAAGGCTTCTAAGCCTAGGAGGGTCATTAGGAAGGTATCAAGGGAGGTCATCCCTAAGGAATACCTAGTAAACCCAAGGAGCTCCAATAGGTATTGGGTTCCTAGGAGCATGATCGATTCACGCTAAATGGGTTAGGATGTGTCTACCTTGATTGGATGGGTAGTTAACTCAACCATAGCAAAGTTAACATTTTAGGTCATTTTCAAGGTTATTGGTACCTTGGAAATAAGTTTTATCTTATATCCTAAAGGATTTTAGAATGTACCAATATATTTTGAGATCTATGAGAAATTGATTAAATTGGCACAAACTAGGTTTAGAGGTCATAGTGTGTCATTTTGGGTTTTTGGGACACTTGGGGGATAAGTGATTATTAAGGTAAAATCAATTTAATTCTAATAATGACAATTTGGGCTTAATAATTAGGTATTTTATACCTTAGTATTTTATGCTTTCCATGCTTTATTTGCCTTGTCATGTCATGACATCATATTTATTTTTTAATCATAAAAATGTCATGATTTATGCTTAGGAATGTCATGTTATGCTTAAATTAGAATCACATGCAATGACATCATGATTATTGGCACATGACTATTAATGTTATCAACTATGTCATAATCATCATTCATGCATTAATTAAAATTGAGTTAAGGACAATAACATGATTTGAAGTCCCATGCATAAGGGAATCAAATAGTATTGTCTAGAAAAATACATGAAAACCTAAATAACCAAAACCCACATCTCACAAGAACACTTGACTTGTATGTGTTTCATACATTTAGATACAAGTGAGATGCAAGGAAAAAAATTAAGATTTTTAAAATCATTTCAAACCCATTTTGAAAAACTTTGGTGAAGTCTATCTTTTGATAGCAATCACCATTGAAGGAGGTGATACAAAGTAGGGTCAAACATTGAAAATTTTAATGGTTTTGAATTTTGTGTCAATCTCTGTGAGATATCGAAAAAATGAAATAATAATAAATGCCCCTTGTTAATTAAGAAATTTTCTTATGGAATATTTTTGAGAATTTTTAGAAATTTTTATGGATTTAAATGAATTTTGTATGGTCAATTTATGGGGAAAGATTTAATAGGCTTCGAGAAAGCCTATTTGATTTATTAGTAAGGAGGAATTAATGGGTTTAATAATCCTAAGTTTCCTACGTTTAAATAACTAAACCTTATTCTTTTAATCCCCGATTCTTTTCTTCACACACCATGGTTCTCTTCTTTCGTTGCTCGTTTCTCCTGATCGCGCAACCTTCTACCCCTTCGTTGGCTTCTTCACGCAAGTTGAGCTCAGCAAGGTCATTATTGCCGCCGCCGCCTCTTCCCTTCCTCTCCCGTGTGCGACCTCCTATCACCGAATTCTTCCTCTCTTTGCCGATCAAAGGTGCTCGGCGTCTCTTCTTCCTAAACTCCATTGCTCGAGCTCGCACTGCCACCTCCGCATCGGTCGTCATCGCTATGTCGTTGCCGCCGCGAGTTGGATCCACTGTGGCCGCCGCCACTCCTCAACCTCCCCGATCCCTAGCTTTCCTGATCGCACATCTCTTCCTCTCCTTCGGATCACAGGAGCTCAATCTGCCATTGCCATCGCTCAAGCTCAGCTTGTCGTTGCCCCCTTCTACCGCTTCACTGCCGAAGATCTCCATCTAGGCAGCAAGCACCACCGCTGCATCCAATCTTTGCCACAGTGAGCTCTTCATCCCCATCGACTTTGTTTTCGCCGTGTACTACTTGGGAGCCGAGACACCACCTACCAACTATAGCTTTGACGTTTATTGGATAAGCCAAGGAGGAGTTCGGTCTCTTCTTCTCTGCGACGTCTCCGATCTATAATGCCATCGTTCTTAGCGACTATTCCTGATCTAAGCACAACCTTGTTCATCGTTGGCATCTCCGTGGCCATCGCCTCCACATCATTATGTTGTGATCATCTTCAGGGTCATTGCAGCTGATCGACTCTTAGCATCCATTCATAGCCAATCACTTCCTTGTTCACTATGGGCGAGAGATCCATTAGTGGTGCTACCGACCATTTAGCTCTTCTCCCATGTACAGATTTGAACTTTCTAAGGTGGATTTGGGGTTAGCTTCCAATGCAACTAAGTATTGAGATCGGTTGTCTTCGATTTGACTATTTGATTAGGATTGGATACACAGCTATGAATCAAGAAGTTGTGAACATTAAAATTAGATGGGAGCATAAATTTAGAGGAAGGTAAGCTTTGATTTCGTACGTTATGTAGTAGGTTGTGTTATAGCTGTGTAGCAAATGTGCAGATGATAGAATGGTAAGCAACTACAGGCTGGTGTCATGGATTCAAAACTAGGATCATGATTCAAGATAGATTCACGGATGTGAAGACCATCAACATAGTATACATATCAGGTGGGTAATTTCCTACCCTGGTCAGGTACATGATATATCTTATGCACGATATTTATGTTGGCGATACCTTTACCTTGACTCCACTCTTATTTAATCATGTGCTTGTTACTTAGCCTTTGTACTTTGAGATGTGTTGTTACTATCTTACAATTCGTTCATCACTGTTATAGATTATAAACTCTATTATAAGTTGACCTATAAAGGTTCATTTAAGGGCATGTTACTAGGGCATAGTTGTGGGTTCAACTTTATTCATCGTGCAATATTTGGGGTGTTGGTATGTATACTAATAAGTCTATCTTTTGTATGAACATCTTTATTTTTGAAATAAGAATCACATGAACATTGTTTGCATATTTATGGTTATGCATATTTATCTGATACGTTACATTGTAGATAACATGGTGTGTAGTGTCACACAGGAGATC
Organism: Wurfbainia villosa; assembly: GCA_025175895.1. Lineage (NCBI taxonomy): Eukaryota > Viridiplantae > Streptophyta > Magnoliopsida > Zingiberales > Zingiberaceae > Wurfbainia > Wurfbainia villosa. Next base: position 37,472,389 of record CM045992.1, on the reverse strand, counting down.
ATATTATCAGTTCCTTGTAAAGTATAAGTAAAGGCTCACAACCGAGATACTTATGGACAAACTATTGGTATGATTGTAGTGTGATTTGGTATTGGTTTGTCTTGACCATAGAATTACACTAGTACACTTTGTGTGTATTGAGCAGGATTGACTTAGAGGTGATTCAATTTATTGTTGACTACATAATTGAATCGGACCTCGGATATTATGATGTACATGCTCTTAATCCCGATATAATAATGGGCACATGTACTTAGTATTTATTTCTTTGATTTACCAATTGGCGAGATTTATAGAGTAAATCGATAGGCTCGGTAAGTTAGGAAATGACATTATTTATATGGTGTGTCGTTGATTATAGGAGGAAACTGTGTCCTATATATTAGGATGATGATGTCCCCTTGAGGAGCTCATAAGGTTCATCTTGTAAACCCTGCAGGTGGACTTAGTCCGGCATGATGATAAGGTTGAGTGGTACTACTCATGGAGTTAGATGTTGATTAAATAATTGTCAGTAAATTAATTAATTGATGGACATTCTAGATCTTAAACACGGGGAGACATTTGTATAAATAATATATGGAGCCCATATTTATTGATGGGGTTGGTGAGGTAGATCAATGATAATCCTCTAGTGGAATGGATTATCATTAATGGATCAGACATTATGTGGGCTTGATCCATTGGGTGGCCAAGATCCAACTCCTCCTCATGGTCCCTATTGTAGCCTATTAAAACCCTCATGGAGCTTAGATCTGATGGTGGAAAATGGAACTCTAGATCCGATGGTGGAGATTAAATCTCTCGATCCGACGGTGGAGATTAAATCTCTAGATCCGACGGTTAAGATTAAATCCCTAGATCCGACGGTGGAGATTAAAAGGAGAATTAAGCCTAACTCTATAAATATGGCTTAAGGGGTGGGCGGCAAGAATAATCTTGGGAGATTAGGATCTTGGAGGCTAGGGTTTTTGATTGGGCGGCTAGGGTTTTGGAGGAGTCTTGGGCAGCAACACAAGTGGAAGATTTTCCTATCTTCCTAGGGTTTTGGCCGGCACCCCTCTTCTCTATTCCTCTCCTTGGCCGACGTCCCAATCTTCTTCCCCTCATCCTTAGTCGGCGGCAAGAGCTAGGGTCTCTTCCCTTGGAGCTTTTAGTCGGCGCCCAAACTCCCTATTTCTCTCTTTGGTCGGCGGCAAGCATCAAGCTTAGAGCTTGGTGGCCGATCCTAAATTGGAGGAGAGTTTCGTTTCATTCTTCCCTTTGTTTGGAGTGAGCAAGGAAGGGAAGAACGTGATCTAGGAGGCTTCGACTTTTGGAAGATCGTCGCCCACACGACGTCCAAAAAGAGGAAGGACATACAATAGAAGATCAAGAGGTATAACAAGAGGTATAATTCTTGTTTATGAATCTTTTCTTATTCTATGCATGTTGTACATTTTGTATGTGACTAATTTACTTGGACCCCGAATACAAACACAAAAACCGGCGATCCATACATCGTCTATTCCGCGGCTAATTGAAGAATAGAGGTAGGTTGTTTGAACAACAAGTTTGTTCAAGTGACCACTCTAATCGAATAGCACGACGATAGAACATTAACTTGGGTAATCCCTATTTGTCATGGATTAATTTTTTTTATTCGAGGACGAAGACGGGATCGCCATGAACAAGTGACCGAGTTAAAGTGGGAAGTGTAGTTTCCTACCTTCAAGTGGTATCAGAGCTTCAGTTCCACAAAACCTTCAAGTGGTATCAGAGTCACTGTTTCTAGTTTTGTGTGTTTAGGATTTAGTTACTTTTATGCACTTTTTATATATTATATGTGCCGGATAATAGTAGGATGTGCGTAGGTTAACTTTTTGGTTGCAGGCATAGGATCCAACTATTATGGTCATATGTGTGTATGTGATTGTATGTGTGTAATTGTATATTATTTGAATCTTCGGGGTTAATGAGGCTAGTATTTAATTTTTTATAATTAAGTACGACATTGTTTAGCCACTCTTTTTATTTTAGTTTACTTTCGATCTAGATTTCTTGTACACTACTTCGTGGAGTATAGGATCGATGGATGTAAATCAAAATAATTTTTCTCGGCTCGGATCTTCAGATGGCTTGTACATGGCGTAGGGAGGAGCGGACGAGATGGCGATACGACGGGAGGCATATTGGAGAACAAAAGCCATAATAGTTGGAAAATATTTTTTTCATATTTATTGCTTCTTGTTTGATATCCATGTCGTGTGCTAGGAAAATTCCTCAATTTTAAATTACTAAGTGGGAGAGGGATATTTTTTATAAATTCCCGTGGCCTCCATTACGATTTGACATGTGATGCAAACAAACTTGCGCGTCGGCTCTGAGTACCTTCCTCCCCATCAGATGAGTTTGTTTTGCGGATCACAGGGTCGAATATGGTTATAGGAAATTATTTAGGAGAGTCCATCGGAAGGCACATAACCCGAGATAATTGCCTTGGTACCGAGTAATGGTGAACACTTAGATGCAAATAGGAGTATCCTCCCCATAGGAGTCACTGTTTTTATTTGTAGGGTCGAAGAGGAACCAATTATTAATTTTATTTGCCAAAAACTTAGGTTGACAAGATAGTAAAATTAATGGGTAAAACCTCCTCTTACAAATGTAGAATTCATATACATCCACACAATCGTGGCATACGATATTCTCGGTATTTTGAGGTGTTGGTTGATTTTAAAATTTTATTGTTTGAGGAATCAATAATTTTTTGAAATCTAATGTTTTGATCTATGTGATTCTTAGGTTTTTCAAAAATGACTTTCAACCCGCTTGTTGTAATACTGAAAGAGAATAAACTTACTGGACCAAATTATGTTGATTGGAAGAGGAATCTTGATATTGTCTTGACTGTTGAGGAGTACAAATATGTACTCTTCGAAGAGTGTCCTCCTAAGCTTGCGGATGATTCTGGGGAAAAGGAGAAGGAGAGTTATAAGAAGTGGATAAAGTCTGATGAGATGGTGCGGCGTTACATTTTGGCTTCTATGTCAAATGTATTGCAACATCAGCATCAAGCCATGCCTACTGCTTATGACATGATGCTCAATCTCAAGGAGCTTTTCGGACACCAGAATCAGGCTGCTAGGCAGGAAGCCATGAGGAACTTGATGACGACCATCATGATCGAGGGAACACCCGTGAGGGATCATGTTCTCAAGATGATGGCTCATTTGAATGAGCTGGAAGTCCTCGGAGCTGAGATCGATGGGGAAACCCAGGTCGATATCATTCTCCAGTCTCTACCTAGGAGTTTTGAGTAGTTTCGCCTAAATTACAACATGAACAAGAGGTTGAATTCGTTGGCGGAGCTTCTGATAGAACTCCAAGCGGCAGAGGGGCTTTTTCGTCAGAGTGCTTAGGCTCAGGCCATGGTTGCCCAAAAGGTTTCTACTTCTAAGCCGAAAGGCAAGAAGAAGAAGAAACAAGGTGGGGCAAAGGTGGCGGGAGGATCTCAGGGAGGAGTGAAGAAGCCGAAAGGCAAGTGCTTCACTTGCAAGAAGACTGGACATTGGAAGAAGGACTGCCCCAACAGGAAGTAGAACAAAGGTATATCTTTTGGTTTACTCATTGAAACATGTTTAGCGGTGTTATCTACCGGCACCTGGTGTGTAGATACGGGAGCCACTGATCATGTCTGTAATACTTTGCAGGGGTTCCAGGAAACCAGACGACTGGCTGAAGGGGAGATTACCGTCTACTTGGGTGATGCTACGAAGGTAGCGGCTGTTGCAGTGGGAGATGTTTATTTGTCTTTTGAGAGGAATAAAGTTTTGGTTCTGAAAAATTTCCTTTATGTACCTTTATTTAGAAAGAATTTGATTTTGGTTTCTAAATTATTTATGGATGGATATTCTATTTATTTTAATAACAGAGTTGTTATAAAAAGGAATAGGGAGATTATCTGTTCTGGTGCATTGATAGGAAATTTATATACCCTTGAACCAAAAGCTTCCGCGATGCAAATAGAAGTAAATAACTCATCTTCTAATTCCAATAAGAGAAAAGAACCTTCGAAGATTAACCAAACATATCTTTGGCATCTAAGGCTAGGTCATATTAACCTAAACAGAATTCAAAGGTTGATAGTTGATGGACCTCTGGGTTCATTAGTGGTGGAAGATTTCCCAACCTGCGAATCTTGCTTGGAAGGTAAAATGACCAAGAGGCCTTTTAAGGCCAAGGGGTATAAAGCCAAAGATGTGTTGGAATTGGTTCATTCTGATTTGTGTGGTCCTATGTCTATCTAGGCAAGAGGTGGTTTTGAATATTTCATTTCTTTTATAGATGATTATTCAAGATATGAATATATTTACTTGATGCACCACAAGTCTGAATGCTTTGACAAGTTCAAAGAATTCAAGGATGATGTGGAGAAACATCAAGGTAAAAGTATCAAGACACTACGATCTGATCGTGGTGGTGAGTACCTCTTGGGAGAGTTTAGGAATTACTTATTAGAGGCTGGGATTCAATTCCAATTGTCTGCACCTGGCACACCACAGCAGAATGGTGTAGCAGTCTGAATGCTTTGACAAGTTCAAAGAATTCAAGGATGATGTGGAGAAACGTCAGGGTAAAAGTATCAAGACACTACGATCTGATCGTGGTGGTGAGTACCTCTTGGGAGAGTTTAGGAATTACTTATTAGAGGCTGAGATTCAATTCCAATTGTCTGCACCTGGCACACCACAGCATAATGGTGTAGCAGAGCGAAGGAATAGGACTATTATGGAGATGGTTAGATCGATGATGAGTTATTCTGAGTTGTCAGATTCGTTCTGGGGGTATGCTCTAGATATGACAGTGTATATTATGAACTTGGTACCATCTAAATTAGTGCCTTCTACTCCCACTGAATTGTGGACTGGGCGAAAGCCTAGTCTGAGACATATTCGGATTTGGGGGAGTCCAACACATGTGCTGAAGGCAGATGCTGGAAAGTTGGAACCTTGTACAGAAGTGTGCATGTTCGTTGGCTATCCTAGAGGAACAAAAGGTGGTTTGTTTTATAGTCCTAGAGATCAGAGGGTGATCGTTAGCACGAACGCCAGATTTCTAGAGGAAGATTATGTGATAAACCACAAGCCCATGAGTAAGATTGTTCTGGAGGAATTGAGAGGGGAAGTCACTACTTCAGTACCATCGGTATAAGAGGATATACTATAAGTGACTGCACCGTGTGTCACAGAGGATACACAGGTGATACCTCGTTGTAGTGGGAGGGTTGTTAGACAGCCTGATTGATTCATGTTCTTGGGAGAATCTTCTGATTTGGTCCCTGGCGAACATGAACCTGATCCCTGGCAAAGTGCAATGAATTCTGAGATAGAATCTATGGATTCAAATCAAGTCTGGGAGCTAGTAGAACCACCCAATGGTGTAAAAGCCATTGGATGCAAGTGGATCTACAAAAGAAAGAGAGGAATAGATGGGAAGGTTGAGACCTTCAATGCGAGGCTTGTTGCAAAGGGGTATACTCAGAAAAAGGGCATCGATTATGAGGAGACCTTTTCGCCAGTAGCTATGCTTAAGTCTATCCGGATTCTCTTATGTATTACTGCTCATATGGATTATGAGGTGTGACAGATGGATCTCAACACAGCTTTCCTTAATGGAAGTCTTGAGGAAAACATCTATATGAAGCAACCAGAGGGATTCATTGCAAAGGGAAAAGAGAATCTTGTGTTCAAGCTTAATCGGTCAATTTATGGATTGAAGCAAGCTTTGAGGTCTTAGAACATCCGCTTTGATGAGGTAATCCAATCTTATGGATTTATTCAAAGTCCGGATGAGTCTTGTGTATACAAGAGATGTGATGAAAACGTAGTGGTATTTCTTGTATTATACGTAGATGACATTTTGTTAATTGGCAACAATGTCAAGGTGTTATCGGACGTAAGGGTATAGTTGTCCAAACAGTTTGATATGAAGGACTTGGGAGAAGTGGGACACATCCTTGGGATCAAGGTTATAAGGGATCGCAGGAAAAGGATGTTGTGCTTATCTCAAGCTTAATACATAGACACCATTATGGATTGTTTTAGCATGTAGAACTCCAAGAAAGGTTTTCTACCTTTTAGGCATGAAGTACCTTTGTCTAAAGAGATGTGTCCTAGAATATCAAAGGAGATAGAGTAGATGAAGGCAGTTCCTTATGCTTCGACAGTAGGAAGCCTCATGTATGCTATGCTATGTACAAGACCGTGATATCCGCTTGCAGGCATGGTTAGCAGACATATCGAGTAATCTAGATAGGACATCGACTGCCAGAAAGCATATATTGAAGTACCTAAGAAGGACTAGGGATTATATGCTAGTATACCAGACAGATCAATTACTCCCTGTGGGTTACATAGATTCCGATTTCAAATCAGATAGAGATAACAGTAAGTCTACCTCAGGTTTTGTGTTTACTTTGGGAGGTGGAGCCATTGTATGGAGGAGTGTCAAGCAGAAATGCGTGACGAACTCTACCATGGAAGCTGAGTTTGTGGCAGCCTTTTAGGCGGCCAAAGAAGCTGTATGGCTCAGGAACTTCTTGATGGACTTGGATGTGATTCCTGATTTTCCCAGAACTATCAAAATTTATTGTGATAACAATGGTACAGTTGCAAACTCGAAGGAACCACGAGCCCATAAGGCAAGTAAACACATAGAGCGCAAGTACCACCTGATACGAGAAATCGTAAAGGAGGTAGAAGTTGTTGTCGCCTAGATTGCATCAGAGAATGGCCTGGTAGATCCTTTCACTGAAACCCTTCAAGCGAGAGCTTTTGATAGGCATGTGGAGGGAATGCGAATCAGATGTATGGCAGTATGAGGACAACATAGTCTTTTAGTATAAGTTGGAGATTGATAGGATGTATACTGAAAAGTCTATCTTTTGTATGAAAATCTTTATTTTTGAAATAAGAATCACATGATCATTGTTTGCATATTTATGGTTATGCATATTTGTTTGATACGTTACATTGTAGATAACATGGTGTGTAGTGTCACACAGGAGACCATGTTATCACTTCCTTGTAAAGTATAAATAAAGGCTCACAACCGAGATGGTTATGGACAAACCATTGGTATGGTTGTAGTGTGATTTGATATTGGTTTGTCTTGACCATAGAATTACACTAGTACATTTTGTGTGTATTGAGCAGGACCGACTTAAAGGTGATTCAATTTATTGCTGACTACATAATTGAATCGGACCTCGGATATTATGGTGTACATGCTCTTAATCCCGATATAATAACGGACACATGTACTTAGTATTTATTTCTTTGATTTACAAATGTGCGAGATTTATAGAGTAAATCGATAGGCTCGCTAAGTTGGGAAATGATATTATTTATATGGTGTGCCGTTGATTATAGGAGGAAACCGTGTCCTATATATTAGGATGATGATGTCCCCTTGAGGAGCTCATAAGGTTCATCATATAAACCCTGCAAGTGGACTTGGTCCGGCATGATGATAAGGTTGAGTGGTACTACTCATGGAGTTAGATGTTGATTAATTAATTGTCAATAAATTAATTAATTGATGGACATTCGAGATCTTAAACACGGGGATACATTTGTACAAATAATATATGGAGCCCATATTTATTTATAGGGTTGGTGAGGTAGATCAATGATAATCCTCTAGTGGAATGAATTATCATTAATGGATCAGACTTTATGTGGGCTTGATCCATTGGGTGGCCAAGATCCAACTCCTCCTCATGGTCCCTATTGTAGCCTATTAAAACCCTCATGGAGCTTAGATCCGATGGTGGAAAATGGAACTCTATATTCGACGTTGGAGATTAAATCTCTAGATCCGACGGTGGAGATTAAATCTCTAGATCCGACGGTTGAGATTAAATCCCTAGATTCGATGGTGGAGATTAAAAGGAGGCTTAAGCCTAACTCTATAAATATGGCTTAAGGGGTGGGCGGCAAGAATAATCTTGGGAGATTAGGATCTTGGAGGCTAGGGTGTTTGATTGGGCGGCTAGGGTTTTGGAGGAGTCTTGGGTGGCAACACAAGTGGAAGGTTTTCCTATCTTCCTAGGGGTTTGGCCGGCACCCCTCTTCTCTATTCCTCTCCTTGTCCGGTGTCCCAATCTTCTTCCCCTCATCCTTGGCCGGCGGCAAGAGCTAGGGTCTCTTCCCTTGGAACTTTTGGCCGGCGCCCATACTCCCTATTTCACTCTTTGGCTAGCGGCAAGCATCAAGCTTGGAGCTTGGTGGTCAGTCCTAAATTGGAGGGGAGTTTTGTTTCATTCTTCCCTTTGTTCGGAGCGAGCAAGGAAGAGAAGAACATGATCTAGGAGGCTTCGACTTTTGGAAGATCGTCGCCCACACGATGTCCAAAAGGAGGAAGTACATATAATAGAAGATCAAGAGGTGTAACAAGAGGTATAATTCTTGTTTATGAATCTTTTATTATTGTATGCATGTTGGACATTTTGTATGTGACTAATTTACTTGGACCCCGAATACAAACACAAAAACCGGCGATCCATACATCGTCTATTCCGCGGCTAATCGAAGAATAGAGGTAGGTTGCTTGAACAACAAGTTTGTTCAAGTGACCACTCTAATCAAATAGCACGATGATAGAATGGTAGCTTGGGTAAACCCTATTTGTCAAGGATTATTTTTTTTTATCCAAGGACGAAGACGGAATCGCCATGAACAAGCGACCGAGTTGAAGTGGGAAGCGAAGTTTCCTACCTTCAAGTGGTATTAGAGCTTCGGTTCCACAAAACTATCATGGGGTTAGGTGATGATTTTGATGGTGGGGTCGATTGTTGTGTCACACACATTTATGTGTTGCATTTATGGTGGATTTGGCCATTGGTGCATAGATAAGTGGGTTGTTGTCAGTATGTGGAGTGGATTGTCGTGTTATATCACTTTACGTTGTGTGTCTAATATGAATCGTGGATCTATGTTTGGTAGATTATCGAAAGTGGGGTGCTATGGACTGGTGGTCCTAGCATGGTTGACTGTCAGTTGTGTATGACTTTCTGTTGGATAGAGTGTGTGTTATGGATGTATGTGTGTAGTTGTGCATTCATTCCATTTACATGCATGCTGGCGACTTGATCTCCCTTATAGTTGAGAGGGTTGTTAGTCATCTCGCCTCCACGGTTACTCGTGGAAGTATTTACTGTGTGAGGATAGTTCAGTTGTTATGCCGCACTCGACCACTATTGATAGTGGTAATTGGAGTTGTGTGCAGTTGTCTTGGGTGTGTGACACTCGACCACTCATGGATAGTGTCAGTCGGAGTGGCCAGCAGCAGGGACCCTTGTTGTGTAGCTTATAGCTCTTTAGCTTATCGCTATTTATTCATACTTCCCACTCGGCTATTCAAGAACAATGGTTGTTGTTGAGTTGGGACAGTTGTCATGTCGTGCCACCTAGGCCACACTGGGCTCATGGTAGAGAGTGGGGTGCGCAAGCATGACCATGCATTTGCATTGCCATGTGTGAGGGCATTTGCACACACACACACACACACACACACACACACATATAGATGGTTGTTGTGAGCAGTGTATATAGATACTGTCTATATATATGCTTGTTGTGATGTTGCATTTGTTTGTACATCATCATACATACTACTTGCATATTCTATATGATTGTCTGTGCGATACCTTTGACTAGTATCATGATGTAGTACGAGTTAGACCAGATTTATTGTTTGAATGTTAATAAGGCCGTTGTTGAATTATAGAGTTAGTATTACTCTTCATGTTGTATATTGTGGATATATGCTCAGGTTGGATGAGTGTAGTGTAGAAGACTTTCAGGTATGTCAATACCTTTTATTGTTCAGCTGATCTTTTAGTATGCGTATGAGAACTGGTGATTATTTGTTGTACTCTTAGATTGTATATTTGTTGATCTCCTTACATTTATTTAGTTCATGCACTATCTATTCTTTACCGCTAAGTTTTATACTCACTACCACAAACCTTGGGTTTTCCTATCACCCAGGTAATAGGTAGAAGATTCCTAGGATGCTTGGAGCTCCGCTAGTTGATCCCATCTCACACCGAGCATTTGGAGTTTAATTCATATTTTTTCTACTGCTATTTTTGTATTATAGTCATGTATGTGAAGTGTTGTATTTGGATTTTATTATGCTTTTGGTTGGGATGTCAGATTTGATCATATTTTGTTTAGTGTGTTAGAGTCGCACCGGTGCACATCTTTGTGTCTTTGTGGTTGTATTATTTGGTAGTCATTTCATTATGTTGTGTGGTTATGGCTGAAAGACTTTGTATCAACAGAGAATTGTATCACATACAGGGGAGATGTTGTCTGATTTTCGGGCTCAACATACTCTTGGGGCGTGACAATCTCACTATTTTATGGGTATTTTATTTTCTAAATATTTTTCACCCATAATGTTTGGCATAAGTATTATACATATGAATTTTTGTAATTTTTTGTATTATGTATAATTACTTATGATTTTTCAAAAATCATTTCTGAAACTGAATTTTTGCATTTGCAGAAATCAGTCAACTGCCACTTAGGAAAGTCGACTGGAGTCAAGGGCAGTCGACTGATGTCTAATAGAGTCAACTGCCAACGCTGATTTCGGATAAACAAGGATGTTTAACCCATGTTTCAACTGTGTTAGGCTGCCCTAACTGCTCCTAACCTTAGGATATGCTTTGGAAATCATTAAAAAGGGTGAAAATCCATTGGATATGGATTAGGAGAGTTGTTTAGGGTGATGTATCAATTTTAAGGTGTGTGAAAGTTCAAGTTTGAACTTTTGCCCTGAATTTTGATGGTTTAGTGTTCCTATAGGCTTAGGGACTCTTCAAAGACATTGTTGGTAGAATGGTCAAGGGGGAGCAAGCCTTTATGGGGAGGTTATCCATCATGGGATGATGGATGTGTTCTTCCTCATGAGGGGGAGAATTTTGAGTTTTTGGAGAAGTGAGGATTGCCTCTCTTTAGTGATATGTGACTTATCATTAAGAAGAGTGAAGGCATCCTAGATGTTTTTGGACCAAGGGGGAGATTATAAGATCTCATTTGGATATGAGACATTGACACCCTTGGAGAGAACCTTTTTGATATATGTCAAAAAGGGGGAGAATTAAGGAAAATGGAATTTCCAATTTGGAAAATTGGAAGGATTGAATTGAGTTAGTGTTCTAACTCAAAGGTATTTGGTTTTTGTCAAACATCAAAAAGGGAGAGATTGTTGGTGCAATTGACTCAGGTCACGATTGACCAGACTCGAGTTTGACTCGAGCGGTATTTTGATGTTCTATAAAATGTATGACAATGTGATTGTCATGGGAAGCCCAAGTCTTGAGTACTTGGTATGAAAAGTCCAAGCATGCGTCTTGGCAGTACTTGGTATGAAAAGTCCAAGAATGGGTCTTGGCAATTGGTAAAGTCTAAGTCTTGGGTACTTGGCAAGGGAAAGTCCAAGCATGAGTCTTGGCATTTGGAAAGTCCAACATGGAGTTGGCAAGGAAAGTCCAAGAGTGTAGTCTTGGCCACGTAATTCTAAGTGTGTAGTCTTGGCGGAGAAAGTCCAAGTCATGGGTATTTGGCATTTGGGAAGTACAAGGTTTGATATTGGTGGCATAAAGTCTAACGGTGGAGTCTTGGCAGCATAAGTCTAATGGTTTGGCGGCATAAAGTCGAAGCGTGTGTCTTGGCAGCGTAAGCTCAAATGTGACTTGGTGGTATAGATCACATTAGCATGACAATAGCCGATGGAAACACCTGAAGGCTAGCGTATGGATGAACAAGTCATGGATGACTTGGAGGGATTTGATAGGTGTGAGGCTGATGGAGGTGGCTAGAAGGCTTAGGTCTAGGCTAAGGGTGGTCTAGTAAGTATGAGGGGATCATACTTAGAGTTAAACCTTATGTTTGAGATTTGTCAGTCGACTGGGGTTATGGACCAGTCGACTGATCAAGTGTTTTGACACTTGGCAGTCGACTGGGATTATGACCAGTCGACTGATGAGAGTGGACTGGCATTTGACTGCGCGTGGCATTGGCAGTCGACTGCCAGTATTGGGCAATCAACTGGCCTAGCAGTTGACCTCCATGTAGGTCAGTCGACTGATGTTTAGGAAATGCCACAGATGCGAGGCAAGCTCGACCAATGGCTCGACAACTTATGCATCAATCGATTGCTAGGGTTTTGCAATCGACTGATGGTCTATCTGTTGGAACTTTTTTCGATTTGGATTAAGTCGTTATCTCACAACGGCTATAGGAGCAGTCGACTGATGGTCATGAGCAGTTGACTGCTAGGTGGAATTCAGCCTGAGTTGCAGCTTTAAAAGGAGCTCGAGGAGGAAAATTTTGGTATGGTTCTTTGAGGCGATTTGGAGAGTATTTTCTATTGCAATCCAGACCTTCAAGGTTCTTCTCAAGCAACCAAAAGCAAACATTCAAAGTCTTCTTGTAAAGTGTTTTTCTTTACTTGTATTGCATTTCCTCTTTGTATTTTCTTGTAACTTATTGTATTACTTTCGTAATCGCTTGTAAGAGGTTTCTTCACCTCTGATGTGTCACCGAGAAGGAGTGTTATTGATTAGTAGTGGTGTATACATCACTATAACTCATTCGAGCTCAATCTGTGGAGTAGGAACCCTAAGGTTCTGAACCACGTTATATCATTTGTCTTTGTGCTTGTGCATTTTTATTCATATTGTATTTTCTATTTCCGTTGCGTACTAACACAATTGTAGACAAGCACAATCAAATTCTATCAAGCTAACAAGAACGCACCATTCATCCCCCCTCTAGCGCTTACCGAAGATCCTACTTTCCTTAGGGATGACCTCCCTTGATACATTCCTAATTCCCCTCATAGGCTTAGAAGCCTTGGTCATTTTGGTCTTGCCTAGGTTAACTCTAGGGGTGACTCCCCTTGTAACCTTCTTAGCGGCTTCCTTAGGTTTCCTTGAAACCTTAGCCACTAGGCACTTACTTTGGTTAACCTTAGGGATGATTTTCCTATTGACCTTGGTTTTCCTAGACCTAGGTTGTGTTCCATAATCGAATGAAACACTATGGTAGGTCTCCTTGGGCTTAGGTTTGTGACCAAACCTTTCTTGCCCTTGGTTGGACCTTGCCTTCTAGACTCTAGATTTTGACTATTTGACCCTATAATCATATTTTCCATCTTCCTTAGAGTCATTTCCATTTTCTCAATCTTTGACCTCAAAGTTTGATTTTCAAATTCTAATTTTTCTAATTTGGTGGGCCTATTATTTCTTTGAGTAGAGTTGTTCTTTCTAGGCATATATCTATGGTTCTTGGGATTAATGCCTAGATGGTCCTCTACCTTTCTAATACTTTCCCTAGGTAGGATTTTTCTAGGGTTATTAGTCATAAATTTCTCCATAATTCTAAAATTACAACTCTTAGCACCTAGGCAATGAAATCTATTATTTCTAGCATGCTCCTTATGATTATGCACAATTGCAAGGGTATTAAAATTATTTCTAGCATGCTTTTGCCTATTACTTAAAGAATGAGCATTATTTAAATTTACCTTAGGGTTTGCTTTAGAAGCTCCCCCTACATTTGATGCTCCTACTTTTCTCCTAGTGCATTGGCTTCGGTAGTGTCCACATTGATTACACTTGAAGCAGACAATGTGCTATTTGCTTTTCCTAGTGGGGACTCCAGCATCCTTTGAATTTTTGTTGACTCTTGATGCGGTGCTTTCTCTTTGGCCAATTTTGGGGATTTGCTCTTGTAATTCCCTTTCTCCCTACACTCAAAGTAAATTATATGATCTTTATTTTTAACCAAATTGCTTGAGTTACCTAGGGTGGTGGTAGGAAGAATTTGGTTCAATTCTTCATGGCTCCCAGAGGTAGATGCTTCTTCTTGTTGCTTCAGTATTGAAGATGGCCTAATCTCCTTCCCCCCAATCCTAGAGGTGGAGGCTTCTTCTACCTCTTCTACTTCAGATGTTGATGACTTTTCAACCTCCGACTCCTCACTTTCTTGCGAGGATGAGTTTTCTTCCATATCCCCTTGGATCGATTAGGGCTTCCCATGAAATTTTTCCATTTCAGTCCAAAGCTCCTTGACATCCTTATATTCACCTAAACTAGACAAAACATCATTAGAAATTAAATCACTTAAAAATTTTATTACCTTCCTATTTTTCTCAAACTTTTGGAGTTGTTCCTTGGTCCATTTCTTCATCTTGAGGAATTCTCCCTTTGGCCCTCTTGGATACTTGAATCCTTCCATCAATGCAAACCAATCTTCAAAATCCCTCATCATAATGAATTCTTGAATCCTTCCCTTCCATTGATTGAAGCCTTCTCGTCCATAGAGGGTATATGGGATTGGCGTGTTGATGTCCTATCCCAATCCGTCGTTGGACAACTCCATCTCCTCTAGCGATTTTGCTCTGAGTTGTTAATCTGTAGAAGATCTCCTAGCTATGATACCAATTGTAGGAACTTTGATGAGTGCTAGAGGGGGGGGATGAATGGTGTGTTTTCGCTCGATGATGAAATTCGATCACGTGCTTGCTACAATTGTTAGTGTACGCAAGGGAATATATAATGATAGAAACAAATAAACAACAACAAGCACACAATACACACTTAACACAAAGATATAATGTGGTTTGGAACCTCAGGGTTCCTACTCCATGGGTTGAGCTCAAATGAGTTCTAGCAATGTAAAACACCACTACTAATCAACTCTTCTTCTTGGAAAACACTCTGGAGGTGGAGGAAACCTCTTACAATATATTACAAAAGTAATACAAAATAAAACAAGAAAATACAAAGTAAATACAATAAAAGAAGTAAAGAACACTTCACAAAAACTCTTTTGAATGCTTGAGCCGCACTTGAAGACCCTGACTTGCACCTACAAATCACTTCAAATCACCTAAGAAATCACTACTAAAATCCTTCCCTTCAAGCTCCCTTTAAAGATGCAACTCAGACTGACTTCCACCTAGCAGTCGACTGCTCATACCCATCAGTCGACTGCTTCGGTAGCCATTGTCTCACAACGACTTAATCCACGTTGGAAAAACTTCAACGGATACCTCATTAGTCGACTGATGCATTGGTAGCCGACTGATCAGTCATGTACCGAAGGTTTTGAGTCCATGACCACAACTAGTAGTCAACTGCCAACCATGGAAGTCAACTAATCAAGGGTAGTTGAGGTGCCACCTCGACTAGGTCACTAGTCAAGGCGCCAGTCAAGGCGCCTTGCATCTGCTCGACCGTAGTCGAGGCCAGTCTAGGGTTCGTGTCAACTGGGACTCCAGTCAAGGAGGCAGTCAAGCCGCCTTGCATCTATGGTCATAATTCAGTCATAGTCGATCGCTAGTCGACTCCCATAGTCGACTGGTCATAATCCTAGTCGACTGCTTAGTGTCGACTCGACTGTCAAGTGTCAAAAAATTTGACCAGTCGACCGGTCCATGACCCCAGTCGACTGATATACCTCAATAATGAGGTTTAACTCAAGTATGATGCCCTCATACTTGCTAGACCACCCTTAGCCTAGACCAAAGCCTTCTAGCCACCTCCATCAGCCTCATGCCTATTGGATCCCTCCAAGTCATCCATGACTATTGTCATGGTAAGCTGGTCTACACCGCCAAGACACATTGGGCTTATGTTGCCACGACACACGCTTGGATTTTACGCCGCCAACCATTGGACTTATGCTACCAAGACTCCATCCTTGGACTTCCCTTGCCAACCCATGTTGGACTTTCCATTTGCCAAGACTCAAGCTTGGACTTTTCCTTGCCAATACCCATACTTGGACTTTCCATGCCAAGATCTATGCTTGGACTTTCCATCCCAAGTGTCTCACTTGGACTTTCCATGCCAAGTACTCAAAACTTGGACTTTACCATTGCCAAGACCCATGCTTGGACTTTCCATGCTAAGTGTTCCACTTGGACTTCTCCATCATATGGTCAACCCCATATTAACCATATAGTAAACCCATTGTCAAACAATGGTCAACTCATCATCAAACATCAAAATACTACTCGAGTCAAACTCAAGTTTGGTCAATTGTGACCTAGGCCGATTGCACCAACACTCACTTCTTAAGCTTCTGACTTAAGCATTGGAGGGGTTGTGCCGGGAAGGCGACCCACCATTTGTTAGTGAAAGCCCTAGAGCCAATCATGTGATGATTGTTGTATGGACTTTATTGTATCATATTCCTATTTATAAAGGCATGGTTATTATATTTACTTGTATTGGTGCCAAATAACTAAATATAATAATGTCCTTGAGTAGTAGGTTCTTATCTATATCAATCGATTGGTTGAATCGATAATGAGATGATATAGAGAACACTACTCTTAATCATTCCTAGTCGAGTATTAACATTCAGGGATAATGTTAATGCGTAGAGACTAGCATGTAGGTCAACACAATGACTTGATCTCACAAGTCATGGATATGAGATATCAAGTTGACACATGGGTATGCATTGGAGAATGTATACTGAATGACCCGCCATGAGAAAGTATCATGGATCGTTATATGAGTGTCATATACTTTCTCATGTGGCTATTAGTATGACTATTAGTCCTTAGACCTGAAGTCACCATGGTTCCCTACATAAGGAGTTGCATACTTTGGCTTCGTCAAACGTCACTCGTAAATGGGTGGACTATAAAGGCGATTACTGGGTATGCAACAAATTATGCGGAGGGATGTGAGTGATGTAGATGGGATCTATCCCTCCTATATGACGGGGGTGACATCGATATTCTTGATAGAGTGAGACCACGAAGTGCATGGCCATGCCCAAATGAGTCAATATGAGATATTGAGCTCATTTGATTAGAGTGAGTCTACTTGGAGTTCAAGATTTAGATTGTATGAGGGATGACACGGTCTATGCCTCAATTGGTCAATCTAGATGTCAAGGATAGAGGGACATTGTCACATATTGTGAGAGTCACAATTAGTAGTCACAAAGGTGATGTTGGAGCTCAACATTCTTGTAACTTGGGTAGCAATGATGTGTTGCTAGATACCGCTCATTGCTTATGTTCCTAAATCGATTTAGGGACATTGCCAACGTTACAAGAACCTATAGGGTCACACACATAAGGGCAATTAGATGGAGATTAGGTTCATATGATGAACCATGAGGATTAGGTTCATGGGATGAACCAAATTGGATTAAGAGTAATCCTAATTAGACTAATTGAGTTGGACTCGATTTGATTCAAGTGTTGAATGAGTCTAATTTAGATTTGATTCATCAAATCAATTTAAATTAATGAATAGAGATTCATTAAATTAAATTGACTTGAGTCAAGTGGTTAGATTTGATTAACCATGGGAGATTAGAGGTCAAGTTTGACTTGACTTGAGAGGGAAGATGAAAGGTCAAGTTTGACTTGACCAAATGCCATGTCATGATGATGACTTGGCATGGCCGGCCAATGATGATGCTCCACATCATCATTGACTTATCAATTGGTGCCACCTCATGAGGGAGACCAAGAGCCATTGGAGTTACATGCATGCATGTAACCTCCCAAGCTATAATGTAGCCGGCCACTTCTAGATCTAAATGGAAAATTGATTTTGGGTTACCCTATCTTCTTCTTCCTTGCATCATCTTCTTCCTTGGATAAACTTCCCTCAAGCTCTCCCTCTCTCCTTCCTCATCTTGCCGAGCATCTAAGGAGTGCTAGCACACTCAAGATTGCTTTTCTCCACCTTTTGCTTGTGTGGATACCAATAGAGGAGTGTGCACTTGACGCTCTTGAGTTCTGACGAACCTTTTGGATGAGCGGGATTTGCGAAGGGCGTCGCATTGAGGGTAACGTCCTTATCATATAGATCTAAGGTAGATCTAGGGTTTTATATAAGCACATACATGTTTTAGTTTTAATACATCTTCGCACGGATCCGTGGCCGGGGCTTCTGAGGTTTTCGCAACGCAAAAAGAGGTTTTTGCGGCTCGAAAAGTCCAACACCATTAACATCTTCTTTTACAGTGACAGATCTATCTCTCAGCTCAATGATCCAAGGTGATCGGAGGGAATCCTCAAGAAGGGAGAAGGGGATCTAGGTAGGCTGAAGAAGAGGAGACCATCAAATTGGCGTTGTCTGTGGGAACCTGAATAAAAAGTTGTGATAGTGAACACCAGGAGGACATTAAAGGAGCCAATGGAGGAAGAGAAATCTATATCCAGTACCTCTAAGGAGGGTACTAGCATAAGACGTCGAGAACCCTTATGCAAGGAGGATCTTATACATGTGGTGGCCGTTGTGATGGGTTAGATGTCACAAAGAGCCACCTCGAAGGAGATGAAGGAGGATGATACCTCTAGTGATGATTATGAAGAGGAGGTAATGAGAGTTTCTTGTCCAAAGAGTTATTCTTCTCGTGTCTGTAAGCAATCCAGGGGTAAGAAAAAGAAGTATGTAGCTCCTCTTGGGGGTGAACAACCTGAGGGGGATTTTCCTTTTGTAAGTAATATTTTAAAAGTAGAAGAGCTAAATACCTTTATGAAGGATATCTTGAATGAAGAGTTACCTTGTCATTTCCGAGTTCCACATATGCATGAGTATACTGGTTCCTCAGATCCCAAAGACCATTTGAGTAGATTTGAAAATGCAGCACTATTATATCATTATACTGAAGGAGTTAAGTGTTGAGTGTTTCTTACTACATTAGTAGGATCTACTCAGCAATGGTTTAGTACTTTAATATCACAACATATTTCTTCATTTAAAGATTTCTCAACATTATTTTTAAGGCACTTTTCTATTTCTAAAAAATATCTACCTCAACTGTTGAGTATTTTTAATCTTAAGCAGAGAGAACAAGAGACTTTTCGGCAATATGTGCAAAGATTCAATTAATCGACACACGAAATTCCTACTATAGAGCTTGCCATGATAGTAGGAGCCTTCACTCAAGGTCTTAGAAAAGGAGATTTCTTCAAATATTTAGCTAAACATCCTCCTGTAGATTTTGACATTTTATTATCCCGAGTTGAGAAGTTTATTAATCTAGAGGATGCTCAGAAGTCTTGGAAGGACTCTCAAGATTGTAGAATGGAAGAAATGCCAAAGAGACGAGCTAAATGGGTAAGACCTGCTCAGTTTATAGGAGATAGATCTCTGTATGTTCCACAATTAAGGATTTCTAAGGAATGAGCAATGAATATTTGTGAAGAGTAGTAGTTACTGAGAAGACCCTTTGGAGCTGCTAGAGGGCCTAGGAGATTACCATCTTTAACTTTCTATTATTCTCATCAAGACTATGGGCATAATACTCAGGATTGCCAACAATTAGATTCTGAGTTACAGAAAATTATAGGGTCTCATCCCCACATCCGGAATATAGTTATGAATCCAGTTCCATATTAGTAGAGGTTTGGGGGAAGAAACTATGGTATAGGAAATCCAATAAGACCCCCTGTTAACTGACCTGTACAGTCTGCTCATCCAAGGGAAGTAGTTTCTGATAGACTAATGCTCGTAGGCCAACCTCCTACAAGGGGTGCTATTAATATGATTTTTGGAGGTTCCACTAAAGGGGATTCAAACATAGCTCGAAAAAGACATAGCCATGTTGGAGGATCGGTGGTCGGCTAGAGGGGGGTGAATAACCTTATATGAACTTCAATTGCATCTTGATTGTCTACGATTAGGTTAGCGCAGTGGAAATATAATGCTAAAGTAAAACAATTAAGATAATGCAAAGAAACAAAGAATACAAATGCTAACAAGACATGTAACGTAGTTCACGGCCCTTGCTGCTAGTCCACGACCCGATTCGTTCCAGGTGAATCATGCCTAACCAAATCCACTAGTCTCTCCTTTGCACTAAGCTAGGTGGAGGTAAACCTTTCTTACATAATCTCTCTCTTTACAATATGATTGAAATAATAGCAAGAAAGAGGAGTAAAAATATGTTGGGCACTTGGGAGAACTTTAGAGGTTAAGCATTAACCATCCCAAGTGCCCCAAGGCCCCTTCTTATAGAGAAGAGGTCATTCTTTCCGTTGGGCACCAAGCAATCGACTGATGCATTCATCAATCGACTGTTGCTGTAGTTGTTGCCTCGCAACAACCTTATCCACGTTAGATTCCAACCAACGTCTCCCACATCAGTCGATTGATCATCCCTATCAGTCGACTGATGGAGCCATCAGTCGAGTGAACAAAGCGATCACTCGACTGAACAAACTTCTGTGCCTGAACTTGCCTCGATCAGTCGACTTCTGTCCCTTGGCAGTCAAATGATGGTCAAGCAATCGACTGCCAAACCCTAGCAGTCGACTGTTGAGCCAGAAATGGCTCAATCGAACATCGATCGAGTCCAATCGACCTAGAGCAGTCGACTGCTACCTATAGCAGTCGACTGGTGTCGGGTAAAACCTCAAACCAACCCTTGGTTGAGCATCCGACACTTGACTTAGCCATTCGGCCAAGTTCACCTATGAGCTATCCCGTCCCGGGTTACAATCGCTCACACTCATCTCCCTTGGAGTCCTTCACCTTGAAGCACTATTCATCCGGCCATGTCCCTTGGATGCACTAAGTGCACGACTTTGCAATGTCATCCTTCGCGTCTCGCTCTAAAGTGTGCTTCCTTAGCTTCACTCCAATGCTCCTCATCCGGCGGTCCCTCGGATGCTCCAAGTGCATGGCTTCGCAAAGCCGACCTTCACCGACTCAAGGACCGAGTCATGAGATAGTGATCTTGCCAATGCTTTGTCAAGCTAACTATGTGTGAATTACTAAGTTCTGCACAACTTTAACACACATATCAAATCTATAAATAACCTAACTTAAACCTTTGCCACACACATCAAAACACATCATTCATGGGTTGATTGCTCTAACAATCTCACCCTTTTTAATGTGTGGCAACCATGTTTAAGGTAGGTGAAACATTAATCAAAATACATAAGGAAGGAAAGCATGTAAAACATGGATATCAAACATGAATATCAACTCCCCCTTAATACATGCAACTCCCCCTAACACATGCTAATTTCTCCCCCTAGCATGATTAACTTAAACTTAACCATTTCCCCCCCTTTGACACCATCAAAAATATCTACCATATGTTATATAAGCATGACATCAAGTATAAGGAAGAAAATAACCAAAAATATCCTTAAAACCTGATAAACTAGGTTACTGTGCTCGTGCACAGTTCATCAGTCGATTGGCACCTATATTTCAGAATTTTTGATTTCTGATGTCCAACTTCAGAAATGCATTAAAAGTTCTAAAAAATTTAAAAAATCATGAAATTTGGGGAACATATTTCTTTTAAGTCCCTTTATCAATGAAAAATAATTTTTCATGAAAATTCATTTCATTTTCAAAAATTAGGCAAAAACTCAGAAGTTGCAAAAAATCTCAATTGTGTATCAACTTGACAACTAGTTTTGCCTTAGAAACTTTTCAAAACATGAACTTGCAAATTATCAAACATAAAATGGTTTTAAAATATTTGAAATATCCAACTATGATCTATGGGCAATATGTCCATTGATTAAACATTTACTTTCCCCATAGTTGGTCTATGATTACTATCATGATACTTTGAATAACCCATCTAAATGCCATAAGCATTAGTGAATCAATTGTATCATTCTAACATCTCACCCATGCTATGTTTTTCAATCAAGTTAGACTTATGGTAAATGTGAGATGTACCTAAAGGTATTATACTTAACCATAAATTTTCATGCAATTCTACTAAGGTTAAGTATCTATATCCTAAAACACCCAACATGATAATAAAAACAATATTATCATTTAATTTGCATATTATGATCATAAAACAAATATTATCATCCAAATCATAAATCATGATTATTTCTTATCTATAAAATCAAGCATAAATCATGATTTAAGCATTCAATTTATGGGTTATACATTATCATCACCCAACACTAAATCAAAAATCATTACCCACATCCTTATAAGTCAACCATTTTACATGATATAAAATAAGCCCACTCATGGTTGACTATCTTAGGGTTTTCCTAACCCTTAAGGATGGACTTGGGAACCCAATATAGATTCTTTCCAATAGGGTTCACCAAATACTCCTTAGGGATCCATTTCCTAGCTACCATTGTGGTTTTTGTTTGTCCCCTAGCAATCAAACAATGGTAGGCCTTTTTATTTTTGGATCCCTTATATCCTAGGCCCTTCTTGTTGAAATTAGCCCTTTGGCTCCTAATAATCATGTTTAGGGTGTTGGAGCCTATGCTAAATTTTTCTAGGGCCTTAGTTGGAAAATCTACCTTTTCTTTCAAAACCCTATTTTCTTCAACTAAGCATGCATCATTTACACTAGAAGAATTATCATTATCATGAGAACATGCAATTTTCAATTTTTTTCTAGTTCATTGATTTCATTAAGCATGCTTTTATTTTTCTTTTTAGTCCTAAATAGCTCGTTAGTTAAACTAGTAATCATAGAAATAACTTTCTTGGGAGGGAGATTCATTACCTCACTTACCCAATATCCTTCTTGTAATTCTGATGAGGATGAAGATGAAGCTTCCCCTTCACTTGAGCTCTCCTCACTTGAGCTTGTTTCTTCTTTTTCGGAGGAGGTGGAGTCCAAGTCTTCTATTGCCATTAGGGAAAGGCTTGTGAAGGCTTGATCTTCCTCCGATGAGGATGGATCATCCCATGTCACCTTGTGTTCCTTGGCCTTCCCTTTTTCTTTTGTTTTTCTTTCTTCTTCCTTCTCCTTGCTCCCCTTCTTCTTGTCTTCTTTCTTTCTCCTTTCCTCCTTGCTTTTGTTCAAGAGGGGACAAACATCCCTTATGTGTCCCTCTCCTTGGCAATTGTAGCAAATAATCTTTCTTCTTGGCCTTCTTCTCCTATGATTAGATTTGTTAAACTTAAAATTTTTCAAAGCATGCCTTACCTTCCTCACTATGTAGGCTTCTTCATTGCTACCCATGGAAGAGGAGGATGATTCTTCAAATGAAGAGGGTAGAATCTCCTTCTTCTTCTTTCCTTTTTCCGCCACTAGTGCCACTCCCCTTGATGGCTTGATTGGGTCATCAACTATGCATTCAAGCCTAGTCTCATGCAACTCCATGGTAGAGAAAAATTCATCTAGAGTACTTACCTCTAGATTCTTTGAAATATAGAAGGAGTCCACCATAGAGCTCCATTTTAATGACCGAGGGAATGCATCTATCGCCTTCGTTACCATATCCTGGTTCGAAATCTTTTCTCCTACACTTGTCAAACCGTTAATTATCTCTTTAAAACGAGAGTGAAGAGATGTTACCTTCTCCCCTTTATCGAGTTTGATGTTGTTCAATTGAGAGTGGAGAAGGTCTCTTCTTGCTAGCTTGGCCTCGGATGTGCCTTCATAAAGCTCCATTAGCTTCTCCCACATCTCTTTGGCACTAAGGAACTCTCCAATTCTATTGATTTCTTGTTGAAGGAGCACATTGTAGAGATGATGCTTAGCTCTTGAATTTGCAAGAGACTCCTCTCTTTGCTTCTTATCCCACCTTGATTTTTCTATTGGCTTCCCCTCTTCATCCCTAGGCAAATCGAAACCGGTTTCCATTGTAATCATAATATCAAAATACATTTTGAAAAATACCTTCATTCTCTTCTTCTACCAAGAGAAGTCACCCTCGAACTTAGGTGGATGAATGTTGTGTTGGATCGAGCGGATAGCTAGAGGGGGGGATGAATAGCGATAAAACTTTTTCTTTGACTTCGTTCGGTAGACAATTAAACGTAGCGGAAAGGTAAATGAAAACTAAAAGAGACAAGTAGATTTTTTACTTGGTTCGTAGCCTTCGGCTACTACTCCAAGGCCTTAATGGTCCTAGACCGTGTACGGAGGGCAATTCACTAAAATACTCTTCTTCGTTGGAGGTAGGAGTTTGACGATTACAAAAACCTTCGAAAGTAAAAGATAGAGAGACAAACCCTCTCTTCTATTAAGATAAAATACAACGATAGAAAACCTCGATTAACAAAAAGAATTGCAATATTAAAGAGATGACAAAGTAAGATTATACCAACAATTAGGAAATAGAAATTAAGCTAGGGTTGTTGGTGTTTTGACAGTACTTCATCGTTGTAGAGTCGTCAGAGAGTCGTAGCATTGCGGAGGCTTTTGAGCACTTAGAATTGATGAGAAAACCCTAGGAGAGGCTCTCGTTTTATAGCCTTTGAGCCCCTTCTCGAGAGGAACTTCAACCAATGAGATTTGAGCACCCATCCCCTTGAAATGAGGTGATAAGCCTTGACTCCTCGAAGCTGATCCTTGACCATCAGTCGAATGCTGACCATAGATAGTCGACTGATTGACAGCAGTCGAGTCCTCCAAGCTGGCAGTCGACTGATGCTTGCTGCAAGGCAAAGTTAGCTTAACAAAAATATTATTTCGACAGTTGTCGACCATCCGATCTCGACCTAGACCATCTATAGGATGTCTTTGGTCGGATCTACGCTTAAGATCATCCTTGTAAGGAGGATACGACATCTCTTACTCTCACACACACGAGCTTTACCTCGATACTTACTGTGTCGCTTTCGCTTTCGGCCTTCCACTTGATTCCTTTGGCTTCCTCCGAAATCACTCGAGTATCGCCTGACCACCGTGGCTTCCTCCGGGTGTCGCTAGCCTTCAGCTCCAGCGTTGACATTTTTCTGCACACTCGATTTAGCTCGTGAGACAACAATATGAGCTTAACTTTGTATCGTTTGCTATAATCAAAACTCAGGTTCGACTTAGGTGTCTACTGCACCAACAATCTCCCCCTTTTTGATCTATGGCAAACCCACATACAAAGTTAAGAAAATAACATGCATGAAGAATAATAATGTGCATAACAAAACACGAATAATAAAGATTAAGTAGGAGTAGTAAGAATTTTTTTCAAGTACTCCCCCTTGAGGAAACCTCCCCCTTGACCGTGGGTGAGTCTTGAAAGAAGACCTTAATCCTCCCCCTTGATGGTTGCTATTTAGGAAGAGTTTAAGTAATTAACATTACTTAAAGTTGGCCTTAGTAAAACGTTTAAGTTGGCCCTTTCTCCCCCTTTCTTAACGTTTGGCCATATTATTAAAAATAAGTTTAAGTTAAGAATTCTCTGAACTTGGCCTTTATTTCCTTTTTGTTAACTCAAACAAGTTAAGTAAAAGTAAACATTTACTTAACTTTTGGCCATGTGAATTAAGTAAGTTAAGTTATCAAAAAATTTGACTAACATGGTCAGGTTTATCTAGACTTTCGAAACCGGGGGGTTGACTAACATAAACCTCTTCTTTAATGTATCCATTCAAGAATGCTGACTTTACATCCATTTGAAACAACTTAAATCCTCGATGTGCAGCATATGCTAATAACATTCGAATGGACTCTAGTCTAGCTACTAGGGCATAGGTTTCATCATAATCTAAACCTTCGACTTGACTAAACCCTTTAGCGACTAGTCTAGCTTTATTTCTAACTACTTCACCTTTATCATCAAGTTTATTTCTAAACATCCACCTTGTTCCAATGATTGTTTTATCTTTAGGTGGCTGTACTAATTCTCATACTTCGTTCCTAGTGAATTGAGCCAGCTCTTCTTTCATTTCAATAATCCAATCGGGATCAAGAAGAGCTTGGTCAATAGTTTTGGGTTCAATTTTGGAAATCAAGGAGATTTGACTAAGGTTTCTGTATGAGGCTCTAGTTCGAACTCCTAGGCTTGGATCACCTATCACTTGGTCGATAGGATGATTCGTTTGAGTCCTAGTTTGGTTTGGGTTTGGGTTTGGGTCATCTACCACTTGGTCAATAGGATGACTCGTTTGAGCCCTAGTTTGGTTAGAGTCATCTACCACTTGGTCGATAGAATGACTTGGTTGACTTAGGTTAGGATTAATACTAGACTTGATCTCCGGATCGGAGTTGAGTCTGGTATGAATCGGCTCGCTAATTGGGGTTGCCGAGGGTTTTGTAGGTTTGTGTCCTTCATCAAACACTACATTGATAGTCTCCTCGACTCTAAGGGTGTCATGGTTATATACTCTATAAACTCTACTTGTAGTCGAGTATCCTAGAAAGATTCCGGTCAAGGTTTTGGATGTAAATTTCCCTAGGTAATCCTTAGCGTTTAGGATATATACCTTACACCCAAATACCATAAAGTACTTGATGTTAAGTATTTTATCGTGATAAATCTCGTATGAGGTCTTAAGATGCCTCTTTACCATAAGGATCCTATTTTGGACATAGCATGTCGTACTTACGGCTTCTGCCCAAAACCTATCGGGTAGGTTATACTCGTTTAACATTGTCCTAGTGACTTCTTGTAGGGTTATATTTTTACATTCTACTAGGCCATTTTGTTGTGGGGTTCTAGGATAAGATAACTCATGGTGGTATCCATTTAGGTTACAGAATTATGTAAACCTGTGGTTCTCGAATTCACCACCATGATCAGTCCTAAATCTTTTGATTTTAAGGGTTTGTTGATTTTCTATTAGTTTAAATAGATTGATTAATTGATCTAGGGTATCACTTTTGTGTTTGATGAATCTAATCCAAGTAAATCTAGAATAGTCATCAATTATAACTAAGCAGAATTTACTCCCATTAAGTGACTTAGCTCTGTGTGAATCAAATAGATCCATGTGTAGGAGCTCAAGAACACTTTTGGTTCATTCTTGATTAGTTAGTTGATGTTGTGTCCTAGATTGTTTACCTTGTTGACAAGCATTACATATTTTATTATTCAAGTTATTGAGGTTAGGCAAACCTCTGACTAAGTCACTCTGACTCATCTTGTGGATGAGTCTTGGGTGTGAGTGACCGAGTCGTCAGTGCCACAACCATGATTCCTCTTGTCATGTCATAAGACACTTGGTTGAGGAGTTAGTTAAATTAATAGTATAAATATTGTTATTTCTGGTTCCCTTAAGGATTGTTTTAGAAGTTTCATTTGTATTAATTACGCATTCATTTTCTAGAAATATGACCTTATAGTTATTATCACACAATTGGCTTACACTAAGTAAATTATATTGAAAATTTTCTACCAATAAGACATTTTGAATAATAAAGTTAGAGTTGAGCTCAATATCACCTGATCCGATGATTTTGAGCTTGCTGTTGTTTCTGAAGGCTACCAATCCTTGTCGTTTGAATCGAAGCTTCGAAAACTTGAGTTGATCCCCGGTCATGTGTCAGGAGCAACCACTAGGACAAGTAGATTTTCTTTGAAAGAGGGGGGGGGGTGAATAGCGATAAAACTTTTTTTTCGACTTCGTTCGGTAGACAATTAAACGCAGCGGAAAGGTAAATGAAAACTAAAAGAGACAAGTAGATTTTTTACTTGGTTCGTAGCCTTCGGCTACTACTCCAAGGCCCTAACGGTCCTAGACCGTGTATGGAGGGCAATTCACTAAAACACTCCTCCTCGTTGGAGGTAGGAGTTGGACGATTACAAAAACCTTCGAAAATAAAAGATAGAGAGACAAACCCTCTCTTCTATTAAGGTAAAATGCAATGATAGAAAACCTCGATTAACAAAAAGAATTGCAATATTAAAGAGACGACAAAGTAAGATTATACTAACAACTAGGAAATATAAATTAAGCTAGGGTTGTTCGTGTTTCGATAGCACTTCGTCGTTGTAGAGTCATCGAAGAGTCGTAGCATTGCGGAGGCTTTTGAGCACTTAGAATTGATGAGAAAACTCTAGGAGAGGCCCTCCTTTTATAGCCTTTGAGCCCCTTCTCGAGAGGAACTTCAACCAATGAGATTTGAGCACCCATCCCCTTGAAATGAAGTGATAAGCCTTGACTCCTCGAAGCCGATCCTTGACCATCAGTCGACTGATGGCCATCATCAGTCGACTGATGGACACCATCAGTCAAATGCTGACCACAGATAGTCGACTGATTGACAGCAGTCGAGTCCTCCAAGCTGGCAGTCGACTGATGCTTGCTGCAAGGCAAAGTTAGCTTAACAAAAATATTATTTCGACAATTGTCGACCATCCGATCTCGACCTAGACCATCTATAGGATGTCTTTGGTCGGATCTACGCTTAAGATCATCCTTGTAAGGAGGATACGACCTCCCTTACTCTCACACACACGAGCTTTACCTCGATACTTACTGTGTCGCTTTCGCTTTCGGCCTTCCACTCGATTCCTTTGGCTTCCTCCGAAATCACTCGAGTGTCGCCCGACCATCGTGGCTTCCTCCGGGTGTCGCTAGCCTTCAGCTCTAGCGTTGGCATTTTTCTGCACACTCGATTTAGCTCGTGAGACAACAATATGAGCTTAACTTTGTATCGTTTGCTATAATCAAAACTCAGGTTCGACTTAGGTGCCTACTGCACCAACATGTTGGAATCGACCATTATCGTGCTTGTGTTGGCGATTAGTCCGCGACAAGCTCCTCGCTCTCATACCACTTGTTGGAGGATCAGTGGCTGGCTAGAGGAGGGTTAATAGCCTTATATGAACTTCGATCGCGTCTTGATTGTCTACGATTAGGTTAGCGTAGCGGAAATATAATGCTAAAGTAAAACAATTAAGACAATGCAAAGAAACAAAGAATAAAAATGCTAACAAGGCATATAACGTGGTTCACGGCCCTTGATACTAGTCCACGACCCGATTCGTTCCAGGTGAATCATGCCTAACCAAATCCACTAGTCTCTCCTTTGCACTAAGCTAGGTGGAGGTAAACCTTTCTTACACAATCTCCCTCTTTACAATATGATTGAAATAACAGCAAGAAAGAGAAGTAAAAACGTGTTGGGCACTTGGAAGAACTTTAGAGGTTAAGCATTAACCATCCCAAGTGACCCAAGGCCCCTTCTTATAGGGAAGAGGCCATTCTTCCCGTTGGGCACCAAGCAGTCGACTGATGCAATCATCAGTCGACTGCTGCTGTAGCTGTTGCCTCGCAACAACCTTATTCACATTGGATTCAAACCAACGGCTCCCATATCAATCAACTGATCATCCCCATCAGTCGACTGATGGAGCCATCAGTCGAGTGACCGATCACTTGACTGAATAACCTTTTTTTCCCAAACTTGCCTCGATCAGTCGACTGATGGTCAAGTAGTCGACTGCCAAACCCTAGCAGTCGATTGTTGGGCCAGCAATGGCTCAATCGAATACTGGTCGAGTCAAATTGACCTAGAGCAGTCGATTCCTACCTATAGCAGTCGACTGATGTTGGGTAAAACCTCAAACCAACCTTTGGTTGAGCATCCGACACTTGACTTAGCCATTCGGCCAAGTTCACCTATGAGCTGTTCCGTCCCGGGTTATAATCGCTCGCTCTCATCTCCCTTGGAGTCCTTCGCCTTGAAGCTCTTTTTGTCTGATCTCGTCCCTCGAATGCACCAAGCGCACGACTTTGCAATGCCATCCTTCACGTATCACTCTAAAGTCTGCTTCCTTGGCTTCACTCCAATGCTCCTCGTCCAGCGGTCCCTCGAATGCACCAAGCGCATGACTTTGCAATGTCATCCTTCACCGACTCGAGGACCGAGTCATGAGATGGTGATCTTGTCAATGCTTTATCAAGCTAACCAAGTGTGAATTACTAAGTCCTGCACGCTTCAACATACATATCAAATCCACAAACAACCTAACTTAAACCTTTGCCACACATATCAAAACACATCATTCATGGGTTGATTGCCCTAATAGCTGAGAGGAATGTGTAGCTGTGATAGCTCTACCTCGAGTGAGAGGACATGTTTTGTTGGGTTTCCGGGGCACCGACGTGGGCATGTGTTCGAACATGTTTCGTAAACATACACAGCGGAAGCAAATAAAATTGGTAATAAACTATTTTATTATAGTACACACACCACAAGCATGCAGGATACAACAGTGTAGACATAATCGCACATTTAAATTTTTACAATAAAGGAAATTACACTAGTTATACCTAATGAATAACACGCAGCGGAAAGAGCATCAACCTTAGCTTCTCAAGTTTCGCCTCTATCCGAGTCCACACTGACTATCGTCGGGATAGCTTCTCAAGCTATGAGCCCCATCTTCATGAGAGATACTAGTCTCACATCGAAGACATTGTGATCCAAGAGACGATCACAAAACAAGTTCCATGAACTTGTTTCTTCAGAAGTGGTTTTGTCAACAATTGACAAAACCCTTTATCTTCCACCAAAGAGAATTGCCGGAGGTCCAATCCCCAAAAAAGTGATCGCTGTCGGAGTTCCAAATGCCGACCAAGAGAGCTCTCCTCACAATGGACAAAGAGCTATCCAAAAGGAGGTGGGGCGGTGGAGGAGTTGCCGGCCAAACAAGTTGGTCAGCGGCAGCTTTGTGGCCGAAGGCTGCAAGGACTGGCGACTGGGCTGCTAGTCGGAAGATGGCCGATGACTGGTGGTTGGCCGACGACTAAAGGAGGAGGAGGGGCAGGCAATCTTGGGCGGTGACAACAAGTTTGGGCGGCGCACAAGCAAGGAGAGGAGAAGAGAAAATGGCTAGGGTTTCACAAAACCTAATTTGTCTAAGAAATATCTCTTAACCTTGTTATTTATAGAGAACGTGTTTCTTAACCATTAAAAGAACTTTTCTCATGGGTTATTGGTTCACAACCAAAATCCATTAACCCGCTCCATTAATTTAAGTTAAAATAAACCAAACTGGGTTGGTCTATTTTAAGTTAAAATAAACCAAACCAATTTTGGTTCATTCGTTTAAAATAAACCAAACCCCTTTGGTTTATTTTCCACCAATGGATTAGAACCAAACTAATTTGGTTAATCCGTCATGTCTTCAAAAGACTCGACCCATCCATGCTTCCGATGCAACTGAAATAATTTCATGCGGGCTCCTTGTTTAGTCCAACCAAACAAACTCTCTTTGGATATGAGAATCCCATTCTCAAACTCATTTTAAATCCTTTGGATAATACTCATAGTGTGTGCAACCAAATAGGTTCCCGATTTATGTTGGTTGTCTATAATTAACTATTAATTATAGAACGATCATTAGTGCCACCTAGTAGTACATCATGATCCCCAATTAACCAAAAAATCAACAGTTGATCCCAGAACAACTTCTGAAACCTTTCAACAGCTACAGTGAGTCGTGCCCCATTCCCTTCCCTCATCTTATACCCACTTTGTTTAGAACATGATCTATTTTGTCAGTTCCCACTAGGCTGACTACGTCACACCTAGCCCAAGTATTACATCATCGTCCTATGGATTCTAGTTACTGCATACGTATCTGTTGGGTGGGGAAACTTCGCTTCCCACATCAACTCGGTCGCTTGTTCATGGCGATCCCTTCTACGTCCCCGGATAAAAAAATTTATCCTTGACAAGAGGGATTGCCCAAGCAACCTTGTCATCGTCGTGCTATTCGATTAGAGTAGTCACTTGAACAAACTTGTTGTTCAAGCGACCAACCTCTATTCTACGAATAGCTGCGGAATAGACGATGTACGGATCGCCGACTTTTGTGTTTATGTTCAGGGTCCAAGTTATATTAGCCACAAAATAGAATATAACATTCATATAATTGAAAAACAAATATAAACATGTTACACATGAAGATAGATAAGTGATATACCTCTCGATCTTCTATTGTATGACCTTCCTCCTTTTGGACGTCGTGTGGGCGACGATCTACCAAAAGTTGAAGCTCCTAGATCACCAATCTTCCTTCCTTGCTCGTCCAGAGCAAGAGGAAGAATAGAATCAAGACTTTTTTCCTTCCTTTAGCCAACCAACAAGCAACAAGAAAGTTACTTGCCGTCGGCCAACAAGGAGAAGGAGAAAGAATGGTTGCCGGCCAAAAGCTCCAAGGGAGGACCCTAAGCCTTGGTTCCACCAGCCAAGGAGAAGAGGAGAGCTAGGTTTGGACGCCGGCCAAGAGGGGAGAGGGGTTGTATGGACGCCGACCACCAATGGAGAAGAAGAAGACAAGGAAAGTATTTCCTTATTTGGTGCCGCCAAGCTCCAAACCCTAATCCTAGTTTCTTGCTGCCAACTCCAAACACCCTTGCTTCTCTATTGCTCTCCACGCCAACCCTAAAGCCTCCTTTTATAGAGTTTAGGGATAAGCCTTGTTTTAATCTCCACCATTGGTTCTAGGGATTTAATCTCAACCGTCGGATCTAGAGATTTAATCTCAACCGTCGGATCTAGAGATTTAATCTCTACATTTGGATCTTTTGTTTCCATCCATTGGATCTAGGCTTCATTAGGTATTAATAGGCTACAATAGGGACCATGAGGAGGAGTTGGATCTTGGCCACCCAATGGATCAAGCCCACATAAAGTCTGATCCATTAATGATAATCCAATCCACTAAAGGATTATCATTGATCTACCTCACCAACCCCCATAAGTTAATATGGGCTCCATATATTATATGTACATTTTCTCCCCGTGTTTAAGATCTCGAATATCCGTCGATTAATTAATTTACTGACCATTAATTAATTAACATCTAACTCCATGAGTAGTACCACTCAACCTTTTCATCATGCCGGACCAAGTCCACCTGTAGGGTTTACATGATGAACCTTATGAGCTCCTCAAGGGGACATCATTATCCTAATATATAGGACACGGTTTCCT
Source organism: Wurfbainia villosa (assembly GCA_025175895.1). NCBI lineage: Eukaryota > Viridiplantae > Streptophyta > Magnoliopsida > Zingiberales > Zingiberaceae > Wurfbainia > Wurfbainia villosa. The sequence continues at coordinate 37,439,720 of CM045992.1, read as the reverse complement.
CCTATAATCAACGTCACACCATATAAATAATATCATTTCCCAACTTACCGAGCCTATTGATTTAATCTATAAATCTTGTCCATTGGTAAATCAAAGAAATGAATACTAAGTATATATGTCCGTTATTATATCGGGATTAAGAGTATGTACAATATAATATCTGAGGTTTGATTTGATTATGTAGTCAGCAATAAATCGAATCACCTCTAAGTCGGTCCTGCTCAATACACATAAAGTGTATTAGTGTGATTTTATGGTCAAGACAAACCAATACCAAATCACACTACAACCATACCAATGGTTTGTCCAAAGTCATCTCAGTTGTGAGCCTATACTTATACTTTACAAGGAGCCGATAACATGATCTCCCGTGTGACACCACACACCATGTTATCTACAATGTAATGTATTAGACAATATGCATAACCATAAAATATGCAAACAATGATCATGTGATTCTTATTTTAAAATAAAGATGTTCATATAAAAGATAGACTTTTCAGTATACATCCCAACAGTATCCAAGAGTACCATACTCTAAACATGTAATGTTTTGGCCAAAGACTTTAGTAACAATCCAACGAGAGGCCATAGGGTATACATCTCCTCACAAGGAGTGGTGAATCCTGTGTAGGCTATTCAAATGCCTTCGGCCACTTTGACTTATACGCAATCATCCCGGGTCCACATTTCCTCGGAGATGCTTGCTTAAGATGTCAAAGCATAAGTCTACATGACCAAGATGACTCAAATACTACAAGTCGAAGGAATATCCCTCTTAAGTTGTAGTAATGACTTTATTGAAATATCTGTATATGTAGAGAACCATATGAAGTCTTACAGCTAGTCACTCCAATGAACTAGTTACCATAACTTGTATCCACGATTAACTTTGGACATCCCAATGTCTCCAGCCAGTGAGAAAAAGCTACTTTGATAAACCAAAGAGTATCACTCGTGCTAGTCTCAACAAAATTGACGGTGTCCGAATAGATCAATTCATTGACTAGGGATAATTCCAATACATCACAGTTACACATGTAGAGATACTCACTAGTTGTGATCCAAGCACAAATTCTCTTATGTTGTGAATTGTATTACGGACATTTAGTAAATGAGTTTAAGATCCAATCAAATACATGAAAACATGTGTACTAAAATAGTGAATCTTCATTTATCAAATAAATGGTACAACAATAAGGCGATTGTCTTAGGACACCTCTCATATATAACTAATAAACTCCCACTTGGCCTAATGTTATTCGCCACGGTAGCCAATACCATAAGCTCTAACATAGCCCTTAAACTTACTTTGAGGTAAAGGCTTAGTTAAAGGGTTCACTAAATTTCTTTCAGTGGGAATCTTCTCAATTTGTATTTCCTTCCTACTGATGATCTCTCTGATCAGATGATAGCGGAAAAGTACATGTTTGGTTCGTTGATGAGATCACATCAAGTTCAGAGATGAACTTCTTGATCCAAACCGCTTCCTTTGTTGCTTCTGAAGCTGCAATGTATTCTGCATCAGTGGCAGAATCCGCTATAGTGTCTTGCTTGGAACCTTTCCAACTTATTGCGCCTCCATTTAAAGTGAATATGTACCCAGACTGAGACCTAGAATCATCCTTGTATGTCAGAAAGTTGGTATCCGTATACCCGCATATTACCATATTACCTTCTCCATATATTAGGAACACATCCTTAGTTCTTCTCAAGTACTTAAGGATTTCTTAATAGCCGCCCGAAGATCCATTCCTGGATTAGACTGGTATCTGCTCGTGACACTCAGAGCATACAATACATCGGGCCTCATACATAATATAACATACATGATAGATCCTATTGCAGATGAATAGAGGATCTTACTCATGCAAATCCTCTCATCTTTTGTACGTGGACACATAGACTTTAAAAGTTGTGTTCCATGCTTGATGGGATGGAAACCTTTCTTGGATTCCAACATGCTAAACCTCTTTAGCACTCGGTCTATATATGCAGACTGAAAAAGACCAAGAAACCACTTCGATCTATCTCTATAGATCTTAATCTCGAGGATGTAGGTCGCTTCTCTCAGGTCTTTCATGGAGAATGTTTTGGATAATAAAATTTTAACCGATTGTAAGACAAATATATCATTTTCTATAAGTAATATGTCATCGACATACAACACTAGGAACACGACTGCACTCCCACTAACCTTCTTGTACACTCAGGGTTTGTCTGGATTTGGTGAGAAATCAAACCTTTTGATTGTCTTATCAAAACAGATATTCCAACTCCTAGATGCTTGCTTCAGTCCATATATGGACCATCAAAGTTTGCATACCTTGGTTTTATCAACTGATGTGAAACCCTCGGGCTATATCATATACACGTCCTCAAGTAGGTTTCCATTAAGGAAATTCGTTTTCACATCCATCTGCCATATCTCATAGTCATAATGAGTTGTATGGCCAGGAGTATATGAATGAATTTAAGCATAGCCACTGGTGAATAGGTCTCGTCATAATCAACACCTTGCTTTTGACGATAGCCTTTCACCACTAATCTATCCTTGTAGGTAATTACATTACCATCCATGTCGGTTTTCTTCTTGGAAACCCACTTGTACCCTATAGGCTTAATGCCTTCAGGTGTGTCCACTAAGTTCCAAACTTGATTTTCATACATGGAATCCATTTCTGACTTCATGGCTTCAATCCATTTTCCCTTTCTGAACTTTTCTGAACTTCTTCATAACTAGTAGGCTCCTCATCATCAATGAGTAACATGTCATTTGATTCGCTTACAAGAAATCCATATCTCACAGGAATGTTGTGTGTTCTACCAGATCTACGAAGATGTGGTGTTACAATAGGTTCAGCCGATGGCTCATCACTATGAGTTATCAGTTGTGGTGCTTGACCAGGTATCTCTTTAATGTTTATTGGAGTCTTTTGAACCTCCTTAAGTTCAACACCATTCCCACTATTTTCTTGCAAGAGAAACTCTTTCTCTAGAAACACAACATGCCTTGAAACAAACATCTTTTGTTCCACAGGATGATATAATTGATAACCCTTGTTTCATTAGGGTATCGAATAAATATAAATTTATCAGACTTAGCATCCAATTTGTTTGATATAGTCCACTTTACATAAGCAGGACAATCACATATCTTCAAGTAAGATAAATAAGGTTTATTACTATTCCATATCTCATATGGAGTAGTAGAGACTACCTTGGTCGAGACTCTATTTAGCAAGTAAACAGCTGTCTGAAGTGCATAGCCCCAAAAGGATTTGGGAAGATTCGCATGATTCATCATCGACCTAACCATGTCCAACAAGGTTCGATTTCGCCTCTCAGATACACCATTAAGCTGTGGTGTATATGGCAGAGTCCATTGAGACAATATACCATTGTCCCTTAGATAATACAGAAACTCTTGACTCAAGTATTCACCACCTCGATTAGATCGAAGTATTTTAATACTTTTGTCAAGTTGTTTCTCTACTTCATTTCTAAATTCTTTGAACTTTTCAAAGGCTTTAAACTTGTGTTTCATCAAGAACACATACCCAAATCGTGAGTGATCATCGATAAAGGTAATAAAGTAGCTATAGCCTCCTAGAGCATGAGTTGGCATAGGTCCACATACATCAGTATGTATTAGACCAAGCAACTCTCCCACCGGTTCACCTTTTCCAGTAAAAGATAACTTAGTTATCTTGCCTTTTAAACATGATTCACATGTATCAAATGAATCAAATTCAAACGATTCCAGAATTCCACATCGATGTAATTCAGACATGCATTTCTTGCTTACATGGCCAAGATGACAATGCCACATGTAGGAGACTAATTGATTATCTTTTTGATCACGCTTGTTGCTCACTTCGATATTGAAAATGTCACTGGATACGTCTAATGTATATATTCCATTGCATAAAGTTCCAGTCCCAAAAAGAACGCCATTCATTGTTATGTAACAACAATTGTTACCCATTTCTATTTAAGTAGGAAATAAAAACAATGTTCTTTATTAATGAAGGAACATAATAGCAATTATCCAGTTCTAAGACAAGTCCTATAGGGAGCTTCAACAAATATGTTCCGATGGCTACTGCAGCAACCTTTGCTCCATTGCTAACTTGCAAATTTGATTCTCCCTTGACGAGTCTTCTTCTATTCCTTAGCCCCTGTATGTCATTCCATATATGTGAGCCACACCCAGTATCTAATAACCAAGTGTCTAAGGAAATATAATGACACTCAATAACGAAGATATCTGAAGAGGATGGGGCATCAGATGCCTTCTTTTTCTTCATGGACTCAAGATAAATCTTTTAGTTTATTCGATAATGGCCCTCCTTGCCATAATGATGACAAGTGACCTTTTGAGCTGGTTCTGCCTTCTTAGCTTTCTTCTTCCCCTTATGTTTTTCCTTTGATTTTCTCTTAGAACCTTTCTTTGAGGAATCAACTAACAACACTGTCTTCTCCTCATGCTTCACAGAAGGCTCCACAGTCTTTAGCATGTTGAGAAGTTCAGGAATGGTGGTTTCAATTTTGTTCATTCGGTAGTTCATCACGAACTATGAGTAACTCTTGGCAAACAATGTAGAATTAAGTTAATACTTAATTCATGATCCATCACAAACCGGAGTGTAGCTAATCACTTGATGTACCCATTCATCTTTATCACAAATTGCACTACAGATGAACCTTCTTGCATCTTGGAGGTGAAGAGGAGCTTGGAGACTTCGAACCTTTCGGATCTCGCTTGCTTATCAAACAACTCTTGAAGATGAAAGACTATGGTATTAGCATCCATATGCTCATGTTGTTTCTGAAGCTCGGGTACCATCGCGGCTAGCATGATGCAACTCACAAGTTCATAATCATTCACGTGTTTTTGATAGGCCAACAATTGGTCCGGAGTTGTACATCTTTAGGACAGGTGGGAAGAGGCTCTTCGAGGACATATGCAAGCTTTTCTACCTTGAGAACAATTCTCAGATTTCTAAGCCAGTCCAAGAAGTTCGACCCAGTGAACTTATTTGAATCCAAAATAGAACGCAAGTTCATAGATGTCATGATCAAGCGATTAACCTAGATATACAAATCGAGCATATATGAGAAAGATGATTTAAAATGCATCAACATACATTTATAAGTTCCATTCATTTTCTAATTCAGAAAAACCCTTAAAATCAATTTGGGAGATCGTAGGTTCATCTCTGAATGGGTTGATATCCAACATAGATAAGAACAATCTTGGAGAGAGTCCAACAAGTTGTTTATAGCTATGATGGTAGGTATCAAATATACCAATTACATATCACGTATATGTAACTATCACATTGTGCTATCAACTAATTGAATGTTCACACAAACATTGGGTTGTTAACACATTAACAAGTATGCATCATATGCATAGCACCCAACTTCACCTCCCTTCACATCGACCTTGGAGAGAGTCCAACAAATTGATGCTCCAAGTTAAAGTCGATCCATTATCGAGAAGTAGTTTTAATATGGTTAGAGCGCATTCAATTATTTAGCCAGGCTTGGAGAGAGTCCAACAACCCAACTAAACATTGACCTCTGACTATTATCATATTAGTATTAAACTATTTCAATGGTTTGAACATGTTTAGGTTCGAGCCGGGCTTAAAGAGAGTCCAACAAACCAAACAAGAAACAAAACTCCGGTTCTAACCATATTAATGGAAGGTGTAGGCTTTAATATTGTGTAAGGGTTTTGTGGTCTTATCCTCCTTTCCATGCAAATAACTATTATCTCCATGGCATGACACTCATGACATACATATGTGCAACTAATGCATCTACATGTCACGACACGCATGACATAATGATATGCATCTAATGCAATTACATGACATATAATTATGACATGTTCAAGTAATTTTCTAATTGTCATAATTAATTTTGGAAATAAAATATGTTTGTGATTTGATTTCTCAAATCAAATCTCATTGATTAAATTAGGAAACAAATTTCCATATCTAATGAAGGAAATTCTAATTTAATTTAGGAAATAAATTTCCTAAATTCTAATTTCCTAATCACATTAGGAAATTCCTAATTTGAATTCCTTAACAAATTCAAATTTCCATAATTTTTCTAAACTTTCAAAAAATAAATTTTTTCCAAAAATACAATTATGATAAACATTCATAGCAAAATAATTTTATGATTATGTCAGAACACAACTGACCTCTGATACCATTGTTCGGTTTTTGGGGCACTGACGTGGGCGTGTGTTCGAACATGTTTCGTAAACATGAACAGAGGAAGCAAATAAAATCGTTAATAAACTATTTTATTACAGTACACACACCACACGCATGCACGATATAATAATGTAGACATAATCATACATTTAAATTTTTACAATAAAGGAAATTACATTAGGTATACCTAAGGAATAACACGCAGTGGAAAGGGCATCAAACTTAGTGACTCTCGTAAGTTTCGCCTCTATTCGAGTCCACGCCGAGAATCATTGGGATAGCTTCTTATGCTACGAGCCCCATCTTCATGAGAGATACTAGTCTCGCATCGAGGACATTGTGATCTGAGAGACGATCACTAAACAAGTTCCACGAACTTGTTTCTTCGGAAGTGGTTTTGTTAACAATTAACAAACCACTTTGTCCTCTATAGGATCACAATAATCCGAGAGAGGGGGTGAATCTTGGAGTTTAATAGTTTTCTTTATTTAAAACTTATTAAGTATGCAGCGGAAATTAAATACAATTCAAACAAAGTCAATTTACTTGGTTCACAACCCTAACTGGGTTGCTACTCCAAGGCCCGTAGCTCTTCCAAGAGCTACTTCGATGGGCAATCAATATAATACCCTCTGATACTGCTGTTACCTCTTCTCTATGAATCGGATAAGAGGGCTCGCATGTAAGACACTATTCAAACCAAATAATCGGTTCGGCGAAGAAAGAAGGGAAGAACAGTTCAGGCGCAATCGCCTGGGATAATTGGAACGGGAGAGCCAGTGGAGGTATTGGCACGGAGAAGCAAAGATGGAGGGCGCTTCGCTAGAAGATGAACGAAAATCAGTTCGGCTTAGTAAGCCTAGAAACAGAGGGGACGGATGAAAATCGACTCGACCTAGTTCGTCCAGAAGTAGTTTGGTGCGGAAAGGAGGGGAGTTGGTTCGGGCCGCTGAAGAGCCCAAAGGTTATGCCACACGTGAGCTATAGGTCTAGATTAGTTTCACCGAAGGAAAATAGTTGAAAGGGATAGGCTAGCCTATTTCCCAAAATGTAGATGAGAAGATGTTATACAATAGAAGGGGGGGGTCCCCACACAATATTCCGAGGAGCCTTCGCTCCTCGTATCTGTAACAGAATTATTCTCCAGGTGGACGTGGTGGCCATGTGTACGATGGGGAAAGCTTGCGAGGCAACAGTTGATGAGAGGAAGAGGATAAAAGGGAAGGAGAGGACAGAAGGAAGGGGATCCGTATTATTCCAACCAGCAAGAAACAAAGACGCATTGGGAGGAGGAGAGCTATCACTTCGCCGGAGAAGGAGAGTAGTGATCTGGGCCTTTCGTGTACTCTTTCTTGTATCTTGATTTGACTGTAAGAGGTTTTCTCCTTCACCTCCGGATGTTTTTTTCCATGAAGGAGGACGTTCATAGTGAAAGTGCTTTGGCACTGCATCCGGTGCGAGAGCTCACCTCCGTGGAGTAGGAATTCTTATTCCGAACCACATTACATCCTGTGTCTTGGTTTTGTTGTCTGTGTTGGTTTGTACTTCTCTGCTCTACTCTTTCATCTTTACTGTTGCGGCCGGAGAGAACCCCCGAAGCTTCCTTCGTGCTTCATCACATCAGAAGGAAGTGAACAGATCTTCTTCACCGCATCAGTTGGCGCCGTCTGTGGGAACATTTGAGCGAGACGTACAGATGCAGCCAGAAGAGATACAACACCCAGTTGCCTCCGCAACGGAGGAAAACCCCATTACAATACTACCATCACAACTGAGAGCTCTGGTGGATAGTGTCGTGATTGAGGCCCTCGCCATAGAAATGAGAATGATAGGATATCTTCATCCTCACTATGGTGAACCTTCTTCTCGAGGACCACCACTAGAGGTGCCCCCTCCACCTCGTACAACCATTAACATTGAAGTATCGCCTCGAGAGGGGTCGGGAGGGGGAGCACATCAGAACACTATACCATTAACCCAGAATTGACGAGAAGAACAAGGCAAAAGTCGGTCAACTAGGGCTCCAGAGGTTTATGAGCCCAACCCTTTTACCATGGATATCCTTTTAGAAGTCCCACCATCATACTTCCGGAATCCCCAAGTAGAAAAGTATGACGGTTCAACAGATCCGGAAGAACACCTATCCCAATTTGCTGGAGCGGCCTCGCTCCACTGCTATACCGACGCCCTCAAATGCCGAGTCTTCCGGACCACCTTAATCGGTTCGGCACAAAAATGATTCAACACCCTGCCCCCGGGGTCTATCACTTGTTTTGCTGATTTTCAGGGAATGTTCCGCCAAGAGTTCGCCAGCTGTAAGGCATATAAGCATGACACTTCTATCCTGCTGCACATTACGCAGGGGCCCTCAGAATCACTCAGAGGGTATCTTCATCGGTTCACCTCCACCGCCAGAAGTATCCCTTCCGCGAGGTCGGAGGCTTTCAGAGTAGCCATCCTACACGGGCTGAGGGAGGGCCCCTTCCTCAGTTCCCTTTTTAGAAAGCCCGCTAACAGCTACGAGGGGTTGTTAAGTCATGTGGAAAAATTCATCAACGAGGAAGAAGGAATGAAAGTGCGGAGAGCCGAACGCGTTGCCGCAGTAGTCCCTGCCGAAAGAAATCGCCCCGCCGCCCCTCAAGCGCCTCCCCGACGGGGATATGCGCGACCTCTTCTACTAGAGGCTCCAAGGCCTCGGTTATTGCTACAGGGCACTCGCCCTGCGCAGCCATTACAGATTATGGTTGCCGATGTAGTTCCTCCTGCGAGGACTTGGAAGGAGCGGGAGATGGAATTTTATGATCAATAGGGTCTACTACAGCGACCCTCAGGGTACCGGGGAATACCTCGCAATCCTCCTGCCCTATTTTTCTGCCAATACCACATGGAGTATGGCCACGCCAACGGCCGATGTTTCAAGATGCAAGAGGAGTTGGAGCGCCTCCGAGCTGCCTACCCATAATTGCGGCCTCAGATGGGGGGGGGGGGGTCGACACGGCGAGGGCAACAGCCCAATGTGGCTCGTCCAGGGTCATATAACCAACCACCACAAGTTACTTTCCCCTCGGACCCCCAAACTCCATCCCAGGAGGTTATTTTTCAAGGAGGCCCATCAGGTGAGGGCCCATCATCCAATCCAAATAATGCCCCCACATGGGGGGGTTATTCATGTCATTACAGGAGGACCCACTGACGGAGACTCTAATCAGGCACGGAAGTCATACGCCCGCCTCATGGAAAGTCTGGCCATCGTCACCAACCAGACTGTCCAAACTGCGTTGTCGGTCTTGTTCGGGCCAGAAGATCTCCGAGGCGTCCTGCTGCCCCACACGGATGCCTTAGTGATCCGCATTTCCCTGGCCAACTACGAAGTGGCCAGGGTATTGGTTGATTCGGGAAGCTCTGTCAACATCCTCTTCCAGGAGGCCTTTGGACAAATGCAGTTGGAAAATGCCCAGCTAGAAGATATGGCCACACCCCTCTTTCGGTTCGTGGGACATGTGGTCCACCCCATAGGGCAGATTTCATTACCCCTGACTCTGGGCACAAAGCCCAGCCAAAAAACCAGTATAGTCCCCTTCCTCATTGTGGACGCTCCGTCCACTTATAATGCGATTCTTGGTCATCCCTTCCTTGCCATTTTTTAGGCGGTGGCTTCCTCGTACCACCAAAAGGTGAAATTCCCAATTGGACAATTGGTGGGAGAAGTCCGAGGCGAGCAGAAAGCCGCTAGGAGATGTTATGTGCAAATGGTCTGGGATGATCAAAAGAAGGCTCGAACTGATGACCCCAAAGGAAAGGCCATCGTCATTTCTGATGTCTGCGTCCTAGAAGAATCTCTTCCCAAGGAGGACAAGATAAATGAAGGGGAGCTGGTGGAGATAGCTCCGGGAAAGGCCACACGGGTGGCACAACAGCTGGAGGCCAAGGAGGAGTTGGTGGCCTGCCTAAAGAGGAATGAAGACATCTTCGCAGGAGACGTGCATGACCTTACGGGAATTGACCCTCGCGTTGCTGAACACCATCTCAACATAACTAGAGGAGTACGACCCGTCCAACAGAAGCGGCGACACTTTGGACCTGAGAAGGACAAGGTTATAGCCGAGGAAGTAGATAAATTGTTAAAAGTGGGTCATGTGAAGGAAATCTAATTCCCCGAGTGGGTCTCTAATGTAGTCTTGGTCCCCAAGCCTTCTGGGCAGTGGAGGATGTATATTGACTTTCGCGATTTGAATAAAGCATGCCCTAAAGACTGCTACCCCTTGCCTCGTATTGATCAGTTGGTGGATTCTACAGTAGGATATGAAGTGGTGTCCTTAATGGATGCATACCAGGGATATCATCAAATACCCTTGGCTAAAGAAGATCAGAAGAGGGTTAGTTTTGTGACGGCAGGAGGATTATATGCTTATGTGGTAATGCCCTTCGGCCTAAAAAATGCGGGGGGCACCTACCAACGGCTCATGGATAAGATCTTCATGGAGCAAAAAGGAAAAAATGTGGAAGTTTATGTGGACGATATCCTAGTCAAATCAAAAACCACTCGGGATTTGGTTAAGGATCTAAATGAAACTTTCGCTATATTGAGATGGTATAATATGAAGTTGAATCCTAAAAAATGCCTGTTTGGGGTGAAAAGCGGGAAATTCTTGGGGTATATAGTAATTGAGAAGGGGTTGCAAGCTAACCCAGAGAAGGTGCAAGCACTGTGCAATATGAAGTCACCCACTAATTTTCAAGAGACTTAAAAGCTAGTGGGGAGGATTGTTTCCTTATCTCGATTTATAGCCAGGTCGGTGGACAAAGGGCTACCTTTCTTCAAGATCCTGTGCAAAGCTACCAAGTTTCAATGGGATGATCAGTGCGAGCAGGCTTTCCAAGAGTTGAAGAAATATCCTGTGCAGGCTTTCCAAGAGTTTCAAGAGGATTGTTTTCTGGCTGAAGTACCTGTTGGTTCGGAGAGCATCATTCAACAAAAGAAGAAGGGGCAGATACATGGAATGTATTTGTGGACGGTTCTTCGGGATCCACGAGTAGTGGAGTTGGAGTTTTGTTAATTTCCCCTGATAAAGAGGAGACATACCTAGCCGTGCATCTGGAATATCGAGCATCTAATAACAAAGCAGAGTATGAAGCTATTCTAGCAGGGTTACAGGCTGCTAAAGCTGTGGGGGCCACCTCAATTATAATCCACTCTGATTCCCAGTTGGTGGTATCACAACTTCAAGGCTCTTTCATGGTTCGAGAAGAAAGACTACACAAATACTTGAAGGCTTTTGAGAAAGAAAAGGCTCATTTTCATCAGGTCCTTTTGAAGAAGATTCCAAGGGAAAACAATGGGAAGGCGAATGAATTGGCTCGGTTGGCTAGCGCGATGGAAGGGGCATAGCCATTTGAAACGGTCTGCGTGGAAATCCCTACTTCTCTGATGATATGCAATGTGGAGGAGGCTGTGCCTGAACCTGATCCAATCCCTGATTGGAGGACTGACATCATAGCTTATCTACAGCATGGAAAGGTCCCGGAAGAAAAAGGGGCGGCATCTGCTTTAATGAGCAGAGCCAAGCGATTCACCCTCTTAAATGGAGACTTATACAAAACATCTTTTGGGCGGCCCCTACTGAAGTGTTTGGGAAAGGAGGATGCTGAATGGGTACTTCGGGAGATTCACGAAGGTTGCTGTAGTAATCATTTGGGAGGGAGAGCTTTGGCAAGAAAGGCCTTGTTAGCGGGATATTTTTGGCCTACCCTCCAGCAAGATGCAACTCATATAGTACAAACCTGCCCAACCTGCCAAAAGCATAGTAATCGATCCAAACGATCGGATGAATTAATGAAAGCGGTGGTTGCTTCATGCCCTTTTGATCAGTGGGGAATGGATATAGTAGGTCTGATGCCTGTGGCACCATTGTAGAAGAAATTCCTATTGGTGGCTGTGGATTATTTCTCCAAGTGGGTGGAAGCAGAGCCCCTTGCCAAAATTACCGAGAATGCCGTATTACAATTTCTGTGGAAGAATATTGTCTGTCGGTATGGTATTCCTCGGAGGTTAGTTAGCAATAATGGATGACAATTCCAGGGCAAGAAGATCAAAGAATGGTGTCAAAGTCTCAATATCCAGCAAACTTTCACTTCGGTAGCCCACCCCCAAGCTAACGGGCAAGTTGAAGTCACTAATAGAATTCTTATTCAAGGGTTGAAGACTAAATTGGGGGCTCAGAGGGGGAACTGGGTGGAAGAACTGCCTGGAATCTTGTGGGCCTACCGAACCACACCAAAAACTGCAACGGGAGAAACTCCTTTTAGCCTGGTATACAGGATGGAGGCCATTATTCCGGTGGAAGCCCTTTTAAGTAGCGCTTGAGTGGAAGTTTACGAGCCAGAGCAGAACCAAATTATTCGAAGCATTGAGTTAGACTTGGTGGAAGAAAAGAGGGAGACGGCACGGAGGCGAGCGGAGTTTTACAAGCAGAGAGTGCAGCAAGCCTTTAACAAAAAGGTGATGCCCCGAAGATTTCAAGAGGGGGATTTGGTTCTGCGTAAAGTTAATCCTGCTGGAGATCCTGAAAAGTTAGCTCCAAACTGGGAGGGGCCCTATGAAGTGACGCATCGCATAGCAGGGTCAGCGTATTATCTAAAGGATGACCAGGGCAAAGAATTTCCTCGACCCTGGAATGTTATCCACTTGAAACCTTTTCACACTGTATAAGGAGTGATGGATAAATGAAAAGGAGTTGAGGGGCTCCCGAAGGGATGTACTTGACAAGTTGTTGTATTGATTAGATGTATAGTGAATCCAAGTTTGATTGATGAGTTATTTACAGTAGTACTATAGTCCTTGTAGCGAGATATGAAAAAGAAAAGAAGATAAAAAGGGAGCCATGTCCCGAAGCAATACATCAAGTTATAACTTAAACCGATCGGGAGGATAACGTCGAAAGCCGACCTCCCAATTTAAGGAGAGAGTGGGATGGTTCGTAGGAGGAAGTCCTTGATCAGCATACTGCCAAACCACCTCATTAAACCCATCTTGATAGGTGGCGCGCATCAGGATGGCTAACCACTCCTGCCGATTCGGGCGGTCAGGACTCCGTTTCCGATGGAGCTTGTGACACTTCTCTTGTTGCTCCTGGAGGGCTCGGTGAATTTCACTATAGCGCCAAGATACTTCCATAATGGCATCTGCCAGGACCGAGATGTCATCAGCTCGAGAAGTTTGGTCCTGTTGGAGGAGGCTCGTCATATCTACCATATTCTGGCACATTGAAGCTGAAATTCCCTCTACCGTCTCGGTGTAGGATCTAGTGCGGACAAGCTCATTGCCCAACCTCTGGAGGGAAATTTCTTACCTGTGTATACGGGCATGAGCATGCGCCCTAGAAGTTATGAGGGAGGAGTTTTCTTGTACCTCCTTACACAGGCGAGTGCGGAGGTCCCCTATTTTGTCCTCTGCTTTCTGGTGCTGAACCCGCAGGTGGGCGATGATGTCAGAATCTCATTGCTTCTCTTGAAGGAGCTCTGTTACCTGCTCTCGAAGGCTTATTAATTCTTGAGAAGGGGAGGCCTCTTTGTCAAACTGTGCCAGCTGAACATCCCGCCGGATGGATAGTGATTCTGTGTGAGCCTGCTATTGTTCTCGCAATGCCGCCATAGTCTTGGCATCTTTTCGATGTTGGTAGCGAGCTTCTGTCAGTTGCTCCTAACACTACTGCAGTTGCTGCGATAAGAGGCACTCTCGATTCTGAGCAGCCATCAGATCCTCCTGTTGTTGCAGTTCCAATTTCAGAGATTGAGCTCGATATTGTTGGAGGGAGAGATCTAATTCTTGGTGATTGGTAAGGGCCTGTAAGTCATTTGTCGAAAAGAAGTCATTTAGTAAGAAAAGTTAAAGAATTTGATTAGAGAAACATACCAATTCTAAAGCATGGCGCATGCCTTCCATCCGGGGGAGCAGTTCTTCTAAATTTAAGATCCGAAGATCCCGGGGAGAAGGGGAAGAAGAAGGGATGGATGATACCAAAGGTGGAGGCTCACTGATAATGGGGAAGAGAAGGGTAGAAGCCAGAGGTTGTGTCAGAGGTTCGAAGGGAAAAGAAGAAGGAGCACTGGTAAGGAGGCTAAAAGGGATAGAGGCCAGGGGCAAAGAATCGAGAGCCTGAGGTGGAAGGTTCAATGTGGTTGGCTGTGAGATTGGCACGCAAGAATTTGCAGAAGGGGATTGGTTTGGAGAGGAACCTGGGGACGAAGATATAGAGAGCATCGAGATGGAGAACTCTTCGCTGGGAAGGCAAAAAGTAGGACTCAGGCTAGTGCCCATAGAAGGTGAAGGGCTCTCCAAGTTATGAGCAGCGGGGGAAATGGGCAGTGGAGGAATATCAACTACCATGGGTTCAGGGGCGGTGGAATGTTTCGGGGAAAGAGAAGGCGGGGATGCAGAAGCATCTATAGTTGACTGGCATTGACCCACCACCTCTCTGGGTTCATCTTCAGGTTGTGATGAAAGAGGGGGCGACTTCCGAATGCCCAAGGCGGAGGAGGAGAAAATGGGAGAGTTAGGGTTTATAAGTAACATGGGGGATGAGGATGGGCTAGCTACTCTAGTTTCATCTGGGGCGAATGGGACAAGGATTTCAGGTGAAGGCGGAAAAGAAGGGAGAGATGAGGCAGGTGGGATGGTAATAGATGAGGGTGAGGGCGAAGATGAGGCTGGCGGCTGACCCTCACCCCATTTGATGTGTGAGTAACGACTCTATATTTCTCGGTAGAAAGAGGAATACATCCTGCCTGTTGGAGAAAGAAGATAAGCGCTGGTGTTAGTGACTGGGGCACCGGAGGAGGGCGGTGGAAAGAAGAACAGACGAAGAAGAAGGAGACGAAAAGGCGGAAGGAATGACGGTAATAGAAGAAAGGAAAGATGAAACTCCCCCAATAAAAGGAAGGGGGAATGGGCTTGTAATGGCTATTGAGCTCCTAGTTTATAGAAAGGGGGCCCTAAGAAGAAGGAAAATGATGATTTATTTCTCTGATGACCCGTTATTTGTTAAAACCCTTACTTTCATATAAGGGGATGGATGAAGGTGTTCACCTTCAAGATGAAGGAAAAAAGAATAGCGGCACGGAAGCAGCGCACTCTTTATACAGAAGGCCTTGGTCATTTTTTTATCCCTGTGCAGTGGTGGAACGGAAGAGTTGAGTTTATTTCTCAACTGTATATTATTTTTTCCCCGTGAAGCGAAAGAGTTGAGTTCATTTCTCAACTATATATTATTTTATCCCCGTGCAGTGGTGGAACGGAAGAGTTGAGTTTATTTCTCATCTATATATTATTTTATCCCCGTGTGGTGATGGAACGAAAGAGTTGAGTTTATTTCTCAACTGCATATTATTTTTTCCCGCGAAGCAGAAGAGTTGAGTTCATTCCTCAACTATATATTATTTTATCCCCGTGCGGTGGTGGAATGAAAGAGTTGAGTTTATTTCTCAACTGTATATTATTTTTTCCCGGTGAAGCGGAAGAGTTGAGTTCATTTATCAACTATATATTATTTTATCCCCATGGGGTGGTGGAACGGAAGAGTTGAGTTTATTTCTCAGCTATATATTATTTTATCCCCGTGTGATGGCGGAACGGAAGAGTTGAGTTTATTTCTCAACTGCATATTATTTTTTGCCCGTGAAGCGGAAGAGTTGAGTTCATTTCTCAACTATATATTATTTTATCCCCGTGCGGTGGTGGAACGGAAGAGTTGAGTTTATTTCTCAGTTATATATTATTTTAGCCCCGTGTGGTGGCGGAACGGAAGAGCTGAGTTTATTTCTCAACTCTATATTATTTTTTCCCCGTAAAGCGGAAGAGTTGAGTTCATTCCTGAACTATATATTATTTTATCCCCGTGCGGTGGTGGAACGGAAGAGTTGAGTTTATTTCTCAGCTATATATTATTTTATCCCCGTGTGGTGGCAGAACAAAAGAGTTGAGTTTATTTCTCAACTGCATATTATTTTTTGCCCGTGAAGCGGAAGAGTTGAGTTCATTTCTCAACTATATATTATTTTATCCCCATGCGGTGGTGGAACGGAAGAGTTGAGTTTATTTCTCAGCTATATATTATTTTATCCCCGTGTGGTGGCAGAACGGAAGAGCTGAGTTTATTTCTCAACTGCATATTATTTTTTCCCCGTGAAGCGGAAGAGTTGAGTTCATTTCTGAACTATATATTATTTTATCCCCGTGCGGTGGTGGAACGGAAGAGTTGAGTTTATCTCTCAACTATATATCATTTTATCCTCGTGCGGTGGCGGAACGAAAGAACTGAGTATTCCCTCAGCTATATGTCATGATTATTTTCGCACGGGGAAGGTATATGCATGATCCCTGAGCAATGAAAGGGTGAAGAGGCGGGGCATCTATTTGATTTTCATACGAGGAAGATAGAATTTAGCATAGCTCGAGAAATGTTAGAAGAAGAAGATAAACGGGAAAAGTAGAGGTGAAGGCTTATATTATAGAAAGTTCATTATTTCGGAAAGATTACATATTACAATTCCTTCACAAGAAGAAGATAGCAAAAGAAACCCTTATATATAGGGCATTACAGTTCTTTGTTGGGAGGAACTGATGGAGCTTCTTTATGTGGTTGGGGTTGGCACCATAGTTGTCGAAGGTAAGATTGTTGCAGGAAGATGTGCTTAGATAGGTCCTTCTGGGACACTGCTAGTTGCTGGCGCAAAGAGTAGTTATCGGTAGAAGCTTCCCTCAATCGCCGCTGCAGGTATCTCACCTGTTCCTCCAAGTTAGCGATATAGTGCTGTTCTTCGGCCTTTTCCTCGGAAGGAAAAGAACTGCTGCCCTGTTCAGACGTTTCGTCCATGGCAAGGAGAAGAGAAAAGAGAAGATGGATGTTGCGCAGTGATGGTTAGAGGTCCTTATAACGATGAAGGGGGAAGGTACATTTATTCGCAAAGAAAATAAAAATAATAAATGCTAGTAAAGAAGGGGAAACGTAAAGACAGTAGGTGAAAAGTCACTGGTACAGTAACTATGAGAGAGATGGTCCGAATTCCATGGAAACAGTAAGAGGAAGTATGTTCAAATGAGATTGCAGTTTTTTCTAATGGCAGAGGCTCTACCTTTACAGGAAAACGACAAGAATTGACATCAATTCCTTTCTTCCTTTTTATTAACATACTTGAGAGTAGTTACATCATTTAAGCTACTTAGGCTTTTTATGATTATTCTTAATAGGAGAATTGTTAGGAGGCTCCTCCGAGGGGGAAGGCGCCAAGATGACTCTGTAGAGATCACCTTGAGCGAGAGGTATCACTGGTGGAGCTTCATCAAAAGAGGGTGGACGGATCCTCGCCGGAGAGACTGGAATGAAAGCTAGGGCCGGCGGAAGTGGAGGAAGTTCAACAGAGGCTCAGGGATCTCCTATTGTGTATTCCCATGTCAGAGGAGGGTTCCATACCCAATTGCGGAAGGAGGGGAAGGGCGCTCGGAAGGACCTCCCTACCGGAGGGGATGGAGCAATGGTTAAAGACGGAAAAGGGAGGGGGCGAAAGGCCGAGGTAGCCATTGAACGGGTCTCAGACTCTTCAGTGTCTTCAGTAGACCAGTCCTTTAGCTCAAAAGATTCAGAATCTGAGGAAATCTCAATAGGGTGTTCCGCCGAAGCCATGAGAGTGAGATGGAAGGATTAAGACATGGGGGGTGATAATTTATTATCGAGGGAAGAAGAACTACAGTTGTTCTTGGGAAGGAGAAGAAGATGAAGAGACTAATATCATAATGGCAGCAGCATAGGTACTTATCAAGATACTATTTCCGGAGCAGCAAGGTAGACGAAGAAGATCAAGAGACCGAAGTAATTTAATCTTTAACCAAGCCAAAATTGGGTCGGACATGAAGAAGATCATCTAGGACCTTCTGAGTTGGTTCCCGAGTAAAGGAAGTAATCACTCCAGGCGAGACGGAAAATGGAGCATAATTGTAAAGAGAAAAAAAGCACATAATCAATCTAAAATTCCCGACCCACGCTAAGGCATACATGAAGAACAACAAAAAGTTGTGCCAATATAAACATTCTTCAACAGCGAAAAAATAGTCATTACAAGGAGCAAGATATTACGAATTACAATTCAAAGAGCTCTAGGGGGCATTTAGATAACGCATCAACAGGGTTCAGATAGCTAGTGTCCATGCCGGGAGGTGGATATCCTCGTTCAACATTTAAAACCGAGGACCCGTCGAAGCCAAGTATAAATAGATCCACTCCCTTCTTGACGTAACGTCCCTTCAAGTCAGCCTCCTGCTCCTTCAGTTGAGACTGGCAACTAGCTAGTTGAGCTTGACATGCGGCTAGCTGAGCCTGACTTTCGGCTAGTTGCGCTGCCAGGGCATCTTTCTCGGTTGTTGCTTTTATGGCTCACTGACCCAAAGCCAAAAGAGCCTCGGAGTATTCTCGATGAAGTTCTGTTTGCTGCTGAGCTGCTGCCGATAGGGCTTGAGGAAGGGTAGCCACTATTGAAGAGAGCTCTTGACACTTCTCTAAACAAGACTTTTGGGTGGCTTCCCATGCTTGGCGTTCTAGCCGAAGCTGTTGACGTTCTTGCCGAAGATGCTGAATTGTAGTTGAAGAATCAGCAGCTTGAATAATGGCATCCCCAAGCTGTCTTTTATACCCTATTAATTCATGGGTGAGAAGATCCACCTGCTGAAGCTCGCTAGATTGCAGGAAGATTTGTTGTTCGAGGTCTTCATTTTTTCACTGAAGCTCCTCCTTTTCACTCTGAACCAAGGCCAATTGTGTCATGGAGTTTTCACATTGGCCCCTCAGATCTGATTCTTTTTGCTCCTTCTCGCTCAGTTGCTGAGTGAGTTGCTTTTGGTGCGCCAAGGAAGCAAAGTGGCGCATCTCCACATTGGACTAAAACTGGGCTATTTGAGATATCATTTTGTTATGCTTGGCTGAGGCCTGAAGGAAAGAGAATACAATCGTCAAGTGTTGACATATAGTTGTATATACATGTATATATATACTGAAGGTAAAAAGGGAAAGTAATTACCTTAGCCAGCAGTTTGCTCACTTGGTCGCAAGGGCCTTGTATGCCTGATTGGTTGAAAAACTTCACCTCTGAAAGGTGACGGATCTGCAGCAGGGACCCCAATGTGGCCATTGAAGGGCTCGGGAGGGGAAAATCTCTCCCCTCTGAAGGAAGAGTGGGACCGACACATTGAAGAGGGGCAGGAGAGGTAAGTTTTTTCGAGGGAATAGGAGCGGAGATGGATTCAGTTCGGGAAGGTGTGGGAGAATCACGATGAAGGGAGGATGGAGCAGGAGAATGGGAAGGAGAATCTCCCCCTTGGGGAGAAGAGGATGGGGCGGATAAGGTAGTATCCCTCGTCCTCAGTTCGTAGATGGTTAGAGGTAGGGATTCATGTTGATCAGAAGAGGAGGGAGGAGGACCTGACGAACTGGGAGCTCCTTCCTTAATTGGCCACAATCTCTTCCGAGGGGAAGAAGGGGCTGCCACAGACTTACCTCTCTTTGTTGAGGTCTTCTTCTTGGCGGCCTCAATCTCTTCTCCCTTTACTAGAGCGTCCTGTATTAGGCTATCTGCAAAATGCATTGATAAGAAATATGGTTGATGCAAATAAGAAGTTATATTAAGGGGTGAATGTCATCCTACCTATTGCGGCTGGGGCCGTTGAAGGGAAAGGGGACAACCCGAAGTGACTTAGGAGAGGGGTTTTCATTAGGTTGTTAGAGCAATAGTGGGATTCTCCCAGTACTTTATAAACCTCCGGAAAAGGATATTGGGTCCTCATTTCACGGAAAGGAGGTAGTTCAGGGAGTTCTAGCTTCCAGGTATCCGAGTGGGGTAGAGGTGCTGGAAGCTGAACAAAGAAATACAATTCTTCCCATCTTTTATGGGAAGTAGACATATTCATTAAGAATTGGCAGTCCGTGCGTCTAGAAAGGTAAAAAAGGCTTGCCTTGGAGGATTTTAATTGGAAGAAGCAGTGGAAAATTTGAGGGGATAAAGGGAGATTCAGGTTTTGAAATACTATAATAGCCCCCAATAAGATGCGAAAAGAATTGGGGGTAAATTGGTTTAGAGGCAGCCCGTAAAAATCTAATATTTTTAGATAGAGGGAGGGCACAGGTAAAAACAAGCCATTAAGGAACTGTTCAGAAAAGAAGCAGGTCAGACCAGGGGGAGGACAATGTGGTCGGTGAGTCTTAGTAGTGAAACGGCATTTTATGGAAGGATCTATGAACTAATCTTTAAGGTTAAAGAAATAATGGTCGCAGCTTAGTTGTGTGATGGTGTGCTCATACTAAGGGGGCGAGGTAGTAGTCTTAGGGGCCATAGGTATAAAACAGGGTAAAGCACTTACTTGAGGGTTGAAGGAGAAACGTGTGGAAAAGGAAAGGCTGGGTCGCTGAAACGCCGCCGGAAGAAATCGTTGGAGGGAAGAAGCGAAAAGGATGGGATGGTTAGGCACGATAAGTCATGCATAAAAGAAGAGGCAGAGATTTATATAGGGTTTTGCATGACGGTTCGACTATACAAGAGAAAGAGAGAAGCAGGGCCCATGGGCCCATTAGGCCGCCTCAAGTATATAAGAGGAGAGTGAATTTGAATTGGCGGGCAAAGGATGGAATAGAAGCTTTATACAGTCAAGCTTATGACTTCGCTTGACTATTTTGGGGGTTGACTAATGATACTGTTGTTACCTCTTCTCTGTGAACCGGATAAGAGGGCTCGCATGTAAGACACTATCTGAACCAAATAATCGATTCGGCGAAGAAAGAAGGGAAGAACGATTCGGGCGCAATCGCCTGGGACAATTGGAACGGGAGAGCCAGTGGAGGTATTGGCACAGCGAAGCGAAGGCGGAGGGTGCTTCGTTAGGAGATGAACAAAAATTGGTTCAGCTTAGTAAGCCTAGAAGCAGAGGAGACGGATGCAAATCGACTCGACCTAGTTCGTCCGGAAGTAGTTTAGTGCGGAAAGGAGGGGAGTTGGTTCGGGTTGCTGAAGAGCCCAAAGGCTATGCCACATGTGAGCTATAGGTCTAGATTAGTTTCACCGAAGGCAAACGGTTGAAAGGGACAGGCTAACCTATTTCCCAAAATGTAGATGAGAAAATGTTATACAACAGAAGGGGAGTCCCCACACAATATTCCGAGGAGCCTTCACTCCTCGAATCTGTAACAGAATTATTCTCCAAGTGGACGTGGTGGCCACGTATACGATGGGGAAAGCTTGCGAGGCAACAACTGATGAGAGGAGGAGGATAAAAGGGAAGGAGAGGACAGAAGGAAGGGGATCCACATTATTCCAACCAGCAAGAAACAAAGACGAATTGGGAGGAGGAGATCTATCACTTCGCCGGAGAAGGAGAGTAGTGATATGGGATTTTCGTGTACTCTTTCTTGTATCTTGATTTGACTGTAAGAGGTTTTCTCCTCCACCTCCGGAAGTTTCTTTTCTGCGAAGGAGGACGTTCATAGTGAAAGTGCTTTGGCACTGCATCCGGTGAGAGAGCTCACCTCCGTGGAGTAGGAATCCTTATTCCAAATCCTGTTACATCCTGTGTCTTGGTTTTGTTGTCTGTGTTGGTTTGCGCTTCTCTGCTTTACTTTCATCTTTACTGTTACGGCCAGAGAGAACCCCTGAAGCTTCCTTCGTGCTTCATCGCATCGGAAGGAAGTGAACAGATCTTCTTCACCGCATCACCCTCCGATTCGAGAACTCTCGACTTCGAAGGGGTTCGCTTTTTACAAAGATAAGAGAAGAGTAACACACTACCCTCTCTTGAAGTTAAGTACACAAGCGAATAAATAAAGAAGCTTATACTCTACTTTATATCGACATAAATGAAGGATTGAATGTAGGCACGAGGTGTTGGAAAAGCGCCTTGTTGAAAATTCGAAGCTTTTGTGAGCGAGAGTAAATTTTGACAGCACTTCGACATAGTAGTAGTAATCTACTCGGATCTGGTCGAGCACTTATTTTATAAACCTTTTCCAGTCGACTGAAATGTCTTCCAATCGACTCCACATCATCCTGTCGATTTAGAACTTTTGGTCTTCCAATCGATTGAAACCTCTCCAGTTGACTCCAGGTTACCCAGCTCTGCATCGGGAAGTTTCCAACTTTAGTCGACTGAAACTCCCCAGACGACTAAAACACTTTCCAACTATAATGCCAGATCTTCGACCGATCACCTACTAATCTTGCCATGTGTGTATCCAGTCGGCTGAATCAAATAGAGTCGACTGGACATCAGTGGACTAGAGTACATTCAGTCAACTGATACCTGCAAAACAAGATTATCACAAATACATAAAATCAAATGTGATAGCAGTAGTAATACTGCTCGATCTCAACTACTATGTCCCACGTGGACTTTCTGTCAGATCGATGCCTAGCTTTGTCTCCCGATAGAGGACTCGACCTCACCTCTTCACTCGAGGCTTACCTGTCGATTACCTACCGGACCTACCACTCTTGACATCCATTCTGACCCACCAGGGCTTCCACCAGTTGTCTGGTCTGCCTGACCCAGCTAGACTTTTTACCGATTATTCGATCTCCTGACCCAATCGGTCTTCATGCCAAATGTCTAGTCCACGTGACCCATTTGGACTTCATGCCTAGTGTCCGATCCTTCTGATCTGTCAAGTCAACTATCTAGTATCCGATCAACACGACCTACTAGGACTTTCTGTTAAGTCTGTACACTTAACACTGATATTAGAACACAAGTAATTCTTAACTTTAACTATGGTTCATGCATCAAAACCAAGGAGTGATGCTCACTACATCAACAATCTCCCTCTTTTTGATGTATGACAATGTATCAGTTAAAGTTAGGAAAATAAGACAGTAATATTCAAATTTTGACATATATAAGAAATGCATATATATATATATATATATATATATATATATATATATACATCTCCCTTTCAATAATTCTCTTCTCTCTAATTTTATATTTCCTCTCTCCCCCTTTGGCATACATCAAAATCAAAAATCAAGTCTAAGATGCTACAATTTTAAAGCTGAGAATTAAAGTGTTTTAAACATGAAAAATTGAATATTAAGCTAAAAAATGCTTAAGTTTTGAAATCAATCCTCCTCTATAGGGTTTTCTTTATTTAGAAATAGGATCCCTCCCTTTATAAAAAGTTTCAAAAGAATTTTCCAAATTTTTAATTATCAAAATTTTAACAACCCCTAAACATACTTATAATTCCAAAATATTTTCAACTTTTCAAAAAATTTCAAAAATTTTAAAATATTTTCAAAATTTTTCTAACTCCACCTGAATAATAACATATTTTCAAAAATTTCTAAATTTTCTAACTCCTCCTGAATAATAACATATTTTTAAAAATTTAAAAATTTTGTAACTCCCCCTGAATAATAACATTTTTCCAACATTTCAAAAACTTTCAAAATCTTCTAACTCCCCCTGAATAATAACATATTTTCAAAAATTTCAAAATGTACAAGATGATGCAAATATGATAAAGAATATGTCTAAGCATGAATTTCCAGATATTATTTTTATATAAAAAAATGCACTTCTAAAAATTTTCCTTAAAGCAAATGTCCAATTCTTTACTAGCTCAAATGATATAAAATTAACCATCAAGCTTTGAATTAGAGTTAGTCACCGAAGTGATTGATTTGCTCTTGTAAACCCCATTTTGGTTCATGTCGATGAACTTAATCTACATCTTGAACTAGGGGTGCAATCCTAATATCTCACACCCATCTTCATGGCTTAATACACAAGCAGGTAACCCTAGGTGTTTGTGAGATGCGAAGGCTTACTTAAATCTATAGGCTTATGAAATCTAAATTTTCCTACATTGATTTTTTACTTTTCTTTAAAAATTAATATAATATTTTTTTCAAAATAAATTTGAGTAATGAGTATGAAAACATCCTAATCTACCAAGCATAAAACAATTCACACATAAGATTTAAAAATTAAATTATGTTCAAATAGTAATAAGTGACATAACACTCCTAGTCAGTAGAAGAAGGTGGAGGAGAAAGAGAACCCATGCCCCAAGACCTAAGAAGCTCCATCATCTCTCGATGATCCTCTCTTTGCACCTGCAATATCTGCATAATCTCAAGATGCTACTGTTCCTGACATTGCATCGCATCCTTCAACTTGGATAATCTCTCTGCTACAGTAGAAGGTGTTGGAATCCTAAGAAATGGTGATAGACTATCAAATCCTAGGGCTTCCTAATGCTCGAACTTGGAGTGGTGGTCGGGGTCAATCTCTAGCTCATTCTATTGCTCTGGCTTAGGCTGGGGCTGGGGCTAGGGCTAGGGCTGAGGACCATCTCTCTTCCATGCAAGGATATTATTTTCATCTAAACCTATTTTTGCTAAACCAAACTACCTAGACCCTATCATGTCATACTTAGTAAGTTGTTTGATGTTACCTGTGATAACATCAAACCCTAATGCAGCTAAGAGAGATGTGATGACATGGTAGTAAGAAAAATGTGCCTTCTTGCTAGTAATTGACCTAGAATGATGAATGATGGAATGGAACATCTGTAAGCTAATGTCTAGATCTAATCTATGACTAAGTGCATAAAATAAAAATGAGTCATAAGGGCGCATCATAGCGATGTCCCTAGTGGTGAGTGGCAGAATGCAATTCACTATGACTCGGTATAGGGCATAGTCTTATACTCTGAGTCTAGTGGAACTACATATACTCACAGATGAAGTTCTTTCCTCACCAAATAGATGCATGTGTATCCTATCTAATGTAATATGCAAGTAAGGGTCACCATACGGTAACTCCGTGGATGGAAAGCATGCAACCGGACATGACAAATGCATGAGTCCTAGATGCTCTCTCAACATAGAGGGGGTAAAAACAAAATCCTTACCCTGTACTCCAGTCGAATATGCAAGTGTTGGGTTTCTCCGACACCGACATGGGTGTGTGTTCTAACACGTTTCACAAACGTGCACACAGCAGAAGCAAAAACAAGTAATAAACTATTTATTACAACACACACTACACACATGCAAGGATACATCAAGTGTAGACATAATCATCGTTTCAAATTTTGTAATAACAAAAAACTACTCTAGGTATACCTGACGGATTACATGAAGCGGGAATGACATCAACCGAGCGACACAAAGTCTTGCCTCTATCCGTATCCATGCCAAGTATCATTGGGATAACTTCAGAAAGCCACGAGCCCCATCTTCTCATGAGATACTAGTCTCTAATCAAAGACATTGTGATCGAGAGATTATCACAATCTGAATCAAATTCGAATTCAAAATCGAGTTCCACGAACTCGCTTCTTGGAAGCAGTTTTCATCAACCGATTGATGAAACCTTGGTCCTCCGCCAAAGGGGATTGTTGGAGATCCAATCCCCGACAAGTAGGTTGCTACCGGAGTGCAAAACAATGGCCAAACAACCTTTCCACGCAAGGGACAACAAGCTGTTCAGAATTGGACAGCTTGTGGTGGAGGAGTTGGTGCTGTCCAAAGAAGATGGTCGGCTGGTCCTTGGTCACCGGAGCCAAGAGAGGATGGTCGGAGGATGGCCGGTAGTAGGTGGAAGCTAGCGTCAGCTAGGGTGGTCCAGCCAAGGAGGGCGGCGACAACAAGGTTGGGCGGCAACCTTGTTGGGCAGCAACTCTAGAGAAGGAAGAGGAGAGGAGGCTAGGGTTTCCAAAACCTTGAACCAACTAATTCCGAATATCCCTCAAAAACCCTTAATCCATGTTTTTATAGAGAACACATTTATCTAACAGTTATTGGTTCATAACCAAAATCTGTTAACCTGCTCCATTAACTTAAGTTAAAATAAACCAAACTGCATTGGTCTATTTTAAGTTAAAACGAATCGAACCAATTTCGATTCAATCGTTTAAAACAAACCAAACCCCTTTGGTTTATTTCCACCATTCGATTATAACCAAACCAATTTGGTTCATCCATCATGTCTTCATAAGACTCAACTCATCCATGCTTCCGATGCGGCTGAAACAATTTCGTACTCTCTCTTTGTTTGGTCCAACCAAACCAAGTCTCTCTTGATATGAGAATCTTATTCTCCAGCTCGTTTTAAATCCTTTGGATAACACTCGTAGTGTGTGTGACCAAATAGGTTCCTAGTTTATGTTAGTCATCTATAATTAACCATTAATTATAGAACGATCATGAGTGACATCTACTAGTACATCATGATCCCCAATTAATCAAAAAATCAATGGTTGATCCTAGAATGCTTTTAAAACCCTTCAGCAACTACAGTGAGTTGTGCTCCGTTCCTTTCACACATCTTATACCCACTTGGTCCAGGACATGGTCTATTGTGTCAGTCCCCACTAGGCTGACCATGTCACACTTAGCCAAAATATTACTTCCTCATTCTCCAGATTCTAGTTATTGCACATGTATCCAAGAGTACCATACTCTAAATATGTAATGCTTTGTCCAAAGACTTTAGTAACAATTCGACGAGAGGCCATAGGGTATACATCTCCTCGCAAGGAGTGGTGAATCCTTTGTAGGCTATTCAAACACCTTCTACTACTTTGACTTATACCCAATCATCCCGGGTCCACATCTCCTCAGAGATGCTTGCTTAAGATGTCAAAGCATAAGTCTTCTTGACCAAGATGACTTGAATATCGCAAGTCGAAGGAACATCGCACTTAAGCTGCAGAAAGAACTTCATTGACATATCCATATATGTAGAGAACCATATGAAGTCTTACAGCTAATCACTCCGATGAACAAGTTGCCATAACTAGCATCCATGTTCAACTTCGGACATCCCAATGTCTCCAGCCAGTGAGAAACAGCTGCTTGGATAAACTAAAGAGTTTCACTCGTGCTAGTAGTCTCAACAAAATTGATGACGTCCGAATCCATCAATTCATCGACTAGGGATAATTCTAATACATCAAAATTATACATGTAGAGATACTCACTAGTTGTGATCCAATCACAAATTCTCTCATGTTGTGAATCGTATTATGGACATTCAGTAAATGAGTTTAAGAACCAATCAAATACATGAAAACATGTATACTCAAATAGTGAACCTTCATTTATCAAATAAATTGTACAACCATAAGGAGATTACCTTAGGACACCTCTCATATATAACTAACCAGCTCCCACTTGGCCTAATGCCAATTGCCACAGTATCCAATACCATAAGCTCTAACATGACCCTCAAACTTACTTTGAGATAAGGCCTTAGTTAAAGGATCCTCTAAGTTCCTTTCAGTGGAAATCTTCTCGATTTGTATTTCCATTCTACTTATGATCTCTCTGATCAAATGATAGTAGTGAAACACATGTTTGGATCATTGATGAGACCACATCAAGTTCAGAGATGAACTTATTGATCCAAACCACTTCCTTTACTTCTTCTGAAGTTGCAATGTATTCTCCCTCTGTGGTAGAATCCGCTATAGTGCCTTTCTTGGAACCTTTCCAACTTATTGTGCCTCCATTCAAGATGAATATGTACCCATATTGAGACCTGGAATCATCCTTGTGTGTCTGGAAGTTGGCATCCATATACCCACATATTACCATATCACCTTCTCTATATATTAGGAACACATCCTTAGTTTTTCTTAAGTACTTAAAGATTGTCTTAATAGCCACCCAATGATCCATTCCTAGATCAGATTGGTATCTGCTTGTGACACTTAGAGCATACGATACATCGGGCCTCATACATAACATAACATACATGATAGATCCTATTGCGAATGCATAGGGAATCTTACTCATGAAAATCCTCTTATCTTCTGTGCGTGGACACATAGACTTCGAAAGATGTATCCCATACCTAATGGGAAGGAAACTTTTCTTGGATTTCGATATGATAAACCTCTTTAACACTCGGTCTATATATGTAGACTGCGAAAGAACAAGCAACCCTTTCAATCTATCTCTATAGATCTTGATCCCTAGGATGTAGGTAGCTTCTCCCAGGTCTTTCATGGAGAATGTTTTGGATAACCAAATTTTAATTGACTGTAAGATAGATATATCATTTCCTATAAGTAATATGTCATTGACATACAACACTAGGAACACGACTGCACTCCCACTAACCTTCTTGTACACACAGGGTTCATCTTGATTCGATGAGAAATCAAACCTTTTTATTATATCATCAAAACGGATATTCCAGCTCTTTGATGCTTGCTTCAATCCATATATGAACCGTCGAAGCTTGCATACCTTGGTTTTATCAACCGATGTGAAAATTTTGGGTTGTATCATATACACGTCCTCGAGTAGGTTTCCATTAAGGAAAACTATTTTCACATCCATCTTCCATATCTCTTAGTCATAATG
Source organism: Wurfbainia villosa (assembly GCA_025175895.1). Lineage (NCBI taxonomy): Eukaryota > Viridiplantae > Streptophyta > Magnoliopsida > Zingiberales > Zingiberaceae > Wurfbainia > Wurfbainia villosa. Next base: position 37,411,074 of record CM045992.1, on the reverse strand, counting down.
AGCCACTATGGCCAGGAGCATCCGAATGGATTTAAGCATAGCTATCGGTGAATGGGTCTTGTCAAAATCAACACCTTGCTTTTGACGATAGCCTTTCGCCACTAATCTAGCCTTAAAGGTAATCACATTACCATTCATGTTGGTCTTCTTCTTGAAAACCCACTTGCACCCTATAGGCTTAATGCCTTCAGGTGGGTCCACCAAGTTCCAAACTTGATTTTCATACATGAAATCCATTTTTGACTTCATGGCTTCAAGCCATTTGTCCCTTTTTGAACTTTTCAGAACTTTATAACTGGTAGGCCCCTCATCGTCAATGAGTAACATGTCATTCGATTCACTTACGAGAAATCCATATCTCTCGGGAATGTTGCATTTTCTACCACATCTACGAAGATGTGGTGTCACAATAGGTTCAGTCGATATCTCATCACTATGAGTTATCAGTTGAGGTGTTTGACCAGGTATCTTCTCAATGTCTACTGGAGTCTCTTGAACCTCCTCAAGTTCAACGACGCTTCCACTGTTTTCTTGCAAGAGAAACTCTTTCTCTAGAAACATAGCATGCCTTGAAACAAACACCTTTTGTTCCACAGGATGATAGAATTGGTAACTCCTCATTTCCTTAGGGTATCCAATAAATAGATATTTATTAGCATCCAGTTTGTTTGATACAGTTAGCTTCACATAAGCAGGACAACCTCATTTCTTGATTGCTAAGAAATGAGCGGACTTCGTCAATCTGTCTACAATCACCCATATAGCATCATAACCGTTTGTCGTCTTGGGCAATCCTGAGATGAAATCCATAGAAATGTCCTCCCATTTCCATTCTGGAATCTGGATCGGCTGCAGTGTTCCTCCAGGTCTTTGGTGCTCTGCCTTAACCCTTTGGCAGGTCAGGCAAGTACTGACATACTGAGCCACATCTCTTTTCATTCCAAACCACCAAAACTTTCGTTTCAGGTCTTGGTACATCTTGGTGGTTCTAGGATGCATCGCATAAGGAGTCCCGTGAGCTTCCTCAAGTATCTCCTTCCGTAATTCTGGATCGTCGGGAATACACAAGCGATCCCTGAGGTAGAGTACTCCACTATCAGAGATCCGAAACCCGTCCTTTCCTCTAGGACCTCTTGCTTGATCCTCCAAGGCTTGGGTCACGGGCTTGCTTTTCCAGATATCATCGAGCAGCGTCGGTGTTATCGCCCGAGGTTGAGCCGTCCGAAATGATTTCCACCGTAACGCATAATCTCTTTTCTAAGGGTCGAGATAGCAGAGAGGGACATCAAGGTGGCGCAGACTTCTACGAGTGCATCACCACCTTGTTAGCTTTCCCGGATGGTAAAGGATCTCGCAGTCATAATCCTTGAGCCGAGCTCGAGCCATCTCTGTCTCATGTTCAGTCCTTCTGTGAAGAAATATTTGGACTCGGTGGTGCAGTATAAATCCTACAGAGCTCCATAGAGATAATGCCTCCATGTTTTGAGAGCAAAGACCACTACCGCTAGCTCTAAATCGTGGGTGGGGTAATTCCTTTCGTGTTCCTTGAGTTGCCTAGGCGTGAGCAATGACCTTGCCGTTCTGCATAAGCACTCGAGTCCCATCTTGGAAGCGTCCTTTGTACATGTCGAAGCCTTCATCTTGTCCAGGAAGAGCAAGAATTGGGCTATTGGTCGTCTCCTTTTCAACTCTGTGAAACTCCTCTCGCAGTGTCCGTCCACTCATATTTCTTGTCCTTTACGGTGAGGATGTCGCCATAGGGGCGGCAATCACGAGAAGTTCTCTACAAACTTCCGTAGTAACTTGCTGCTAGCCCAAGGAAGCTTCGATTTATTGGCATTCTTTGGTCGGTTCGATTACTCACGGCTTCAATCTTTATTGGGTCTATCATCACTCGTGTTTGGATATTACGTGACCCAAAAGCGATACTTGTTCGGGCCGAACTCGCATTTGGAGAACTTTGCGAATAATTTGTTTTCAAGAATCTGCAATACCACATTCAGTGTTACGCATGCTCCTCGGGGTTCTCGAATATATTAGTATGTCGTCTATGAAGACGATCACAAACTTATCGAGGAATGCCGAGAATACCCGATTCATCAAATCCATGAGCAGGCGGTGCATTCGTTACTCGAAGGGCATAACTACGAACTCGTAATGTCCATACCTTGTCCGGAAGGCCGTCTTTGGTATATCATCCGGTTTTACTTTTTACTTGATGATAGCGGACCTTAGGTCAATCTTTGAGAAGATGGCGGCACCTTTTAGTTGGTCGAGCAGTCATCAATCCGCGGTAAAGGATCAGGTTCTTGATCGTCACATTGTTCGGTAGCTCGGTAGTCTATGCACATGCGCCCATCTTTCTTCTTCACCAACAGATCGAGCTCCCATGGAGAGCGACTCGAATAAGTCCCTTGTCGAGTAACTCCCGTAGCCGCCCCTCAAGTTCCTTTAATTCAGGCGCCATACGGTAAGGTGCTTTAGAGATCGGGTTAGTACCGTGAATCAACTCGATCTCAAATTCTACTTATCCTGGCTAACCCTGGTAGTTCGTCTGGAAATACCTCTGGGTAGTCGCATACAACTCTGACATTCTCTAGCTTCTGGCCCTCATCTTGACTTGTATCAACTACGTGTGCCAAAAACCCAGTGCACCCACTGTCTAACATCCTACGTGCCTGTAGGGCTGATAAAATCTTATTGACTCTTCTTCTCGGTTCTCCGATAAATTCGAACTTAGGCTCCGCCTCCGGCTGGAATACCACTTTCCTCTTTCGGCACTCGATCGAAGCACCGCATCCATGCCTAAGATAATGTCATAATCCTCGCATGTTGAGCACTATCGGATCGCAGAGAGTTCTCTGCTCGCAATTACGATGGAGTGCGCTCGCAAAGATATGAGTGGAGGGCATTACTTCCCCCGAGGGTAGAGCGGTTAAGAACTTGTGATCTAGAGCTTGCGGTGGTATGTTTATCATTCCAGTAAAGCGCGTAGAAATAAACGAATGTGTTGCCCCAGTGTCAAATAATGCAGTAGCATGCTGACAGAAAATAAGTATCTGACCTGTGACAACTGTAGTGGCATTTGCCACATCTTCTTGGGTGAGGGAGAATACCCTAGCATCTGTCATAGCTGGTGGGGCTTCTAGTCTCCCTTGGTGAATTGGGGTTCCTTCGATTGCGGCCTGCATCTGATGTAACTGTGGAGGAGCACTCCTGGGCTGGGCATACGGCTGAGGAGGTGCCTGAACCTGGATAGGACAATCTTTGATTCTATGCCCTGTCCGTCCACAGTTGTAACATCGGTTTGTGCCTTGGTAGCATACTCCAGGATGTATCTTCCCGCAGGTAGCGCACAGAGGGATCCTGGGCTGCTTGCCCGCTGGACCTCCTTTAGGATTCTCCCATTGTCTCCTCTTGCCAGTGGGGTTCCCTTTCCAAGCACTCTGGTTCCTCTGACCTCCTGACTGGGCCTGCCCCCTGCCTTCACTCAGCGCTTTCTTTTGCTGATTGATGTTGCTCAGGTAATGCTCGGTAATTAAGGCACTACTGAACAGCTCCTCTGCGGTCTGCGGTCTATGAACTCCGCCGGCCACATTCAGAGCTATTTCTGGTGACATCTTGACATGAGTCGACCCTTTCTCTTTCCGTCTTGACCAACTCAGGCGCAGCGTGCGAGTCGGTTGAATCTCTTCACGGCTTCGCTGACCGATAGGTCACCTTGTCGGAAACCAGTGAACTCGTCGTAATGCTTGTTGGTCACCCTCATGTGGAAGAATTCTTCGAAGAATTCGTACTCGAAATCTGCCCATCTCATCTGATTTACTTGTCTCTTGGTTTTAACCCGTTCCCACCACATCCGAGCATCTCCCGACAGGCAGAATGATACACACTTAATCTTCGCATTCGGGCGATCCCAGAGCTCCACGATGCTTTCCACCGCCTTGAACCAGGCTTGGGCATCCCATGGTTCACCGATGCGAGAGAAATTTTCCGCTTTAGTCTCGCCATCGGATCGTAAGCTTCTGTCGAACCATCGGTCAGGGCCCGTTGGTGGGCAAGAGGTTTCCTCACGATTCATTAGGGTAGTTATTACTTGTTGTTGTTCTGTAACTTGTCGTTGGAGTTCTGTGACTATGTGTGTAAGGTCATGCGGGGGTGCTAGCTCATCAGTTCTACTACTGCGTCTTCCAGACATGTTTATCTTCATACATTAAGGTAAAACTAGTGTAAGTTCCCGTTCGTTGTCCTACGCATACTTAGACTAAAGCTAACATAAAGTCATTTTAATCTTAAGGCATTTCATATCATACACGAACAAACATAAAGTAAAGGCATTTTATAATCAAGCTAGAGGCACTTTATATCATACATGAACTAAATAATCTAAAGGCATTTTATATCATACATGAATAAAATAAGCTAAGGCATTTTATATCATACATGAATAAAATAAGCTAAGTTAGAGTAGACATAGAATTCTTACTTGGAGCGGCAGGATTGGAGCTTGATGTGTGTGTAGTGGAAAGGCAGATCCGCTCTGATATTAACTCACACGCCCGCCCTTCCGGGACCCTAAATGTCCGGAGAGGCAGCGCGTGACGCGACCGTACATACATTACATACAGCGGAAGACTTTATACATACTTCTTAATTCTCACAGCGGAAGACTTTAGACATACTTCTTAATACTTTTTTTTTTGTTTTTCTTTTAAACATAAACATGCATTAACACATATATACATATATATATATATACTTCTTCTTCTTAGCATAGAGTATGCTTCATAGCGTGGATAGATACTTCTTCTTACTTCTTCTTTACTTCTTCTTCTTAACATAGAGCATGCATCATATATGCAGATACTTAGTGCTTAGTAAATTCATAACATCATCATCATAAGGAGACATAAGTGAGGTCATGAATAGACATCTTTATCATAGGTAAACATGTTTAGACCTAACGGATCTTCTCCACCATGCCACTACCACACACATTGGCCCCTCCTGCTCCCTTTAGTTTTTCCATCCCTTACCCTTATCTCTGCAGATGAGGAAAGATAAACTATAAGCATAGGCTTAGTAAGATCCTGTCCTACTCACTAAAACCATACATTATCATTAATCATGGCATGCGATTCACAACATAGAAGCAATATAACATGTAACATACTTGGTGTCATCAACTTAACATGTAGCATAAGTAACGTAAGTGAAATATCACATGGATCACCGTATCATCAAACATAACTTGTAATGTATCTAACGTAAACATGTAAACATTCATAGCATATTGTAAAGCATAACTTTCATAACGTATCTAACGTAAGCATGTAAACATTCATAACATATCATAAAACATAACTTTCATGACATATCTAACGTAAGCATGTAAACATTCATAACATATCATAAAACATAACTTTCATAACATATAACTTAACGTTCTTGGCATATCGTTTAACATAACATGTAACTTAACAATCATGGCATATTATTTAACATTACATGTAACTTAACAATCATGGCATATTATTTAACATTACATGTAACTTAACAATCATGGCATATTATTTAACATTACATGTAACTTAACAATCATGGCATATTACTTAACATAACATGTAACTTAACAATCATGGCATATTACTTAACATAACATGTAACTTAACAATCATGGCATACATATGCAAGATGCTTTTGAAAATATATACACTAGGTACGTAAATATAAATCTCAACATATTTGGGCCCGGCATTGTACCACTTCTTCATTATCATAGCGCGCATCCCTAAATAGGCCCGAGGTAGCAAGTCTCGAACCTAATAGGTTTCTAGGCCCGAGTCTTATTCCATCGACCTAGGGCAATCGTCATAGCGTAGAAGCCCATCCTAGGCCCGAGTCTTACTCCATCGACCTAAGGCATCTTGGAGCCCATCCCGTACTAGGCCCGAATCTTATTCCATCGACCTAGGGGCAATCATACATAGAAGCCCATCCTAGGCCCGAGTCTTATTCCATCGACCTAGGGCATCTTAGGAGCCCATCCCTTCTTTGGACCTTGTTAAGGTCTTGGTACAAGCCATGCAGAAAGTAAAGTACTTATATGCTTGTTTATAACATAGCTTATTTCGTTAACATAGCATAGCATACTTCATTTCATACACATCATGCTTCATTTCATTAACATAGCATAGCTTACTTCATTTCATAACAACATAACTTATTTCATTAACATAGCATAGCATACTTCTCTTCATAACACATCATGCTTCATTTCATTTTCATGACATGGCATTATTCATTTCATACACATCATGCTTCATTTCATTTACATAGCATGGCATACTTCATTTCATAACAACATATCCTATTTCATTAACATAGTATGGCATACTTTATTTCATAACAACATAACTTATTTCATTAACATAGCATGGCATACTTCATTCCATAACAACATAACTTATTTCATTAACATAGCATGGCATACTTCATTTCATAACAACATATCCTATTTCATTAACATAGTATGGCATACTTTATTTCATAACAACATAACTTATTTCATTAACATAGCATGGCATACAATTCATGGTATGGACTTCATTGTACCCTAAAGACCCAAGGTGGCCGAATGGTCCATGTAGGGCCTTTAGATTTAACTTTGACCTAATCCCCTTTTAAAACCTTAACCTCATCATCTAGTTACAAAACATAGTATGAAACTTCATTGAAACCCTATGGTGGGGTTTGGCCGAATAGGTCTTGTTGTTCCTTAGGGTTAGCTTTTGTTCTAATCCATTTTAAACCCTAAAATCATCATCTAGTTCCCATAATATGGCATGGAACTTCATTGAAACCCTAAAATAGGGTTTGGCCGAATAGAACTAAAGTGTTCATTAGGGTTAGCTTTTGTTCTAACCCACTTTAAACCCTAACATCATAATCTAGTTATAAAACATAGCATAAACATAGCATAGAGCTTCTTTGAGACCCTAGTTCATGACTTGGCCGAATGGGTCATGGAGGCCTCTAGGGTTAGATCTTTACTCTAATCCCTATAACATGCTAACATCATCACTTGCAAGCAAAACAAGATATAACTTCAATAAAACACTAACAAAACTCATGTTGGCCGAATGGTTCATAGGGTTTCCTAGGTTTAACTTTTGACCTAATCCATTTCAAGCCCTAACATCATCATCTAATTACAAAAGCATGGCATACAACTTCATGGAAACCCTAGATCATATCTTGGCCGAAAATAACTATATAGATTTCTTTTATAAAATGTCAACCGAAGCTACTCGTATGCGGTGAGGATACTTACATCCTTCAGCGTTGCTTTTGGTGGAGAAGACAACCTAAAGAACCAACCTAGCCCTAGCTTTCTTGCTTGGATGAGGCTCGGCCAAGAGGAAATGGAGAGGAAGCCTTGGAATTTCGGTGAGAAGAGGAAGAGAAGAAGAGAGGAAGTAAACAATTTCAATCTTCCCTCTTCTTTATAAAGGGAGGAGGAAGAGAAGTTCCTCTTTTCTTTTCTATGCCTCTTCATTTACCCTTAGTTCCATTTATCTATAGTTCTCCCCCTTTCCTTAATCATACAATCCTATTGGGCTTATGGTTAGTGGGTACATCTATAGGGCTTGGCTATCTCTAGAGGTCTGGAGTTCAATTCCTAGGTCTTGTATCCATTTTTGGCTTATTTTCTTTTGTTTTGGAAAAAAGCCTACATAAAGCCCATTATCATCAAGCCAAAAATTCTTGTAAAATTGCTAGGAATTTTACGGGCGTTACAATAATATATGACCGTGTCCTTCTATCCTTGATATCAGATTGATCAATGAGGCATAGACCGTGTCATCCTCGATCAATCTATGTGTTTCTTGATCCCTGAGTAAACTAACTCAAACAAATGAGCTCAATATCTCATATTGACTCATTCGAGCATGGCCATGCGTTTTAGTAGTTCTACTCAATCAAGGGGCCCACCGATATCACTCCCGTCATATGGAAGGGATAGATCCCATCTACATCACTCACATCCCTCCGCATAATTTGTTACATACCCAGTAATCGCCTTTATGGTCCACCCTGTTACGGGTGACGTTTGACGATACCAAAGTACATAACTCCTTATGTAGGGAACCGTAGTGACTTCAGGTCTAAGGACTATTCATACCAATAGTCACATGAGAAAGTTTATGACACTCATATAACGATCCATGAAACTTTCTCATGGCAGGTCAGTTCAGTATATATTCTCCAATATATACCCATGTGTCAACTTGATATCATATATCCATGACTTGTGAGATCAAGTCATCAATTGACCTACATGCTAGTCTTTATGTATTAATATTGCCCTTGCATATTAATACTGACTAGGAACATTTAGGAAAGTGTTCTCTCTGACCTCTCATAATCAATTACGCAATTGATGTGTAGATAAGAACCTACTTTTCTAGGGCATTATTATATTTAAATTAGGCGCACAAGCAAGATGTAAATATAATAACCAATCCTTTGCCTTTATAGAATATGATACAAAATATTCCTATTCAACCATCACATGATTGGTTCTAGGGCTTTAACTAACAATCTCCCACTAGCACTAGTACCAATCACTATGATATCTAATACCTAGTGACCTAGTGTGACCATCATGCTTCCTCCTGTGCAAAGCCTTGGTCAATGGATCTGCGATGTTAGCTTCGCTTCGGTATTCAGATATCCTCACATCTCCTCTATCGATGATCTCTCGAATGAGATGGAAGCGCCGCATATGTGTTTGGTCCGCCGATGTGATCGAGGTTCCTTAGCTCGTGCAATAGCCCCATTGTTGTCACAATAGAGGTCTATTGGATCTGCGCAATGCTAGGAACTACCCCAAGTTCATCGATGAACTTGCGAGCCAAACGACCTCCTTTCTTTGCATCGGATCTTTCGCAATATACTCGGCCTGTAGAATCAGAATCTGTGTCTCGCGAACTCTTCCACTCACTCCACCATTCGCAAAACACGTACCCGATTATGATCTATAGTCATCCTTGTCTGCATTTGGAAGCTTGCATCATCGTAACCCTTTACGCTTAGCTCTCATTGCCTCGAATATCGGAAATATTCTTTCGTTCTTCGTAAGTACTTAAGAATATTTTTGACTGTTATCCAGTGACTTTCACCTGGATCTGACTGGTATCTACTCGTCATGCTCAAAGCATACGAGGACGTCAGACAGTGCAAAGTACTGGCGCATGATAGACCCTATAGCCGATGCATAAGGGATCTTATCCATGCGATCTCTCTCCTCCTTAGAAGAGGGACATTGAGTCTTGAAGACTCACACCATGTGATAAAGGTAGAAACCCTTTCTTAGAATTTTGCATAGCAAAACGATCTAGCACTTTATCAATGTATGTACTCTGACTTAGGCCAAGTAATCTTCTAGATCTATCTCTATAGATCTTGATGCCTAGAATATAGGCAGCTTCACCTAAGTCCTTCATCGAGAAACAATTCCCTAACCACATCTTCACAGACTGGAGTGAGGGAATATCATTTCCGATGAGAAGTATGTCATCTACATACAAGACAAGAAATACAATTGTGCTCCCACTATTTCTCTTGTAGACACAAGGTTCATCTTCATTCTTGATGAAACCAAACTCTTTGATTGCATCATCGAATCGAAGATTCCAGCTTCGAGAGGCTTGCTTTAGTCCATAAATGGACCTTTGCAGTTTGCATACCTTTTCAGGATGCTTTGGATCTTCAAAACCCTCAGGTTGTGTCATGTACACATCCTCGAGTAGCTTTCCATTCGAGCAGCGGTTTTGACATCCATCTGCGGATCTCATAATCATGGTAAGCAACGCAAGTATGATCCGAATGGATTTAAGCATATCGGTGAAAAGGTTTCTTCATAGTCAATACCATGAATTTGTTTGAATCCTTTAGCCACCAATCTACCTTTATAGGTATGCTTATTACCATCCATGTCAGTCTTTACTTTAAAGACCCACTTACACCCAATGGGATTTACCCCTTCAGGTGGATCAACCAAAGTCCATACTTGGTTAGTGTACATGGATTCCATTTCGGATCTCATGGCCTCTAGCCATTTCTCGGAATCTGGGCTCATCATAGCTTCTTTATAGGATGTAGGCTCGTCAAGATTGATAAGCAATACATCACCGTTGTCAGTCAAGAGAAAAGAATATCTCTCGGGTTGACGACGGATCCTATTAGATCTACGAAGAGGTTGGTCTACATGAACATGTGTTTGTTCCACAACTCTTTGGGCACCAATTTCCTCATCCACAACACTTTGTGGTGCCTGTTCATTTTCCATCGAAGCCTTAGTGTTATCATCATCTTGAACTTCTTCAAGATGAATTTTACTCCCACTAGTATTTCTAGAAATAAATTCTCTTTCTATAAAGACAGCATTTCTGGCAACAAACACCTTGCCAAGTGTGGGATTGTAAAAGTAATATCCCTTAGTTTCCTTGGGATATCCTACAAAATAACACTTATCTGATTTGGGTCCTAGTTTATCTGAGACTTGGACGTCTAACGTAAGCTTCACAACCCCAAATCTTTATAAAGACATTTTGGGACTCTTCCGGTCCATATCGTATATGGTGTCTTTTCTACTGACTTTTGATGGAACGCGATTAAGTGTAAGCGGTGTCTCTAGAGCTAAACCCCAAAGGAAGTAGGTAGATCATCTGGCTCATCATTGATCGTACCATATCTAATAGAGTACGATTTCTCCTCTCGGATACACCATTCCATTGTGGTGTTCAGGGGAGTGAGTTGGGATATTATCCCACACTCACCAGTGATCACGAAACTCTTGACTAAGGTATTCACCACCTCGATCTGATCAAGTAGCTTAATCGCTACCAAGTTGGTTTTGTACTTCATTCTTGAATTCTTTGAACTTTTCAAAGGATTACTTATGTCTCATCAAATATAAGTAGCCAAATCTACTCATATCATCGGAAAGTAATAAAGTACTTATAGCCTCCTCTGGCCCGACATTGAAAGGGCCACATACATCAAGATGTATGAGTCCTAACAAATCGCTCTCTCGCCATGTCCACTAAATGGAGTTTTAGTCATCTTTCCTAAAAGACAAGACTCGCATACCTCATATGATTCAAAATCAAATGAGTCCAATAATCCATCTTTATGGAGTTGGGATATGCGTTTTCATTTATGTGACCTAGGCGCGATGCGAAGATATGTCAGTTCAAATCATTCGATTTGAACCGTTTGTATTACGTTATAAATTGGGTTATCTAAATCTAGAACATAGAGACCATTCATAAGTGGTGCATTACAATAGAACATTTCATTTAAATAAATGGAACAACATTTGTCCTTTATTATAAAAGAAAAGTTCTTCTTGTCTAAACAAGATACAGAAATTATGTTCTTTGTTAATGCGTACATAGAAGCACTCCTCTAGTTCTAAGATCAGCCCGATGGGAAGAATACGCTCCTGGCCAGCCTACAAAGAAAGAACTTTTGGCGCCATTGCTCACTGTGAGGTCCACTTCGCTTTTTGCCATTAGTCTACTATTTCTCATCCCTCGCACATTAGTACAAATGTGAGATGCACATCCGATCTAATACCCATGTAGAAGAAATAGATAGATTAACTTCTATAACATGTATACCGAGGCGTAAGTCCCACTTCTCTTGTTCTTTACTTCTCAAGGTAGACTTCATAGCCTGGCTTCCGGTCCGGCCTCACCGCAATGGAAGCGGTCCCTTCCTTAGGCACTTTACCTTTACCCTTTGAAGTGGATGAATTGGCCTTGCTTTTGGCTTGGGTCTTACCCTTGCCTTTGCGCTTACCTTTGTCCTTCTTGACCATTAGTACATTACTAACTTTCTTCTTGAGAGTTGGTTCAATAGATTTCTCAACATGCCGAGAATCTGTGCAAAGGTTTATCAATTTCATTCATGTTATAATTCATGACGAATTGATTGTATGCTTCCTAAGCAACGATTGCAGGATAACATCGGTTGCCAATTCTTGGCTCAGTGGAAAACCTAGTCTTTCAAGGTTCTCAACGTACCCAATCATTTTGAGTACGTGAGTTCCTACAGGTGTTCCTTCTTGCATCTTGCATGCAAAAAGATCCTTAGACACTTCAAAACGCTCGTGCCTAGCTTGTCCTTGATATAGTTGTTTCAAATGCTCAACCATATTATAGGCATCCATGTTCTCATGTTGCTTCTGAAGCTCAGAGTTCATGGTGGCAAGCATAAGGCATGACACATCTAATGCGTCATCTTGATGCTTCTTATAAGCATCCTTTTCAGCACGAGTGGCCGTAGGGGCGGGTATTTCAGGGGTAGCCTGCTCTAGGACATATAGTTTGCGTTCTTGCTTGAGGATAATCCTCAAGTTCCTATACCAGTCAAGAAAGTTTGTTCCATTGAGCTTGTCCTTCTCAAGGACAGATCGCAAGTTGAGGGGGTGTGTCGTGTTAGATGACATGGTGATCTACAACATTAAAATGCAAAGTTAAGTATCATACCTAAATCATTTAATTATGCCTTTAATTAAATGAGGCTCCCACTAAATTCTCATAGCTACTATTTAGCTATAAATTTATATGGGATAAAGATCCACATCATAATTCGTCTTGAGTTAGCTTTGGCTAATCGCCCAAGACGTAGTATAATTAGGTAGGCAATCTTTTGCCAATTACATCTGATGTAACTCTTTAATAGCTTTGGTTAAGTTTTAGATTAGTTTAGTGTTTATTCCTTTTCCAGCCGTGGCGAGGCACAGGGCCTTCTTGGATATCGAGCAACGACCACTTCTAAGACAAAGCCGATGTTGAAATCACACAAAACTAATGTTAACACTTATGTTCAAAGCTAATATATGCCTCTACTTTCTTAACCAATTAAGAAAACACTTAATTAAGTCTTAACCAAGACGATGAAGGACATCACGATTGTCCACTCGCACTCTCCAAGATAAAATGCATTGCTTTGCTTTGGCAAAACCCAATAACAAATGATCGAGGAAGTAGTGAGTACCAACTTTGGTAGGCATATCGCTTTAGACTTATTAAGAAATAAACATGTATCATATACATATTAGCATACATCACATATAAGCTAAACTAATCATGCATCACATACAAGCTAAACTAACATGCATCACATACATATTAAACTAACGTGTCATGGTTATGGCCCTTATTCTACAATCTTCTCAAGCCAATGAAAAGATTGATTGGTCAACCTAGGGATAGCATCTTCTAAGTGCTTCCTTTTGGTTGTCTTGTGTGTTGACTTCCTCCTTGTAACCTCATCTTCCAATGGACCCTCCATCCTTGTTTTGTACATTACAAAAGGAGAAATACTCGAGTTACATTCGAGTCTAAAACTAATTTTACAACAAGAATATTAGGAGAAAGGCCACACGCAGCCGTATTAAGAATTACAACACACAATCACAAACTTTTTGGGACTAGGCCATAACCATGCACCATGTCATTTTAACTTTTAAAAGACATTGGATATTTTATTATGTTTGAAAATTTGCTAATGCAATTATCAACTCATAATAAAATTTATCCTACTTCTATATCACATATAAAATAGAGAAAACCTATTTTATACGATCTTTCGCAAGTGGCTCTGATACCACTGTAGGGGAATCTCGTATGCCAAATGGCATATGCGCAACGGAAAATAGGATCCCTTCCAAGTGATCCATGCGAAAACAAACTCGTATAAAATAAATTTCTCTAAACCAAACCTATCTTATAGGAGAGGATTACCTTTGTTGCGTGCCCTTGTTAATCCCGCTTTTCCTTTCGGTTTGTTGGATCTTTAGCACGTTCAAGTGTCCGTTCCTCTATACGTATCCACACGAGCACGCTCTTGTCTCACAAAAGGAAAACTAGAAGAGCTCTCCTTTACTTCTTGCTAGAGAAGTCCCTAAAGGAGAGGAAGAGAGGGAAAAGGAGAAAGGAAGAAGAAGACTCCTCTTCTTGCTAGCCTACACTCACAAACCCACACAACCAAAGCTTCCACCAAGCTCTCTCACCACTAACACAACCAAAGCTTCCACCAACAACAAAAGCCAATGCTATCTTTGGCCGGCCACTTAGGGTGTCTTTTATAGGGTTGGAAAAACCCTTTCACCTCCACACATTCAATGCAATCCATTGCATTGAGACATATCCTTGTTTGGCCGGCCACTTAAGGAGACAAAACCATTTTGTTTCCTTCCACCTTAACTAGCTTAGGTGGATGCTTAGGTGGATGCTTAGGTGGCATGCTTATGTGGCATTCTTATGTGGCTTTCATGCATGTTGAATTAATCTTATTAATTCAATTAAGCTTATGTTATCATATTGAATTAATCTTATTAATTCAATTAAGCTTATGTTATCATATTGAATTAATCTTATTAATTCAATTAAGCTTATGTTATCATATTGAATTAATCTTATTAAATCAATAAGGTAACATATTGAATTAATCTCATTAAATCAATTAGATAAAATTCTCATTAAGCTTAAAGTCCAAAACCATTTTGTACTTAAGCTTATTCCCAAATTATTCTAGTCAAACTAGAATACTCTAATTCCTCTAATCATCATGCTCTTTGTGTGTGACCCTATAGGCTCTCATAACGTTGGCAGTGGATCTAAACTCTATTAGATACACAAGCAATGAGCGGCATCTAGCAATACATCATTGCTACCCAAGTTACGAGATAAGTCAAGATCCGACTAACCTTTCCGTGACTACTATAATATATGACCGTGTCCTTCTATCCTTGATATCAGATTGATCAATGAGGCATAGACCGTGTCATCCTCGATCAATCTATGTGTTTCTTGATCCCCGAGTAAACTAACTCAAACAAATGAGCTCAATATCTCATATTGACTCATTCGAGCATGGCCATGCGCTTTTAGTAGTTCTACTCAATCAAGGCCCACCGATATCACTCCGTCATATGGAAGGGATAGATCCCATCTACATCACTCACACCCCTCCGCATAATTTGTTACATACCCAGTAATCGCCTTTATGGTCCACCCTGTTACGGGTGACGTTTGACGATACCAAAGTACATAACTCCTTATGTAGGGAACCGTAGTGACTTCAGGTCTAAGGACTATTCATACCAATAGTCACATGAGAAAGTTTATGACACTCATATAACGATCCATGAAACTTTCTCATGGCAGGTCAGTTCAGTATATATTCTCCAATATATACCCATGTGTCAACTTGATATCATATATCCATGACTTGTGAGATCAAGTCATCAATTGACCTACATGCTAGTCTTTATGTATTAATATTGCCCTTGCATATTAATACTCGACTAGGAACATTTAGGAAAGTGTTCTCTACAGCCTCTCATAATCAATTCTGCCAATTGATGTGCTGTAGATAAGAACCTACTTTTCTAGGGCATTATTATATTTAAATTAGCTGGCACAAGCAAGATGTAAATATAATAACCAATCCTTTGCCTTTATAGAATATGATACAAAATGTTCCCTATTCAACCATCACATGATTGGTTCTAGGGCTTTAACTAACACATAACACCCAACTTCACCTCCCTTCACATTGACCTTGGAGAGAGTCCAACAAACTGATGCTCCAAGTAAAAGCCGACCCAATCACGAAATAATTTTAATATGGTTAGAGCACATTCAACCAATTAGCTAGGCTTGGAGAGAGTCCAACAACCCAAACTAACGATTGACCTCTGACTCTTACCATATTAGTAATAAACTATTCCAATGGTTTGAATATGTTCAGGTTCGAGTCGGTCTTAGAGAGAGTCCAACAACCCAAACAAGAAACGGAACTCTGGTTTTAACCATATTAATGGAAGGTGTAGTGTCACACCACGAGAGTATGTTGAGCTGAAAATAATCGGACATCATCTCTCATGTACGTGATACAATTCCCTGATATACATAAAGCCTTTCGGCCACAATCACATAACAAATATATGGACATAATCCATAAAACACAGCGGAATATACTGACAAACAATAAATACACAATGACTCAATTATGTACTCCGGAGTGACTTGACACAACAAGAACCATAATAGAAACCACATCAAAAGTCAAATACATACAACACATCCGTAACTACAAACACAGAAACGATACAGGATAAAATCCCAAAATAATAATCCAACAGAATACCACAAATCATAATAAACATCCATCCGTTCGGTGTGAGATGGGATCAGCTGGCGGAGCTCCAAACATCTAAGGAATCTTCTACCTGTTACCTGAGCGATAGGAAACCTAGGGTCCGGGGTGATGAGTATAAACTCAGGGGTAATATATAGAAAGTGCATGAACAACATATAGGGATATAGAGATCCACAAGTATACAGGTAAAGATCTACAGGTATACAGAATGAGTCCAATAGACATATAGTCCTAATTGTAATAACAAGTAACCACAGTATAGACATACTCAATGTGTATACTAAACTGACCAACTGAACATGAAGTAATGTACTAACGTACCTGATGGTCTGCAACACCATGAGTTATATCATCCTGAACAGGTATACAATAACATAACCCATATTACGTACAAGGTCAATCCCATACCTGACCAACACTCAGGCATATGAACAGTATATAATCACATGTAATAACATCCCAATCCAGACTAGGACATGATGCTAATCAAATGCATACCACAGTCTAGATCAACACATATATCATGCTCAACACACAGGAGTATATAATATGCAAATGACAGGTATCATGATGTACAAACATATGCAACAACCAAATGCATCATCTCACAGGCATATGTAAAACATATATCGAATACATGCATACATATATATCAACAATGCACATGCATGACCATGTCTGCGAACCCATCCAACCACGACCTCAGTATGGCCTGAGTGGCACGACATGACAACTATCCTGACTCTAGCCGCCACCACTCTCGAGTGACCAAGTTGGGTAGTATGAAATAGTAGCTAGCCGCCATAAAGCTATATGCTACTCACACGGGGGTCCCTGCTGCTAGCCGCTCCATCCCTACCCATGAGTAGATGAGCATCGCACCCAGGACAACTGTACATAGTGACCACCGTATATAGTGGGTGAGTGCGCTAACTACCACTCCGCACAGTGGCCAAATGTGCATCTCCAGCTACCACCATCCATAGTGGCCAAGAACGACACACACAACAATGCTTTGCACTCAACCCTGCTACCACTACCCTGAGTGGTCGGGGTGGCAGGATGACTAGCGACCCTCTCAACCACAAGGGAGACCTAATCGCCAGCATGCATGCAATGTAATGATGTATAGCTCCACACAAGTATCCTCGCAACACTCCCTATCCCACGGGGAGTCCTGGTCAACCAAAAGTCAACTATACAAGGACTACTAATCCACAAGACTCTCTCTCTATCACTTAGAGAGGCATACACATCTGACAGTCAACCACGCTAAGACCTCTAGTCCATAGCGAGATACCATCGACCGTCCATATAACCATACACAGGCACACGAACTATAATGGATATACCATCATGCTAGGACCTCCAGTCTATAGCCACTTACTGACAACTACACACTTATCTATGCACAGACAACTAGATCCACCATAGATGCACAACTAATATGTGTACGATACAACAATCGACTCCATAATATAATCCATTACCTAACCCTTGTGATGTAACACAGTAACCCAATATGAGGTCACAAAGATAACCCTAACCACCTGTACTTACTGAACATCCATCAGCTAACACACAATAGGGTTTATAGTTCATATTCGTGATAGATAATCAATGAAGTAACAGCAATATATCTCAAAGGTCAAAGGAAGTACAAGCATATGATTAAATAAGAGTGGATTTAAGATCAAAGGTTTCATCCTCCAAATTCATGCACTGGAATAAGTCAAAACTACCTGACAGGGTAGATATTACCCACTTGACACGAAGCTCGAAATAATCCTCAAGCCCGGGGACCTGCCTGGTATCCCAAACCTGCACATAATAACAAACTATGATTAAGTACAAGTCCCCAATAAATATACAAACTAAACTCTAATTCATTTCTACATTCTCATCCTTTCCTCGTCTACAAATTAGAAAGCTCGAGCACACCTCTCGTATCCCCAGATCTGCATTCATCCTTGGCCGATTTCCCTAACCAATCCTTCTCCAACATCAACAAGATCAATTTAAGGAATACAGATTTTAGCTACAGCTCATCAATTCAATACATCCACCAGATACATCCAATCAACAAAACCCACAAACTTCAACAGTGAAAGATTTCACCTTCCAACGCAATCCACAATCCAACCATTATAAACTTCCCAACCAACAGCTAAGGAAATCAACTAGATCAACAATGAACTAATTAAATAACACGCTATTTCAAAACCATATCAACAGCTTCCTTACCTCGAACACATATCCATTCCCTTCTCACAACATCACCGTTCTGAAACACCGTGAATAGATCTAGTAGAGAAAAACAAAAACAGGAATTATACCCAATTACATTTCACAGCTGCATACAACCTCAAATCCACTACATCCACAATCCCTAATTATAGCTACTGATTACAGCCGCCAACCTCCCAAAATAAACCCTAGCCGCTTGCTCCACCGATCAATCCACACTCCAAATCAACACATCTGCAAATCAAATTTGTAATAATAGAACATAAATCAACACCCGAATCAAACAATACCACTCCAATCACAGCTTAAATTTCCAATCGAAAATCCATCACAGATGACAAGAATAGGTTAGATCTATCTTACCGGCTCTAATCTCCACCAGCAGCGAACCTTCCCCGATCCTAGCTGCTCACCGTGCATAGCTTAGCCACCAATGAAAATTGAGCTCCGATCACTGCCCAAACACCATAGATCTAAGCTAAAACCCAAAAACCCATAGCTAGCTACAGATCTCATCTCGAAAGAAAAAGAAAATGATCGATCCTTACTTACGATGGTAGCTCACCGCCGCGATAGCAACACCGCTAATCTGCCCGCGCGTAGGACCGCCGAGACCTCGAAAGGAGAGGTTCAGCTGGTTGCGACGTCGTCGAGCTGCTCTCCCAAAGCTGTCGATGAGCTGGAAGAAGGAGTCGCGATTGCGCGGAGAAGCGAAGCTGCGGTGAAAGAGGAATCGCGATTGAGAAAGACGCAGTCACGATCGAGTTTTTCAGCTTTTAAACGTCGTTCATTTTGGTTCAGGTGAACTGGTTCAAGCCAACCAGTTCAACCATCTGGTCCAAGCCCATTTCAAGTCAAACAAATTCGGCCCAATGGACTCAGCCCAACAGATTCAGCCCAAGGCCAATCCTTAATCAATCCCTTGATTAAGCCCAATTAGCTAATCAAACCTAACCACTAATTAAACCCAATTAACCCACTAATTAAACCCAATTAATTAAAGGGGTTAATCCATATAATTTTTTTTCGTATTCTACATTCTCTCCCACTTATAAAAATTTGGTTCCCAAATTTTCGACTCATGTACGAGTATGAGATGTCATAATAACCATCTCAAGTATCCGGAGAAAAGTCTCACACCTCAAGTAACTAAGTAGGGTACTGAGCTCGAATATTATATTCTAGCTCTTATATACACTCTCAATCAACCTATTAAGAGGTAAATAACTGTACTAGAGTGGAGCTCTATATCCATGACCTGTTGGAGACTTTGCTACAATCATAAGATGAATCATGAATCACTATTGGAAATGATACTCAAGGATACTCCATGGATATAATTTCGTCAAGCAATCCAACAAAGTCCATCTTACGGCTTGGAAGAAAATGAGTGAACTTGACTAATCATTCACCGATTACCCAAATGACATCAAATCCTTACCGAATTCTAGATAATCTCCCAACACAGTCCATTGTACTAAGCTACCACTTCCATCTCGGTATGTAACCCTACTAGTCACTAATATTCCATCTTTACTTGTTGGCACACCCAACATTGAACTACGAAATCAACCATGTCCTACATGTCGTTCCACCCCAAAGAACGTCTCAAACTCGCTATTTTCGGATACACTCTGAATACATCACCACTCTCGAATGACGAGCCTTCTAAATCAACTCATCTTGAATCCAATACTAGTCTGTAACCCACTATTCTCTTCGGAGATGGAGAATTCCTTTCTCACAAGAGAAATCAATCTAATGTCCAAAATACACTCTGTCATACAGAACTGGAAGTAACTGGAAGACTATAATGACCAATCTCGCTAGTTCCTCAACTACCATACACATAATATACGTCTCATTCAACTGCTTCAGGATCACTCCTAATCCCTGAAATGATGCATCTGCATACAATACCCTTCCATCCACATCGAATGGATTAACTAACACTGACACAAAAGTTAGCCACCGTCTGGGCCTTGAAACCTAGCTTCCCAAGCTTCCGACCAAGTGATTTCCATCACCTTCTTGGTCCAACAAATCAGCAGTATGATAACGTTGGTAACATCTTATCAACATCTATAGTAAATACCAAATCAATCTAGGGAAACCACAACTTCCCTTAAGATTGTGGATATATCCAACACCATCTCGTCTAAAATGACAACCTTCCACTGGTCCAATCGCTTCCAAACTATTCGATTCCTCAAGTCCCTGGACTACTAAATCATCGATAAGTCTAACAACATTATCAACAACTTATAAAATTCATACCAAGTATGAAATGTCGTCTTCTATACACCTGCATCCTTTTACTCTACGCTAATGATATATCAATCATTACACCAACAATGATAATTGTATGACACCATGTCACTACAATATCAACACTCCAATCATATATCAACCCTAGGGTATACACAGGTGTCCTTTAGCTGAGCTAAACAGATCATCTATCCACAATGAAGGATATCATTTCTAACAACCACTGCATACCACCATCAATAATCGATGCATAACCTCCAAGGTTCATCTCTCTCTTAACAAAGAGTTACGAGTCTTTTCAAGAAGAAACACTAGGAAAGATAAATCTCCCATCCAATACCTAGGGAGACCATTAGGAAGATAGAGGATCACCTAGGCATTAACCCTAAATGGACTAGGCATATGCCTAGGAAGAACAATGCCCAAAGATTAAATCAAAATTCAAAAATTGGGCAATTAGAGTTTAAAAATCAAGCCTTGAGGTCAAGGCTTGAGAAACTTGAAAAGACCCTTGCAAAAATGACAAATCAAATGCAACGGTCAAATGGTCAAACTTTAGGGTCTAGAAGTCAAAGTCAACACTTATGGTCTAAGAGACAAGAGTCAACCAAGGGCAAGAAAGGTTTGGGTCACAAACCTAAGCCTAAGGTGACTTATCATAGTGTTCCATTTGATTATGGAACACAAACTAGGTCTAGAAAAACCAAGGTTACTAGAGAAGTCATCCCTAAGGGTAACCAAGGAATGTGCCGAGTGGCTAGGGTTTCGAAGAAACCTAGGGAGGCCACTAAGAAGGTTACAAGGGGAGTTATCCCTAGAGTGAACCTAGGCAAAACCCAAATGACCAAGGCTAACAAGCCTAGAAGGGTCATTAGGAAGGTATCTAGGGAGGTCATCCCTAAGGATTACCTAGTAAACCCAAATATGTTTTGGGTTCCTAAGAGCGTGATCGATTCATGCTAGATGGGTTTAAGTGTGCCAACTTTAAATGGATGGGTAGTTAACCTAACCATGGTAAAGGGGGCACCTTAGGTGATTTTCAAGGTTATGGATACCTTGGAAATAGATTTGATTTATGATCCTAAAAGATTTTAGGATGTGCCAATATATTTTTGGGATCATGAAAAATCAATTGAAATTGGCAAAATTTAGGTTTAGAGGTCATAGTGTGCCATTTTGGGTTTTTGGCACACTTGGGAGAAAAGTGATAATATGGAAAAATATACTTAATTATATAAAATGGCAATTAATACCAAGTTTTAGGTATTATTATACCTATACATTTTATGTGGCATGCTTTGTTTATCATATAACATGTCATGATATCATATTTATTTTTAATCATTTAATATATCATGATCATGTTTAGGATTAAGGTTTAATGTCATGTGATTTTAGATTATATCATATGCCATGACATCATGATCATTGGCCATGGTTAATTATGCTATCATTTATGCCATGATCATTCATGCATTGAATTTGATTAAAATTAATTTAAGGACAATGGCATGACTTGGAGTACCATTTATAAGGGAATCAAGTAGCGTTGCCTTAGAAAATTCATGAGGCCTTAGATTAAGAAAACAAAACCCACATCTCACATCACATTGACTTTTGTGTGTTTTATACACCCTAGATATATGTGAGATGATTGTTAATGCTTATAAGATCCATATATCTCCACAATGGTATGATATTGTCCACTTTGGGCCTAAGCCCTCATGGTTTTATTTTTGGGCTTTACCCAAAATGCCTCATGCCAATGGAGATATCTTTTTCTCTTATAAGTACATGATCTTTTTCATGTCTTACCAATATGGGACTTTGATTGTATTCCCCATACTCCCAATAATCCCCCTCTCAAACGAAGGACCACATTGAACCCCCCTCAAGCCTATCCCTCCTCGAAGGACATTCTCTGCTTGATGTCTGATCTTCAACCCACCAGGACTTCCTGCCAATTGTCCAGCCCTTCTGGCCCAACTAGACTTCCTGCCTGGTGTCTGGTTCTCTAGATCCGGACATGGGAGCTCCACTTCCTTCGTTCGAGGTTCATGGCTTGACATGGACCATGGCTCTGATACCAATTGTTAGTACTTATAAGATCCACATATCTCCACAATGGTATGATATTGTCCACTTTGGGCCTAAGCCTTCATGGTTTTGTTTTTGGGCTTTACCCAAAATGCCTCATGCCAATGGAGATATCTTTTTCTCTTATAAGTACATGATCTTTTTCATGTCTTACCAATGTGGAACTTTGATTGTATTCCCCATACTCCCAACAATGATAGGATATGAGTTAAGTTCAAGGTACATAGTTTTTGCATTTAGATGAACTTAAAACTCATCTTATTGTATTTGTGGATCATTGGGAAAGCTTGTGTACAAGTCATGTACACTAAGACAAAGGAATATGATCCAATATATGTTTTTAAAAAAAAATATTTTTAAATCAATTTAGAAAACCTTGGTGAAGTCTATCTTTTGATAGTAATCACCATTGATGAAGTTGATACAAAGTGAGCTAAAACATTGAAGTTTTTCTTCACTTTTTAACTTTGTATCAATTTCGATATTTTATGGGTAAAATATGTTTCTAACATTTTTCACCCATTGTATTAGTCATAAGTATTATACGTATAAATTTTCACGATTTTTTGATATACGTATAATTATTTATGAATTTGTGAAATTCGATTATGATAATTGAAATTTAAAAATTTCAGTTATCAGTCGACTGCCCTTAGTGGCAGTTGACTGATTGGCATGGCAGTCGATTGATATCTGATAGAGTTGATTGGCAAGTTGATTTCCGTAAAAACAAGGTTGTTTAGTCCATTTTCAACTACGATAAAGTACCCTAACCACTCCTAACCCTAGGATATGCTTTGGGAAGCATCATAAAGGGTGAAAATCCATTGGATATGGATTAGAAGAGGTGTTAGAGTGATGTATCAAATTTGAGGTATGAAAAGTTCAATATTGAACTTTGAACCTTATTTTTGATGGTTTAGAGTTCCTATTGGCTTAGGGACTTCCCAAGGAGATTGTTGGTTCAATGGTCAAGGGGGAGCAAGCCTTTAGGGGGAGGTATCCATCATGGGATGATGGATGATATTTTTCCTCATAAGGGGGAAATGGGAATTTTGAGATACCCAATTTGGAAATTGGGAGAGTTTGTAGGATTGCCTCTCTTGAGTGATATGTGACTTATCACTAGGAAGATTGTAGGCATCCTAGATATTTTTGGACAAAGGGGGAGATTGTAAGATCTCATTGGGACATGAGACATTGACCTCCTTGGAGAAAACCTTTTTGATATTAGTCAAAAAGGGGGAGAATAATTGGGGGAGAATGTTTTGGGAAAATATTTGGTATTACCAATTTGGAATAATCGGTAAGGAGATTTGAGTTAGTGTTCTAAAAAGGTATGTGTTTTTGTCAAACATCAAAAAGGGGAGATTGTTGGTGCAATCGACCCAGGTCACGATTGACCGGACTCGAGTTTGACTCGAGCGATGTTTTGATGTTTGACATGGAAGTTTGACATTGATGTCTGATAATGTTTTAGGGAGATTGTTGGCACAATCAGCCCGGGTCATGATTGATCAGACTCGAGTTTGACTCGAGGGGATTCGGATGGTTGACTGGAGTTGACCATGGCATGGAAAGTCCAACATGGGTTGGCAAGGAAAAGTCCAAGAATGGGTCTTGGCATGAAAAGTCCAACATGGGTTGGCAAGGGAAAGTCTAAGCTTGAGTCTTGGCATTTGAGAAGTCCAAGGGGTTTGATATTGGTGGCGTAAAGTCCAAGCGAGAGTCTTGGCAGCATAAGTCCAATGGTTGGCGGTGTAAAGTCCAAGCAGAGTCTTGGCAGCGTAAGTCCAATGTGCCTTGGTGGTGTAGACATCGTTAGCATGACATAGCCGATAGAAGCACCTGAAGGCTAGTGTATGGATGAACAAGTCATGGATGACTTAGAGGGATCCGATAGGCGCGAGGCTGACGGAGGTGGCTAGAAGGCTTAGGTCTAGGCTACGGGTGGTCTAGCAAGTATGGGGGAACCATACTTGGGTTAAACCTCATGTTTGAGGTGTATCAGTCGACTGGTACCATGTGGCAGTCGACTGGTGTGAATCAACTAGGGTTTCGATCGCGGAGTTCCCAAGCGATCGACTACAGTAGGTGGGGCTGATCTGGCCGATCGATCGGACCGATCTTGTGATCACCGACCGTGCGCGGTATTTTGGGCACAGACCGAGTCGACTTCATTCACGGGGTTACGCATGAGTGAAGGCTCGATCAGTAGATTGATGGACATGATCAATCGACTGATGTCCTATCCATTCGATTTTTCTAGCGTGGATTGCACCATTGTCTCACAGCAACAGTGTCATCAGTCGACTAATGGTCCCGACCAGTTGACTGATAGGCGATTTCCAGCCCAAGCAGCAGCTATAAAGGAATCTCATGGAGGAGGATTTTGCAATGGGTTCTTGGGAGCTTTTGGGGTGAATTGCTGATGTAATTCAGGGTCTCCAAGTGCATTTCAAGCAACCAAAGAATCAAGCATCCAAAAGCGAATTTGTAAAGTGTTCTTTACATGTTCTTGTGTATTTCATTTATATCTTGCTTGTATTCTTATTGTATCACTTTTGTAATCATTGTACGAGGTTTATCCACCTCCGGATTGTTCCGAGAAGGAGTTATTTGTAATTAGTGGTTGTGTGTGCATTACTAGAGCTCGATCCGTGGAGTATGAACCATTCGATTCCGAACCACGTTACATACTTGTGTATTGGTGTATTTGTGTTTGCCTTCGCTTTCATTATTATTTCTATTTCCTCTGTGCTAACGAGCTTTGTAGACGAACACGAAATGAATTCCATCAAGCATCGAAACGCTATTCACCCCCCCTCTAGCGGCCACCGAATCCTCAACGGCAGTACTCCCCCTTTTGTCATGAATCAAATATACGGTCGGGGGTTTATAAAAAAATAAGGGGTTTTAAAATGCATAATATTATAGCATGCATAAAAAAATAATTATGAGTCCAAGCATGCATCTCGAATTGGTTAAGTAAATTGGTTCGAGGTATATCCCTCTACACCAACAATAAGTTTTTGAAACTTAGCTTTGATTTTCAAAATACTTATAAGCTAATTTTCAAGAATAACTTTAAAGATTTATAACCCTTAGGGTTTGTTTGCTCTCCCCCTTAGTCAAGTATATGAGGTATAAGAGAGTTAGGGGGCACAAAACTTTGACCTAGAGAGTTTTATAGTTAATATTGGTCGATTATAATTATTCATTTAAGCGCAATAGTTAAAAAAACATCTTTTTGAAAAAGTTATATATTTTATAATTATTCCTTAATCTTCTCACCTATTCTATGTGTCTCAAATTTGTTCGCCTTATATGTTATGTGAGATGATTTTAACTTAATTAAAGTTAGTCAACCTTGGGTTAGATTCGAATTTAACCCTAAGCTCGTCAAGTAACCTTTTCGAGAAATTAGCTTCCAGGTCGTGGTGAGGCACAGGGGCCTTCTTTGATCGGAACAATGACCACTTCCTTAGACAAAGCCAAGTTCAGGAAAATGATAACTTGAGTCACTTAAGACTACTTCCTGGTCTAACTAGTTTAGGATATGACGAGGTAGCTTTAGCTAGTTCCACTCGGTCAAGTGCGCCAAGCTAGATACACCTTATCTAGCTCGAATATATGAGACTTTGTTTCCCTAACGTACTATCATCTCGCCGCGTTCTGATACTATGTTGTCAAGAGTTGACTAACTACTTGTCCTATCTAGTTGTTCTAAAAAGTAAAATAAAAGTTTGATCATGCTAAGTTATCCGGTATACTATTTTGGTATTAGATCCCCCCTGGACCATTGAACCAATATGGTCTATTCAAATAATGAACTTGATCCGGGGGAATACAATACTTATTGGTCCTTATATGTGAGTTTAATAGAGTTTTAGGGACCCCAAGCTTGGACTCGTTGATGACTACGATTTACGATAGACATATATGATCTATTCATAGTCTTTGGACTAAACCCGAGTCCAACTCTGTCGTACACAACTCTCTATGTTCCAAGAAGTTGGTTAAGATTCTTGAACCCCATTGAGAACTTGTCCAACCGATCCTCGAGATCTTGGACTTGTGCTTTCAAGAGGGAGTTCTATTCTTCGAGTTTCTCAACTCGAGTTGAGTCCTCCTCTCAAACTCGACTAGTCGAAGAGGTCAGAGTGACCTCTTGCTTGAGGGCTTCAACCTCCTCAAGCAAGGACTCGACCCTAGACTCGGACTTAGCTAATTTCCTAGTTAGCATTTTAATTGTATGATAAAGTGTACTAATTAAAGAACGGATAACCTTGACTTTCTCTTTCAACCCGACTTTGAGTCTTTTCTCGAAGTCAGCTTCAGGGTTGGAGTCGGAGTTAGACTCATATTCGGCTTCGGACTCTGACTCGGACTCTTCTAGTCTTGCCATGTATGCTATGCTGACTCCTTCTTCTTCTTCGTTCTCCCAAGTTGCATGAAGAGCCTTCTTTGCTCCCTTTTATATTCGCCTCCTTTTTGATTCAAATCTCCCCTTCTTCTCATTCCTCAATTTCTCTCTTTTTGTTCAAACTATTCTTCGTACCATGTTGACTATTGCGGCCTCCTCTTCATATTCGGATTCGGATTCATCCTCGCGTTCGGATCCGTCTTCTTGCTTGGGAGGTGGCTTGTTCTTCTCCTTTCTTCTTCGTTCTACAAGTGAATCAACACCTCTCTTGTCACACCCGCCCTTTTCAGACCCAGAATCCGGAGGGGCGGTGCGTGACGCGACCGTACATACATACATTACATACAGCGGAAGACTTTATACATACTTCTTAATTCTTACAACGGAAGACTTTAGACCTATTTTTTTTTTCTTTTAAAACATAAACATGCATTGACATATATATATATACATATATATATATATACTTCTTCTTTTTAACATAGAGTATGCTTCATAACATGTATAGGTACTTCTTCTTACTTCTTCTTTACTTTTTCTTATCAACATAGAGCATGCATCATATATATAGATACTTAGTTCTTAGTTCAGGTTCATAAACATCATCGTCATAAGGAGACACAAGTAAGGACATCTATAGACATCATCATCATAGGTAAACGTATATATATAGACCTAACGGATCTTCTCCACCATGCCACTACCACACACATTGGCTCCTCCTGCTGCTCCCTTTAGTTTATCCATCCCTTACCCTTATCTGCAGTACGAGGGAAAGATAAACTATAAGCACATAGGCTTAGTAAGATCCTGTCCTACTCACAAAACCATACATCAGCATTAATCATGGCATGTAACATTCATAACATATAAGCAATATAACATGTAACATACATGGCGTAATCAACTTAACATGTAGCATAAGTAACATGAGTAAACATAACATGTATAATCCACAACTTAGCAGCATAACATGAATATATATACTTAATCAAACATACTTAATCAAACATATCATGCATCATATGTAACATAGCAACGTGTACATGACATATCAACATAACATACAACCTATGTAACATAGTGGCGTAAACATGGCATATTAAACATAACATGTGAACATACCAATCAATCAGGTAAACATATGTAGGATGCTTTTGAAAACATATATTTTAGGTACGTAAACATAAATCTCAATATATTTGGGCCCGGCATTGTACCACTTCTTCATTATCATAGCGCGCATCCCTAAATAGGCCCGAGGTAGCAAGTCTCGAACCTACTAGGTTACTAGGCCCGATCTTAGTCCGTCGACCTAGGGCAATCATCATAGCGTAGAAGCCCATCCTAGGCCCGAGTCTTACTCCATCGACCTAGGGCATCTTGGAGCCCATCCCGTACTAGGCCCGAGTCTTATTCCATCGACCTAGGGGCAATCATACATAGAAGCCCATCCTAGGCCCGAGTCTTATTCCATCGACCTAGGGCATTTTAGGAGCCCATCCCTTCTTGGACCTTGTTAAGGTCTTGGTACAAGCCATGCAGAAGGTAAAATACTTATATGCTTATTTTATAACATAGCTTATTTCATTTTGCAAACATAGCATACTTCATTTCCTAACACATCATGCTTCACATCGTGAACATATCATCTTTCATTTCATAAACATACCATACTTCATTTCATAACATATTTTAAATACCACATACACATAGGGCATGACGTAAGGCATGACATCAAGAGTAAGTAAACACTAACCTAAGGCATATTATCTTCATCTAGCATCTTTTAATATCACAATCAACATGAATTCACCCAAACATAAAATACATGTTAACCTAATTCATTAATCATAACAATAACTTCATATGCATATAAAACTTGAATTAAAACTTCATTTAAACCCTAAAAATACATGATGGTCGAATGGTCCATAGGGGTTTCTAAGGTTATCCTTCATCGTAATTCATTTAACACAACAACAACTTCATTTGCACATAGGACATGAATTAAACTTCATTTAATCACCCAAAATTACATGATGGCCGAATGGTCTATAGGGGTTTCTAGGGTTATCTTTCAACCTAATTCATTTAACACAACAACAACTTCATTTGCACATAGGACATGAATTAAACTTCATTTAATCACCCAAAATTACATGATGGCCGAATGGTCTATAGGGGTTTCTAGGGTTATCTTTCAACCTAATTCATTTAACACAACAACAACTTCATTTGCACATAGAACATGAATTAAACTTCATTTAATCACCCAAAATTACATGATGGCCGAATGGTCTATAGGGGTTTCTAGGGTTATCTTTCAACCTAATTCATTTAACACAACAACAACTTCATTTGCACATAGAGCATGAATTAAACTTCATTTAATCACCCAAAATTACATGATGGCCGAATGGTCTATAGGGGTTCTAGGGTTATCTTTTAACCTAATTCATTTAACATAACAACAACATCATAATCCTACAAAAACATGGATTAAAACTTCATTGGATCATCAAGATCTAGGTGGAATGGTCCATGTAGGGTTTTAGGTTAACCTTTACCCTAATTCATTAAACATAACAACAACATCATAATCCTACAAAACATGGATTAAAACTTCATTGGATCATCAAGATCTAGGGGTGGCCGAATGGTCCATGTAGGGTTTTTTAGGGTTAACCTTTAACCTAATTCATTAAACATAACAACAACATCATAATCCTACAAAACATGGATTAAAACTTCATTGGATCATCAAGATCTAGGGGTGGCCGAATGGTCCATGTAGGGTTTTTAGGGTTAACCTTTAACCTAATTCATTAAACATAACAACAACATCATAATCCTACAAAACATGGATTAAAACTTCATTGGATCATCAAGATCTAGGGGTGGCCGAATGGTCCATGTAGGGTTTTTAGGGTTAACCTTTAACCTAATTCATTAAACATAACAACAACATCATAATCCTACAAAACATGGATTAAAACTTCATTGGATCATCAAGATCTAGGGGTGGCCGAATGGACCATGTAGGTTTTTTAGCGATAACCTTTAACCTAATTCATTAAACATAACAACAACATCATAATCCTACAAAACATGGATTAAAACTTCATTGGATCATCAAGATCTAGGGGTGGCCGAATATAGCATATGGATTCTTTTACAAAACAGCAATAGATGCTACTCGTATGCAGGTGAGGGATACTTACATCCTTTGCTTTGCTTTTATTGTGAAGATGACCTAGGGAGAACAAAACCTAGCCTTCTCCTTGCTTGGATGGGGTTCGGCCAAAGGGTGAAAATGGAGAGGGGGAGGGATGGTTTTCGGTGAGGAAGAAGAAGAGAAGAAGAAGTGGCCAAGTGGAACCTTCCCTCTTCTTTATAAAGGGAGGAAGAGAAGTTTCTCCTCTTTTCCATGTCTCTTCATTTACCCTCATCACACTTATCTACAATTTTCCCTCTTCCTCTAATGATATAATCCTATTGGGCTTCTGGTTAGTGGGTGCACCTATAGGGCTTGACTATCTCTAGAGGTTTGGGGTTCAATTCCCAGGTCTTGCATCCCTTTTTGGCTTATTTTCTTTTATTTTGAAAAGGCCCACATAAATCCCATTATCATCAAACCAAAAATTCTTGTAAAATTGCTAGGAATTTTACGGGCGTTACAATCCTTCATACTTTTTAAAAGTTTCGTCCTCGAAACTTAGAACAATTCTGGGTACTTTTTCATATGTCCTCCTCGCTCCTGTAGCTTCCTCGTACCGTTGATTCTGCCACAGGACCTTTACTAAGGGCACCTCTTTGTTCCTTAGCCTCTTGACTTCTCGGTCTAATATCTGGATAGGCCGACTTTCAATACTCAGGTATTTTGAACTTGTACTGTTTATGGCTCGATCACTTGGTCCGCACTGGAAATGCATTTCTTGAGCACAGAGACATGGAACACGTTGTGAATAGCCGACATCTCTTGAGGCAGCTCTAGCTTGTAAGCTACCTTGCCAATCCTCTTCAATATCGGATACGGTCCCACGTAGCGTGGACTCAGTTTACCCTTCCTTCCGAATCTCATCACTCCCTTCATAGGAGCCACTTTGAGGAATACTAGGTCCCCAACTTCGAATTCTAACGGTCTACGCCGCATATCCACATAGCTCTTTTGTCGGCTCTGAGCAGTTTCAATTCTCTGACGAATGTTACGTATAGCTCGGGTGGTGTCGTCGATGAAATTCATCTGGAGTCCCATCCTCTTCTTTTCACCACCCTCGTACCAGCATATGGGAGATCTACATTTCCTCCCGTATAGAGCCTCGTAGGGTGCCATTCCAATAGTAGCTTGGTAGCTATTTTTGTAGGCGAATTCTGCCAAACATAAGTATCGACACTACCTTTGAAATCCAGTGGCTCTCGTAACATATCCTCCAAGATTGATTTACTCTTTCTGGTGCATCCGTCTCGTGCTGGGATGGAAGGCGATCAACAATAGCTTCGTGCCTAGGGCCTTCTGAACACATTCCCAAAATTGGGAAATAAAGCGACCATCTCTGTCAGAAATGATGGTCTTAGGAATTCCATGTAGTCTGATAATTTCCCTAGCATATAATCGAGCCCTGTCGGCGAATAGGTCATCTTGATTGCTAAGAAGTGGGCGGACTTCGTCAATCTGTCCACAATTACCCATATAGCATCATAACCGTTTGTCGTCTTGGGCAATCCTGAGATGAAATCCATAGAAATATCTTCCCATTTCCATTCTGGAATCTGGATCGGCTGCAGTGTTCCTCCACGTCTTTGGTGTTCTACCTTAACCCTCCGCAGGTCAGGTGCATCGACATACCGAGTCACATCTCTTTCATTCAACCACCGTAACTTTCGCTTCGTGTCTTGGTACATCTTGGTGGTTCCAGGATGCATCGCATAAGGAGTTCCGTGAGCTTCCTCAAATATCTCCTTCCGTAATTCTGGATCGTCGGGAATACACAAGCGATCCCTGAGGTAGAGTACTCCACTATCAGAGATCCGAAACCCGTCGTCCTTTCCTTCTAAGACCTCTTGCTTGATCCTCTGAAGGCTTGGGTCACGGGCTTGCTTTTCTAGGATATCATCGAACAGTGTTGGTGCTATCGTCATGGTCGAGAGCTGTCCGGAAATGATTTCAACCCCGTAACGCATAATCTCTCTTTCTAAGGGCCGAGATTACACTGATAGAGAATCAAGGTAGCGCAAGACTTCTTGCTGAGTGCATCAACCACCTTGTTTGCTTTCCCCGGATGGTAGAAGATCTCGCAGTCATAATCCTTGACGAGCTTGAGCCATCTGCGTTGTCTCATGTTCAGGTCCTTCTGTGTGAAGAAATATTTCAGACTCTGGTGGTCTGTATAAATCCTACACTGAGCTCCATATAGATAATGCCTCCATGTTTTGAGAGCAAAGACCATGACCGCTAGCTCTAAATCGTGGGTGGGATAATTTCTTTCATGTTCTTTGAGTTGCCTAGAGGCGTAGGCAATGACCTTGCCATTCTGCATGAGTACAGCTCCGAGTCCCAACTTGGAAGCGTCACTGTACATGTCGAAGCCTTCGTTACTGTCCGGAAGAGCAAGGATTGGAGCGTTGGTCAGCCTCCTTTTCAATTCTGTGAAACTCCTCTCGCAGGCGTCCGTCCACTCATATTTCTTATTTTTTTTCTGGTGAGGACTGTCATAGGGGCTGCAATCCTAGAGAAGTTCTCTACAAACTTCCTATAGTAGCTTGCTAGCCCAAGAAAGCTTCTGATCTCGCTGGCATTCTTTGGTCGGTTCCAGTTACTCACGACTTCAATCTTTATTGGGTCTACCATCACTCCGTGCTTGGATATAACGTGACCCAAAAATGATACTTGAGCCAGAACTCGCGTTGGAGAACTTTGCATAAAGCTGCTTTTCCTGAAGAATCCGATTGGCCGGATCGCCGCGGTCGTTAAATGCTCACGTCACGAAAGGCATAACCATAACTACTTAACATTCAGATCTTGTTCGGAAAGTCGTCTTCGGTATATCATCTAGTTTCACTTTCACTTGATGATAGCGGACCTCGATCAATCGAGAAGACGGCACCCTTTAGCGAACAATCGTCAATCCGCGGTAAAGGGTACCGGTTCTTGATCGTCACATTATTTAGCGCTCGGTAGTCTATGCACATTCTCATAGACCAGTCTTTCTTCTTTACCAACAGTATTGGAGCTCCCATGGAGAGCGAAATACTGTCTTATCGACTCTATTACTACGTCTTCCATATATTACTATCTCATCGACCCTATTATTACGTCTTCCATATATTACTATATCATCGACCCTATTACTACGTCTTCCAGCCATGTTTATCTTCATATATTAGAGTAAAGCTAGTATAAGTTTTTCATTCGTTTATCTACGCACAATTAAACTAAAGCTAGCATAAAGTTATCATTCATGTTTTCATGCAGATTTTAAGCTAAAGGCATTTCATATCATACATGAACAAAATAAGCTAAGACATTTTATATCATACGTGAACAAAATAAGCTAAAGGCATTTTATATCATACATTAAGAAAATAAGCTAAGGCATTTTATATCATACATGAACAAAATAAGCTAAGGCATTTCATATCATACCTGAACAAAATAAGCTAAGGCATTTCATATCATACATGAACAAAATAAGCTGAGGCATTTCATATCATACATGAACAAAATTAACAAAATTAGAGTAGACATAGAATTCTTACTTGGAGCGGCAGGATTTGGAGCTTGATGTGTGTGTAGTGGAAAGGCAGATCGGCTCTGATACCAACCTGTCACGCCCGCCCTTTTCGGACCCAGAATTCGGAGGGGCGGCGCGTGACGCAACCGTACATACATACATTACATACAGCGAAAGACTTTATACATACTTCTTAATTCTTACAGCGGAAGACTTTAGACCTATTTTTTTTTCTTTTAAAACATAAACATACATTGACATATATATATATATACATATATATATATACTTCTTCTTTTTAACATAGAGTATGTTTCATAACATGTATAGGTACTTCTTCTTACTTCTTCTTTACTTCTTCTTATCAACATAGAGCATGCATCATATATATAGATACTTAGTGCTTAGTTCAGGTTCATAAACATCATCGTCATAAGGAGACACAAGTAAGGACATCCATAGACATCATCATCATAGGTAAACGTATATATATAGACCTAACGGATCTTCTCCACCATGCCACTACCATACACATTGGCTCCTCCTACTGCTCCCTTTAGTTTATCCATCCCTTACCCTTATCTGCAGTACGAGGGAAAGATAAACTATAAGCACATAGGCTTAGTAAGATCCTGTCCTACTCACAAAACCATACATCAGCATTAATCATGGCATGTAACATTCATAACATATAAGCAATATAACATGTAACATACATGACGTAATCAACTTAACATGTAGCATAAGTAACATGAGTAAACATAACATGTATAATCCACAACTTAGCAGCATAACATGAATATATATACTTAATCAAACATATCATGCATCATATGTAACATAGCAACGTGTACATGACATATCAACATAACATACAACCTATGTAACATAGTGGCGTAAACATGGCATATTAAACATAACATGTGAACATACCAATCAATCAGGTAAACATATGTAGGATGCTTTTGAAAACATATATTTTAGGTACGTAAACATAAATCTCAACATATTTGGGCCCGACATTGTACCACTTCTTCATTATCATAGCGCGCATCCCTAAATAGGCCCGAGGTAGCAAGTCTCGAACCTACTAGGTTACTAGGCCCGATCTTAGTCCGTCGACCTAGGGCAATCGTCATAGCGTAGAAGCCCATCCTAGGCCCGAGTCTTACTCCATCGACCTAGGGCATCTTGGAGCCCATCCCGTACTAGGCCCGAGTCTTATTCCATCGACCTAGGGGCAATCATACATAGAAGCCCATCCTAGGCCCGAGTCTTATTCCATCGACCTAGGGCATCTTAGGAGCCCATCCCTTCTTGGACCTTGTTAAGGTCTTGGTACAAGCCATGCAGAAGGTAAAATACTTATATGCTTATTTTATAACATAGCTTATTTCATTTTGCAAACATAGCATACTTCATTTCATAACACATCATGCTTCACTTCGTGAACATATCATCTTCATTTCATAAACATACCATACTTCATTTCATAACATATTTTAAATACCACATACACATAGGGCATGACGTAAGGCATGGCATCAAGAGTAAGTAAACACTAACCTAAGGCATATTATCTTCATCTAGCATCTTTTAATATCACAATCAACATGAATTCACCCAAACATAAAATACATGTTAACCTAATTCATTAATCATAACAATAACTTCATATGCATATAAAACTTGAATTAAAACTTCATTTAAACCCTAAAAATACATGATGGCCGAATGGTCCATAGGGGTTTCTAGGGTTATCCTTCATCCTAATTCATTTAACACAACAACAACTTCATTTGCACATAGGACATGAATTAAACTTCATTTAATCACCCAAAATTACATGATGGTCGAATGGTCTATAGGGGTTTCTAGGGTTATCTTTCAACCTAATTCATTTAACACAGCAACAACTTCATTTGCACATAGGACATGAATTAAACTTCATTTAATCACCCAAAATTACATGATGGCCGAATGGTCTATAGGGGTTTCTAGGGTTATCTTTCAACCTAATTCATTTAACACAACAACAACTTCATTTGCACATAGAACATGAATTAAACTTCATTTAATCACCCAAAATTACATGATGGTCGAATGGTCTATAGGGGTTTCTAGGGTTATCTTTCAACCTAATTCATTTAACACAACAACAACTTCATTTGCACATAGAGCATGAATTAAACTTCATTTAATCACCCAAAATTACATGATGGCCGAATGGTCTATAGGGGTTCTAGGGTTATCTTTTAACCTAATTCATTTAACATAACAACAACATCATAATCCTACAAAAACATGGATTAAAACTTCATTGGATCATCAAGATCTAGGGGTGGCCGAATGGTCCATGTAGGGTTTTTAGGGTTAACCTTTAACCTAATTCATTAAACATAACAACAACATCATAATCCTACAAAACATGGATTAAAACTTCATTGGATCATCAAGATCTAGGGGTGGCCGAATGGTCCATGTAGGGTTTTTTTTTTAGGGTTAACCTTTAACCTAATTCATTAAACATAACAACAACATCATAATCCTACAAAACATGGATTAAAACTTCATTGGATCATCAAGATCTAGGGGTGGCCGAATGGTCCATGTTGGGGTTTTAGGGTTAACCTTTAACCTAATTCATTAAACATAACAACAACATCATAATCCTACAAAACATGGATTAAAACTTCATTGGATCATCAAGATCTAGGGGTGGCCGAATGGTCCATGTAGGGTTTTTAGGGTTAACCTTTAACCTAATTCATTAAACATAACAACAACATCATAATCCTACAAAACATGGATTAAAACTTCATTGGATCATCAAGATCTAGGGGTGGCCGAATGGTCCATGTAGGGTTTTTAGGGTTAACCTTTAACCTAATTCATTAAACATAACAACAACATCATAATCCTACAAAACATGGATTAAAACTTCATTGGATCATTAAGATCTAGGGGTGGCCGAATATAGCATATGGATTCTTTTACAAAACAGCAATCGAAGCTACTCGTATGCAGGTGAGGGATACTTACATCCTTCGCTTTGCTTTTAGTGTGAAGATGACCTAGGGAGAACAAAACCTAGCCTTCTCCTTGCTTGGATGGGGTTCGGCCAAAGGGTGAAAATGGAGAGGGGGAGGGATGGTTTTCGGTGAGGAAGAAGAAGAGAAGAAGAAGTGGCCAAGTGGAACCTTCCCTCTTCTTTATAAAGGGAGGAAGAGAAGTTTCTCTTCTCTTTTCCATGTCTCTTCATTTACCCTCATCACACTTATCTACAATTTCCCCTCTTCCTCTAATGATATAATCCTATTGGGCTTCTGGTTAGTGGGTGCACCTATAGGGCTTGGCTATCTCTAGAGGTTTGGGGTTCAATTCCCAGGTTTTGCATTCCTTTTTGGCTTATTTTCTTTTATTTTGAAAAGGCCCACATAAAGCCCATTATCATCAAGCCAAAAATTCTTGTAAAATTGCTAGAAATTTTACGGGCGTTACATCTCTCGGCCCGGACCACGTTAGTTTGTTCGTGAAGTTCAAATTCCGAAAACATTTCGTCTAGTCTAAGTTTTGAAAGGTCCTTAGAAACCTTGTAGGCATCGACCATGGATGCCCACAAGGTAGTTTTAGGGAAAGCATTTAAAGCATACCTTATAAGGTCCCGGATCTCCACGGCTTACCCGATCGAGTGAAGACCATTGACAATGTCTTGGATCCACGCATGTAGTTGGGTGGTGGTCTCGCAATCCTGCATCTTTAGATTGTATAGTTTATTTAAAAATAAATCCCTTTTACATACCTTAGCATCGGACATTCCTTCATGTAGCTTGATTAATTTTTTCCACAGGTCCTTTGTGTTGATGAAGCGTCCGATGCGGTTGAGCTCCTCTTTGGACAGATCGCACTGCAACATTTGGGTCACCTTTGCATCGGCTTTGATTTGCTTCATGGTTGCATTGGTCCACTTGTCGAAGTCCAAGGGCTTGTCTTGATCATTGGTGGGTAGAGTAAAGCCGGTTTGGATGATTATCCAAGTCTTGACTTGTGTTTTTTGAAAACACTCCATCCAACCTTTCCAATAATGATAATCATCTCCATTAAAGAACAGAGGTCGGGTGGTATTGTACCCCTCAATGTGGGTCATTTGGAAAGAAAACCCTGCACACAACATAAAGAAGGCATGAAAAACATTCCAAGACTTCACCTTGGATTAGTAATGCAGGAAATAAAAAGGAACAAAAAGAAATAAATGAAAAAGTAAAGGCTAAACAAATATGAACTTACGACCTTCGATGTCCTCGAAAGGGTACTAAACGTTAGTTTTTGGGCACGAAGACAGCTTGTTACGAGAGTAAACCCTCATAAGAAGTGTAGGTCTCCGAGAGAGTTTCAATTTGGTGGGTAGCATGTTTTGTGGGTCCACTTGTGCCAAATGTTATGCCTGTTTTACCGTGAGCTACTCCCGAAGCGAAGAGATACTTGTAAACACAACCAAAAAAAAAGGGTACTAAGACTTCATCTTGGATTAGTAGTGCAGAAGAAAAACATAAAACAATAAATACAAAAAGAAAAACAAAAAAATGCTAGATTGGAGGTTGCACCAAATCTTAACGCTCCCACTTTGATACCAATTGTTGGATCGATTTGAGCGCTAGAGGGGAGGGGGTGAATAGCGCAAGGAAAACTTTTTGAATCGTTCGTTTAAAACAAAGTACTGAGAGTAAAGCACAATGGAATATAAGTACACAAAAAGATTTTTTACTTGGTTCACAGCCTTTCGGCTGCTAATCCAAGGCCCTAACGGTCCTAGATAGTGTACAGAGGGCAATCAACTAAAATACTCCTCCTCGTTGGAGGTAGGAGTAAACGGTACAAGATGATAAAGAGAACTCGAGATAGAGAGACACTCCCCCTCTTCTCGTTGCAATTAAAGCTCCGAAAAGAATAGAAAGATTACAACTTTAGAATGAACTTAAGATGACGCTTTTACCTACAACTTATGAAATTGAAGCTTGAGCTCAAGTTGTAGTCGTTCTGGTAGCGCTTCATCATCGTATGAGCGTCGTGGAAGAGCAGCGTTGTGGAATCACTTTAGAGCACTTAGGATGATGGAAAAGGGGTGGAGAACCCCTACTTTTATAGCCTTGTGAAACCCTAATCGTTGAGATGAAGTTTCATGAGGTGATGCCACCTAGCCCTTGAGAAATGGAGATAAGCTTTGACTCTCCTCGAGGCTGATCCTTGACCAGCAGTCGACTGCTACCCTTACCAGTCGACTGTTGGAGGCATCGGTCGACTGATACAAGCCATCAGTTGACTGATGGCAGGTTTCTAGCTGTAATGAAGAGTTAGCTTGAAAATGCAATTAATATAAGTAAGTTCAATGGTCATTTACCATCCGATCTTGACTTAGACCTTCCATGGGAAGTCTTGGTCGGATCATCGCCTAAGGACGTCCCTGTACGGAGAACACGACCTTATTTACACTCACTCTCATGAGCTTACCTCAACCTTTACCTTTGAAGCTTCGCTTTCGGTCTTCACCTGAGTTCTTCGGCTCCCTCCGAAGTCCTCTCGGTGTTGCCCGACCACCATGGCTAACCTCCAGGTGTCACCGACCTTCCGCTTAGCTTAGTATTTCTACACACTTGATTCAGCTCGTGAGATAACGATGTAAACTTAACTTGGTGTCTTTGCCATAATTAAAACACAGGTTCGATTATCTGATACCCCTGCACCAACAGTGCAGACATATCCGCCAAATAAAATTTTACATTAAATTAATAATAAAACCAATTTTATCCTAGCTATATCTTTCGGATGATGTTGAGCCGGAAGGGCATCAACCATACGACGCTCACGGAGCTTCGTCTCTACTTGTGTCCACGTTGAATCTTCAGAGAGACGACTTCTCTAAGCCACGAGTTTGACCTTCTCTTTGCTAATAGATAAAGCAAGAAGGTTAGGTGATCGGAGAGCAAGAAAGTCATCCCAACAAAATAAGAAATAACTCTTGTTTCCTTGGTGGCAGGCGGCAAGCTCCAAAACACAATTCTCCTAGGTTCGGCCAAGGGCACAAAGGAAGAAACCTTTGTTCCAAGCCTTAGCCGAAGTTCCCCACTCCCTTGGAGAGGAATTGGCCAGACGTAAAGCAAGAGATGGACTTGCTAGGGCCGGTGGCAAGGAAAACTCCAACAACTATTATTGGCGGCAAGAAGAGGAAGGAGAAGGAGTAGGCAGCAAGGAGAAAGAGAAGGGGATTAAGCATGACCATTAATTAGGTTTTAGCCTTTATAACTCTTTATATAGGCTCTAAACATAATGGGTTATGGGTTAGTGGATCAAATCCATAAGTCCATAACCATTAAGGTTTAAACTCATCAATTAAACCCTAATTGGGCCCTTAACCAAAAGAAAGCTCATTTAATTAAAACTAAATGTGTTTGGTTTATAATTAAACCTCTTAATGCCCAACCCGTCTTCATAAGACATGCTCTTTTCACATTTCTGACTTGACAAATATTTCCATATTTGTCATGTGTTTGGTCCAACCAAACTCAATCTCTCTCGATCTTGAGAATCTAATTCTCAAACTCGTCTTTAAGTCTCTTCGAAGAATTCATTATGTGTGTAACCTTATAGGTTCTTGGTTTATGTTGGTCGTCCATAATTAACCATTAATTATAGAATGATCATGAGTGACACCTAGTAGTACATCATGATCCCCAATTAACTGAAAAAATAATGGTTGATCTTGGAACCATTTTCGAACCCTTCGGTAGCTACAATGAATCATGCCTCATTCCTTTCACTTGTCTTATACCCACTTGGTTTAGGACATGGTCTATTGTGTCAGTCCCCACTAAACTGACTACGTCACACCTAGCCCAAGTAATACTTCCTCAACTAGTGGATTCTAATTACTTCGACATGTATCCAAGAGTATCATACTCTTCACATGCAATGCTTTGGATAAAGACTTTGAATAACAATCCGACGAGTGGTCATAGGGTATACATCTCCTCGCAAGGAGTGGTGAATCCTTTGTTGGCTATTCAATCACCTTCGGGCACTTCAACTTATACCCAATCATCCCATACCCACACCTCCATAGAGATGTATTGACTAAGATGTCAAAGTATAAGTCTCCATGACCAAGATGACTTGAATACCTCAAGTCGAAGAAAACTCACACTCGAGTTGCAGTAAGAGCTTCACTGACATATTTTATATGTAGAGAACCATGTGAAGTCTTATAACAAGTCAGTCCAATGAACTAGTTACCCATAACCAACATTCACCTTTAACT
Organism: Wurfbainia villosa; assembly: GCA_025175895.1. Lineage (NCBI taxonomy): Eukaryota > Viridiplantae > Streptophyta > Magnoliopsida > Zingiberales > Zingiberaceae > Wurfbainia > Wurfbainia villosa. Next base: position 37,369,748 of record CM045992.1, on the reverse strand, counting down.
CTCGGCATCACAATGTCTCCAGCCAATGAGAAGCAGCTACTTAATTAAACCAAGGAGTATAATCCATGCTAGTCTCACAGAATCGATGATATTCGAACTCATCAATTCATCGACTAGGGAATATTTCAATACTTCATAATTACACATGTAGAGATACTTACTAGTTGTGATCCAATCACAAATTCTCTCATGCTATAAATCATATTTCGGACATTCAATAAATGAGTTTAAGATCTAATCAAACACATATGAGATGTGCACTCAAATAGTGAGTCTTTATTTATCAAATAAATAGTCATAAGGCGATTGCCTTAGGACACCTGTCAAACATAACATGATTGAGAAACAACATCAACACTCCCATTCCATATAAATTCTATGGATCAATGGAAGGCAAGGATTAATACCTTCTTCGTGATGAACATCGAGGCATGGTTAGCCCGATGGGAGGATTTGAAGCCCCTACGGATAAGAAAGGATGTGTCATCAATAAGAAGAAATAGACCGAAGAACAACTTCAAAAATCTGAAACAAACAACAAGGTAACAAAAATGTTAATAAATTTAATACCTAATGATATTTTGTGCAAGTTAGAAGATTATAAGAATGCAAAGGAGCTATGGAGTAAATTGATAAAATTCCTCACCGGCACAAGAAAAGGAGGAAGCTGAGGAAGAATGTCCATCAGCTCAAGAACGTCAAAATTCGGAAATTGAGAAATGTGCAACTTTCGACGAGGAGGAAGTTGAAGAAGTCTCCACCTCTAGGATTGACGGGGAGGGTAGATCTTCAATGTTGGAACAAGAGGAGCAATCTACCACTGGGAATCATAAAGGATTAGACCAAACTTCCCCTACCAAGCTAGGTAACTCAAATGAATGTTCTAAAAATAAAGATAATATAATATGCTTTGAGTGTAGGGAAAAAGCACATTACAAGAGTAAGTACCCAAGGATAATTAAGAAGAAGACTAGAGTAGTGTCAAAAGCCAAGGTAAAGACAAAGGAGGTCGGAGCCTGATGTGAACCCGATGAGAAGAAAGTCTCAAGAACCCAGAACAAATTGAAGAAGAAACAAAGAAAGTCTAAATCGATAAGATGGATGTAAAGAACCTCGACCCAATTCTTAAGAAAGCACGAACCTTAGTATAGAAGATGGAAGATGTCACAACCTTGGGATTAAGGTTGATAAGTCTTTGAACGCCACAAAGGATTGCCTTGATAAGTTCTAGTTCAATGAAGAACCAACAAGTGAGAGCCTCACCATGATATAGATTGAAAATAACTAAAGATCACATGTGTGGCCGCAACCCCCTTTATTTATAGCTTTAGGGTGACCTAAAAACACTAAAAGGCCAAAAAGAAGCCCATTTAGAAAAGACCTAAGTAAACTACATAGCTATATTGACCTTAAGTCACCATTAAAGCCAAATAAGGATAGCAATTGAGCCTAAAAATTAGAATTATATCAAAATATGACTTGGAGGCTAATTAAGCTCATTTATGGCTTGAATTAGGTTGACAAATCACATGATTCACTGTTGGTCAAATCCATTTCAATTGTAGCTTTAGCCTTAGAATCTTCAATTAACACATTTAGCACTTCCATCATCTTCCTAGCTCTAGATCTTGTAATTGGACCATCAATTATGTGTAATGAATCATCAAGGACATCTTTGACTCCATCATCTCCCCTCTGCTAAAAAAGATTCGTCCTCAAATCTTCATCACCTACAACAAAGGGAGAAAGATCAGAAACATTGAATGTAGTGCTTGTCGGTGCAATCAGCCCAGGTCATGATTGATCGGACTCGAGTTTGACTCGGGTAGTGTTTTGATGTTTGACATTGATATTCGATAAAATGTATGACAATGTGATTGTCATGAGAATGTTCAAGTCTTGAGTACTTGGCATGGAAAGTCTAAGTGGGACACTTGACAATGGAAAAGTCCAAGTCATGGGTACTTGGCATGGAAAGTCCAAGCATGGGTCTTGGCAAGGGAAAGTCCAAGTCATGGGTACTTAGTGTAGGAGATTTGACGCCGCTAGAGGGGGGTGAATAGCGTTTGACCGTACGTAGATGGAATTCGTTCGCGATCGTCTCTACAAAACTCGTTATGTGCAGCGGAATAGAAATAATAAAAGCAATAACGAAAAGATACAATCACGAACACAAGGATATAACGTGGTTCGGAACCGAACGGTTCCTACTCCACGGATCGAGCTCTAAAGAGCCCTAGTGATGCACACGCACTCACTAATCACAAATACTCCTTCTCGACACAAGTCGGAGGTGGAGAAACCTCGTACAACAGTTTACAACAATAAACTAAGTAGATACAAGCAAATACAATGAGATACAATGCAATATAAGTAAAGAAAAAGCTTTACAAATGCCTTTTGATTGCTTGCTTGTTGATCGCTTGAACCGTGGTTGAAGACCCTGATTTGCAGCAGCAAATCGCCTCAAAAATGTCCAAGAAATCGCTGCCAAAAACCCTCCCGTTGAGCTCCTTTTATCCTTGCGCGCGACCTGGATTTCCGCCCATCAGTCGACTGCCATAAGTCACCAGTCGACTGATGCTACTGTTGTCGTGAGACAACGGCTCGATCCACGCTGGAAAAACTCCAACGGATCTCTTGGCGCCGATCGCAACATTGGCGGCCGATCGCACCACGAGTCGACTTCCCAATGGCTACGAGCATTCTGCTGCTCGCGGTGAACTAGCGATGTATCGTCCCTTAGCGGATCGGCTCGACACCATCATTCGCTCCAATGAGCACGATCGCTGGAGCAGCTACCAAACTATCAGTCGAACTCAAGTCGACTCACGGCAGTCGAACCGGCCATAATGCCAGTCGACTGCCAACCTCAAACATAAGGTTTAAACCCAAATATGGTGCCCCCATACTTTCTAGACCACCCTTAGCCTAGACCTAAGCCTTCTAGCCACCTCCATCAGTCTCACGCCTCTCGGATCCCTCCAAGTCATCCATGACTTGTTCATCCATCGCGCTAGCCTCCAGGTGCTTCCCTCGGCTATGTCATGCTAACAGTATCTACACCGCCAAGGCACATTGAACTTACGCCGCCAAGACTCCGCTTGGACTTTACGTTGCCAATATCAATCCCCTTGGACTTCCAAATGCCAAGACTCAAGCTTGGACTTTCCCTTGCCAACCCATGTTGGACTTTCCATGCCAAGACCCATGCTTGGATTTTCCATTTGCCAAGACCCATGCTTGGACTTCTCATTTGCCAAGACCCATGCTTGGACTTCTCATGCAAAGTACACAAGACTTGGACCTTCCCAATTGCCAAGTGTCCCACTTGGACTTTCCATGCCAAGTACCCATGACTTGGACTTTACCTTGCCAAGACCCATGCTTGGACTTTCCATGCCAAGACCCATGCTTGGACTTTCCATTTGCCAAGACCCATGCTTGGACTTCTCAAAATCACATGGTCAACCCTAGTCAACCATTAAGGTCTTCCTCGAGTCAAACTCGAGTCCGGTTAAACATGACCCGGGTCGATTGCTCCAACAATCTCCCCAACATATTAACCGACATTAATGTCAAACATCAATGTCAAACCACTTTGTCAAATCCCTTTGTCAAACATCAAAACATCACTCGAGTCAAACTCGAGTCTGGTCAATCGTGACCTGGGCCGATTGCACCAACAATCTCCCCCTTTTTGATGTTTGACAAAAACCAAACAAATCATCTGAGTTAGACCACTAACTCAAATCCCTTACCAATTATCCCAAATTGGTAAACACTCTCCAAATGTTCTCCCCCAAACATTCTCTCCCTTTTTGACTAACATCAAAAAGGTTTTCTCTCCAAGGAGGTCAATGTCTCATGTCCCAATGAGATCTTACAATCTCCCCCTTGATCCAAAAATAAATACCTAGGATGCCTACCATCTTCCTAGTGATAATTCACATATCACTCGAGAGAGATAATCCTATACTCTCTCCCAATTTCCAAATTGGGTATCAAGAACCCATTAATTTTCCCAATTGATGATACTCTCCCAATAACTTCTCCTCTTCAAGGAGAAAAACACATCTATCATCCCAAGATGGATACCTCCCCCTAAAGGCTTGCTCCCCCTTGATCATTGCACCAACAATGTCCTTGGGAAGCCCCTAAGCCAATAGGAACTCTAAACCATCAAAATTAAGGTTCTAAGTTCAACATAGAACTTTCACTCACTCTAAATTTGATACTTTGACCTAACACAACTCGTAATCCATATCCAATGAATTTTCACCCTTTATAATGCTTCCTAAAGCATATCCTAGGGTTAGGAGTGATTAGGAACCTTTTCCATAGCTGAACACGGGCTAAACAAACCTTGTTAACCCGAATCGTGACTGCAATCGACTCTGACGATGTCGATCATTGCCACTCATATCGATGATCGCCACATAGGGCCGATCGACAATCAAAATCTCGATTTTCAGCTATCAGAAATGAATTTTAGAAATTCATAAATAATTATACGTAATTCGAAAAATCGTGAATATTCATACGTATAATACTTATGACACACACAATGGGTGAAAAATATTTGAAAATTATTTTACCCATAAAATAGTGAGTTTGATACAAAACTCAAAACCATTGAAATTTTCAATGTTTTGGCCCTATTTTGTATCAACTCTATCAATGGTGATTGCTATCAAAAGATAGACTTCACCAAGGTTTTTCAAAATGATTTTAAAATGTTTTCAAAACCTTATTTTGGATCATATTCCTTGGGCTCTATGTACATGACTTGTACACATACTCTCCCAATGATCCACAAATTGAAACAAGATGAGTTTTAGTTCATCTAGATGCAAAAACTATGCACCTTGAACTCAACTCATATCCTAGCATCTCACATGTATCTAAGGTGTATAAATACACATACATGTCAATTGGATGTGAGATGTGGGTTTTGTTCATCCTAATCTAGGGTTTCATGCATTCTCCAAGGCAACCCTACTTGATTCCCTTATAAATGGAACTTCAAGTCATGTCATAGTCCTTAATTCAATTTCAACCAAATTGTCTTAAATGCATGAATGATTATGGCATTAGAAATGTTATAAATAAGCATATGCTCATAATCATGATGTCATGGCATAAGATGAAATCTAAAAAACACATGACATTTGAAACCTTAATCCTAAACATGAATCATGACATATAAAATCATAGAACTAGGCATGATGTCATGACATGACATATGACAATCAAAGCATGACATATAAAATATATAGGTATAGTAATACCTAAATTTTAATATTAATTGCCATTTGATATAGTTAGATATATTTTGCCATATTGTCATTAATCTCCTTAGTGTGCCAAAAACCCAAAATGACACACTAACACTCTAAACCCTAATTGTGCCAATTTGATCATTTTATCAAAACTTCTCAATTAATATTGACACATCCTAAAATCCTTTAGAATTCAAATCTAACCACATCCCAAGGTAACCAAAACCTTGAAAATGACCTAACATGCCACCTTTGCCATGGTTGAGTTAACTACCCATCCAATCAAGGTTGACACACCCTAAACCTATCTTAGCGTGAATCAATCACGCTCTTAGGAACCCAAAACCGATTTGAGCTCCTAGGGTTAATTAGGTATTCCTTAGGGATAACCTCCCTAGATACCTTCCTAACGACTTCTAGGCTTGTTAGCCTTGGTCATTTGGGTCTTACCTAGGTTGACTCTAGGGGTAACTCCCCTTGCAACCTTCTTAGTGGCCACCCTAGGTTTCCTAGAAACCCTAGCCACTAGGCATACCCTTTGGTCAACTCTAGGGATAACCTCCCTATTGACCTTGGTCTTCCTAGACCTAGTCAGTGTTCCATAATCTAATGGAACACTATGGTAAGCTACCTTAGGCTTAGGTTTGTGACTCAAACCTTGCTTGCCCTTGGTTGACTTTTGACTCTTAGGTCCTTGGTGTTGACTTTGACTTTTGGACCTTTTAAATTGATTTTGTATATTTCTAAGGGTCTTTTCTAGTTTTTCAAGCCTTGACCTCAAGGCTTGATTTTCAACCTCTAATTGCCCAATTGATTTTTGATTAAGTTTTTGGGCATTACCATTTTCTCTAGGCACATGCCTACCCTTCTTAGGGTTAATGCCTAAGTGGTTTTCTATTTTCCTAATGCTTTCCTTAGGAAGAGTTTTTCTAGGGACATTAGTCCCAAATTTCTCCTTTCTTGAAAAATTTACCCTCTTGGCTCATAAGCAAAAATATTTATCTCTAGCATGCTTTTCATGGTGAATTGCAAGAGAATTAAAATTTCTAGCATGCTTTTGACTTTTAAATTTGGAAGGTGCATTATTAAAATATACCTTAGGGTTAGCTATAGAAGCTCCCCCTACTTGTGATGCTCCTCCTTGCCTCTTCTTCTTCCCCCTAGGGCATTGACTCCGATAATGCCCCTTTGAATTGCACTTGAAGCATATGATGTGCTCCTTGCCTTTAGGTGTTGGGGAACCGGCATCCTTGACTTTTGGTGTCGGTGGAGCTTTCCTAATCTTCTTTGGGCACTTGCTCTTGTAGTGCCCGGCTTCCCTACACTCAAAACATATGATATGATTTTTATTACAAATTGACATGTTTGAGTTACCTATGGTGGTGGAAGGTGTTGGAATTGAAACTTCTTCATCTTGACCGGATGTGGAAGCTTCTACTTGATGCTCCAGTGTTGAGGAAACTCTAATCTCCTCCTCAATCCTAGAAGTGGATGCTTCTTCCACTTCCTCCACCAACCCGGAAATTGACTCCCTATCAACTTCCGATTCTACTTCCTCTTCCTCTTTGGATGTTGATGATCTCTCAACCTCTAAGTCCTCACTTCCTTGTGAGGGTGATGCATTAGCCTCTTCGGTCTCTTCCTCTTGGACCATTGATGGGATTTCATGGAGCTTGGCCACTTGGCTCCATAGCTCGTTTGCATCTACATAATTACCTAACATACACAAGATATTGTTAGGTATTAAATCAATTAACAACTTCATTACCTTCTCATTCTTTTCGAAGGCTTGGACTTGCTCTTCGGTCCATCTCTTTTTCTTGAGGAATCCACCTTTTGGTCCTCTTGGATAGCTATATCCTTCCATTAAGATAGACCATTCTTCGAAGTCCCTCATCATTAGGAAGTCTTCAATTCTTGACTTACATTGCTTAAACCCTTCTTGTCCATAGAAGGAGTAAGGGATCGGTGTGTTAATATTCCATCCCAATTGTTCTTCCATCTTCACCCTCTAGCTTCTTTGTCCTAGCTCCCGGCGGTTAGTCCGTAGAAGAGCCCCGGGCTCTGATACCAATTGTAGGAGATTTGACGCCGCTAGAGGGGGGGTTGAATAGCGTTTGACCGTACATAGATGGAATTCGTTCGCGATCGTCTCTACAAAACTCGTTATGCGCAGCGGAATAGAAATAATAAAAGCAATAACGAAAAGATACAATCACGAACACAAGGATATAACGTGGTTCGGAACCGAACGGTTCCTACTCCACGGATCGAGCTCTAAAGAGCCCTAGTGATGCACACGCACTCACTAATCACAAATACTCCTTCTCGACACAAGTCGGAGGTGGAGAAACCTCGTACAACAGTTTACAACAATAAACTAAGTAGATACAAGCAAATACAATGAGATACAATGCAATATAAGTAAAGAAAAAGCTTTACAAATGACTTTTGATTGCTTGCTTGTTGATCGCTTTAACCGTGGTTGAAGACCCTGATTTGCAGCAGCAAATCGCCTAAAAAACATCCAAGAAATTGCTGCCAAAAACCCTCCCGTCGAGCTCCTTTTATCCTGCGCGACGACTGGATTTCCACCCATCACCGACCGCCATAAGTCACCGGGCCGATCGATGCCATCATTGTCGTGGAGACAACGGCTCGATCCACGCCGAAAAACTCCAACGGATCTCTTGGCGCCAATCGCTAACATTAGCCGATCGCTACCGCAGTCGATCGCCTACGCGACTACGGAGCATTCTCGCGCGGCGCTGAACTAGCACGATCGCCGCCCTCGGGCAATGATCATTGTCGAGCATCTGATCGCTCCAATGAGCAATCGATTGCCGCAGCGCTTTTCACCCAAACTATCAGTCGAACTCAAGTCGGCTCACGGCAGTCGAACCGACCATAATGCCAGTCGACTGCCAACCTCAAACATGAGGTTTAAACCCAAATATGGTGCCCCCATACTTGCTAGACCACCCTTAGCCTAGACCTAAGCCTTCTAGCCACCTCCATCAGCCTCACGCCTCTCGGATCCCTCCAAGTCATCCATGACTTGTTCATCCATCGCGCTAGCCTCCAGGTGCTTCCCTCGGCTATGTCATGCTAACGGTGTCTACATCGCCAAGGCACATTGGACTTACGCCGCCAAGACTCCGCTTGGACTTTACGCTGTCAATATCAATCCCCTTGGACTTCCAAATGCCAAGACTCAAGTTTGGACTTTCCCTTGCTAACCCATGTTGGACTTTCCATGCCAAGACCCATGCTTGGACTTTCAATTTGCCAAGACCCATGCTTGGACTTCTCATTTGCCAAGACCCATGCTTGGACTTCTCATGCCAAGTACACAAGACTTGGACCTTCCCAATTGCCAAGTGTCCCACTTGGACTTTCCATGTCAAGTACCCATGACTTGGACTTTACCTTGCCAAGACCCATTCTTGGACTTTCCATGCCAAGACCCATGCTTGGACTTTCCATTTGCCAAGACCCATGCTTGGACTTCTCAAAATCACATGGTCAACCCTAGTCAACCATTAAGGTCTTCCTCGAGTCAAACTCGAGTCCGGTCAAACATGACCCGGGTCGATTGCTCCAACAATCTCCCCAACATATTAACCGACATTAATGTCAAACATCAATGTCAAACCACTTTGTCAAATCCCTTTGTCAAACATGAAAACATCACTCGAGTCAAACTCGAGTCTGGTCAATCGTGACCTTGGCCGATTGCACTAACACTTAGCATGGAAAGTCTAAGTCATGGGTACTTAGCATGGAAAGTCCAAGTCTTGGGTACTTAGCATGGAAAGTCCAACATGGGTTGACAAGGGAAGTCCAAGGGTTGATATTGACGGCGTAAAAATCCAAGGGTGGAGTCTTGGTAGCATAAGTCCAATGGTTGATGGCATAAAGTCCAAGCGTTAATCTTGGCAGCGTAAGCCCAATGTGCCTTAGCGGTATAGACCAGCTTATTATGACAATAGCTGATGGAAGTACCTGAAGGATAGTGTATGGATGAACAAGTCATGGATGACTTGGAGGGATCTCGATAGGTGTGAGGCTGACAGAGGTGGCTAGTGTTAGTGTCAGCCCTTAGTGTCAATCATGAGATGATTGATTAGGGATCATATGTATCATATTTTATTAATAACTGGCAAAGATTGTTTATTATATTTACTTTATGTGTGTGCCAGTAAATAAATATAATAATGCCCTTGAATAGTTGGTTCTAATCTACAGTATATCAATTCGTAGAATTGATTATGAGAAGCTGTAGAGAACACTATTCTTAAACATTCCTAGTCAAGTATTGTATTAATAGACAAAGGAATATATTGATACATTGAGACTAGCATGTAGGTCAATGAATGACTTGATCTCACAAGTAATGGATATATGATATCACATTGATACATGGGTATACATATTGGAGAATATATGTACTGAATTGACCCGCCATGAGAAAGTATCATGGATCGTTAAATGAGTGTCATATACTTTCTCATGTGACTATTGGTATGAATACTCCTTAGACCTGAAGTCACTATGATTACCTACATAAGGAGTTATGTACTTTGGTATCGTCTAATGTCGCCCGTAACAGGGTGCACTATAACGGTGATCACTGGGTATGTAACGAATTATGCGGAGGGATATGAGTGATGTAGATGAGATCTATCCCTCCCATATGGCGGGAGTAATATCTTTGGCCTCTTGATAGAGTATGACCACAAAATGCATGACCATGCTCAAATGAGTCAATATGAGATATTGAGCTCATTTGTTTGAGTGAGTCTACTTGGGGATCAAGAAACATAAAGATCGATAAGGGGATGAAACGATCTATGCCTCATTGATCGATCTAAGATATCAAGGATAGAAGGATACCGTCATACATGATAATAGTCATGGAAAGATTGTCGGATCTCGACGATCTTGTAGCTTGGGTAGCAATGATGTATTGTTAGATGTCGCTCATTGCTTATGTATCTAAAATGATTTTAGATACATTGCCAACGTTACAAGAGCCTATTGGGTCACACATAAATGACATTCTATTTTGAAGATGATTTTTTTAGTTGGACTAAAAGAACAATTGAACATATGGCCAAGACTTGAGTTAGACTCAAACTGGCTAAACTTGAGTTAAACTCAAGTTAAACCATGGAAGATTAATCATGCATGGAATACCAAGGGTCTTGGTATTCATGATGAAGAGGAATACCAAGGGTCATGGCATTTATTAGGAGATTAAAAGTCTTTTTAATGAAGAGACTTTAAGAAGGAATTGATGGCTTGAGGATAAATAGGTTTTCAATGTGAAAAGCTAAGGCTAGATGAGCTCCAACGTGCAAGCCAAGAAAGTCAAGAGAAAGTGTTCTCTTCTTCCTCTCCTTCTCTCTTCCAGGTGGTCTTGGTGTTTTGCTAGGGTTGCTAGCACAACATGACTCCAAAACGGCTGAGTGTCGGTGTGGATACCTTAGAGATACGATTATCCTTACCGTATTGAGATCTGACAGCATTTGGAAAAGCGGATTGCGAAGGGCACGCATCAAAAGTATACTTCTCCTTCTAGATAAGATCTAGAAAAAGTAGGATACGAAATGACTTATATAGTTTTGCATGGATCTCTGGTGGGATCCAGTTTATATATTGTTTCCGCTGCGGTTGTACGAAGTATTCGCCCGCGATGTTATGAACGTCAAGATCCTGAGTTTTCCCAACAGCTAGAAGGCTTAGGTCTAGGCTAAGAGTGGTCTAGCAAGTATGAGAGCATCATACTTGGAGTTAAACCTCATTTTTGAGGTTATCAGTGGACTGGGGCTTTGGACCAGTCGATTGGTCAAGTGTTTTGACACTTGGCAGCCGATTGGGATTATGGCCAGAATCGATCGTAGTCAATCGGTGTTCAACTATAGATCGATGGCAATCGACTACCATGGAGGCGCAGGTCGGGTTAATGAAGAATGCTGTGAGCTAATCGCTGGTCCGACTATTACCCCGGCAATGATCGCTAGGTAATGGTAGTCGACTGCCAGTGTAATCATTGGCTTTAATGTCGACATGGATTAAGTTGTTGTCTCACAACAGTACTATTGGAAGTCAACTGGGGACTTATGGCAGTCGACTGCCAGGCACGGAATCAACCCAAGATCAGCTATTAAAGGAGCTCGAGGAGGAGATTCTTGGCATGGGTTTCTTGAGGCGATTTGGAGGGGATTTGCTGCTGCAATCTAGACCTTCAAGGCTATTCCCAAGCAACTAAAATCAAGCATTCAAAGATCTCTTGTAAAGTATTTTTCTTTACTTGTATTGTATTTCATCTTTGCATTTGCTTGTATTCATTGTATTACTTAGTGTAATCTCTTGTACGAGGTTTCTCCACCTCCGACGTGTTGTCGGGAAGGAGCGTTATTGTTTAGTGGTGTTGTTTGCATCGCTAGAGCTCATTTGAGCTCACCCCGTGGAGTAGGAACCCTAAGGTTCCTAACCACGTATATCCTTGTGTATTTGTCATTGTGCTTGTGTTTTATTTTCATTGTATATTTTATATTTCTGCAATGTAGTAACATTTTGTAACAAGCCCGAATGATTTCTATCTTTAACGAACTATGCGCTATTCATCCCCTTCTAGCGGTCACCAACGGTCCCTACAATTGGTATCAGAGCGAGGCTGCTCTTCAAAGTTTAACAACTAAGGGAGCATGCTAGAGGGAACATGATGGAGTTTAAAGAAAGACTAGGCCAGGACATCAATACACCACCATCCTATGAGGACTATGAATTTGAAGGTTTCAATTCATGGAAAATAGGGATTGAAAATTTCCTAATTGTAAGATATAAAAAAAATAAAATAATACATGTTAATTAGGAAAAATACCATTGGAAATTTTCAGAAATTTTAGAAATTTATTTAGATTTAAAAAGAATTTGTTTTATGATGTTATATGGAGAAAGATTTAATAGGCTTTGATAAAGCCTATTTAGATTATCAATTATTAGGAAAATTGATTTAATTAACCTAAGTTATAATTATCTAACCTAGGTTTCATTTCCTATCTCTCCTGATGCCTCCTATTCCTCATTTCCTCTGCAATTTATTCTTCTCCTCCTCTCGATCTCGGTCTCCTCAAATCCTGATCGCATTGTTTTTTTCTCTTCCTCATCTCGATCGCTCTATAGCCGATCCCTCTTGTCCGATCTCTATCACTCTCCTGATTTCCTTCTTCCGTTACCTCTCCTTTTTCCCTCGAGCATCGTCGGACTGGAGAGACTCATTAGTCGCCAGCCCTGCCGAAGCTACTCGTCGTTGCCAGCTTCGTCGAACGGATGCAGCAGCCTATCGGCATGATGGGCGGTCCTTTTTTACTCCGACGACAAGCAAAGCTAAGTTTCTCTCCATCACGAGTAGCAATATGCGACAGTATTCTTGTTCTTTGCTCGGTTTGTTGATGGATCGAGTGTTTGGGAGGTTGATTGATCATAGCCCTATTATTGCTAGCAATTTCTGTTAGCTGGCCATACTGCGGTGAGGAGATTTTGCTATGGTTGGTCATCTGTACAGAGTACTTCAAGACTATTATTCCTTGCTTCATGGTTGCCATTCTTTTTCCTCCACCGCTCACAGTGAGTGACAGCTATTTCCAATCTTCATTGGTTATTATTCCACTGATAGGTACGAGTTTGATTTATTTCTATATTTGATGGAGTAGATCGAGAGTGGTGTGTAAGCTGTGGATGTTGTGATTTCTAGATATGAAGGGTGATCAGAACTCTGCAGCTGAACAGATTTCCTATGGTGGATCAATTGGCAGGTTTGATACAAACTTCACGTCTTTGATTCCTAGTGATTGTAAAGTGGTATATATGTAAAATGATGGAGATCAACAGGGAATGGGTGCTTTAGGATGAGCTGTGGCTGATTGCAACGGTTGAAGGTAAGCCTTCAATTGTATGATTACATTAGATGTGTGATTAGAGTAACTAATTCTTGAAAAAGAATGCACAATTGTGTTGCTAGAATCATTGATTGGTGTGTAAATCATGATTAGATTTTGGTTAATGTCATGGGATTTACTTGCAATTTAATAGTTGGGAAGATCATATTCCATTAAGTGGATTAAGAGGTTGGTTGTGATTGAAGCGGAGATTAGGTAAGTTCTAATCTGTTTATGCTATAGTATGCAGTAGTAATATTGGTTCCTTATTATTGTTGTTCTAGTAGTGTTATAGTTGGATTATATCATTAATTAGTGGAGACTAGTGTTATTTTGGTTATATTGGTATTCGACGATTTCAAGACTTTGATACGAGGCAGGTTTGCGGATGCGAAGATCATCAGCATAGTCTACATAGCAGGTGGGTAATTTACTACCCAGGTAAGATAGTAGGTAAATCCTGTGCATGATATTTATGTTGACGATACCTAAACCCTAAATCTGGCTCTAATACCAATAAAATTATCACACCCCGAGAATATGCCAAGCTCGAAAATCGGACAACATCTCCCCTGTATGTGATACAATTCCCTATTGATACATAGCCTTCTGACCACAACTACACAACATACAGAAGTATATAATCAAAGTCACAGCAGAATACACCAACAATAATAAAAATACAAAGACTCAAATACATGCGTACCAGTACGACTTTGACACAACAAGAAAACATGATTGAAATCAAATACATAGCAACATAACCGATTACCAAACAACGGAAACAATACAGGATAAAAATCCAAAACATACAATCCAAAATATACAACACCAATATGGATTACAATCCAAATACACGAGGTGAGACGGGATCAGCTGGCGGAGCTTCGAGCATCTAAGGAATCTTCTACCTGTTACTTGGGCGATAAGAAAATCCAAGGTCTGTGGTGGTGAGTATAAAACTCAGAGGTAATATGCAAGATAGTGCATGATCAACAACTAAGATATAAAGGGCAACAAATATACAAATGGAGATGAACATATATATATAGATGGAGATCAACGGTATACAGTCGTAGAGGTGATAACAAACAACTATCAGTTTAAATCTAAACAGAGCATAAACCACTACGTAATCAACTATACATAATGTAATGTACTGACATACCTGAATGGTCCGCAATGACACAACCTAAACAACTTGAAAAAATATACAACAATATAGCACGTACGATGGGATAGAGTAAAATTACCTCTGTATTTAATACATGATCTTGCGGACATACTACAATAAATACAGCAACATACCTGATCCAACCTACTCAACATCAAGGTACTGGTCAAATGCATACAATCGTCCGGTCCAAGTCATACACTGGTATCCCACGCACAACAGTATAGATCATGCAAATAACATGCAAGATGGTACAATCAAATGCAGCAAATATAGCACAAACAAATACAACAATACAACAAGTATATATATATATATATATATATATATACTACTCACACTCACACACATATATATATACATAAATATATGTATATGTATATATATACAAATGCCCTCACACATGGCAATGCAAATACATGGTCATGCCTGCGCACCCCACTCGCTACCATGACCTCAGTGCCCCAGTGTGGCCTAGGTGGCACGACATGACAACTATCCTAACTCATCAACAACCACTACTCTCGAGTGGCAAAGTGGGCAATATGAATAAGTAGCGATAAGCTAAAGAGTTATAAGCTACACAACTAGGGTCCCTACTGCTGGCCACTCCGACTGACACTACCTATGAGTGGTCAAGTGCCACACACCCAGGACAACTGCATGCAACTCCAACTACCACTATCAAGAGTGGTCAAGTGCGGCACAATAAATGAACTGCCCTCACACTAGTTAGTACTACCACGAGTAACTGTAGAGGCAGAATGACTGACGACCCTCTCAACCACAAGGGAGACCAAGTCGCCAGCATGCATGTAAATGACATGAATGCACAACCACACATACATCCACAATACACTCTCTACCCAACAGAGAGTCATATACAAATAACCATCGATCATGTTAGGACTTCTAGTCCGTAGCGACGCACCGTCGACAACACACACTACCATGTACAAACATATAATCCTTAATAGTTATACAACGAAAGATAAGGTGATATAACCACAAACTCTACATTAAGGACACCATCCACCCCCGGGTATATAATTTGTGCTAACATAACCAAATAGTAAGAATAAGAATCTAATTCAATCTTAATCCTGATTAATTAACCAAATAATATAATACTATATGATGAATCAACTCATATATTTGTATGCATCCATAAACATCTAAATCTGAACTTACATTACATTGCATCAATTTCCATAGCTTATCTGGAAGAATAACCCTCTTCTAAAGTCATCCAGCTTCTTGATGAAAGGTTTAAAATATCATATCTACTCAACTTCCAACAACACTATATGAAAAATCTAAAATTAACACTACTATATCAATGATCACGAATAAATATGATTGTTCTCCAACTATTCCATCACTAGATCAAGCTTACCTAACTCAATTCCATCGTCCATAGTAGATCTGGAATCAAGCCCTCAACCGAATAGAAACAATCCCTATTTCAATACCCAGAATACCTACAATCATAATATATATATATATATACATCCGATCTGCACTTTCAACATCTTATTCAAATGAAACAAATCTACTCATCCTATAGAAATCTATTAGCTTAATCAACATCGGGAAACCTTACCTCCCTAATTGCGATGATAGCTTCGTCAAAATCACAGAAATCCCAATCATCAACACCAACGAAGGTTGCATTCTAGAACCACAATTATTCAAAAAATGTTAGGTCGTCGGCTCTTCTCTATGAAACTTGAGATCATGACGAGAGGAAGCTCGAAATCCAGATCAGGAATGCTGTGAGAAGAAATGTTCACTGGACAAAGCTCACAAGGCAAGAAAATGGTGGTAGATCCAAGTGCTTCCAATGGACCTGCTGCTGCCAAGATAACAAGAAGGGTGGTGGCTACTCGACTTCGTGGTGAGACCGATGCTGCAAGATGATCCATGGCAACAAGAGGGGAAAGACAACGATTAGGATCGAGAGAGCAATCACTACCCATCGCCGACTACCCTTGTTCAAGGAATACTGCTCCGAGACAACAGCCGGAGAAGAGGAGCAAGTTACGGAGATGAAGCAAAGAAAAGGAGAGGAAGAAGAATGCGATCGATGGCCTTCCGCTCGAGGTGATCCTCGACGATGAAGTGGCGACGATGAACGTCCCGACGAGTTGGCTCCGGAGGCGACGGGAAGCTATGGAAATCACGAACGAAGAAATTGGAGAAATAGGAAATTGGGAAAGTGGCGGAAAGAATAGGAAGTTTAGGAAAATAAAGACCTAGATTTTTTTTCTTATTTGTAGCTTAGGTTAATTAAATCAATTGACTTCCCTAAACAGGCCTTTTAAAAACTTATTTGATCCTTCACCATGTAATGTCATACAAATTCCATCTGAATCCAAATAAATTTTTAAAAATCTATGAAAAATATTCCAATGGATATTTTTCCTAATTAACATGTATTATTTTATTTTTCTGATATTTTACATTCTCCCTCTCTAATAAAAATTTGGTCTCCAAATTTCTTACTCAAGTACTAATAAGTAATGTCACACTACTCAACTCAAGTACGTACTTGGAGAAAAACCACATACCAAGTAACTAAATGGGGTACTAATAGCCTCTAAAATCTATCACGTATACTTTTAACAACCCTTCTAAAGTATGAATAATACTTTCATATCGACCTCCTATCAAAAGGTAAATAATTGTACCGGAGTGGAGTTCTATATCCGCGACCTGTTGGAGACTTTACCAGAGTCGTAGATGAATCATGAATCACTATCGGGAATGATACTCAAGGATACTCCAAGAACCTGAAAATCTCCTTGCAGTATAAATCTATCAAGCGATTCAACAAATTCATCTTACAACTCGATAGAAAATGAGCGGACTTGGTTAATCGACCACCGATTACCCCAAATCGTATCATATCATTTCCGAATTCTAGATAATCTCCCAACACATTCCATCATTCTAAGCTCCCACTTCCATCTTGGTACGTAACCCTATTGGTCACTAGTATTCCACCTTTACATGTTGGCACATTCAATATCAAACAACGAAATTAACTATGTCCTACATGTCGTTTCACCAACACGAACGTTTTAAAACTCGCTATATCCCGGATACAATCCGAATAAATCACCGATCTCAAATAACAATTCTCCTAAAGCAACTCTTCTTTCGAAATGACTCTGTAATAAGTGTTGTAAGAGTTGGAGATCGATAAGTAGACATTGTAAATCAAATATTGGAATTAGAAGAATGATTCCGAAGGGACTATGTTTGTGTAGTGCGGATCACGACGACACACAAAGTCATATTATCCAGTTGGATCAAATCACTGCCTCTACTATAAGTAGCTAGGACATATGAGGAGAGTGTATATTTTGGGGACTCAGTTGAAGATGCATGGGATCGAACCCCGTGCCTCTCGAGTGATGCTTTCAGTTTCAGAAAGAGACATACAGAAAGTGTGAGAGCTTGGGGGAATTAGAGCAGAAGCTTCAGAAGCAAGTGAAAGAAAGAGAAAGAGTTGAAGCTTTATTTAAGGATCAAGAAATTCGGATATCGAATGTAAAAGATGAGTTTACCAACTCAACAGCAGAGAAGGCAAACTGGAGAGCACTGTGACAAAACTTAAAACCAAATTGTCAGAAAATGAGGAACTGTATTATGAACTAGAAGCCAAGCTAAATCTGGCTGAACAAAATTTTGAGGGAACAAATGCACTGCTATCACAAATAAAACAACCACAGAAGCTTTGTTTCAGGCATCAAGTGCAGTTGAAGAGAATATCAGATCACAACTAAAGGAAGGTGAGTTAAAATTGGCATCAGCTGAAAAGTCCAATTTGGAGCTTGAGCAACAAATAAATCTTTCAGAGATAAAGTTTCTTGATGCCAGGAATGAGATAAAGGAACTCAATGAGGGTAATAAAGAACTTACTTCTTCATTGACGGAAGCATCAGAAGAAAATACACTTTCAAGTCACCGGTTACAAGGTTATGAAGATAAAAAACAACCTTATATAGAACAAATACCCTTCTTGTTCCTTTAGGGGATGGTTTTTGTTATATTAGTATGGATGAAGCAGAAGCCCAGTTTGGAAACTATCAATTGTTTTTTTTTATTATATAAACTTGAATCCCAGTTTGAAGGATTGGGTGATGTTTTGTACCCTTAAGATTACTTTGAGACCCACCGTGAGAAAAAAAAAACCTTCCAGCCTGGTGAGGTGGGATCTGTTGAATTTGGTGCTTTCCCATCTCTCTCAGGTGATCTCTTCACTTATGCTGAAAGAAACCTGGACTACGGGAGTGGGTAATATGTTTCAAGGTCATTTTATAAAGCAGTTGATCGAGTACTGGAATAAACACTCCGTGCCTTAGAAATCTTAGCTGCATTAGTTTTGGGTTACTGTCAGAAGTTTCATTGTGCTAAACTGCCTATCAGTGTTGGCTACAAATTGACTGCTGCTAGACGGAACTTGTTTTTTTTTGTTTCAGCATCACGATGGGGTTACTGGAACGGCTAAGGATCACATTGTTAGAGACTATGGCACTAGGATGCATACCTCTCTACAAGACTTGCAGTTTTTCATGTCTACGGTTGTGGAAAAGCTGTCTACCGCATTGAGAGTGTTCTCTGATACCAAATTTTCTGGTCCGTCACCATATGGTTGTTCAGATTTAGGTATTTGCGTATATAATTGGTTATTGCTCCCTGCATACCAAATAATTTGATCCAGTACATGATCTTCTCTCTTAAGAAATTGCATAACATAAGAACTTTGTCTTCAGAAACTTCAACAACATAACAACTCTCAGATTTTCTCTGTTTTGCAAAGAATGTTAACATTAAGGATAAGGCTGCTTATATAATTGGATTGTTTTTCTTTGTAAAGGGTTCATTGAAGGTTATCTAGTTGGGTGTTGTGAAATAAGCCTTTGTGACCGCCGACAATGTTCTCTTGTGCATTTTTACTCACTCGGATTTCTATAAAGTCTGTACCAAAGGCTTAAGACAATTACCAATTTGAAGTAATCAAAGACATTAAAGGAAGTTCACAGTAAAATTGTCATTCTAACAAATACCTCCTGTGCATCCTAAACCTCCTATAATCAATGAGGATATCAAACAACCTGATTAGACTCACAACCAAACGAATGACATTGCATTGAGTACATCACGAGCTTCAACTACTTTGTGTGTTTTACATCCACCCTCAGCCAATGCGTCATAAGTAAAGACATTTGACTCTAAAATATCATTACCTCAATCGGTAAAGTAATAATTAGAAATTTTCTCCCGATATGAGATCTTCAGTATCAAAACTATTTTCGAAATCACTCCGATCGTATACTCCACTTGCCTATACAATTGCAAGCCTGAGAGTTCATCCGAAACTACATCCGATTACTCTCAGATTATACACACATCCGAGAGACATATCATACCATAATTTCAACAATTTAACCATTTGTAAGGATATATCTACAGCAAAAGGTATATCTATCAAAGTCAAAGGGAATACCTTGACTTCTTGGTTGTTGGTCAACATCTCACCTGACGATAGAGATACCACCAACCCACAAGTCGATGTATAGAAACTCTTCTAATCTGAACTAAGAATGTTCTAGACATAGAGATCTGTAAACTACCAGTATCTCTCAATATATCAACCGAGAGGGTAAACTAAAGTAATACCATGAACGATCAATCATTCGACCCTCTGTGTCCTCTCTCTAGTAATCATATAAAGTCATCCAACTTCTACTCATGGCGGCTGAGCTTATGTAGGTGCAAAAGACTACCTTGGAGGAACTAAAGTCAACTGTCAAAATGAGTACGCAAATTGAAACGACTGCAATGGAGTTGGTAAACACTATTATACTGGTCACGAGTACACCAACTATAAATACTGAATGACTGCCAGCATCGTCGCACGTTTCATACTATGCAAATGATATAGTTGTGCCTAGAGAGGTAACAATTGTTGTTGTCTGCAAGAGTCTTTTGAGATGTCTTCTGTTGATGTTGCTAAGTAAATCACTTCCCCTAGAGGGAAATATCAAGTAACTTCAATTATGCCTGAAGTAGTAGATCGTTGCTGGTGTAATAACCCAATCTTCTGTGATGATCTCTGCTATCGATAAAATTGTCACCCCCGAGAGTATGTCGAGCCTGAAAATCGGACAGCATCTCCCCTGTACATGATACAATTTCCTGTTGATACATAGCCTTCCGCCAATAACCACATAACATATAGAAGTATATAACCAAAGTCACAGTGGAATACACCAATAATAATAAAAATACAAAGACTCAAATACATGAGTACTGGTACGACTTTGACACAACAAGAAAACATGTTTGAAACCAAATATATAACAACATAACTGATTACCAAACAACAGAAACAATATAGGATAAAAATCCAAAATATACAATCCAAAATATACAACACCAATATGGATTACAATCCAAATACACGAGGTGAGATGGGATCAGCTGGCAGAGCTCCGAGCATCCAAGGAATCTTCTACTTGTTACCTAGGCGAATATAAAACCCAGGGTCTGTAGTGGTGAGTATAAAACTCAACGGTAATATGCAAGATAGTGCATGATCAACAACTAAGATATAAAGGGAAACATATATACAAATAGAGATGAACAGATATATATAGATAGAGATCAATGGTATACAGTCATGAAGGTAATGCCAACTAACTATCAGTGTGAATCTAAGCAGTGGATAAACAACCAACTAATCAACTGTACATAACGTAATGTACTGACATACCTGAAGATCTGCAATGATACAACTTGTATAACCTGAACACACATACTACCATATAACAAATACAACATGAAAGAACAACACAAAGCATGTAATCAACACACTTCCCTACTAACCTATAAACAACAACAACATCATCAAACCTGGTTAGTCCTATAAAACATCATGATACTGGCAATAAGCATACAACAGTCTGGTCCAAGTCATACACTAGTATCCCACACACAACAGTATAGATAATACAAATAACATGCAAGATGATGTACAATCAAATACAGTAATCATAGCACAAACAAATGCAACAATACAACAAGCATATATATAGACTGTATCTATATATATTGCTCACACTCATACACACATATATATATACATAAATATATGTATATATATATATACATATATATATATATATATATATATATATATATATACAAATGCCCTCACACATGGCAATGTAAATGCATGGTCATGCCTACGCACCCCACTCGCTACCATGACCCTGTTGGGATGTATACTGAAAAGTCTATCTTTTGTATGAACATCTTTATTTTTGAAATAAGAATCACATGATCATTGTATGCATATTTATGGTTATGCATATTTTTCAATATATTATATTGTAGATAACATGGTGTGTGGTGTCACACGGGAGATCATGTTATCGGCTCCTTGTAAAGTATAAGTAAAGGCTCACAACCGAGATGACTTTGAACAAACCATTGGAATGGTTGTAGTGTGATTTGATATTGGTTTGTCTTGACCATAGAATCACACTAGTGCACTTTGTGTGTATTGAGGAGGACCGACTTAGAGGTGATTCGATTTATTGATGACTACATAATCGAATAAGACCTCATATATTATATTGTACATACTCTTAATCCCGATATAATAACGGGTACATATACTTAGTATTCATTTCTTTGATTTACCAATGGGCGAGATTTATAGATTAAATCGATAGGCTCAGTAAGTTGGGAAATGATATTATTTATATTGTGTGTCGTTGATTATAGGAGGAAATCTTGTCCTATATATTAGGATGATGTTGTCCCCTTGAGGAGCTCATAAGGTTCATCATGTAAACCCTGCAGGTGGACTTGATCCGAAATGATGAAAAGGTTGAGTGGTACTACTCATGGAGTTAGATGTTGATTAATTAATGGTCAGTAAATTAATTAATCGACGGACATTTGAGATCTTAAACACGGGGAGAAAATGTACAAATAATATATGGAGCTCATATTAACTTATGGGGGTTGGTGAGGTAGATCAATGATAATCCTCTAGTGGAATGGATAATCATTAATGGATCGGACTTTATGTGGGCTTGATCCATGGGTGGCCAAGATCCAACTTCTCCTCATGGTCCCTATTGTAGCCTATTAAAACCTCATGAAGCTTAGATCCAATGGATAACAACAAAACTCTAGATCCAAAGGTAGAGATTAAATCTCTAGATCCGACGGTTGAGATTAAATCCCTAGAACCAATGGAGGAGATTAAATCATGGCTTATCCCTAACTCTATAAAAGGAGGTGATAGGGGTGGGCGGCAAGATGATGGATTAGGATTAGGGTTTGCTTCCCTTGGGTGGCAAGGAATCCTAGTTTGGTTAGGATTAGGAGTGGGCGGCTAGGGTTAGGGTTTGAGAGTTGGTTGTGGGCGGCAACATGAGGAGAAGGCCTCTTCTTCTTCTTCCTAAGGTTTGGCCAGCACCTTCCTTCTTCCCTCTACCTTGGCCGGTGCTCAACCTATTCTTCTTCCCCTCATCCTTGTTCGAAAATTAGGAGAGCTAGGTTTAGGGCTTGGGCGGCAACAAGGAGAAGGATTGCTTTCCTTTCTCTTCTCCAAGTGTTGGCCGGCTCCCATGCCCTCATTGATTCTCCTTTGGCCGGTTTCTATACTCCATGTTCTCTTCCTTGGCCGACGGCAACATCGAGTCAATTGACTTTGTGGCCGATTCTAGATAGGAAGAAGAGTTTTGTTTTATGATCTTCCTTTGTTCAGGGTGAATAAGGAAAGGAAGATTGGTGATCTAGGAAGCTTCGACTTTTGGAAGATCGTCGCCCACACGACGTCCAAAAGAAGGAAGGACATACAATAGAAGATCTAGAGGTATAATCTTGTTTATTTTGATTAGTGTTCTTTTATATTATGTTTATAATTGCTTTTCAATTATATGCATGTTGTATGTGGTTGTTTACTTTATGTATGTGGCTAAATAAACTTGGACCCCGAACATAAACACAATAGCCGGCGATCCGTACATCGTCTATTCCGCGGCTACTCGTAGAATAGAGGTTGGTCGCTTGAACAACAAGTTTGTTCAAGTGACCTCTCTAAACGAATAACACGACGATGACAAGGTTGCTTGGGTGTTCCCTTTTGTCTAGGATTAAATTTTTAATCCGGAGACATCGATGGGATCGCCATGAACAAGCGACCGAGTTGAAGTGAGAAGCGAAGTTTCCTCTCACAGATTAATGAAACCAACCCTACAATTGGTATCAGAGCCAAGGTTTCCTGTTTTGTGTGTTTAAGGATTCGATTACTCTTATACATTTTTTCATATATTATATGTGCCGGATAATAGTAGGATATGCGTAGTTTAACTCTTTGTTTTCAGGCATAAGATCCGACTATTATGGCCATATGTGTGTATGTGATTGTATGTATGTAATAGTATATTTTGTTGAATCCTCGGGGTTGACGAGGCTAGTATTTGATTTTTTGTAAATTAGATACGACATTGTTTAGCCACTCTTTTTATTTTAGTTTACTTTCGATCTAGATTTCATGTACACTCCCTCGTGGAGTATAGGATCGATGGATGTAAATTAAAATAGATTTTAGTCTCGGCTCGGATCTCCGGATGGTTCGTACATAGCGTAGGAGGAGCGAACGAGATGGTGATGCGACGGGAGACATATTGAAGAAAAAAGTCATAATAGTTGGAAAATAATTTATTTTTCATATTTATTGCTTATTGTTTGATATGCATGTCGTAGGCTAGAAAATTCCTCAATTTCAAATTACTAAGTGGGAGAGGGCTATTTTTATAAATTTCCACGGCCTCTATTACGATTTGACATGTGATGCAAGCAAACTTGCGCGTCGGCTCTGAATGCCTTCCTCCCCATCGGATGAGTTTGTTTGTGGATCACAGGGTCGGATATGGTTATAGAAAATTATTTAGGAGCATGTGTACTTCCCCATAGGAAGGCACATAACCCGAGGTAATTTCCTTGGTATCAAGTAATGGTGAATACTTAGATGCAAATAGGAGTATCCTCCCCATCGGAGTCATTGCTTTTATTTGTAAGGCCGAAGAGAAACCAACTGTTAATTTTATTTGTCAAAAAGTTAGGTTGATAAGATAGTAAAATTAATGGGTAAAACCTCCTCTTACAAATGTAGAATTCGTATACGTCCACACGATCGTGGCATATGATATTCTTGGTGTTTTGAGGTCTTGATTGATTTTAAAATTTTATTGTTTGAGGAATCAATAATTTTTTGAAATCTAAAGTAATGATCTATGTGATTCTTAGGATTTTCATAAATGACTTTCAGTCTACTTATTGTGATACTAAAGGAAAATAAGTTCACTGTACCCAAATTATGTTGATTGGAAAAGAATCTAGATATTATCTTAACTGCTGAGGAGTACAAATATGTACTTTTCGAAGAGTATCCTCCTAAGCCTGCGAATGAGCTGGAAGTCCTTGGAGTTGAGATCGATGGGGAAACCCAGGTCGATATCATTCTCCAGTCGACAGAAAGGCTTACTCAGGCTCATGCCAT
Source organism: Wurfbainia villosa (assembly GCA_025175895.1). Lineage (NCBI taxonomy): Eukaryota > Viridiplantae > Streptophyta > Magnoliopsida > Zingiberales > Zingiberaceae > Wurfbainia > Wurfbainia villosa. The sequence continues at coordinate 37,344,755 of CM045992.1, read as the reverse complement.
GGTTGCCCAAAAGGTTTCTACTTCTAAGCCGAAAGGCAAGAAGAAGAAGAAATAAGGTGGAGCAAAGGTGGTGGGAGGATCTCAGGGAGGAGTGAAGAAGACGAAAGGCAAGTGCTTCACTTGTAAGCAGGATGGACATTGGAAGAAGGACTGTCCCAATCCGAAACAGAACAAAGGTATATCCTTTGGTCTAGTCGTTGAAACATGGTTAGCGATGTTATCTACCAGCACCTGGTGTGTAGATACGGGAGCCTCTGATCATGTTTGCAATACTTTGCAAGAGTTCCAGGAAACCCGACGACGAGCTGAGGGAGAGATTACCGTTTACTTGGGCAATGCCACGAAGGTGGCGACTATTACAGTGGGAGATGTTTATTTATCTTTTGAGAAAAATAAAACTTTGGTTCTAAAAAATTCCCTTAATGTACCTTTATTTAGAAAGAATTTATTTTCAGTTTCTAAATTGTTTATGGATGGATATTCTATTTCTTTTAATGACAGAGTTGTTATAAAAAGGAATAGGGAGAATATCTGTTCAGGTACATTGATAGGAAATTTGTATACACTCAAACCAAAAGCTCTCACGATGCAAATAGAAGTTAATGACTCATCTTCTAATTCCAATAAGAGAAAAGAACCTTCGAAGATAAATCAAATATATCTTTGGCATCTTAGGCTTGGTCATATTAACCTAAGCAGAATTCAAAGGTTGATAGCTGATGAACCTTTGGGTTCATTAGTGGTGGAGGATTTCCCTGTTAGTGAAAGTCCTAGAGCCAATCATGTGATGATTGTTGTATGGACTTTATTGTATCATATTCCTATTTATAAAGGCATGGTTATTATATTTACTTGTATTGGTGCCAAATAACTAAATATAATAATGTCCTTGAGTAGTAGGTTCTTATCTATATCAGTCGATTGGTTGAATCGATAATGAGATGATATAGAGAACACTACTCTTAATCATTCCTAGTCGAGTATTAACATCAGGGACAACGTTAATGCGTAGAGACTAGCATGTAGGTCAACATGATGACTTGATCTCACAAGTCATGGATATGAGATATCAAGTTGACACATGGGTATGCATTGGAGAATGAATACTGAATGACCCGCCATGAGAAAGTATCATGGATCGTTATATGAGTGTCATATACTTTCTCATGTGGCTATTAGTATGACTATTAGTCCTTAGACCTGAAGTCACCATGGTTCCCTACATAAGGCGTTGCATACTTTGGCTTCGTCAAATGTCACCCGTAAATGGGTGGACTATAAAGGCGATTACTGGGTATGTAACAAATTATGCGGAGGGATGTGAGTGATGTAGATGAGATCTATCCCTCCTATATAACGGGAGTGACATCGATATTCTTGATAGAGTGAGACCACGAAGTGCATGACCATGCCCAAATGAGTCAATATGAGATATTGAGCTCATTTGATATGAGTGAGTCTACTTGGAGTTCAAGATTTAGATTGTACCGAGAATGACACGGTCTATGCCTCGATTGGTCAATCTAGATGTCAAGGATAGAGGGACATTGTCACATATTGTGAGAGTCACAATTAGTAGTCACAAAGGTGATGTTGGAGCTCAACATTCTTGTAACTTGGGTAGCAATGATGTGTTGCTAGATACCACTCATTGCTTATGTTCCTAAATCGGTTTAGGGACATTGCCAACGTTACAAGAACCTATAGGGTCACACACATAAGGGCAATTAGATGGAGATTAGGTTCATATGATGAACCATGAGGATTAGGTTCATGGGATGAACCAAATTGAATTAAGAGTAATCCAAATTAGACTAATTGAGTTAGACTCAAGTTGATTCAAGTATTGAATGAGTCTAATTTAGATTTGATTCATCAAATCAATTTAAATTAAATGAATAGAGATTCATTAAATTAAATTGACTTGAATCAAATGGGTGGATTTGATCAACTATGGGAGATAAGAGGTCAAGTTTGACTTGACTTGAGAGGGAAGATGAAAGGTCAAGTTTGACTTGACCAAATGCCATGTCATGATGATGACTTGGCATGGCCGGCCAATGATGATGTTCCACATCATCATGGACACATCATGGGATGCCACCTCATGAGGGAGACCAAGAGCCATTGGTTCTTGGAGTTACATGCATGCATGTAACCCCCTTATAGTGGGTTATGGATGATGTGAAGTTAAGTTGTGTAACTTCATCTTCTTCCTCTTCTCTTCCCTCAAGCTATCTCTTCCTCATCTAGCCATGAACGTCCAAGGGGTGCTAGCACACTCTAAGGTGTTTTTCTCCACCATTTGTCCATGTGGATACTTGTAGAGGAGTGTACACTTGACACTCTTGAGTTCCGACAAAGCATTTGGACGAGCGGGATAAGCGAAGGGCGTCGCTACGAGGGTAATGCTCTCACCTTCTAGATCTAGGTTTACTTAAGCACATACATGTTTTTATTTTTATATACCTTCGCACGGATCCGTGGCCGGGCTTCCGAGGTTTCCGCAACGCAAAAAGCGATTTTTGCGGCTCGGAAAGTCCAACAGTGGTATTAGAGCCACGTGCGAAGCATGTATGTGTTTCATTTTTGTAATTTTTGTATTAGATATAAAAAAATTACAGATTTATATGTTTCTGTAAATTTCCTATTTTTATAGAATTTTTGGGTATTTTTTCTCGAAGAATCGAAGCAACGAGTGTTGGGACACTTGTAGGCTTCAACCGTCGAGAAAAACTCTCCGAAACGGCGAGTTCTCGCTTTAGGTTTTTGGGACAGTGACTTAAGTCACTGTAAGATCATTGTAGGGACACTCGCAAAGTTTATTTTGCGAGTAGGGGCGCTGGCCCTATCCCCGAAAGGGGCCTTGTCCTGCGATCGCGCCCGGAAACCGCTTAGCGGGACCGTTACGGAGAGGTGACTCATAAAATTGAAAAAAATAGGAACAATTATAGAAATTTTCTGTAAAAATACATAATTTAGAATTATGTATAATTCTGTGATTGTCATGGCCCAATAACCCCAATATGATTGGATGTGATGTGTTGTAATTCATAATACGGCCTGCGTGCCATTTTGTGGTTATGCGTGTTATATAGTGTATGCGACCTGCACGTCGTACCTCTTCTTTTGATATTCTAGTTGTAAATAGTTTTAGACTCGAATGTAACTTGAGTTTCATATTTGTAATGTACAAAATGGAGCAGTGGAAAGTCCACTTGAAGACAAGGTTACAAGAAGGGTGACGACGACACATGGCGGTCAAAGGAAGCGCTTGGAGAAACCGCTAGCCTTAGGTTGACCGTTCGATCTTCTCATTGGCTTGAGAAGATCATAGTAGGGTCATGACTACATCACATTTAATTATATATATATATATGTTGATATATGTTGATATATATATATATATATATATATATATATATATATATATATATATATATATATATATATAATTGATTTTGCTTGTATGTATGTGATGCATGCTAGTAGAATAATGCTTGTATGTATATGATGCATGCTAGAATAATTTTCTTGTATGTATATGATGCATGCTAGAATAATGATTGTATGTATGTGATGCATGCTAATATAGGATAATAAAGACCTAAATGCGTATAAGATATACATTTCGATTAGATTAGATTATAATCGAATCAACTCGAAAATGCCTACCGAGCCTTGATACCCATCACTACCTCGATCATTTGTTGTTGTTGAATCTGCCAAAGCAGAGCAACGCATATTATCTTGGTAGGGTGCAGAGGGACAATCTTGGTCCCGCCTATCACGCTTGGGTTAGAGTAAGCTCAATTAGATTGAGCAAAACTAGTTAACTCAATTGGATCGAGTAGAACTATAGACATATTCCAATCGTTGGAAAGATAGGTTAAGATTGCATTTACACTAAATCTTGGGCGATTTAGCCAAAGCTAACTCAAGGTCTTTTGTAAATGTGGGTCTTGATCCTATAAACAAGAGTTGCATAGAGATGTAATCGGTAATATGTTACCCACCGATCGTACCAAGTCTTGGGCGATTTAGCCAAAGCTAACTCAAGGCTTAGTATGATGTGGATCTTGTCCCACAAGAATTATAGCTAGTTTGTATGAATCTAGTAAAGTGGTTTGAACACATCCATAACTCGATTCTACAAAATTCCTATAATTCAGTGGGAGCATCATTTGATTAAAGGCCTAATTAAATGATAAAAGGAATATGATATTAATTCTCTGCATTGTATGTTGTAGATAACTATGTCGACAAACACGAACACTCTCTCTCTCTGCGTTCTGTCCTGGAGAAGGACAAGCTCAATGGAGCAAATTTCCTGGACTGGTACAGGAACCTGAGAATTGTTCTCACCCAAGAAAGGAAGTTGTACGTCCTGGAGCAGCCCATTCCGGAGGCACCTCCTGCCATTGCCTCGCAAGCTGACAAAGATGCTTACAAGAAGCATCAAGATGATGCATTAGATGTGTCATGTCTAATGCTTGCGACCATGAACTCTGAGCTTCAGAAGCAACACGAGTTCACGAATGCTTATGATATGTTTGGACATCTTCGTCAACTATATCAAGGACAAGCAAGGCATGAGAGATATGAAGTCTCTAAGGCATTGTTTGGGTCCAAAATGCAAGATGAGACTCCCGTAGGTCCATATGTACTCAAGATGATTGGGTACATAGAAAACCTACAAAGACTGGGGTTCCCACTTGGCCAAGAGCTGACCACTGACCTAATCTTGCAATCTTTGCCGCAAAGCTACAATCAATTTGTCATGAATTACAACATGAATGAAATTGATAAGCCACTGCCTGAGATGCTCAGCATGTTGAGAACTGCTGAGCTCAACCTTAAGAAGGGAAAATCTGACGCCATTTTGATGGTGCAAAAGAAGAAAGGCAAGGGCAAGCCTAAAGGTAAGGGAAAGTCCCAAGCCAAGGGCAAAGGCAAGGAATTGAAACCCAAAGGAGGGGTAGCCAAGGAAGGAGCTTGCTTCCACTACAAGGAAGCTGGACACTGTAAGCGTAACTGCAAGGCATACCTGGAAGATCTTAAGAAGAAGAGAAGTGAGACTTCTACTTCAGATATAAATGTTATAGAAGTCAATCTATCTATTTCTTCATTATAGGTATTAGATACCGGATGTGCATCTCACAATTGTACCAATGTGCAGGCGCTGAGAAATAGCAGGGCATTGACAAAGGGCAAGGTGGACCTACAAGTAGGCAATGGAGCAAGAGTTGCTGCTGTTGCTGTAGGAACTTATGATCTATCTTTGCCCTCTGGGCTTGTACTAGAATTAGATGAATGTTGTTATGTGCCTGCCTTAACTAAGAACATCATTTCAGTTTCTTGTTTGAACAAGAAAGGATTTGCATTTATAATAAAGAACAAATGTTGTTCAATTTATTTAAATGATATGTTCTATCATATTGCACCTCTAATGAACGGACTCTACTTTCTAGACTTAGAGAGCCCTATCTATAACATAAGTACCAAAAGGTTAAAGTCAAATGAGTTGAACCAAACCTATCTCTGGCATTGTCGCTTAGGTCACATAAATGAGAGTCGCTTATCTCAACTCCATAAGGATGGGCTGCTAGACTCATTTGATTTTGAATCATATGAGATATGCGAGTCTTGCCTTTTAGGTAAGATGACCAAGACTCCCTTTAGTGGACACAGTGAAAGAGCAACAGACTTGTTAGAACTTATACATAGTGATGTATGTGATCCTTTCAATATTGCTGCTAGAGGTGGTTACAAGTACTTCATTACATTTACTGATGACTTCAGTAGATATGATTATGTGTATCTCATGACACAAATCAGAATCCTTTGAAAAGTTCAAAGAATTCAAGAATGAAGTACAAAACCAGCTTGGCAAGAGTATTAAGATACTTCGATCAGATCGAGGTGGTGAATACCTTAGCCATGAGTTTCGTGACTATCTAGCTGAGTGTGAGATTCTATCCCAACTCACTCCTCTTGGAACACCACAGTGGAATGGTGTATCCGAAAGGAGGAATCGTACCCTATTAGATATGGTACGATCTATGATGAGTCACACAGATCTTCCTATATCCTTTTGGGGATATGCTCTAGACACAACAACCTTTACCCTTAACTGTGTACCATCCAAGGCTGTGATAAAGACACCATATACGATATATGGACAGGAGAAATCCCAAGATGTCTTTCATGAGGATTTGGGGTTGTGAGGCTTACGCTCGACGCCAAGTCTCGCATAAACCGGGACCCAACCGATAGGTGCTATTTTGTTGATATCCCAAGGATACAAAGGGATATTATTTACATTCCCAAAGACAAAGTGTTTGTGGTAAAGATCGGGTTTTTCTAGAAAGGGATTTTGTTTCTAGAAAACTAGTGGAGTACCTTCGATCCAAGAAATTCAAGATAAGGACCATAGCATCGAGGCCTTGATGGAGGTCAACAGAACCACAAAGTGTTGTGGGTGATGAGGTTGTTGCACAAAGAGTTGTGGAACAACCAATTGCTCAGACCTACCTCTCGCAGTCCGATAGGGTACGCCATCACCGAGAGATACTCATTTCTCTTGTCCGACCATGATGACTTATGCTCATCGAGAATGAGCCTACCTCCCATCAGAAGCCGTGATGAGCCCAGATTCGAGAAATGGCTAGAGGCCATGAGATCCGAGATGGAATCCATGTACACCAACCAAGTATGGACTTTGGTCGATCCACCAAGGGGTCAAACCCATTGGGTGTAAGTGGTCTTTAGGAGAAAGACTGACATGGATGGACTTACGATACCTATAAGGGTCGATTGGTGGCTAAAGGTTTCAAGCAAATTCATGGTATCGACTATGATGAAACCTTTTCTCCAAAGGGCGATGTGTTAAGTCCATTCGATCTTGCTTGCTATCGCAAAGATACCACGACATGAGATCCGCAGATGGATGTCAAAACCGCTTCAATGGAAACTTACTCGAGGATGTGTACATGACACAACCCGAGGGTTTTGTAGATCCACAAAGATAATCGGGAAAGGTATGCAAGCCGCAAAGGTCCATTTACGGGCTAAAGCAAGCTTCGAGCCGAATCTTCGATTCGATGATGCGATCAAACATTTGGTTTCATCAAGAATGAAGATGAACCCCGTGGTCTACAAGAGGGTTAATGGGAACACAGCTTGTCTTCCTTGTATTGTATGTGGATGACATACTACTCATTGGGAATGACATCCTTCGCTACACCGTGAAGACTTGGCCGGGACGTGCTTCTCAAACGGTGAAGGACTTAGTGAAGCAAACCAGATTCTAGGCATCAAGATCTATAGAGATAGATCTAAGAGATTGCTCGCCTAAGTCGAGTACATACATCGACATCAGATACTACGGCTTATGCAAAATTCCAAGAAGGACTTCGCCGATGTCACATGGTGTGAGTCTTTCAAGACTCAAAGTCCTCTTCTAGAGAGGAGAGAGACCGCATGGATAAGATCCCTTACGATCCGCTATAGGAGATGATGCGCTTTTGATCCGCGAAGTTCGATTACATTGAGCTTGGGGTGGTTCCTTTGTAAAAGAATATCTATGAGAGCTCTATCAGAAGGGAGATGCCAACTTCCAAACTGGAGCGATAACTGTTATGAACTCGCCACAAGAGTTCCAAATCGACACAACACAATATTCTACAACAGACGCTTCCATCTCATTCGAGAGATTATCGATAGAGGAGATGTGAAAATTTGCAGAGTACCCACAGAGGCTAACATCGCAGATCCCTTGACCAAGGCTTTGGCACAGAAAATGCATGATAGTCACACTAGGTCATTGGGTATTAGATACTATGGTGATTGGCTCTAGTGCTAGTGGGAGATTGTTAGTGAAAGCCCTAGAGCCAATCATGTGATGATTGTTGTATGGACTTTATTGTATCATATTCCTATTTATAAAGGCATGGTTATTATATTTACTTGTATTGGTGCCAAATAACTAAATATAATAATGTCCTTGAGTAGTAGGTTCTTATCTATATCAGTCGATTGGTTGAATCGATAATGAGATGATATAGAGAATATTACTCTTAATCATTCCTAGTCGAGTATTAACATTCAGGGACAACATTAATGCGTAGAGACTAGCATGTAGGTCAACATGATGACTTGATCTCACAAGTCATGGATATGAGATATAAAGTTGACACATGAGTATGCATTAGAGAATGAATACTGAATGACCCGCCATGAGAAAGTATCATGGATCGTTATATGAGTGTCATATACTTTCTCATGTGGCTATTAGTATGACTATTAGTCCTTAGACCTGAAGTCACCATGGTTCCCTACATAACTAGTTGCATACTTTGGCTTCGTCAAACGTCACCCGTAAATGGGTGGACTATAAAGGCTATTACTGGGTATGTAACAAATTATGCGGAGGGATGTGAGTGATGTAGATGGGATCTATCCCTCCTATATAACGAGTGACATCGATATTCTTGATAGAGTGAGACCACGGCATGATTACGCCTAAATGAGTCAATACGAGATATCGAGCTCATTTGATTAGAGTGAGTCTACTACTGAGTTCAAGATTTAGATTGATTTATGAGGATGACACGGTCTATGCCTCGATTGGTCAATCTAGATGTCAAGGATAGAGGGACATTGTCACATATTGTGAGAGTCACAATTAGTAGTCACAAAGGTAATGTTCGAGCTCAACATTCTTGTAACTTGGGTAGCAATGATGTGTTGCTAGATACCGCTCATTGCTTATGTTCCTAAATCGGTTTAGTGACATTGCCAACGTTACAAGAACCTATAGGGTCACACACATAAGAGCAATTAGATGGAGATTAGGTTCATATGATGAACCATGAGGATTAGGTTCATGGGATGAAAAAAATTTGATTAAGAGTAATCCAAATTAGACTAATTGAGTTAGACTCAAGTTGATTCAAGTGTTGAATGAGTCTAATTTAGATTTGATTCATCAAATCAATTTAAATTAATGAATAGAGATTCATTAAATTAAATTGACTTGAGTCAAGGTTAGATTTGATCAACCATGGAGATAAGAGGCCGTCAAGTTTGACTCGACTTGAGAGGGAAGATGAATTGGTCAAGTTGACTTGCATTTAAATGCCATGTCATGATGATGACTTGGCATGGTGCCATGAATGATGATGTTCCACTCATCATGACCATCTATGGTGCCGCATCATGAGGGAGACACTCTAAGGCATATTGTCTGCAGAGGAGTTACATGCATGTAAGCATTCTCCACAGAATAAGGCGCGCACTATTAATGGTTTCACCTTACTGTACTAAAGGTTTTGTGAGGTTACACAACTTCATCTTCTTGCACCCTCAAGCCTCTTGTTCAACCTCGCGGGGTAACGAGGGGCCTTCAAGGTGCTAGCACACTCCAAGGTATTTTTCCACCTATATCATTAAAGATACTAATAGAGGAGTGTCTCTTTGACACTTATTCAAGATACGGATGACACTTTATCGAGCCTTTAAGATTTAAGGAGTCACTTATCGAGGGTAATTCAATCATGTAGATCTAGAGTAGATCTAAAGGTTAAAGAATAACATACATGTTAGATTTATATTTATTCTGACGGATCACGGCTCGGGCTTCCGAGGTTTCCATCTAATGCTACTCAAGGTTCCTGGACTCAGTCCAAGACATATTCGAAGTCCAAAACTCCAACACTTTGGGGGAGTCCACCTCAAGGTATGTAAGTCGACAAAAAGTACGATATTCGCTATCCTAAAGGAAACTAAAAGTGGTTTGCTTTATAGTCCTAGAGATCAGGGGTGATCAAGAGCACTAACGCCGATTTTTAGAGGAAGACTATGTGACGAGCCAGCCCAAGAGTAAAATTGTTTCGGAGAGAATTAAAAGGGGAAGTCACTTTCAAGACATCACCAGATACAAGAGGATATACCATAAGTCATCGCACCGCGGTCACAGAGGATACAGTGATATAATAGGCCGAGGGGAGGGTCAGAGACTTACTAGATTCATGTTCTTGGGAGAATCTTCCGATGATCCTGAACATGAACCCGATCCGGACATATGACGAGGCAATCCAAGATAAAGATGCAGATTCGCAAAGTGCAATTAATACCGAGATTGAATCTATGGATTTAAATCAGTAGCGAGCTAGTAGAACCAATTCGATGGTGTAAAAACCATGACGCAAGTGGATCTACAAGAGAAAGAGAGGAATAGATGGAAGGTCGAGACCTTCAAAGCGAGGCTTAGAAGGGTATACTGTAAAGAGGTATCGATTATGAGAGACATTTTCGCGGTAGCCATATGCTTAAGTCTATCCCGATTCTTATGCATACATATACGATTATGGGTGTGACAGATGGATGTCAAGACATTCCTTAATGGAAGTCTGAGAAAACATCTATATAAAGCAACTGAGGGATTCATTCGTAAGGGCAAAGAGCACCTTTGTATTTAAGTTTAATCGTCCATTTATGGATCAAGCAAGCTTCGAGGTCTGACGAACATTCGCTTGATGAGGTAATCCAATTTTATGGATTTATTCAAAGTCCTGACGAGTCTTGTGTATACAAGAGATGATGAAAACGTAGTGATATTTCTCAGACTATACGAGATGACATTTGTTTGACAACAATATCAAGGTGTTATCTGGTACGGTACGTTGTCCAAACAATGATACGAAGGACTTGGGAGAAGTCGACACATCCTCGGGATTAAGGTTATAAGGGGATCAGTGAAAAGGATGTTGTGCTTATCCCAAGCTTCATACATGTACCCATTATGGATCGCTTTAGCATTTAGAACTCCAAGAAGGGTTTTCTACCTTTCACGGAGTTCCTTTATCTAAGGAGATGCCTAGAACATCCGAGGAGATAGAGGAGACGAAGGCCTTATGCTTCGGCAGAAAGCCTCATGTATGCGATGCTATGCACGAGACTAGATATAGCCGGGCATGCCAGAGACAGAGTAATCAAGGATAGGACATTGGACGCAGAAGCATATATCAAGCACCGAGAAGGACTAGGGATTATACGCTAGTTTACCATGCACTAATTACTACTCGTGGGTTACACGAATTCCGACTTCCAACTGATAGGGATAACATAAGTCTACCTCATGTTTTGTGTTTACTTTGGGAGGTGGGGCCATCAGATGGAGGAGTGTCAAGGTAAATGCGTGTGAACTCCACCATGGAAGTCCGTATGTTCCTCGAGGCCCCAAAGAAGTTGTATGGCCCAAGAACTTTCTAATGGACTTGGATGTGATTCCTGGTTTGCCCAGAACTATCACAATTTATTGTGATAATAATGGTGCAGTTGCAAACTCGAAGGAACCACGAGCCCATAAGGTAAGTAAATACATAGAGCGCAAGTACCACCTGATACGAGAAATCGTAAAGGAGGTAGAAGTTGTCCGCTTAGATCACGCATCAAGATGACTGTAGACCTTTTCACTAAGGCCTTAGCGAGAGCTGATAGGCATGTGGAGGGAAGGGGAATCGACGTATGCATTTAGAGGACACAGCCTTAGTCTTTTAGTATAAGTGGGAGATTGTTGGGATGTATACTGAAAAGTCTATCTTTTGTATGAACATCTTTATTTTTGAAATAATAATCATATGATCATTGTATGCATATTTATGGTTATGCATATTTTCCAATACATTACATTATAGATAACATGGTGTGTGGTGTCACACGGGAGATCATGTTATTGACTCCTTGTAAAGTATAAGTAAAGGCTCATAACCGAGATGACTTTGGACAAACCATTGGAATGGTTGTAGTGTGATTTGGTATTGGTTTGTCTTGACCATAGAATCACACTAGTGCACTTTGTGTGCATTGAGCAGGACCGACTTAGAGGTGATTCAATTTATTGCTGACTATATAATCGAATCAGACCTCAGATATTATATTGTACATACTCTTAATCCCGATATAATAATGGGCACATATACTTAGTATTCATTTGTTTGATTTACCAATGGGCGAGATTTATAGATTAAATTGATAGGCTCGGTAAGTTGGGAAATGATATTATTTATATGGTGTGTCGTTGATTATAGGAGGAAACCGTGTCCTATATATTAGGATGATGATGCCCCCTTGAGGAGCTTATAAGGTTCATCATGTAAACCCTGCAGGTGGACTTGGTCCGACATGATGAAAAGGTTGAGTGGTACTACTCATGGAGTTAGATGTTGATTAATTAATGGTTAGTAAATTAATTAATCGATGGACATTCGAGATCTTAAACACAGGGAGAAAATGTACCAATAATATATGAAGCTCATATTAACTTATGGGGGTTGGTGAGGTAGATCAATGATAATCCTCTAGTGGAATGAATAATCATTAATGGATCGGACTTTATGTAGGCTTGATCCATGGGTGGCCAAGATCCAACTCCTCCTCATGGTCCCTATTGTAGCCTATTAAAATCTCATGAAGCTTAGATCCAATGGATAACAACAAAACTGTAGATCCAAAGATAGAGATTAAATCTCTAGATCCGACGGTTGAGATTAAATCCCTAGAACCAATGGAGGAGATTAAATCATGACTTATCCCTAACTCTATAAAAGGAGGTGATAGGGGTGGGCGGCAAGATGATGGATTAGGATTAGGGTTTGGTTCCCTTGGGTGGCAAGGAATCCTAGTTTGGTTAGGATTAGGAGTGGGCGGCTAGGGTTAGGGTTTGGGAGTTGGTTGTGGGCGGCAACATGAGGAGAAGACCTCTTCTTCTTCTTCCTAAGGTTTGGCCACCACCTTCCTTCTTCCCTCTACCTTGGCCGGTGCTCAACCTATTCTTCTTCCCCTCATCCTTAGTCAGAAATTAGGAGAGCTAGGTTTAGGGCTTGGGCGGCAACAAGGAGAAAGATTGCTTTCTTTTCTCTTCTCCAAGTGTTGGCCGACGCCCATGCCCTCATTGATTCTCCTTTGGCCAGTTTCTATACTCCATGTTCTCTTCCTTGGCCGACGGCAACATCGAGTCTATTGACTTGGTGGCCGATTCTAGATAGGAAGAAGAGTTTTGTTTTATGATTTTCCTTTGTTCGGAGTGAACAAGGAAAGGAATATTGGTGATCTAGGAAGCTTCGACTTTTGGAAGATCGTCGCCCACACGACGTCCAAAAGAAGGAAGGACATATAATAGAAGATCAAGAGGTATAACAAGAGGTATAATCTTGTTTATTTTGATTAGTGTTCTTTTGTATTATGTTTATAATTGCTTTTCAATTATATGCATGTTGTATGTGGTTGTTTACTTTATGTATGTGGCTAAATAAACTTGAACCCCGAACATAAACACAATAGCCGGCGATCCATACATCGTCTATTCCGCGGCTACTCGTAGAATAGAGGTTGGTCGCTTGAATAACAAGTTTGTTCAAGTGACCTCTCTAAACGAATAACATGACGATGACAAGGTTGCTTGGGTGTTCCCTTTTTTCTAGGATTAAATTTTTAATCCGGGGACATCGATGGGATCGCCATGAACAAGCGACCGAGTTGAAGTGAGAAGCGAAGTTTCCCCTCACGGATCAATGAAACCAACCCAACAGACCCCAGTGTGGCATAGGTGGCACGACATAAAAACTATCCAAACTCAACAACAATCACTATTCTCGAGTGGCCGAGTGGGCAGTATGAATAAGTAACGATAAGCTAAAGAACTATAAACTACACAATGGGGGGTCCCTACTGCTGGCCACTCCAACTGACACTACCCATGAGTGGGCGAGTGCCACGCACCCAGGACAACTGCACGCAACTCCAACTACCACTATCAATAGTGGCCGAGTGCGACACAACAAATGAACTGCCCTCTCACTAGTTACTACTATCACTAATAACCGTGGGGGCAGGATGACTGACAACCCTCTCAACCACAAGGGAGACCAAGTCTCCAGCATGCATGCAAATGGAATGAATGCACAACCACATATACATCCACAATACACTCTCTACCCAATAGAGAGTCGTATACAATTAACCATCGACCATGCTAGGACTTCCAGTCCATAGCGACACACCGTCGACAACCCACACTACCATGTACAAACGTATGATCCGTAATAGTTATACAACTCTCCACCACAAACTCTACATTAAGGACATCATCCACCCCCGGATGATTGTTCCTGATGAAATAAGTAAAATCGACATCTATACTCAGCTACACCCCCCATGGTTAAGCATCTAAAGACCTACATACCATAGCATTGGTAATTTTTAGCAACTATGAACGAAATATGATAACAACAATAGTATATCTCAAAGTGAAAAGACTAAGTAACAAGCACATGATTAAATAAGAGTGAAGTCAAGGTACAATGTCAACCATATAGAAACGCATGCACTAAGAATAATCAACTACCCGACCAGAGTAGAATATTACCCACCTGAACCATAGAATATCCAAACAAATCTCCACGCCCAAAAGACTATCCCGAATCAAAGTCCTACAATTACAGAACACAAAGAATAACTAAGTGCTAGCATAATCCTAATGCTAGAATAATTCCCTAAATCACATCCTAACAATGTATCCATATAAATTCATCCATCGGATCTACAACATCTACACTTCTTCCACAACTATTAATCAAAATACTAAATTGTCAATTTAATCATAGCTAATCAAGCTAACTAAATAAACATCTCTATCTACCGTTAGAGTAACAATCCATAGAATTTATCTAGTTTCGAATCTATGGTAAGAGACTCTTGATCCAAATTCCCCTCACTACTTCACTACCCTCAGTTTCTCGATCTACAAACTGAAATCAAATCTGCACAAATCATGGAGTTGAGGGAAGAAATCAATCTTGACTCCAATGCATCCTAACCTTGCTGCACTGCAAGAACATACATTTCCACTGATCCATCCATCTCAACCATAATTTATTAAAATTAACAAGCTTATTGAAAAATGTTACCCTACAGATCAATTTTCCACACCCTTATTTTCCTCCCACGGCAACAACACATCCTCCCTCTTTGATTTGATAGTGGGGAGGCTACTGATAACTATGATCATAGGTCCTAGCTTGCAGAGAAGGTATGCCAAGCCCAAAAATCGGACATCATCTCCCCTGTACGTGATACAATTCTCTGTTGATACAAAGCCTATCGACCACAACCACACAACATAACAAAGTATATAACCAAAGTCACAGCAAAATACACCAACAATAATAAAAAAAATATAAAGACTCAAATACATGTGTACCGGTATGACTTTAACACATCAAGAAAATGTGATCGAAACCAAATACATAACAACATACCCGATTTCCAAACAACGAAATTAATATAGGATAAAAATCCAAAACATACTATCTAAAATATACAACACCAATATGGATTACAATCCAAATACTCGAGGTGAGATGAGATCAGCTGGCAGTGCTCCGAGCATCTAAGGAATCTTCTACTTGTTATCTAGGTGATAAGAAAATCTAGGGTATGTGGTGGTGAGTATAAAACTCAACAGTAATATGCAAGATAGTGCATGATCAACAACTAAGATAGAAAGGGCAACATATATACAAATGGAGATGAACAGATATATATAGATGGATATCAACGGTATACAGTCGTAGAGGTGATAACAACAACTATCAGTGTAAATCTAAACAGAGCATAAACCACCAACTGATCAACTGTACATAATGTAATGTACTGGCATACTTGAATGGTCTACAATGACACAACCTAAACAACCTAAACAAATATACAACAATATAGCACGTACGACGGGATATAGTAAAACTACCTTTGTATTTAATACACGATCTTACGAACATACTACAATAAATACAACAACATACCTGATCCAACCTACTCAACATCAAGGTACTAGTCAAATGCATACAACCATCTGGTCCAAGTCATACATTGGTATCCCACACACAACAGTATAGATCATGCAAATAACATGCAAGATGATGTACAATCAATTGCAGTAAACATAGCACAAACAAATGAAACAATAAAATAAGCATATATAAATATAGATTGTATCTATATATACTTCTCACTCACTCACACACACACATATATATGTATACTAAATATATGTATATGTATATATATATACAAATGCCCTCACACATGACAATGCAAATGCATGGTCATGCCTACGCACCCCACTCACAACCACGACCCCAGTGTGGTCTAGGTGGCATGACATGACAACTATCCCAACTCAACAACAACCACTGCTGTTGAGTGGTCAGTGGACAGTATGAATAAGTCACGATAAGCTAAAGAGCTATAAGCTACACAATGGGGGTACCTACTACTGGCCACTCCGACTGACACTACCCATGAGTGGTTGAATGTCACACACCCAGGACAACTGCACGCAACTCTAACTACCACTATCAATAGTGGCCAAGTGTGGCACAATAAATGAACTACCCTCACACCAGTTACTACTATCATGAGTAATTATGGAGGTTGGATGACTGATGACTCTCTCAACCACAAGGGAGACCAAGTCGCCAACATGCATGCAAATGGAATGAATGCACAACTACACATACGTACACCTATAACACACTCTCTATTCCTCAGAGAGTCGTATACAACTAACCATCAACCATGCTAGGACTTCTAGTCTGTAGCGACACACCGTCGACACCCACACTACCATGTATAGACATATGTTCCATAATAGTTATACAACGAAAGGTAAAGGTGATACAACCACAAACTTTACATTAAGGACATCATCCACCCCCAGATGATTGTTCTTGATAACACGAGTCAAATCAACATCTATACTCAGCTACACACCCATGGTTAAGCATCAAAAGATCCACATAGTATAACATCGGTAATTTATAGCAACGATGAACCAAATATGACAACAACAGTATAACTCAAAATGAAAAGACTAAGTATCAAGCACAGATTAACATGAGTGGAGTCAAGGTACAATATTAACAAAACTCATGCACTAAGATTAATCAACTTCCTGACCAACGTAGAATATTACCCACCTGACATGATGACTGTGTTGATTGTATTTCGTGCCTACAAACCTACTTCGTATCAAAGTCCTACAACCAAGGATACAACATATAACCAAGTTTTAACATACACTCGATAGTAGTGTTGGTTTTAGATTCGTGATGGAGGATTGAAGCAAGATTGGGTAAGTTTGGATCTGAATGTCATGAATTTGGTATTTGAGTTGTAGTTGGTTCTATGATTGATAATGGGTCAATGAGGTTATTCTGTTGGGAGTAGAGGATTAGTTGTTGTAAATTTAGATTTAATAAATTGATACACTTCGATCACATACTCCACTTGCCTATGCATTGGCAAGTTTGGGAGTTCATTCCGAAACTACATTCAAATACTCTCAAATCATACACACATCCGAGAGACCTATCATACCAGGAGATAATTTTATTGGTATCAAAGCCCTAGGTTGGAAGTCCACTTTTGAATTTTTATTTCATTCGGACATCAAGTTTTGCTTTACTCAATTTTGGTTTTGTGAGTTCTGAGATCTGGCTGTAGTTGGACATCTCTGAGCTACAAGTTTTAAGGTATGTTAATAGTTATCATATATCCTTCTATTGGCTATGCATTTAGTTGTTTATAATAGGGAATGACATGTAGTGTGTTAGTCATTATTTGTAACTGTGATGTGGGTTGACCATGAGAATGACATGTTGAGTCTATTAGACATGTACCTACTTTCGAAAAGGTGAATTACCTTTGAGAACCGACTGATACCGAGTTGGAAAGCGGGTCAGGTAGTCACATTACTTATGGAGATCAAGGATTACAGTCTTAAAGATTTTTATTAACTATGCTAGTCAGATCATTACCTGTTGGGTAATGGATAAGGCATGTATGCTATTGTTAATGCAGATAATGGAGGATTAGTATATGGTGTTTCATAGGGATTTTGATCCTTGAGTTAGTCATGCTGGATTGTATAATTTTGAAGGTACTTTTGAGTACTTAACTCGTGATATGTGGGAAAAGTTGAGTTGCATACCATTATCGGGATAAAATCGGTACTTGGTGGAAGATGTAGGAAATAACCTTCGAGGAATAACATATCACTTGATCACGATTTAGTGATGTTGTGAGAGAGTATTTTCCCGTGTCACTTTCCTTGACTAATTGTCAGGGAATTCTTGAGCATCAAGTAGGAAGATTGATTGGTAATGGGAGTACCATGCAGAGTTGTTAGACTTGTAGAGGTTACGCCCACCTAATAGCTCAAGAGTGTAAATGGATGTCTTAAGCCACCCAGGGTTTATTGGCTTACATTTTGATCAGGATGTTTAGATCTTCTATCAAATCCTACCGGAAGGTGTCTGATCGAATCATGAATATAGAAATAATTCCGTACAAGTGTTTAAGAGTTGAAAATCGATAAGCAGACATGGCAAGTCAAATATTGGAATCAGAAGTTCCGAATGTTAGATAAAAAGGAAAAAAAATCAGAGTCATGGGTCATGAGCTATTATCCGATCATGGAAGACAAACCGCAGATTGTCAGAATCTTCTCATGCTTATCAGTGAAATCAGAGGAAAGACTTTGAAGGAATTATGTGCATGCAGTGCGGGTCACATCGACATGCAAAGTACAGTCTATCTTCTTCTACAATAAACAATCAGTACCTATGATATGAAGGTGTACTTCGAAGACTTAGATGAAGACCATTGATGTTGCTTTCGAGAGGGTGATTCACAATCTCAATAGCAGAGATCATCATAGAAGATTGGGTTATCACACCAGCAGCGATCTACTACCTCAGACATAGTTGGAGTTCCTAGATACTTCCCTCCAGGGGAAGTGATTTACTCAGCAGCATCAGCAGAAGACATCTTAGAAGACTCATGCAGACAACAACAACTGTTACCTTCCCAGACGTGGATTTTCTTTGTACAGAGGAGAGAGTATATGCCGATTGTCGTATCTATTCTGTATTCTTCAGTTGCAGCTATATTAGCGTGCTACGATGTTGGCAATTCTTTAGTATTTTACAATTGATGGTGTACTCTTTGCCAGTACAATAGTGTTTACCATCTCCGCTGCAGTTGTTTTGGTTTGTATCTCAGTTTCAGCAGTTGAGTTCAGTTCCTCCATGATAGTTCTTTTGCATCTATCGGAACTTGGCCGTCAAGAAAAGAAGTTGGATGAGTTTACATATTTACTCAAGAGGAGATATAGAGGGTCGAAGGATTGACTATTTGGGGTATTACGTTAGGTTACCCTATTTGTTGATACATCGAAAGATACTGGGAGCTTATAAGTATCTATGTCTAGAACATTCTTAGATAGAACTAGAAGGATTTTTATAATCAGATTAGGTGTATTAGTTGTTTCTCTACCATCTTGTGAGATGTTGACCAACAATCAAGAAGTCAAGGGATGCCCTTAGATTTTGATAGACATACATTTACTGTTGACATATCCTCACAGATGGTTAAATTGTTGAAATTATGGTATGTTGTTGTATTTGTTGTAGTATGTTCGCAAGATCGTGTATTAAATATAGAGGTAGTTTTACTCTATCCAATCATACGCACTATATTGTTGTATATTTGCTCAGGTTGTTTAGGTTGTGTCATTACGGACCATTCAGGTATGCAATACATTACATTATGTATAGTTGATCAGTTGGTAGTTTATGCTCTGATACTAATAAAATTGTCACGCCCCGAGAGTAGGTCGAGCCCGAAAATCGGACAGCATCTTCCCTGTACGTGATACAATTCCCTGTTGATACATAGCCTTCCGGCCACAACCACACAACATATAGAAGTATATAACCAAAGTCACAGCGGAATACACCAACAATAATAAAAATACAAAGACTAGAATACATGCGTACCGATACGACTTTGACACAACAAGAAAACATGATCGAAACAAAATACATAACCACATAACCGATTACCAAACAACGGAAACAATATAG
Source organism: Wurfbainia villosa (assembly GCA_025175895.1). NCBI lineage: Eukaryota > Viridiplantae > Streptophyta > Magnoliopsida > Zingiberales > Zingiberaceae > Wurfbainia > Wurfbainia villosa. The sequence goes on along the minus strand of CM045992.1, from coordinate 37,324,767 downwards.
GATAAAAATCCAAAACATACAATCCAAAATATACAACACCAATATAGATTTCAATCCAAATACTCGAGGTGAGATGGGATCAGCTGGCGGTGCTCCGAGCATCCAAGGAATCTTCTACCTATTACCTAGGCGACAAGAAAACCCAGGGTCTGTGGTGGTGAGTATAAAACTCAGCGGTAATATAAAAGATAGTGTATAAATAAATAACATATGTAGAGCAACAAGTATACAAATGAAGATCAACAGGTATACCTAGGGAGATCAACGTACATACAGTCTTAAAGGAAACAACCAAACTATCGGTATAATACTAATCAGTGCATATACCAAACCAACTGATCAATCGTACATAATATAATGTAAGGTACTGACATACCTGATCCAACCTACTCAACATCAATGTACTGGTCAAATGCATAAAACCGTCCAATCCAAGTCATACACTAGTATCCCACACACAACAATATAGATCATACAAATAACATGCAAGATAATGTATAATCAAATACAGCAAACATAGCACAAACAAATACAACAATACAACAAGCATATATATATATATATATATATATATATATATATATATATATATATATATATATATACCGTATCTATATATACCGCTCACACTCACACACATATATATATATACATAAATATATGTATATGTATATATATACAAATGCCCTCACACATGACAATGCAAATGCATGGTCATGCCTGCGCACCCCACTCGCTATCACAACCCCAGTGTGGCCTAGGTGGCAGGACATGACAACTGTCCCAACTTAACAACAACCACTGCTCTCGAGTGGCTGAGTGGGCAGTATGAATAAGTAGCGATAAGCTAAAGAGCTATAAGCTACACAATGGGGGTCCCTGCTGCTTTCCACTCCGACTGACACTACCCATGAGTGGTCGAGTGTCGCACACCCAGGACAACTACACGTAACTCCAACTACCACTATCAAGAGTGGTCGAGTGCGGCACAATAAATGAACTGCCCTTACACTAGTTACTGCTACCATGAGTAATTATGGAGGCAGAATGACTGACGACCCTCTCAACCGCAAGGGAGACCAAGTCGCCAACATGCATGTAAATGACATGAATGCACAACCACACATACATCTACAATACACTCTCTACCCAATAGAGAGTTGTATACAACTAACCATCGACCATGCTAGGACTTCTAGTCCGTAGCGACACATTGTCGACAACTCACACAACCATGTACAAACATATGATCCGTAATAGTTATACAATGAAAGGTAAAATGATACTACAACCAACTCTACATTAAGGACATCACCCATCCCCCGGATGATTATTCTTGATGACACGAGTCAAATCAATAGTCAGACTCAACTACATACCCATGGTTAAGCATCTAAAGATCAACCTACTATAGTATTGGTAATTTATAACAATGATGAACGATAGATAACAACAACAACAGTATATCTCAAAGTGTAAAGACTTAAGTATCAAACACAGAATAACATGAGTGGAGTCAAGGTACAATATAAATCATATAAAAACTCATGCATTAAGAATAATCAACTACCTGACTAGGGTAGAATATTACCCACCTAATATGAAGGTTATGTTGATTGTATTCGCGTCCACGAACACACCCCGTATCAAAGTTCTGAGACTGTAGAATATCAATATAATCAAAATGATCTAATCTCCACTAATCAATGATATAATCCAACCATTCAACTACAACATCAACTATAATTATCATATCACAGCGGTAATTCAATGAACACCCGAGTCTATACTTACGTCACGTTGCTTTAATCTCTTCCAGCTTCTCAATCTGCTTAAGGATTCCAATCTCCACTTAATCAAGCCTAGCTTCCAACTGCTCAACTTCCTAATCCAATTTAAGGAAACCCCCGATTTGCAATCCGTTGAACTGCAAGCACACCTAATTCCAATAAATCATAAACACCACATGAAATAGGGCACTTGGCTATCGACGTGGTCAAAAGCAAGTAATCACATATCCAACCATTCATGACCAAACAACCCCGATAACCTCGCTCCCAATCATTTCTGCCCAAGCAGATGATACTATTCATAGTGTCAAAGAAAAGGAACAGTGAAGGAAATCAAGCTAGCCACCATAGCTTCTTCTTGATACAGAAGACAATCTGATATGTACATCTAGCATAAAAAATTCACATCTATCATAGGCAATCAATAGTAGGCAGGGGTGACCAACCTCAATCGGAATAGATGGAACATGATCTGCATGTAATCATTCTCAACGGCAGCTGATCGGAAATAGCAAAAGGCAAGGCATCACATGATTAGCTCTGTCAATGGTGATGGAGCAACGACCGCAATGGAAAAGAAGAAAGAGAACTCGAAATCAAGATCGAGATCAGGACAAAGAAAGCTTGGCGTTGGCAACCATAGACAGAAGAAAAGAGATCGGCAGCGACATTGACGTCACTTGCAAGGCGACCATGGTGCCACGATCGGAATCGAGAGAAGGGCCAACAATCGAAGGGGTCGACAGCATCACGCTCAGGCATCGACGATGGAAGATCGATCGATGTAGCAGTCGATCGTCGGAAGAAAAGGCGGCAACGAGGACACAAAGAGGAGAAGGTGGCATGATCGGCTGGCTGCTACAGATGCTCGATGGCTTGGCGACTGATGAGTCGCTTCGACGACACTTGCGGGAAAGAGGAGAGGCAGTAGAAACAAGAAATCAGGAGGGAGGAGTCACGAGGGGGAGAAGAGAGAAATGGGGAATCGAAAAGAATCGGGGAAATAAGGAAATAAGAACTTAGGTTTAGCTATTTAAACCTTAGGTTTAATAACACTTATTAACTTCCCAATAAACAGGCTTTATCAAAGCTTATTTACTTTATCCCTATGAAATATCAAATAAATTCAATTTAAATCCCTAAAAATTCCTATAAAATTCCAAGGGACAATTTATTATTTTGATTTGTAGATGTATGGAGCAGGAATGCTTATGGAATTTTGGCTAGCTACTGGGTAGTTGTTATAGAGTTGTTAGAGCATGGATAGATGCAACTAGGGAGATTGGTCATTACAATCTCCTAGTCACTTCCAGTGCTGTGTGACAGAGTGAATTTTGGACAGTGGATTGATTTCTCTTAGGGGAAATAATTCTCTGTCTCTAAGAACAATAGTGTTTCTCGAAGTTGTATTAGTTTTAGGAAGAGTTATTTTAGGAGACTCGTCATTCGAGATTGTTGGTTTATTCGGAGTGTATCCAAAAATGGCGAGTTCTGAAACATTCTTCGTGGTGGAACGAAATGCAGGAAATAGTGATGTTGGGTGTGCCAACAAGAAAAGGTGGGATATTAGTGACCGGTAGGGTCACATACCGTGATGGAAGTGGAAGCCTAGTAAGAAGGATTACATTGTGAGATTACCTAGAATTCGGAAAGGATTTGATGTGATTTGGAGTAATTGATGATCAATTAGCTAAGTCTGTTCATTTTCTTCTGATCCGTAAGATGAATTTGATGGATCACTTGATAGATTTATATTGCAAGGAGATTTCTATATTTTATGGAGTATCCTTGAGTATCATTTCTGATAGTGATTCATGATTCACCTTACGATTTTGGTGAAGTCTCCTACAAGCCATGGGTACAAGACTTTATTTTGGGTATAGTCGTCACTATCAGATGGATGGTTAAACATATCATGTCATACAGACTTTAGAAGGTCTGTTGAGAGCATGAGTGATAGATTTTGGAGTATATATGAGAGCTAAAAAATAATATTCTAGCACAATACCCCACTTAGTTGTTTAAGATGGGTGACTTTTCTCCAAGTACTTGAGTTGATCAGTGTGACATTGCTTACTTGTACTTGAGCAGGAAATTTGGGGACTAAATTTTTTTTTAGTAGGGGAGAATATGAGATATTAAAATAAATAAATAAAATAATAATAAAATACCCCTAGTTAATTAGATGCTTAACTAATATGAGCAAAACATATAGAGTTTTAGGAGTAGTTTTCGCTCACATCTCATTTGATTTTATGTTTGTTTCATGCATATTTTACTTTATCGGTGCACTTTTAGAGCGAAAAAGAGCATTTGGCAGCTAGATGCAGTAGGACACACGACCAGGGTGTGTGGATACACATAGCCATGTCCGAAGCTTGAGATTAGCCACCACAGGACCACACACGGCCGTGTGGTGGCCAAGCATTTTGACGGGATTAGGTGTTTTTTTGGATTTCGTGAAGAGTCGACCTAATGTCTATATAAAGAAAGTCATGCCCAAACCCTAGGGGGAGACATGACAGCCAGGACTGCACTCCGATGCCCTAAAAAGCTTTGGGAACTCGCAACGGGGAGGAAGGAAGCCACTCGAGGATCAAATTCTGCACATCAATGCCAAGGAGAAGAGCACCATTGCATTGTAATTTACTTTCTGCGTATAATTTCCATTGTATATCTGAACATGATCATGCTTTGTGTTTTCTCTCTTATATTCATGGAGTAGATTTACCGATTCTAGGATTAGGGAGTAGTTTGTGTGCGTAGAACATGTTATTCCAAATATATTTCTAATTCTTTAGTTTATATTTGCAATTGGTATTTGTTTAGATCAATAGTATGTGTTTTGGTTTTCTCTCTACTGTGCGAAGCCGATATGAGGGGTGACAACCCTTGTATCAAAGATTTAGGAGAATTAAGGAGGAACCTAAGGGGTTGGCATCATCTCCCGTAACTGTAGATAGAAGGATGCGATAGAGTCAGAATGAGATACGTTCTGTGTCACCGCAGGGATTGATTTAGCATCCTCATACTGCCTACCCTGTCCTAAAGCCAAGGGTCGACCTGGGATGGCAGAGGTAGCTTCCGATAGATGTGAAAGCTCATCGGGGGAGTGTATGATATCCCTTCCACAAGGTCGTAGTTAGAAGTCTAGATAATACTCAATTGGTAGCATGTTCTGTGACTCACAATCGAAATCGATATCCTAGAATTCCCTAAAAGCCTCGTAGTGACCCTTCTCTTCCTCCGTGTGACACCATACTAGAGTTAGAACCGCTAACAACACTCTAAATCGCAACCATTAGAACTAAAGTTCGAACAATAACGTCCACTGAATAGATCGGTACTCAAATCTCTATCCCTGTGGGATCGATAATCTATATTATTACTTGATGACACCCGTGCACTTGCGGGCATTGAGCACTAGCATGCGCTTCGAGTCCTCGATGATCTCCGTTGTGAGATTTGAGGTCGCATTCGCGTGCATCAAGTTTTTGGCACTATTGTCGAGGAATGATTGATTCGATATCGAATTAAGAGGATAATTAGATCGGACTTAGGTTAGATTTATTTACTTGCTTTACTTTTTTTTTTATTTTTATTTTACTATATTTACTTTAGTTTTAGATTTTCCATATCTAGATTTAGTTTTTATTTTAGCAGTAATTTTACATTTTCTTTTATAATTATCTCTTCTTCATTTGATTTAGTCAGCTAGATTAGTTTATTTCTTGTTTTTGAGCATTAGAGAATACTCCTAATTTTGTGGCTTGGTTCTTCGTATGCTTAGACGCATATAATCGGAAGGCCTGATTCCGATCGATCTAGAAATCGAACGAACCTACCATCGTCGGAGAGCTGAACTGAAGAGGATGGAGGACCAAGCTGCATCCATGGTGAACGTAGGTAGCCGATCTTTGTGGGATTAAGCAGCCCCTAGTGTTAGAGGATTTAAGCCAAATATAGCTGGACCATCCATTTCGGCAAACAACTTTGAGCTGAAGTCGACACTCATACACATGGTTCAGCAAAGTTAATTCGGGGGAGCTGCGACTGAAGACCCAAATTACCACCTAGAGATATTTTTGGAAATCTGCTCGATAATGAAGATCAATGGAGTCCCTGCCGACGCGATCTGCCTGAGCCTATTTCCTTTCTCATTGCGGGATAAGGCTAAGGCATGACTTCACTCCTTGCCATCGGGAAGCATTACTACATGGGAGCAGTGTGAGCGGTAATTTTTGAACAAGTACTTCTTGTTAGGGCAATCTCTTGCCATGATAAGGTTTTGATGTGTGTGGCAAAGAGTTTAAGTTAGATTGTTATTATGATTTGATATGTGCGTTGGAGTCTTGCAGGGCTTAGTAATTCGTACATGGAGCCTTGGCGAGTTTTACCTCTCATGACTCGGTCCTTGAGTCAGTGAAGGATGGCTTTGCGGAAGCCGTGCGCTTGGAGCATCCAAGGGACCGCCGAACGAGGAGCTTGGAGTGAAGTCGGAGGAAGTAGACTTTAGGGCGAGATGCGAAGGATGGCACTGCAGAGCTGTGCGCTTGGCGCATCCGAGGGACGTGGCTGGACGAAGATAACTTCAAAGGCGAGGGACTCCGAGAGATGAGAGTGAGCGAATGTAACCTGGGAGAGGGGTAGTGCTCTTAGGTGAAACTTTGCCATTTGGCTAAGTGTCGGATGGGATTTTCCGACATCAGTTGACTACCATGTTATGGTAGTCGACTACTCTAAGTCGACGGTGGCTCGACTAGTGTTCGAGTCTGGTTCAAGTGCCAATCATTGCCATGGATTGACGATCATTGAGACCACGATCGTGATGAAGGCATCGATCGTGTATCAAGTGTTCGAGCCGAGAATGGAGTCGAGCTCGCGGAGCACTCGACTGATCGAGCATCAGTCGATTGATGGCAATATCAGTCGACTGATGTCGGTATCGTTGGATGAAATCCGTGGAAAGCAACCGTTATTGGCCAATGGCTACAGGACCAGTCGACTGATAGGGACATCAGTCGACTGCTCCTGTGTCAACGGGAAGAAACCCTCTTCCTCTATAAAGAGGAAGGGTGTGGGGCTTTGGGGGCCTAATGTTCATGCTCTATTCTTCTCCCAAAGTGCCCTAAAGTATTCCCACTCTTCTTACTTGCTATTATTCCATTCTATTGTAAGAAGAGGGATTGTAAAGAGGTTACCTCCACCTAGCTTGGTGCAAAGGAGAGATCTAGTGGATTTGGAAAAGGAGTGATTCACCTTGGATGAATCAGGATCGTAGATTAGCGGCGTAGCCGTGAACCACGTTACATTTCGGTGTTAACATTGTTTGTATTCTTATTTCTATTTTGCTTGTCTTGTTTTGTTTTTCCGCTTGTGCTAATTACTTTGTAGACGAGTAAAATCCACCACCAAACGATTGAGGGCTATTCACCCCCCTCTAGCCAGCCGATCGATCCCCTACAAGTGGTATCAGAGCCAAGGAAAGCTTGTCGAGGACTAATCGCCATAACAAACACATTCAAGAATGGTCAGCTCAAATATTTACCCTCCAAAGTTTGAAGGAGAATTCTCTTGGTGGAAAAAGAGAATGGAGGTATTCTTCGAAACCGATTTCGAAATTCTTTTGATTATGGAAAATGGTTTCGAATTGTCTAGGAATGAAGAAGGGGAGCCATTGGAGAAATCAATATGGAGTAAAAGACAAAGAGAGGAGTACTTGGCGAATTCAAAGGCCAAGCACCACCTCTACAATGTACTCCCCCAACAAGAGGTAAATAGGATAGGGGAATGCTCTAGTACAAAGGAGATGTGGGAGAAGCTAGTAAAGCTTCATGAAGGTACCTCAGAGGCCAAACTTACAAGGAGAGACCTCCTCTGCTCCCAACTATCCAACATAAAATTAGAAAAGGGAGAAAAGGTAACCTCACTATACTCTAGATTTAAAGAGATAATAACCGGGTTATCTAGTGTAGGTGAGAAGCTTTCAAATAAGGACATGCTCATGAAGGCTATAGATGCCTTTCCTCGGTTCTCAAGATGGAGCTCTATGGTGGACTCATTTTACATCTCCAAGAACCTAGAAGTGAGCACCTTAGAGGAGTTCTTCTCAACAATGGAGCTCCATGAAACAAGGCTTGAAGGAATAGTTGAAGAGCCTAGAATTCAACCTTCAAGAGGGGTAGCCTTGATGGCCAATAAGGGGAAGAAGAAGATGGAGATCCCCTCCTCCTGCGATAAAGCGTCCTCCTCTTCCTCCATGGATAGCACGGAAGAAGCCTATATGGTAAGGAGGGTAAGGCGTGCTTTAAAAGGTTTTCAATTTAATAAATCTAATGATAGGAGGAGAAGACTAAGGGGGAAGGTCATTTGCTACAATTGCCAAGGGGAAGGACACATAAGGGACAATTGTCCCCTCTTGAATAAAAGCAAGGAGGAGAAGAGAAAGAAGGAAGAAAAGAAGAAGAAGGGGAGCAAGAAGAAAAAGGAAGAAGAAAAGAAGGCCAAAGAAAAAGGGAAGGCCAAGGCACTAAAAGCAAGGACATGAGATGACCCCTCCTCATCATCTTCATCATCATCGGAAGAGGAGAATGCCTTTGTCACAAATTTGGCATTAATGGCTTTTGACGACCTAGACACTTCCTCCTCCGAGCAAGAAGAAAGATCAAGCTCAAGTGGAGAGAGCTCAAGTGAAGGGGGAGCCTCCTCTACATCCTCATCATCGGAAGAGGATTTAGTAAGTGAGGTAACGAATCTACCCCCTAAGCAAATAATGTCCATGATTTCTAGTCTTACTAAGGATTTATTTAGAGCCAAGAAAAAGAACAAGAGCATGCTAGATCAAATTAAGGACTTAGAAGAAAAATTAGAAAAAGCTTGCTTAAATACTAATGAAAATATTTCTTCTAGTCATGATGATGATGCATGCTCACATGAATATATGCCTTTCAATGTCAATGATGCACATAGAAGAAAATATGGCTCTAAGGGAAAAGGTAGATTATTTGACCAAGGCCCTAGAAAAATTTACAATAGGCTCCAATACTCTTAACATGATAATTGGGAGCCAAAGGGCAAGCTTCAACAAGAAAGGCCTAGGTTATAAAGAAAAGAAAAATGAAAAGGCCTATAAATGTCTAATTGCTAGGGGTCAAGATAAAAAGAAGGTAATAGCTAGAAAATGGATCCCTAAGGAGTATTTAGTGAACCCCATAGGAAAGAACTTATTTTGGGTTCCTAAATCCATCCTAAAGGGTTAGGAAAACCCTAGGATAGTCAACCATATGGACTTTACATATATCATATTTTTGGTTGACTTAGGATGGCGGGACAACATTTTTGAAATAGTATTAGGTGATGATAATGCACCTATAAATAGATAAATCATGCTTTAAGTGATATTTGCTTTATTATCATAATGTAATACCTAATGCATGATCACAATTTGATGAATACATTTGTTTCATGGTCATAATGTGAAATTAATTCATATACATCTTTATGATCATGTGGAATGATAGGATGATACTTAACCTTGATAGAATTGCATGAAAATAATGGTTAAGTATATACAAATACCTTTAGGATACATCTCACACTTACCATAGGCTACCTTGATTGAAAACTTAGCATGAGTGAGATGTTAAGATGATACAAATGTCCACTAGTGCCTATGACATTTAGATGGTCATTTAAGGTATCAAAATAGCAATAATAGATCAATCATGGGGAAGACTTATGTTTAATTCGTAGAAATTTTGCCCAAAGATCATGGTTGGATATTTCATATGTTTTTAAAACAATTTCTTACCTTAAAATCTGTGTATTCATGTTTTGAAACAATCCAAAGCAAGACTGGGTGTTAAAATGGATACTAACATGATCAAAAACCTAGTGGTTTTTAAAGCTTTTGGATTTTTGGCAAATACTTGAAAATATAATGATTTTTCATGGACAAATATTTTTCATTGATAAATATACTTACAAGAAATGTGTTCCTCAAATTTTGTGATTTTTCGAATTTTATAGAATTTTTTACGCATTTCTGAAATTCACCCCGGAAAATCAGAAATTCTGAAATCCATGTGCCAGTCAACTGGTAGTCTGAACCAGTCGACTGGTAACCTGATAACATGCCCAGTAATTTCTTTTGTCCAATTTTAAGGCATGTTTTGGTTTTTCTTTCTCTCTAGACTTGATGTCATGTTGTATAAACTTTGTTAATTATTTTTGATGGTGTCAAAGGGGGAGAAATGTATATGTTTAAGTAAGGGGGGAATATATTTAGGGGGAGTTTCATGTATTAAGGGGGAGAGTTGCTAATCATGTTATTTACATGCTTTCTTTCCTTAATAGTTTATCAAATGTTTTACCTAACTTAAACGTATTGCCACACATCAAAAAGGGGGAGATTGTTAGGGCAATCTCTTGCCATCATAAGGTTTTGATGTGTGTGGCAAAGGGTTTAAGTTAGATTGTTATTATGATTTGATATGTGCGTTGGAGTCTTGCAGGGCTTAGTAATTTGCACATGGAGCCTTGGTGAGTTTTACCTCTCATAACTCGGTCCTTGAGTCGGTGAAGGATGGCTTTGCGGAAGCCGTGCGCTTGGAGCATCCGAGGGACCGCCGGACGAGGAGCTTGGAGTGAAGCCGGAGGAAGTAGACTTCAGGGCGAGACGCGAAGGATGGCGCTGCAGAGCCGTGCGCTTGGCGCATCCGAGGGACGTGGCCGGACGAAGATAACTTTAAAGGCGAGAGACTCCAAGGGATGAGAGTGAGCGAATGTAACCCGGGAGAGGGGTAGCGCTCTTAGGTGAAACTTGGCCATTTGGCTAAGTGTCGGATGGGATTTTTCGATATCAGTTGACTACCATGTTATGGTAGTCGATTACTCTAAGTCGACGGTGACTCGACTAGTGTTCGAGTCCGGTTCAAGTGTCAATAGTCGACTGCCATGGATTGACTGTCGACTGCGAGACCACCAGTCGACTGATAAAGGTATCAGTCGACTGGTCGCAAGTGTTTCGGGCACAGAATGGAGTCGAGCTCGTGGAGCACTTGACTGATCGATCATCAGTCGACTGATGGCAATATTAGTCGACTGATGTCGGTACCGTTGGATGAAATCCAACATGGAAAGCAGTCGTTATTTGGCAACGGCTATAGGACCAGTCGACTGATAGGGACATCAGTCGACTGCTCCTGTGTCAACGGGAAGAAACCCTCTTCCTCTATAAAGAGGAAGGGTGTGGGGCTTTGGGGGCCTAATGTTCATGCTCTATTCTTCTCCCAAAGTGCCCTAAAGTATTCCCACTCTTCTTACTTGCTCTTATTCCATTCTATTGTAAGAAGAGGGATTGTAAAGAGGTTACCTCCACCTAGCTTGGTGCAAAGGAGAGATCTAATGGATTTGGCAAAGGAGTGATTCACCTTGGACGAATCAGGATCGTGGATTAGTAGCGTAGCCGTGAACCACGTTACATTTCGGTGTTAGCATTGTTTGTATTCTTATTTCTATTTTGCTTGTCTTGTTTTGTTTTTCCACTTGCGCTAATTACTTTGTAGACGAGCAAAATCCACCACCAAACGATTGAGGGCTATTCACCCCCTCTAGCCGGCCGATCAATCCCCTACACTTCCCACCAAGCAAGACTACTGACATGCACCATCTAATCATGATCTTCCGTTAGAAGGAAGGGCTGTCCCTATTTGAAGCATGAGATCGCTACAAGGGGCTACTCTACCAATGCCTCCACCATTGACTTGAAAGGTGGCTAGTGATCCACATCTTCTATAATGGGATCACGTATGCCACAAAGATGTCCCTCGATTTTGCTATAGAAGGAGTGCTAATGAACAAGACTATCGAGGAAGTGGAGGAACTGATAGAAGAGGTGGCCTAGAACCACCATCAATGGACTTTCGAACGTAGTCACCTAGCTCCTGTAGTAGGACGATATGTTGTCAACTCCATGGACCACCTAGCAGTGAGGATGGACGCGCTTAGCAGATGGTTCAACTCTTTAAATCCTGTTTCTACTTGTGCATCCAATGACTTTGGAGAGGGAGCAGCAGCGTATCGGGATGACTACTATAGAGGGCAGGATGGCTTAGAAGAGCAGATTGAGCATGTTGATGCGGTTGGGGATTATAATCAAAGGCCCAACAACCCATACTCTGGTACTTACAATCTCGGATGGAGGAATCACATGAATTTTTCCTATCGGAATAACTCAGGGAACTTCCAACCATCATGAGGGTATGGGAAACAACAAGGCAATGGGCAGCAGCAACCACAGAAGTCTAGGCTAGAATTGATGATAGAAGACTTCATTACTACCCAAATGAAGGCAAATGAAGAATTTTGACACCAACATTAGAAAACAGAAGAGTCACTTAAGGATTTGAAGGCCACTATTGACGGTCTTCCAAGTTACACGAGGATGTTGGAAACACAAGTGGCCCAGATAGCCCAAACTATGTTGCAAACCATGGATAACTCTTCACCATTACCTGAGTCAAGTTACGTCAAGGAAGAGGGAGTGTGCAGCGAGAGAGTAGTGTTGGGATGTATACTGAAAAGTCTATCTTTTGTATGAACATCTTTATTTTTGAAATAAGAATCACATGATCATTGTTTGCATATTTATGGTTATGAAAATTGTCTAATACATTACATTGTAGTTAACATGGTGTGTAGTGTCACACGAGAGATCATGTTTCGGCTCCTTGTAAAGTATAAGTAAAGGCTCACAACTTAGATGGCTTTGGACAAACCATTGGTATGGTTGTAGTGTGATTTGGTATTGATTTGTCTTGACCATAGAATCACACTAGTGCACTTTGTGTGTATTGAGCAGGACCGACTTAGAGGTGATTCGATTTATTGCTGACTACATAATCGAATCATACCTCAGATATTATATTGTACATGCTCTTAATCCCGATATAATAACGGGCACATATACATAGTATTCATTTCTTTGATTTACCAATGGGAGAGATTTATAGATTAAATCGATAGGCTCGGTAAGTTGGGAAATGATATTATTTATATGGTGTGTCATTGATTATAGGAGGAAACCGTGTCCTATATATTAGGATGATGATGTCCCCTTGAGGAGCTCATAAGGTTCATCATGTAAACCCTGCAGGTGGACTTGGTCCGGCATGATGAAAATATTGAGTGGTACTACTCATGGAGTTAGATGTTGATTAATTAATGGTCAGTAAATTAATTAATCGACGGACATTCAAGATCTTAAACACGGGGAGAAAAATATACAAATAATATATGGAGCCCATAATAACTTATGGGGGTTGGTGAGGTAGATCAATGATAATCCTTTAGTGGATTGGATTACCATTAATGGATCGGACTTTATGTGGACTTGATCCATTGGGTGGCCAAGATCCAACTCCTCGTCATGGTCCCTATTGTAGCCTATTAATACCTCATGAAGCCTAGATCCAATGGATGAAAACAAAACTCTAGATCCAAAGGTAGAGATTAAATCTCTAGATCCGACGGTTGAGATTAAATCTCTAGATCCGATGGTTGAGATTAAATCCCTAGAACCAATGGTGGAGATTAAAACAAGGCTTATCCCTAACCCTATAAATAAGCCTTAAGGGGGTGGGCGACAACTTGATGGCTTAGGAGATTAGGGTTTGCTTCCCTTGGGCGGCAAGGAATCCTAGTTAGGTTAGGATTGTGTTTGGGCGGCTAGGGTTTGGGTGTTGGAGTGGGTGGCAACAATTGGAGAAGTTCTTCTTCTTCTTCCTTGGTGGCCAGCGCCCATCTCCTCCTTCCCTCCCTTGGCCGGCGTCCAAACCTAGTCCTTCTCTCCTTGGCCGGTGGAAACAAGGCTTAGGGTCTTCCCTTGGAGCTCTTGTCCGACAACTATCTTCATCATCTTCTCCTTGTTGGCCGGCGGCAAGCACCTAGGTTGGTGTTTGTTAGTTGGCTAAAGGGAGGAGAAGGGTTTTGTTTCTTAGTCTTCCTCTTGTTTGGAGCGAGCAAGGAAGGAATATTGGTGATCTAGGAGCTTCAACTTTTGGGAGATCGTCGCCCACACGACGTCCAAAAGGAGGAAGGACATACAATAGAAGACCAAGAGGTATAATGTTTGTTTATATTCTTTTGTAAGTTGTCTATATTTGTTATTCAATTATATGAATGTTATATGTTTTATTTTGTGGCTAAATATACTTGGACCCCGAACATAAACACAAAAGCCGGCGATCCGTACATCGTCTATTCCGCGGCTATTCGTAGAATAGAGGTTGGTGGCTTGAACAACAAGTTTGTTCAAGTGACTACTCTAATCGAATAGTATGATGATGAAACGGTTGCTTGGGTAATCCCTCGTGTCAAGGATAAAATTTTTTTTATCCGAGGACATAGAAGGGATCGCCATGAACAAGTGACCGAGTTGAAGTGGGAAGCGAAGTTTCCTACCTTCAAGTGGTATCAGAGCTTCGGTTCCGAGAAAAACCCTTCAAGTAGCATAGAGAAACAGATTCGCCAAGGGGTGTACATCCATGATTTCCACCCTACCCGACTAAGCTGAAATTGAAGATAAGATTCCACCCCATCTTGAGGACCCTGGTGAATTTGTTATACCTTGCTTGATTTATGAAGAGAGCTTGATGAAGCGCTGTGCGATTTAGGGTCATCAGTCTGCGTGATGCCTTACGCACTCTATCTGAAGATGGGACTGAATGAGATCCAACTAGCGAACCTTGGTATTCGTATAGGGATGACTCAGTTAAGGAACCTGTCAGCATACTTGCACATGTGCCAGTGGTCATCGAGAACTTCATGATACATATAGATTTTATTATACTTGACACAAGACCAAACCCCCAGAATCCCATCATCTCGGGAAGATCCTTTCTGGCGACAGTGGGAGCATGTATAGACGTAAAGGGGCACAAGATCTCCTTGGAAGTAAACGGGGAGATCATTCTCTTCCACCTGCCAGAGTGTAGAGCTCCCTTCTTAGATGGCTACACTTTTAGCAGGGTAAAGCATAGCCCACCAGATGACAACACAGAGATGGATGAATGGAGGTTTACGGAGCCTCCGAAGCCAAGTTGAGATAATGGAGTGTGGTCGAGTTAAAAGACCTTAAACAAAGCGTTTCTTGGGAGGCAACCCAAGTTTAGTTTTTAGGTGTTCTTTTTATTTTATTGCATTAATTTGGTTAATTTGAACTTTGATTTCGATTCATTTAGCATTTTCACACATGAATTAGGACTATAAAGAACCTGCTAGGTAAAAATAAAATCACTTTCAACCTACACGACTGAGCGAGTAAGGAGAATTTGGACCGTTGTGCACCGTGAGAAGGAAATAGAGGGCACACGGCCTAGCCGTGTATTTTCACATGGGCATGTCCCTGACCCCCAACGGCGCACATGGCCTGGCTATGTGTTTTCACATGGTTATGGCGCGTAAGGTTTAAGAGGCTATGTCATGCGTTTTCACCCCAAATGCGCTGTGTGCTTTGATTTCTTTTGCCCTAGCCGTGTGGAATCATCTTCCCCACCACCTAGGACCCTCTCTAACACTCAAAGAAGTCCAATAGAAGCAAGGATGAGGAGGACAAGACAAGTAGCACCCCGATCTACTACCTCGGAGTGAAGAGCAAGGAGAATGGATGCCCCTCATGCTCTGGAAGAAGGTAACGCTTTTCCAACCCTTCTCTTTTGCAATAACGAGCATAGGGAAAGGTTTAATATGCTTTCTACTAGAATAATCACCACTACTAGGTATCTTGATGAAGATCTCTTAGAGTCCCTAGGTTTGTTTGGTGATATTCAAGCCCTATTTGCAAAAATGGGGTGGGAAGAGATAATGGGGGTAAGATACCCAACCTACCCTAGGATAGTTTTAGAATTTTTGAGCTCTTTAGAAGCAAAAATCTTAATAGGGAGAGAGAGCGAAGAGGATAGGATTACCTTTAGGTTATTTAACCTTGAGCATGAGTGGACATTACACCAATGGAACCCATGCTTTGGCTTGCCTAGTGGGGGAGAGAAAAGAACCCCTATCAAATTTAACTCTAAGATATTTTGGACTGAATTGACAAGAAAGCACACTTATGACCCTTCTAGGGCCAAAGCATCGCACCTCCAAAATCCCATTTTTCGGTACCTGCACCAAATTATGGCAAGTACTATTTTTGGTTGTGGGGAGAGTGATGGTGTACTGAGAGCGAGTGAGCTGCTTTGCTTATGGGAGATACTACAAGAGAGGAGTAGCATTGATGTAAGGTCCCATTTCATTAGACACTTAGTAAAAATGGGCAAAGCGGTGAGAGGTGAGATTATTGTGGGGGGCCTACTTACCAACATTTGTCATAGGATGGGGTACGACTACACCATGATGGATAGCATAGAGGGGAGCCTTAGGATCGACCTAGGAGTTTGTATGACCATGAAGATGATAGTAAGAGAGGGACACTCCTTGTGCTTTATAAGGAAAAACCTATTGGCCCTTAGGCTCCCCGACCTCGATCGTACCACCATCACTACACGCGCTAACTGGCGTTTAGACCTGATAGTGGAGTCCCCACCATAGGAGGGACCATCCACTTCGGCACCCATCTCTCCCCCTATACATCACTCTCCCTCCAGTCCATACATGTATAGGAGCCCACCTAGTCTACATCGACATGAGCTTGCACCTGCACCACCACCTTTTTCTACTTTTGAGCAGGATGTAGGTACATCTGCCTATGATTTTTCAGAGTTTCGATCGCACCTCGATGACATATATGCTGAGCAGAAGATGCAAAGGCAGCGATGGGAGGAGCAAAGCGCCTACATACAGACAGAGTTTCTGGGCTTCCGAGAGCACTTCTAGTGGGCCGAAGAGTTCTACAACGAGGCCCATATCTACTTTCAGGAGGAGGTTGCCCATCACCAGGAGGAAGCCACCTACCGCTAGGAGATGCGGTGGCATATGCATGCTTAGTAGGCATAGGGGGCCTGGGAGGAGGAATACCAAGCAACCGCTGCATCCACCAGCTCTCATATCGACCACATGTACATGTGGCATCAGCGACTCAACACCAGATTCTCCCAGGACCCCGAGATGCCGAGGCTACAAGACTTTCCACCTCGCCCACCATACTAGAGGTATGTTTTGCTTAAGTTTGGGGGGGGGGGGGGCAAGTTTCGATATATTTTGTTTCTAGCAGTAGTCTCTTTCCTGATATTTGCATTTTAGTTAGCCTTCATTTATTCATGCATAGGTTGTTTAGTTTCTTTCAGCACTTAGCTTTTGCTATCTATAAGTTGCCTCAGTAGTATTTTTAAGGTTTTCTTCATGAGTTGTTTCTATGGGTAGCTTAGCTTCATTTACCTCGTAATATTTTATTTTATTTGATCTAATGAATGTTCTAGACTTACACTGGTTAACTTTTATTTTTACACCTTCACATGATGAACATTCTGAAAGGGAAAACCTAGTACGTACTTAGTTATGATTCATCTCAGAAGTCTAGTACTTTGGACTCTATAAGTGACTCTAGATTTAGCATTTTAGTTACTGGAGATGCTTAGATTGTGGAAGCCCATTCGGAAGAATCAAAATCCCAAAAAAAATAAAAAAAAATTGAATAAGAAAAGAGGGAAAAAAAGAGAGAGGAAAGAAAGAGAGAGTAAGAGAAAAAAATTGATTGAAAAAGATTATGAATGATAAAATAGTTGTCGTGGGTGGAAATGGTTAGGTGCCCCTTTGAGACCGAATTAGATTACTGAGGAAACACCTACAAATTTCTCTCAATACCGAGCATGCCTTTGAGACTTTGTGCTAGATCTAGGGAATGATCCTTGCTTTGGGAAGATAAGTACCTAAGAGCCGGAGACCTTAGGAAAGCTATAAGATGATGACTTAACTTACCATGGAACGGGTATCCCTTAAGAAGATTCGCTTAGTACAAGCACGAGGAGATAACTTAGTGAACTTCTAGAACATGTCTAATTTTCTTTGATTGAAAATACCACTTGATAAATCTAGTTAATATGGTAAGTATGGAACAACACCTTTTTAAAATCTCATGGCACTGAGGTTTGCTTGAGGACAAGCAAAGATCTAAGTCTTGGGGAATTGATGTGAGAAAAACATATAGGATTTTAGTAGTTTTCGCTCACATCTCATTTGATTTTATGTATGTTTCATGCATATTTTACTTTATTTTACATGCATTTCCTATTTTCTAGTTTGGAGATATGCTCTTTGTACTTTTGTGTGTAGGATAGTATTTCATGGGGAGAACGATGCACTTTCGGAGCGAAAAAGAGCATTTGGTAGTTGGATGTAGTAGGGCACACGACCAAGGTATGTTGCTACACACAATCATGTTCGAAGCTCGAGATTAGGCACCACAAGCCCACACACGGCCTGGCCGTGTGGAAACACACGACCATGTGGCAGCCAAGCATTTTGACGTGATTAGGTCTTTTTCTGAATTTCGTGAAGAGTCGACCTCATGTCTATATAAAGAAAGCCACACCCAAACCCTAGGGGGGAGGCACAACTATCGGGACGACACTTCGACGCCCTAAAAAGCTTCGGGAACTCGCAATGGAGAAGAAGGAAGCCACTTGAGGATCAAATTCTGCACCTCAATGCCAAGGAGAAGAGCACCATTGCATTGTAATTTACTTTCTGTGTATAATTTCCATTGTATATTTGAACATGATCATGCTTTGTGTTTCTTCTCTTATATTCATGGAGTAGATTTATCGATTCTAGAATTAGGGAGTAGTTTGTGTGCGTAGAACATGTTATTCCAAATATATTTCTGATTCTTTAGTTTATATTTGCAATTGGTATTTGTTTAGATCAATACTACGTGTTTTGGTTTTCTCTCTACTGTGCAAAGCTGATACTGTGCAAAGATGATATGAGGGGTAAAGCCCAGCTCATCGCATCGGTTCTGCAGGGGGTTGAGTGTTACTGGATGTCCATATTGCCCCTGCCAGCCGAAGTTATAGAACGCATATATAGTATGTGCAGGGCTTTTATGTGGACGAGCAAGAATCCCCCCCATTGCATGGTCAGCTATATGTGGACCGAAGGAGGAAGGTGGTCTAGGCTTGAGCGACTTGAAGTCTTGGAACCTTGCACTATTAACAAAGGTTCTATGGCGTATACAGGACAAGCCAGACTCACTATGGATACGATGGGTGCACCAGCATTATCTCCGACAGTCCAGTATTTGGGGACATACATTGAGACATACAGACTCGCCACTTCTGAAGATGATTCTGCACATCAGAGATAGTATCTTGGCTACCGTAGGCAGCCCCATGGTAGCATCGCGCACACTAGTTGCATGGTTCAGCGGAGGGGCGGGCGTGAGGTGGGCATATTATTATTTCAGAGAGCACCGACCGAAAAAAGCATGGGTCAGGACTGTATGGCAGAGGGACATTCAGCCGAGCCACCAGTTCACATTATGGCTGTTGGCAAATGGGAGGTTGCCTACCAGAGACCGGCGGAGCTACATAGAGGACAGAAGATGTGCCTTTTGTAGGTGTGAGGACGAGACACAGACCCATGTATTTTTCAGATGCCAGGTTATCATGCTGTTATGGGGACATGTGAGGAGGTGGCTGCAGATGAGATCAGAGATGAGCACGTACAGACGGGCACTACGTATATTCAGACTTCATTATCGGAGGGACTCCGTCTGCATGAGAGCACGACACCTAGCCCTAGGGGCGACAATACACTATGTTTGGAGGGCTAGGAATGAGATCAGATTTGAGGACTCTCAGTTTGATGAGGAGAGGGTATTTCGAAGGATACAGGTAGATGTATATAGAGCTCTGGATGTATCTTAGGAAAAAAAAATGCAGATTATTTTGGAAGTTGCGGATAATTAGTTGGTCAAACTTTGAACCGTAGGAAAAAAAATGCAGATTATTTTGGAAGGTGCGGATAATTAGTTGGTCAAACTTTGGACCGTAGGAAAAAAAATGCAGATTATTTTGGAAGCCGCGGATAATTAGTTGGTCAAACTTTGGAAAGCAGATTAGTTGGTCAAACTTTGGACCGTAGGAAAAAAAATACAGATTATTTTGGAAGCTGCGGATAATTAGTTGGTCAAACTTTGGACCGTAGGGAAAAAAAAAGCGCAGATTTTGAGGATTGGGTATAGGGTGTATTTTGATGGTGTATAGATCCACCATTTGATTATTTAGTTGGTCAAACTTTGGAATGCAGATTAGTTGGTCAAACTTTGGACCGTGGGAAAAAAAAACGCAGATTTTGAGGATTGTGTAGTGGGTATATTTTTATGGTGTATAGATCCACCATAAAGATCTATCTAGTCCGCAGCAAACGGATAGCGGTAAAGACTACACAAATCCATTTATGGCTGCGGCTTTGCCTAAAAGTCGTATTGGTGAATAGGTCCACCAGAATGACCTATCTAGTCCGCAGTAAACGACTCACGGTAAAGACACCGCAAATCTGTTGACAACTGACCACTTGCTCAAAGTGGGTCCACGACACTTGAGAGGGTGGGACGGAGGATAGAGGACAGGAGACTCAGATAGCAGGACCAGATCAGGCAGAGACTGCATCGGATCGGGTGCAGTCTGACACAGGATGAGAGTTTGTCACAGGATGAGGTTATACTTCCAGCTACCGCAGCAGGATGAGAGAGGGGGGACAGACCTCAGTGTCCAGGAGGGATTGGTACAGTGAGCGTGATGGTACTCTGAGCGTGATGGTATTCTTGAGAGCACATGTACTTTCTGCCATCGATGTCTACTCAGATCGGACATTTCGTCGGATATGACATGTGTAGACTCCTTGGATCATGTATGATTGTGCTATTTTGATGATATATATATTTACCTTCATCAAAAAAAAAAAATAGGAGAATTAAGGAGGAACCTAAGGGGTTGACCTCATCTCCCGTAACCGTAGATAGAAGGATGTGATAGAGTCGGAACGAGATACGTTCCATCTCACCGCAGGGATTGATTTGGCATCCTCATACCACCGACCCCATCCTAAAGCCAGGGGTCGACCTCGGATGGAAGAGGTAGCTTTCGATAGATGCGAAAGCTCATCGGGGGAGTGTATGATGTCCCTTCCACAAGGTCATAGTTAGAAGTCTAGATAATACTCATTTGGTAGTGTGTTCTGCGACTCACAAGCGAAATCAAAATCCTAGAATTCTCTAAAAGCCTCCTAGCGACCATTCTCTTCCTCCGTGTGACACCGTACTAGAGTTAGGACCAACGACAACTCTCTAAATTGCAACCATTAGAACTAAAGTTCGAACAATAATGTCCACTGAATAGATCGGTACTCTAATCTTAGTCCCTATGAGATCGATAATCTATATTATTACTTGACGACACTCATTCACTTGCGGGCATTGAGCGTAAGCACGTGCTTCGAGTCCCCGACGGTCTCCATCGTGAGATTTGAGGTTGTGTTCGCGTGCATCATTAACCATGGGGGGTATAGCTGAGTATAGATGTTGTTTTGACTCGTGTCATCAGGAACAACCTTCTAGGGGTGGATGATGTCCTTAATGTAAAGTTTGTGGTCGTATCATCTTACCTTTCGTTGTATAACTATTACGGATCATATGTCTATACATGGTAGTGTGGGTGTCGATGGTGTGTCGCTATAGACTGGAAGTCCTAGCATGGTGATGGTTAGTTATATATGACTCTCTGAGGAATAGAGAGTGTGTTGTGGGTGCATGTATGTGTAGTTGTGCATTCATTTTATTTGCAAGCATGCTGGCGACTTGGTCTCCCTTGTGGTTGAGAGGGTCGTCAGTCATCCTGCCTCCACGGTTATTCGTGATAGTAGTAACTGGTGTGAGGATAGTTCATTTGTTGTGTCACACTCGGCCACTATTGATAGTGGTAGTTGGAGTTGCGTGAAGTTGTCCTGGGTGTGTGACACTCGACCACTCATGCATAGTGTCAGTCGGAGTGGCCAGTAGCAGGGACCCCCGTTGTGTAGCTTATGTTAGGGAAATCAACCCATGAATGATGTGTTTTGATATGTGTGACAAAGGTTTAAGTTAGGTTGTTTATGGATTTAATATGTGTGTTGAAGTCATGTAGGACTTAGTAATTCACACATGGTTAGCTTGACAAAGCATTGGCAAGATCACCATCTCATGACTTAGTCCTTAAGTCGATGAAGGACGACATTGTGAAGCTGTGCGCTTGGTGCATCTGAGGGACCGCCAGACGAGGAGCATAGGAGTGAAGCCAAAGAAGCAGACTTCAGGGCGAGAAGCGAAGGATTGCATTGCGAAGTCGTGTGCTTGGTGCATCCGAGGGACGTGGCCGAACGAAGAGAGCTTCAAGGCGAAGGACTCCAAGGGAGATGAGAGTGAGCGATTGTAACCCAGAACAGGGTAGCTCATAGGTGAACTTTGCCGAATGGCTAGGTCAAGTGTCTGATGCTCAACCAAACGTTGGTTTGAGGTTTTACCCGACATCAGTCGACTGCTCTAGGTCGATTGGACTCGATCAGTGTTCGAATGAACCATTTATGGCCCAATAGTCTGTTGGGTTTCCGGCACCGCGGCGAGTGTGTGTTCGAACATGTGCACAGCGGAAGGAATAAAATAATAAATCTAATTTATTACAACACACACATCACACGCATGCATATTACAACATGTGTAGACATAACCGTAAATTCAAATTTTGCAACAAAAGGAAATTTACACTACGTATACCTGACGTATCACGTGTAGTGGGAAAGGCATCAACCGGAACGATTCTTGCTAGAATCGTCTCTATCCGTATCCACATCGAGTATCTTCAGGATGACTTCACCAAGTCACGAGCCTCGCCTTCGTACGGGTTACTAGCCTCGTGTTGAAGACGATGTGAACGAGAGAAGATCACGATCCGAATCCAAATTCGGATCCAAAAATGAGTCCTCAAAAACTCGCTTCTCCGGAGAGGTATTCGTCAACCGTTTGACGAATCCTTCGTCCTCTACCTATGAGGATTACCGGAGATCGAATCCCCGGTAAGTAAAGCACTGTCGGAGCTCCAAACGTCACCCAAACGATGCTCCGACAAGAGAAATGCTTCGTCCGTAAACCGACAGCTTTGTGGAGGAGTAGGCGCCGCCAAAAAGGGAAGATAGAGCTCACCTTGATGCCAAACCTAAGGAGATCACCGGAGCACTAACCGCAGAGCTCGACGCCGAGAGGAAGGAAGCACCTTCTCGACTGGGCTGAGGAGTGGGCGGCGGCAAGGTTGGCGCCGAACTTCAAGGAGAGAGGGGCGGCAACTTAGGTTAGGGTTTTGGATTAGGCTTAATTATCCCTTAAGCCCTCTTTATAGAGAACTAATTCTCTTAATGGTTATTGATCATAACCAAAGGCCCGTAACCCGCTCCATTAATTTAAGTTAAAATAAACCAAACCATGATGGTTTATTTTAAGTTAAACGAACCAACCAACTTTGGTTCATTCGCTTAAAACAAACCAAACCCTTTGGTTTATTCTCCTCCATTGGATTAGAACCAAACCAATTTGGTTCATCCATTATGTCTTCATAAGACACGCCCCATCCACGCCTCCATTGCGATCAAACGATTTCATGCTCGCTATGTTTGGTCCAACCAAACCTAGTTTCTCTTCGATACAGAATCTCGTTCTCAGCTTCGTTTAAATCCTTTGGATTACGCTCGTTGTCGCGTGTGACCAAATAGGTTCTAAATTTATGTTGGTCGTCTAGAATTAACCCTTAATTATAGAACGATCATGAGTGGCACCTAGTAGTACATCATGATCCCCAATTACCAGAAAAGATCAACGGTTGATCGAACTATTTACGAAACCCTTGGCTCGAATGAATCGTGCCCCATTCCCTTCACTCATCTTATACCCACTTGGTTCGGGACATGGTCTATAGTGTCGATCCCCACTAGGTTGACTCGTCACCTAGCCAGTATCATTTCCTCGTCCCTACAGTTCTGAATTCTGCACATGTATGAAGAATACCTTACTCTAAACATGTAATGCTTTGGCTAAAGACTTTAGTAACAATCCGACGAGACTAAGGGTATACATCTCTCTAAGGAGTGGTGAACTTTATAGGCTATTCAAACACCTTCGATCACTTCGACTTATACCCAATCATCTCGTCCACATCTCCTTAGAGATGTTTGCTTAAGATGTCAAAGCATAAGTCTCATGATCAAGATGACTTGAATACCGCAAGTCAAAGGAACATCGTGACTTAAGCCAAAGAAGAACTTCATCGACATATCTATATATGCAGAGAACCATATGAAGTCTTACTACCGTCACTCCAATGAACTAGTTACCATAACTAGCATCCACGATTAACTCCGACATCACAATGTCTCCAAAAGGAGAATCACCGCTGATACACCAAGGAGTATACTGCTTAGTCTCGATGAATCGATGGTGTCCAAATCCATCAATTCATCGACTAGGATAATTCCGATACATCACAATTACACATGTAGAGATACTCACTAGTTGTGATCCAATCACAAATTCTCTCATGCCGTGAATCGATCGTGACATTCAAGAAATGAGTTTAAGATCCAATCAAATACATAAAACATGTATACTCAAATAGTGAATCTTCATTTATCATATAAATGGTTCATACATAAGGCGATTGCCTTAGGACATCTCTCATATATTACTAACAGACTCCCACTTGGCCTAATGCCAATCGCTACGGTATCCAATACCATAAGTTCTAACATGACCCTCAAACTTACTTTGAGGTAATGCTTTAGTCAAAGGATCCGCTAAGTTCCTTTCAGTGGGGATTTTCTCGATTTGTATTTCGCTTCCTATGATGATCTCTCCGATAAGATGATAGCGGGCGAAGCACATGTTTGATCATCGATGAGACCACATCAAGTTCGAGATGAACTTCTTGATCCAAACCGCTCTTCCGCCTAAAGTCGCAATGTATTCTCGCCTTAGTGGCGTAATCCGCTATAGTGTCAAGCTTGGAACCTTTCCAACTTATCGCCTTCCATTCCAGGTGAATACATACCCGCATCGAGACATGGAATCATCCTTGTCATTCGAGTCGCATCCGTATACCCACGTATCACCATGTACCCTTCTCCATATATTAGGAACACATCCTTAGTTCTTCTCAAGTACTTAAGGATCGCTTAATCACCCAATGATCCATTCTCGATCGGACTAGTATCTACCGTGACACTCGTGAGCATACGATACATCGGGCCTCGTGACATAACATAGCATACATGATAGATCCTATCATGGATGCATAGGGAATCTTACTCATGCAAATCCTCTCGCCTTCTCATGGACACATAGACTTCAAAGGTGTACCCCATGCCCGATGGGTAGGAAACCTTTCTTGATTCCGACATGCTAAACCTCTTTAGCACTCGGCCTATATATGTAGATCGCGAAAGACCAAGCAACTGCTTCGATCTATCTCTATAGATCTTAATCCCGAGGATGTAGGTTGCTTCTCCTGTGTCTTTCATGGAGAATGTCTTGGATAACCAAACCTTAATCGATCAGAAGATTGAAACATCGCTTCCTATAAGTAATATGTCATCGATATACAATACTAGGAACACGATCGACTCCCACTAACCTTCTTGTACACACAAGGTCTCGATTTTGTGAGAAATCAAACTTTTGATTGTCTCATCAAAACGGATATTCCAGACTCTCGGATGCTTGTTTCAATCCATATAATGGACCGTCGCAATTTGCATACCTTGGTTTTATCAACCGATGTGAAACCTCACCGTATCATATACACGCCCTCGAGCGTGTTTCCATTAAGGAAAGCTATTTTCACATCCATCCGCCATATCTCATAATCATAATGAGCCGCTATGGCCGAAGCATCCGAATGGATTTAAGCATAGCTACAAAGAATAGGTTTCGGCCATAATCAACACCTTGCTTTTGACGATATCCTTTCGCCACCAATCTAGCCTTATAGGTAATCACATTACATCCATGTCGGTTTTCTTCTTGAAAACCCACTTGCACCCTATAGGCTTTATGCCTTCAGTGGGTCAACCAAGTTCCAAACTTGGTTTTCATACATGGAATCCATTTCCACTTCATGGCACCAAGCCACTTATCCCTTTCAACTTGTCAAGACTTCTTCATAACTGTAGGCTCTCATCATCAATGAGTAACACGCCGCTCGATTCACTTACGAGAAATCCATATCTCTCAGAATATTATGGTTCTACCAGATCTACGAAGATGTGGTGTTACAATAGGTCCAAATTGATTGCTCATCACTATGAGTTATCCTACCGTCAGGCTTCACCGTGTATCTCATCAATGTCTATTTGAGTCTCTCGAGCCTCCTCAAGCTCGACGACACTCCCAATCGCTTTCTTGCAAGAGAAACTCTTTCTAGAAACACAAAGATGCCTCAAACAAACACCTTTGTTCCACAGATGATAGAATTGGTAACCCCTTGTTTCTTAGGGTATCCAATAAATAGACATTTATCGACTTAGCATCCAATTTGTCCGATACACCGCTTCACATAAGCAGACAACCCCATATCTTCAAGTAAGATACATGAGGTTTCTTACTATTCCATATCTCATATGGAGTAGAGACTACCTTGGTAGGCATTCTCGCTTAACAAGTAAACACTGTCTCAAGTGCATAGCCCCAAAAGGACTTGGGAAGATTCGCATGATTCATCATTGACTGACCATGTCCAACAAGGTCCTAAGACGCCTCTCGATACACCATTATGTGTGTGTATATGGCGGAGTCCTTTGAGACAATATACCATTGTCTCTTAGATAATCAAGAAACTCTTGACTTAAGTATTCACCACCTCGATCCGATCGAAGTATTTTAATACTCTTGTCATGTTGTTTCTCTACTTCATTTCTGAATTCTTTGAACCTTTCAAAGGTTTCAGACTTGTGTTTCATCAAGAACACATACCCAAACCGTGAGTGATCATCGGTGAAGGTAATGAAGTAGCTCTAGCCTTCTAAAGCTTGAGTTGACATAGGTCCACATACATCAGTATGTATCAGACCTAGTAACTCTCCCACTCATTCACCTTTTCCTGAAAAAGGTAACTTAGTCATCTTGCCTTTTAAGCATGATTCGCATGTATCGTATGAATCCAATTCAAACGATTCCAGAATTCCACATCGGTGTAATTCGGACATGCATTTCTTGCTTACATGGCCAAGACGACAATGCCACATGTAGGAGTCTAAGTGATTATCTTTTCGAGCACTCTTGTTGCTCACTTCGATATTGAAAACGTCACTGGATACGTCCAACGTATAAATACCATTGCTTAAAGTTCTAGTCCCATAAAGAACTCCATTCAAAGTTATATAACAACAATTGTTACTAAAAGTCAAATGGTACCCATTTCTATTTAAACAAAAAATAGAAATGATGTTCTTTATCAACGAAGGAACATAAAAGCAATTGTCCAGTTCTAAGACAAGTCCTGTAGGGAGTTTTAATAAATACGTTCCGATGGCAAGTGCAGCAACCTTTGCTCCATTCCCAACACGTAAATTTGACTCTCCCTTGACGAGTCTTCTTCTATTCCTTAGCCCATGTATGTCATTACATATATGTGAGTCACACCCAGTATCCAATACCCAAGTGTTTGAGGAAATAGAATAACAATCAATAATGAAGATATATGAAAAAGATGGAGCATCTTATGCCTTATTTTTCTTCACGGACTCAAGATAAATCTTGCAATTTCTTAGCCAATGGCCCTACTTGCCATAATGATGGCCCTTTTGAGTTGGTTCTGCCTTTTTAGCCTTTTTCTTCTTCCCCTTCTGTTGTTCCTTTGACTCCCTCTTAGAACCTTTCTTCGAGGAATCAACTAACAACACCGTCCCCTGCTCATGCTTCTCAGAAGGCTCCACAGTCTTCAACATGTTGAGCAGTACCACAGATGAAACTTCTTGCATCTCAGAGGTGAAGAGGAGCTTGGAGACTTCGAACCTTTCGAATCTCACTTGTTTATCAAACAACTCATAAAGATGAAGGACTACGATATGAGCATCCATATGCTCATGCTGCTTCCGTAGCTTGGGTTCCATCATGGCTAGCATGATGCAACTCATTTGTTCAGAATCACTCACATGTTTCTGATAGGCCAACAATTGGTCCAGAGTTGCATTGTCATTAGAACGGGCGGAAAGAGGCTCTTTGAGAACATATGCAAGCTTTTCAACCTTGAGAACAATTCTTAAGTTTCTAAGCTAGTCCAAGAAGTTCGACCCAGTCAATTTATTCGAATCCAAAATGAAACGCAAATTCAAAGACATCATGATTAATCTTAGAAATACAAAATGAGCATATATGAGAAAGATGATTTTAAAATGCATCATTATACATTCATAAATCCCATTCATTTTTTGAATTTCAAAAAACCCCAAAATCACTTCGGGAGATCGTAGGTCCATCTCTGAATGGGCTGATATCCATCATATATATGAACAACCTTGGAGAGAGTCCAATCACCTCTCTTCACATCGTGAGTCCAAGTTAAAGCCAACCCATTAATCTAGTTTTAATATGGTTAGAATCGATTCAACCAATTAGCCAGCTGGAGAGAGTCCAACAACCCAAAGCTAACGATTGACCTCCTGACTCTTACCATATTAATTAAACTATTCCAATTTTTTGAACAAGTGTTTTGTGATTCTAAATCTCCTCTTCTAGTCTTGATCTTCCAACAACCCAAGAAGAAGTGCATTGTAATACAAGGTGTCTCCATATTAATGGAAGGTGTAGGCTTTAATATTGAAGCTTAGGTTTTAATCTCATCCTCTTGCATGCAAATAACTATTATCTACATGGCATGGCATACATGTTAGCATTGTTTTTCTTTGTTTCTTATTCTTATTCGTATTTGTATTTGTATTGCTCTAATGCAATTACATAGAAACAAAAAGGCTAATCACCCCCTCTATATGTCCATTACATTTATGGAAATCCAAAAGTGTTTAAGATTTGATAGCTCCAAATCAAATTTCACCATTAAATTAGGCACAATGACTTTCCAAATATAATCACATATTTTATTCATGAGAATTATTTGATTGGAAAATCTATTTAGGATTTCTAAATCATTAAAACTACTTATGAGTAAATATTTTAAGAGATTTGATTTCAAATCAAATCATGGATTAACATGGAAACCTATTCCAAGCAATTGGACAAGGGAAATGAATAGGAGGTTTATGGAAAAATGCAATTTCATAAACCATCCAACTTTAAAATGGAGCAACTCAACAAGGTGGGGCCTTCTAGACTTTCCAAGGAATTATGGGAAAATTTCCATAAATACTTCTAAATTTCCAAAATTAGTAGAAGGACTTCCAGAAATACATTATGACCTTCGCAGAAACCATGAACGATGCATGTCGTAAGCCAAATGCATGGAAGGTTTAATGAGATTGTGAATGGACTCCACATCATAGGTGAGCGTGAGTTGACAATCATGGATTTCAGAAGGTATATTCTCCAAGCATTTCCTAGAACTCTCTATGGACTTTATTGGTGCTATTAAGGTAACTAGGGATCTTTCTCAAATTAAAATTGATGAATTATTTTGTGAATTAAAATTTGGCAAATAAAGGAAATCCTAAACTAAAGGTTTACCTGTTTGAAAAGAAAGAAAAGAAGAAGAAAGAAAGGAAAGAAGTGTCATCATGATCCACGCCGAACATGATTCAAGTAGTGATGGAGACTCATCTAGTGAAATGGCCAACTTTGAAGACGAGCTCTATAGAAAATCAAAGGACCAAGAATCCAGAGAAGCAAAACGAAGGGTCCTCATTCTTCAGAGGTAAGTTTAGTAATGTAATTTTAATAATAGAGGATTACCGAGATCAAATCTCATTTGCTGCGATAAAGAAACGACGGACGAGAAGAAGAAGGAGAAAAGAAAAAGAAGGATAAGAAGGAAAAGAAGAAGAAGGAGGCCATGGTGGCTCAAACCACATGAGACACATCGAGTGTTGAAGATTCCTCCTCCGATGATGAGCTTTGCCACATCACACGCCATGTGACACTCATGACCCAAGGAGATGACTCCGGTACATCAAGTCAAGAAGAAGACTCTTCAAGTGATGAATCGTCATCTAGTGACGATGAGGTAATGAATTCTCCTAAAGTTAAGCTTCTTTATAAATCAATTGCTTATCTTAAAGAGGCTCTAGATAAGTCTAAATCTAAGGTTAGAAGCATGAAAGTAGAACTAAACACCATTAGGAATGAAAAACCTTCACATGTTGATTCTTGCATGCTTAAGGAAGAGAATGACAAACTTAAGGATGAGGTTAGTGACCTAAAGGCATGCTTAGAAAAATTTATGACTGGCTCAAAATATCTTGACATGATCCTTAGCCGACAAAGAGCCGTTTACAACAAGGCCGGTTTAGGATATAAGCCAAAAGAAAAAGAAGTTGCTTATATCTCATTGATTAATATAAAAGCAACCACTAAGGGTAAGGTTAAGAAAGCATGGATACCTAAGAAGTTTTTACTTAATGTTACCGGTCCAAATGTTTGGGTACCAAAAGCTTGCGTTTTTCATGTGATTTAGGTAGGAGAACAAGGTATGTGGATTGTGGATAGCGGTTGCTCAACACATATGACCGGGGATGTGAGCAAGTTCTCCACAATTAAGTATGTGAAGAAGGGAGCGGTGTCTTTTGAAAATAGTGGAAAACTCAAGATATTAGGTAGAGGTACAATTGAGGTATCCCCCAAAATTGTCATTCACAAAGTTTTACTAGTTGAAAATATGAAATTTAATTTATTAAGTGTTAGTCAACTTTGTGATGCAAGCTACCATGTTTCTTTTGAATCTTCTAAATGCATGATTAGACACAAGGAATTAAATGATTGTATGTTAGTTGGATATAGGAAATCAAATATTTATTATGTTGATCTTTCATATGCTTCTAACATTTCTACTAAGTGTCTTGTTGCAAAAGAAGAAGAAAGTTGGCTATGACATAGGAGATTGGGGCACATCAACATGAAAAACATAACCAAGGTAGCCAAATTGGAGTTGGTCAAAGGGCTACCAAAGATCAAGTATTTCAAGAACAAAATGTGTGATGCATGCCAAGAAGGAAAACAAACAAAGGCATCACACAAAGGTAAAACCTTAACTAATACCTCTTTACCGTTAGAACTATCACATCTTGACTTATTTGATTGCCATAGTACTCCTTCTTTAAATGGTAACAAATATTGTTTAGTCATAGTAGATGATTTTTCTAGGTATACTTGGGTCTATTTTATGAAACATAAGGATGATACCTTAAAAATACTCATAGGATTTAGTAAAAGAGTTGAAAATGAAAAGAGTCTCAAAATCAACCGGATCCGTAGTGATCATGGTGGTGAATTTGAGAACTCTAAATTTTCACAATTTTGTTTAGAGCAAGGGTATAAGCATGAGTTCTCTTGTCCTAGAACACCCCAACAAAATGGGGTGGTGGAAAGGAGAAATCGTGCCCTACAAGAGGCGGCTAGGACTATGCTTAATGCGTATTCTCTACCTAGCTACTTGTGGGCGGAAGCGGTTAATACCGCTTGCTATATCCAAAATAGGGTTCAAATCCATAGGTATTTAGGAAAGACACCATTCGAATTATGGAATGAGACCATTCCCACAATTCATTATTTTAAAGTCTTTGGATGTAAAGTTTACATTTTAAACACCAAAGATAACCTAGGAAAATTTGAATCCAAAGCGGATGAGGGAATTCTAGTTGGATACTCATCCACGAGTAGAGGATATAGAGTCTATAATAAGAGAACCCAAGGGATTGAGGAGTCCTCTAATGTTCAATTTGATGAAACTACTAGTACCTACCCTAGAAAGTCCTCCATTGATAAGGATATTAATGACAATAATCAAGACATTACCCAAAAACTTCAAAATTTAACCATAAGGGGTAATGATCAAGGGGGAGGAAGAGGAGATTCCAATGATGAAAGGAGGGTAGAAGATAACAATGATCAATTTGAAACCCCTTCTAGAACCCTAATAACTCATCAAGATCATCCACTTGACCAAATAGTAGGAGATCTATCTCAAGGAGTAAGAACTAGGTCATTTCATAGAGCTCCTACTAGTCAAGTAGCTCTTATTTCACAAATTGAGCCAAAATCGATCAATGATGCATTACATGATCCGGATTGGATTTTGGTAATGCAAGATGAATTGACTCAATTTGAGAGGAGTCAAGTATGAGAGTTAGTACCTAGACCAAATGATAGCACCATAATT
The DNA here is from genome assembly GCA_025175895.1 of Wurfbainia villosa. Lineage (NCBI taxonomy): Eukaryota > Viridiplantae > Streptophyta > Magnoliopsida > Zingiberales > Zingiberaceae > Wurfbainia > Wurfbainia villosa. The sequence continues at coordinate 37,292,639 of CM045992.1, read as the reverse complement.
ACTACAAGATGAGTCTTTAGGAATAAGCTAGATGACCAAGAAAATATCACTAGAAATAAGGCTAGGTTGGTTGCTAGGGGATTCAATCAAGTTGAGGGGCTTGACTATGATGAGACTTATGCCCCGGTTGCTAGGTTAGAGTCTATTAGAATTCTTTTAGGATATGCTTCCTATCTGGGATTTAAACTTTATCAAATGGATGTTAAATCGGCATTCCTAAATGGTTATATTAAGGAAGAAGTATATGCAGAACAACCACCCGGGTTTGAAAACTTAGATTATCCAAACCACGTATATAAGCTTAGAAAAGCGTTATATGGGTTAAAACAAGCTTCTCGGGCATGATATGAAAGATTGTTATCCTTCTTAATTTCTAAGGATTTTAGAAGAGGCCAAGTAGATCAAACCTTGTTCATAAAGTCAACATTAAAGGATATCTTCATAGCCCAAGTATATGTTGATGACATTATTTTTGGGTCAACAAATGATGATCTTCTTCAAGACTTTATAAAAATTATGGAGAATGAATTTGAAATGAGTTTAGTTGGAGAGCTTAACTTTTTCCTAGGGTTACAAGTCAAGCAAACCAATGAAGGGATTCATATTTATCAAACCAAATATGCAAATGAAATAATCAAGAAATTTGGTTTGGAAAATGCCAAAATTGTAACCACTCCTGTGGCCACTAGCACTAGAATAGATAGTGATCATGATGGTAAATCAATTGATCTTAAACTTTATAGGAGTATGATTGGTAGCCTACTATATCTAACTGCTAGTAGACCCGATATCTTATTTGCGGTAGGTATGTGTGCAAGATACCAATCTTGTGCCAAAGAATCACATTTAATAGCCGTTAAGAGAATTTTAAGATATATTAAAGGCACCCTAAATGTAGGACTTTGGTATCCTAGGACTAAGTCCTTTGAGTTGCTTGGCTATACCGATTTCGATTATGCCGGATGCAAATTGGATAGGAAGAGTACTAGTGGTGGATGCCAATTTCTTGGGTCCTCCCTAGTTAGTTAGAGTAGTAGGAAGCAACATTGTATTGCTTTATCAACCACCGAAGCCGAATATGTGGCTATGGGTGGTTATGTAGCTCAATTACTTTGGATGAGACATACTTTTGAGGACTATGAGCTATACTACTCTAATATTAAAGTTTATTGTGACAATGTGAGTACCATAAACTTGACCAAAAATCCGGTACATCACTCTAGGACCAAGCACATTGAAGTGAAACATCACTTCATAAGAGATCATGTGGCAAGAGGAGACATTGAACTTAATTATGTAGAATCTAAGTCTAACCTTGCCGATATCCTCACCAAAGCTCTTCCGGAAATCGAATTTTCATCATTAAGGAGAGAGCTTGGTATGTGCTTTGCAGAGTAAAATTCTAGGCTTGCATGATCCCATATTCATAATGTTTAACCTTATACCTTGATGCATCTCACAAAAAGCCTTTAGAAACTTGATTTTTGTATTGAGACACTTAGGAACATGTGAGATGATAGGGAAGGTGTACTTGGCTCATCATGCTTGTTATGATGCATTACTATGAGCCAATGACATACCTAGAAACATGAATACTTCATGGACCAATCATTGGGAAGGCTTGTATTCAAGTAATGAATACATAGCTCTAAGAACATGGCTGGAAATTCCAAATCATATATATTTTAAACTATGTTCATCATATTTTGAAAAACAGTTTTCAAGAGGAAGACAAAAGTGATACAAAGTTTGCCAAATTTTTAGAACTTTTGTTAGTTTCCAAGTTTGTATCAATCTTGGAATATGGAAAACATAAATTTTTCAAATTATTTTTCCTTGATGGATAATGATTCGAAAATGCACGCAAATTTTGTGATTTTTCGCGATTTCTAGATTTTCTAATGCATTTACGAAGTTGATAAAAGGTGAAATTGGATTGGCGTAGTGATCAGTTCAAGACCAAATGCGATCGTGATACACTATGTTTTCTGATAAATAGCTCCATTTTCTGATATTTAGTGTATCTTTGATGTCCTAAAACTATAGCATGATAATATTGAGTATAAACAAACTTTTAGGATTGCTTAATGCAGTGTTTTAGGGGGAGTTTCATAAAATATATCTTTTTCATCCCCAAACTTACATTGTTGGTGCAAAGTTAGGACTTAACTTTCGAACTTTTACTATGCTTTGCTTCAAATGTTATCCACACATCATGAAACATATCTTGGATTAAGGGGGAGCTTAATATCAATCTGATACCTTAGTCCAAGATACAACAAACTTTAATTCTTTCATAAAATTTATGAATCCTTCTCTTTATGATGCATGCCAAAGGGGGAGAAGGAATGTTTAAGTTAGAATTCATATTATGATTATGTAAAGATCTAACTTAAATGTTTGCCAAACATCAAAAAGGAGGAGATTGTTGGTGGAACAATGCCCCAAGCATTTATATATATTTTGATGTTTGGTTAAATCATCTAAGTTAGACAATGCTTTGTGATCTAATTGTGCACATGTTTAAGTGACAGGAAAATCCAAGGATGAAGACTTGGTAAAAGAGAAGTCCAAGTATGATCTTGGCAAGGAAAGTCCAAGGGACGGACTTGGCAGCATAAGACCAAGCTTGTAGTTTTGGCAGCGTAAAGTCCAAGTGAACCTTGGCAAAGAAAGTCCAAGGGATGGACTTGGCAGCGTAAGACCAAGCTTGGAGTCTTGGCAGCGTAAAGTCCAAGTGAACCTTGGCAAAGGAAGTCCAAAGTAAAGTCTTGGCAGCATAAGTCCAAGCTTGTAGTCTTAGCGGCATAAAGTCCAAGCATTTGGAAACCCAAGACATGACGAGGCCGAAGGAAACTCTTGAAGGCGGGTGCAAGGCTGAAGGAAGAGTTAGAAGGTCAAGTCTAGGTCTAGGGAGTTAATTCAAGTATGAATTATTCATACTTGACTAGTATCAGTCGACTGATACGATGTATCGATCGTAGTCGTGCTCGATCGAGTCGGGATGAAACCGACTATCCGATCGCTTTGCATGCATGATCGGTGATCGAGTCGAAAATGGGCAGCGAGAATGGAGTCTCACTTTCGACTCGCGATCACTCTCGATCGCCTCATCAATCGACTGATGAGGTGATCAGTCGACTGATAGGCCTCCCGTTGGAAATGGCGGCTGCGAATCCTCGTGGATCGGCTTTGTTAGAACCCATTAAGCCGGCCGATCGATGGTGATCATCGATCGATCAAAGCCCAACGGGAAAAATAACCTCTCTTCTATAAGAAGGGGCCTTGGGGAGCTTGGTGAAGCTAGTGCTTTCATTCCTAACTACACCCTCGTGCTGACCAAGCTTTCTCCAAGTGTTTTTGTGATTCTAAATCTCCTCTTCTCTAGTCTTCATCTTCCATCATTGTAAAGAAGAGGAGTGCATTGTAATACAAGATTTCTCCACCTTGGTTCATCTAAAAGAGGATATAGTGAAGCTTGGCTAGGGCTAATCCACCTTACGGATTACCGTGGAGTAGGAGCGTCATCTCCGAACCACGTACATCGGGTGTTAGCATTGTTTTTCTTGTTTCTTATTCTTATTCTTATTTGTATTTGTATTGCTTTCGCTAACGTATTTGTAGAAACAAAGAAAGGCTAATCACCCCCCCTCTAGCCATTACAAAGATCCAACACATTCAACCAATTAGCCCAGCTTGGAGAGAGTCCAACAACCAAGGCTAACAATTGACCTCTGACCCTTACCATATTAGTATTAAACTATTCCATGGTTTGAACATGTTCGGGTTCAAGCCGGGCTTAGAGAGAGTCCAACAACCCGAACAAGAAATGGAACTCTGGTTCTAACCATATTAATGGAAGGTGTAGACTTTAATATTGAGTTAGGGTTTTTATGTTTCATCCTCTTTTCATGCAAATAACTATTATCTACATGACATGACATACATGACATTCATCTACATGTCACGACATGCATGGCATAATGATATGCATCTAATGCAATTACACAACATACAATTATGTCATGTACACAATTTCCTTATATGTCATAACTATTTATGGAAATAAAATATGTTTAAGATTTGATTCTCCAAATCAAATCATGATTAAATTAGGAAACAAATTTCCAAATCTAATCACATATTTTATTTGTGGAAATAGTTGATTAGGGAAAGTCAATTTAGGAAATCAATTTCCTAAATCATCAAAACTACTTATGGAAATAAAATATTTTAAGATTTGATCTCCCAAATCAAATCAAGATTAAATTAGGAAACAAATTTCCAAAATATAATCTAATATTTTATTTATGAAAATATTAATTTCCATAAATACTTCCAACTTTCCAAAAGTGGAAGATTTCCATAAATACTTCTAGACTTTCCAAAATTGAAAAATTTCCATAAATACTTCTAACTTTCCAAAAGTAGAAAATTTCCAAAAATATCATTATGACTATCGCAAAACCATTTTACGATTATGTCAAAACACAACCTGGGCTCTGATACCACTGTTGGGTTTCCGACACCACGGCGAGTGTGTGTTCGAACATGTTTCGTAAACATGTGCACAGCGGAAGGAATAAAATAATAAATCTAATTTATTACAACACACACATCACACGCATGCATAATACAACATGTGTAGACATAACACGTGTAGCGGGAAAGACATCAACCGGAACGATTCTTGCTAGAATCGTCTCTATCCGTATCCACGCCGAGTATCTTCGGGATGACTTCACCAAGTCACGAGCCTCGTCTTCGTACGGGTTATTAGCCTCGTGTTGAAGACGATGTGATCGAGAGAAGATCATGATCCGAATCCAAATTCGGATCCAAAAATGAGTCCTCAAAAACTTGCTTCTCTGGAGAGGTATTCGTCAACCGTTTGACGAATCCTTCGTCCTCCACCTATGAGGATTACCAGAGATCGAATCCCCGGTAAGTAAGGCGCTGTCGGAGCTCCAAACGTCGCCCAAACGACGCTCCGAACAGAAGGAAACAAGCTGTCCAGAAAACTGGACAGCTTTGGTGGAGGAGTAGGGCCAAGGAAAGGAAAGGTGGAGCTCACCTTATTCAACCCAAGGAGATCACGAGCTCCTCCCAGGCTGACGACGGCAAGAGGAAGGAAGCCTTCACGACGGGCAAGGAGCTTGGTGGTGGGCGGCGACAAGGGGAGGTGTTGGCGCCGAATTCACCAAGGAGAGGAGGGGCGACAGCTTTTAGGTCAAGGGATTTGGATTAGGGCTTAACAAACCCTTAAGCCCTCTTTTATAGAGAACAAATTCTCTTAATGGTTATTGGAGCATAACCAAAGTCCCATTAACCCGCTCCATTAATTTAAGTTAAAATAAACCAAACCATAATGGTTTATTTTAAGTTAAAACGAACCGAACCAACTTTGGTTCATTCGTTTAAAACAAGCCAAACCCTTTGGTTTATTCTCCTCCATTGGATTAGAACCAAACCAATTTGACTCATCCATCATGTCTTCATAAGACATGGCCCATCCACGCTTCCATTGCGACTGAAACGATTTCATGCTCGCTTCATGTTTGGTCCAACCAAACCTAGTTTCTCTCGGTCTGAGAATCCCATTCTCAAGCTTGTTTTAAATCCTTCGGATTACGCTCGTTGTGCGTGTGACCAAATAGGTTCTCAGTTTATGTTGGCCGTCTATAATTAACCATTAATTATAGAATGATCATGAGTGGAACCTAGTAGTACATCACGATCCCCAATTAACCGAAAAGATCAACGGTTGATCCAGAACTATTTCTGAAACCCTTCAGTAGCTCGAATGAATCGTGCCCCATTCCCTTCACTCATCTTATACCCACTTGGTTCAGGACATGGTCTATAGTGTCAGTCCCCACTAGGTTGACTACGTCACACCTAGCCCAAGTATCATTTCCTCGTCCTACGAATTCTAGTTACTGCACATGTATCGAAGAGTACCTTACTCTAAACATGTAAAGCTTTGGCCAAAGACTTTAGTAACAATCCGACGAGAGGCCATGAGTATACATCTCCTCGCAAGGAGTGGTGAATCCTTTATAGGCTATTCAAACACCTTCGATCACTTCGACTTATACCCAATCATCCCGGGTCCACATCTCCTCAGAGATGCTTGCTTAAGATGTCAAAGCATAAGTCTTCATGATCAAGATGACTTGAATACCGCAAGTTAAAGGAACATTGCACTTAAGCTACAGTAAGAACTTCATTGACATATCTATATATGCAGAGAACCATATGAAGTCTTACGGCTGGTCACTCCAATGAACTAGTTACCATAACTAGTATCCATGATTAACTCCGGACATCACAATGTCTCCAGCTAGTGAGAATCAGCTGCTTGGATACACCAAGGAGTATACCTCGTACTAGTCTCGACAGAATCAATGGTGTCCAAATCCATCAATTCATCGACTAGGGATAATTCCGATACATCACAATTACACATGTAGAGATACTCACTAGTTATGATCCAATCACAAATTCTCTCATGCTGTGAATCGTATCGTGGACATTCAGTAAATGAGTTTAAGATCTAATCAAATACATGAAAACATGTATACTCAAATAGTGAATCTTCATTTATCATATATATGATTCAAACATAAGGCGATTGCCTTAGGACATCTCTCATATATCACTAACATAGTCGACTGCTAGGGTTTGACAATCGACTGCTCGACCATCAGTCGACTGACAAGGGATGACAGTCGACTAATTGAGGCAAGTTCGGGTAGAGAAGGTTATTCAGTCGAGTGATCGCTTCAGTCACTCGACTGTTGGCTCCATCAGTCGACTGATGGGGATGATTAGTCGACTGATGTGGGAGTCATTGGCTGGAAGCCAATATGGATAAAGTCGTTGCGAGGCAACGACTACAGCAGTAGTCGACTGATGACTGCATCAGTCGATTGCTCGGTGCCCAACGGGAAGAATGGTCTCTTCCCTATAATAAGGGGCCTTGGGTCACTTGGGATAGTTAATGCTTAACTCCTAAAGTTTTCTCAAGTGCCCAACACATTTTTACTCCTCTTCATTGAGTTTATTTCAATTATATTGTAAGAGGAGTGATTCTTGTAAGAAAGGTTTACCTCCACCTAGCTTAGTGCAAAGGAGGGACTAGTGGATTTTAAGGGAGTGATTCGCCATACGAATCGGGTCGTGAATTAGCGACAAGGGCCATGATGTTAGTGAAAGCCCTAGAGCCAATCATGTTATGATTGTTGTATGGACTTTATTGTATCATATTCCTATTTATAAAGGCATGGTTATTATATTTACTTGTATTGGTGCCAAATAACTAAATATAATAATGTCCTTGAGTAATAGGTTCTTATCTATATCAATCGATTGGTTGAATCGATAATGAGATGATATAGAGAATACTATTCTTAATCATTCTTAGTCGAGTATTAACATTCAGGGACAATGTTAATGCGTAGAGACTAGCATGTAGGTCAACATGATGACTTGATCTCACAAGTCATGGATATGATATATCAAGTTGACACATGGGTATGCATTGAAGAATGTATACTGAATGACCCGCCATGAGAAAGTATCATGGATCGTTATATGAGTGTCATATACTTTCTCATGTGGCTATTAGTATGACTATTAGTCCTTAGACCTAAAGTCACCATGGTTCCCTACATAAGGAGTTGCATACTTTGGCTTCGTCAAACATCACCTGTAAATGGATGGACTATAAAGGCGATTACTGGGTATGTAACAAATTATGCGGAGGGATGTGAGTGATGTAGATGAGATCTATCCCTCCTATATGACAGAGGTGACATCGATATTCTTGATAGAGTGAGACCACGAAGTGCATGGTCATGCCCAAATGAGTCAATATGAGATATTGAGCTCATTTGATTAGAGTGAGTCTACTTGGAGTTCAAGATATAGATTGTACCGAGGATGACACGGTCTATGCCTCAATTGGTCAATCTAGATGTCAAGGATAGAGGGACATTGTCACATATTGTGAGAGTCACAATTAGTAGTCACAAAGGTGATGTTGGAGCTTAACATTCTTGTAACTTGGGTAGCAATGATGTGTTGCTAGATACCGCTCATTGCTTATGTTCCTAAATCGGTTTAGGGACATTGCCAACGTTACAAAAACCTATAGGGTCACACACAAAGAGAAATTAGATGGAGATTAGGTTCATATGATGACCATGAGGATTAGGTTCATGGATGAACCAAATTGGATTAATAGTAATCCAAATTAGACTAATTGAGTTAGACTTAAGTTGATTCAAGTGTTGAATGAGTCTAATTTAGATTTAATTCATTTATTCAATTTAAATTAATGAATAGAGATTCATTAAATCAAATTGACTTGAATCAAGTGGTTGGATTTGATCAACCATGGGACATAAGAGGTCAAGTTTGACTTGACTTGAGAGGGAAGATGAAAGGTCAAGTTTGACTTGACCAAATGCCATGTCATGATGATGACTTGGCATGGCCAACCAATGATGATGCTCTACATCATCATTGACTTATCATGTGGTGCCACCTCATGAGGGAGACCAAGAGCCATTGGTTCTTGGAGTTACATGCATGCATGTAACCCCCTTATAGTGGGTTATGAAAGTGTGAAGTTAAGTTGTGTAACTTCATCTTCTTCCTTGGTTCTTCCTCTCTTGCTCTCCCAATCCTTCTTGGACGAAATTTCCATGAGTGCTAGCACACTCTAGGTTGTGTTTCTCCACCATTTGTCCGTGTGGATACCAATAGAGGAGTGTACACTTGACACTCTTGAGTTTCGGTAAGCCATTTGGACGAGCGGGATTTGCGAAGGGCATCGCATCGAGGGTAACACTCTCAACTTCTAGATCTAAGGTAGATCTAGGTTTACTTAGCACATACATGTTTTTATTTTAATATATCTTCGCACGGATCCGTGGCCGGGCTTCCGAGGTTTCCACAACGCAAAAAGCGGTTTTTGCGGCTCGGAAAGTCCAACAGTGGTATCAGAGCCACGTGCGAAGCATGTATGTGTTTAGTTTTTGTAATTTTTGTATTAGATATAAAAATTACAGAATTTTATGTTTCTGTAAATTTCCTAATTTTATAGAATTTTTGAGTATTTTTCTCGAAGAGTCGAAGCAACGAGTGTTGGGACACTTGTCGGCTTCAACCATCGAGAAAAACTCTCCGAAACGGCGAGTTCTCGCTTTTGGTTTTTGGGACAGTGACTTAAGTCGCTGTAAGATCGTAGTAGGGACACTCGCAAAGTTTATTTTGTGAGTAGGGACACTGCCTCTATCCCCGAAAGGGGCCTTGTCCCGCGATCGTGCTCGGAAACCGCTTAGCGGGACCGTTACGGAGAAGTGACTCCTAAAATTAAAAAAAAAAAGGAAAAGTTATAGAAATTTTCTGTAAAAATACATAATTTATAATTATGTATAATTCTGTGATTGTCATGGCCCAATAACCCCAATATGATTGGATGATGATGTGTTGTAATTCATAATACGGCCTGTGTGCCGTTTTTGTGGTTGTGCATGTTGTATAGTGTATGCGACCTGCGCGTCATACCTCTTCTTTTGAAATTCTAGTTGTAAATAGTTTTAGACTCGAATGTAACTCAAGTTTCATATTTGTAATGTACAAAATGGAGCGGTGGAAAGTCCTATTGTAGACGAAGTTACGAGAAGGGTGCCGACGACACATGGTGGTCAAAGGAAGCGCTTGGAGAAGCCGCTAGCCCTAGGTTGACCGTCCGATCTTCTCATTGGCTTGAGAAGATTGTAGTAGGGCGATGACCACATCACAGTTAATTATATATATATATATATATATATATATATATATATATATATATATATATATATATTTGATTTTGCTTGTATGTATGTGATGCATGCTAGTAGAATAATGCTTGTATGTATATGATGCATGCTAGGATATTTTTCTTGTATGTATATGATGCATGCTAGATTAATGCTTGTATGTATGTGATGCATGCTAATATAGGATAATAAAGGCCTCAATGCGTATATGATACACATTACGATTAGATTAGATCTTAATCGAATCAACTCGTAAATGCCTATCAAGTCCTTGATACCCATAACTACCTCGATCATTTGTAGTTGTTGAATCTGCCAAAGCAGAGCAACGCATATTATCTTGGTAGGGTACGGAGGGACAATCTTGGTCCCGCCTATCACGGCTTGGGTTAGAGTAAGCTCAATTAGATTGAGTAAAACTAGTTAACTCAATTGGATCGAGTAGAACTATAGGCATATTCCAACCGTTGGAAAGATAGGATAAGTTGCATTTACACTAAATCTTGGGTGATTTAGCCAAAGATAACTCAAGGTCTTTTGTAAATGTGGGTCTTGATCCTATAAACAAGAGTTGCATAGAGATGTAATCGGTAATGTGTTACCCACCGATCGTACTAAGTCTTGGGCGATTTAGTCAAAGCTAACTCAAGGCTTAGTATGATGTGGATCTTGTCCCACAGGAATTATAGCTAGTTTGTACGAATATAGTAATATGGTTTGACCACATCCATAACTCGATTCTACAAAATTCCTATAATTCAGTGGGAGCATCATTTGATTAAAGGCCTAATTAAATGATAAAAGGAATATGATATTAATTCTCTGCATTGTATGTTGTAGATTACTATGTCGACAAACACGAACACTCTCTCTCTGCGTTCTGTCCTTGAGAAGGACAAGCTCAATGGAGCAAATTTCCTGGATTGGTACAGGAACCTGAGAATTGTTCCCACCCAAGAAAGGAAGTTGTACGTTCTGGAGCAGCCCATTCCGGAGGCACCTCCTGCCACTGTCTCGCGAGCTGACAAAGATGCTTACAAGAAGCATCAAGATGATGCATTAGATATGTCATGTCTAATGCTCGCGACCATGAACTCTGAGCTTTAGAACCAACATGAGTTCATGAATGCTTATGATATGGTTGAACATCTTCGTCAACTATATCAAGGACAAGCAAGGCATGAGAGATATGAAGTCTCTAAGGCATTGTTTGGGTTCAAAATGCAAGATGGGACTCCCGTAGGTCCATATGTACTCAAGATGATTGGGTACGTAGATAACTTACAAAGGCTGGGATTCCCACTTGGCCAAGAGCTGGCCACTGACCTGATCTTGCAATCTTTGCCACAAGCCTACAATCAACTTGTCATGAATTATAACATGAATGAAATTGATAAGCCACTGCCTGAGATGCTCAGCATGTTGAGAACTGCTGAGTTCAACCTTAAGAAAGGAAAATCTGACTCCATTATGATGGTGCAAAAGAAGAAAGGCAAGGGCAAGCCTAAAGGTAAGGGAAAGTCCCAAGCCAAGGGCAAAGACAAAGAACTTAAACCCAAAGAAGGGGTGGCAAAGGAAGGGGCTTGCTTCCACTGCAAGGATGAAGGGAGTGCCATTAATTGCGTCGGAGTCTCATTGCCCCCCATGTCCCCGGATTAAATTTTATCAACTAAAACTAATCCGGACGGGATGAGTTTCCGAAGCACAACCGTTTCCTCATCGTGCCAACGACTCGAGTGATCGCTTGAACAAACTTGTTGTTCAAGCAATCAACTCTTCTAGTCGGTTAGCCGCGGAAGAGACGACGAACGGATCGCCGGTTTTTGTGTTTCTTATCGGGGTCCATGATTATACAAATACAAACAAATGCAAACTAGTATAATCAACACATACTAACATAAAGAACATAAGCTAGCATATCTTATCATAAGAGGATCAAGAATAAAGTTTGTAAAACTTTTATACCTCTTGGTCTTCTACCGTATGTCCCATCCTCCTCGTGGACGTCATGTGGGCGAAGATCCTCCACGAGTTGAACCCTCCTAGATCACGTTCTTCCCTTCCTTGCTCGCTCAAAACAAAAAGAAGAACCAAACAAAAACTCCTTCTCCTATCTAGAACCGACCACCAAGCAAAGGAGCTTGATATAGCCGCCGGCCAAGGAGTAGATAATTGAGCGCCGGCCAACCTTGAAGAAAGGTTGCCGTCGGCCAAGGAGTAGATAATTGAGTACCGGCCAACCTTGAAGAAAGGTTGCCGCCGACCACCAAGGAGAGAGGGAGAAGGAATAATGGGTATGGGCTGCCAAAGCAAGGAGGAATAAGATGGGCGCCGGCTACCAATTAGGAAGAGAAGGAAACTGTTGGGTTTCCGACACCGCGGCGAGTGTGTGTTCGAACATGTTTCGCAAACATGTGCACAGCGGAAGAAATAAAAATAATAAATCTACATTTATTACAACATACACATCACACACATGCATAGTACAACATGTGTAGACATAACCGTAAATTTAAATTTTGCAATAAAGGAAATTTAACTACGTATACCTTTCGTATCACGTGTAGCGGGAACGACATCAACCGGAACGATCCTCGCTAGAATCGTCTCTATCCGTATCCACGCCGAGTATCCTTAGGTTGACTTCGCTAAGCCACGAGCTTCGTCTTCGTACGGGTTACTAGCCTCGTGTTGAAGACGACATGATCGAGAGATGATCACGATCCGAATCCAAATTCGGACCCAAAGACGAGTCCTCAAAACTCGCTTCTCCGGAGAGGTATTCGTCAACCGTTTGAAGAATCCTTCGTCCTCCACCTCAGAGGATTACCGGAGATCGAATCCCCGGTAAGTTAGGCGCTATCGGAGCTCTAACCGTCGTCCAAAAGACGCTCTGACGAGAGGAAAACAAGCTGTCCAGAAAACTGGATAGCTTTGGTGGAGGAGTAGGCGCCGACCAACCAAGGGAAGACAAGTGCTCACCTTATCGCCACACCCAAGGGAGATCACCGGAGCACCAACCGGCAGCAGCTCGACGCCGGCTAGGGGGAAGGAAAGCTCCTTCTGGACGCCGATTGGAGGAGAAGAGGGGGCAGCAATGGAGTTGGCGCCGACTCCTTCAATGGGGTGGGCGGAAACTAGGTTTAGGGCTTTTGGATTAGGGCTTAACAATCCCTTGAGCCCTCTTTTATAGAGAACTAATTCACTTAATGGTTATTGGATCATAACCATGAGGCCCGTTAACCCGCTCCATTAATATAAGTTAAAATAAACCAAACCATGATGGTTTATTTTAAGTTAAAACGAACCGAACCAACTTTTGGTTCATTCGTTTAAAATAAACAAAACCCTTTGGTTTATTCTCCTCCATTGGATTAGAACCAAACCATTTTGGTTCATCCATTATGTCTTCATAAGACACGACCCATCCACGCTTCCATTGCGACTGAAACGATTTCATGCTCGCTTCTTGTTTAATCCAACCAAACCTAGTTTCTCTCGGTCTGAGAATCTCATTCTCAAGCTCGTTTTAAATCCTTCGGATTACGCTCGTTGTGCGTGTGACCAAATAGGTTCTCGGTTTATGTTGGCCGTCTATAATTAACCATTAATTATAGAGCGATCATGAGTGACACCTAGTAGTACATCATGATCCCCAATTAAGCGAAAAGATCAAGCGGTTGATCGAACTATTTACGAAACCCTTGATGGCTCGAATAATTCGTGCCCCATTCCCTTCACTCATCTTATACCCACTTGGTTCAGGACATGGTCTATAGTGTCAGTCCCCACTAGGCTGACTACGTCACACCTAGCCCAAGTATCATTTCCTCATCCTACGGATTCTAGTTACTCCACATGTATCGAAGAGTACCTTACTCTTAACATGTAATGCTTTGGCCAAAGACTTTAGTAACAATCCGACGAGAGGCCATGGGTATACATCTCCTCGCAAGGAGTGGTGAATCCTTTATAGGCTATTCAAACACCTTGATCACCGACTTATACCAATCATCCCGTCCACATCTCCTTAGAGATGTTTGCTTAAGATGTCAAAGCATAAGTCTCCATGATCAAGATGACTTGAATACCGCAAAGGAACATCGCACTTAAGCCACAAGAAGAACTTCATCGACATATCTATATATGCAGAGAACCATATGAAGTCTTACTACCGGGTCACTCCAATGAACTAGTTACCATAACTAGCATCCACGATTAACTCGACATCACAATGTCTCCACCAAGTGAGAATCACCGCTTGATACACCAAGGAGTATACCTCGTAAGGTCTCGGGTAATCGATGGTGTCCAAATCCATCAATTCATCGACTAGGATAATTCCGATACATCACAATTACACATGTAGAGATACTCACTAGTTGTGATCCAATCACAAATTCTCTCATGCCGTGAATCGATCGTGACATTCAAGAAATGAGTTTAAGATCCAATCAAATACATAAAACATGTATACTCAAATAGTGAATCTTCATTTATCATATAAATGGTTCATACATAAGGCGCATTGCCTTAGGACATCTCTCATATATTACTAACAGACTTCACTTGGCCTAATGCCAATCGCTACAGATCCAATACCATAAGCTCTAACATGACCTCAAACTTATTTCGAGGTAATGCTTTAGTCAAAGGATCCGCTAAGTTCCTTCAAAGGGGAATTTTCTCGATTTGTATTTCGCTCTACCGATGATCTCTCCGATAAGATGATAGCGCGGCACATGTTTGATCGCTGATGAGACCTTGGCTCTTTCGTGCAATTGCTCCATTGTTGTCGCAGTGAGACCGGTATTGCTTCAACAATGGTCGAATCACACCAAGTTCATAACGAACTTGATCCAAACCGCTTCCTTCCGCCCGGCCGCAATGTATTCCGCCTCGCTGGTAGAATCCGCCATGTCTTGTTTGGAACTTTTCCAACTCATCGCGCTCATTCAAGGTGAACACGATCCGCATCGAGACCGAATCATCCTTGTCCGTCTCGAAGCCGCATCCGTATACCCGTATCACCATGTCCCCTTCTCCATATATTAGGAACACATCCTTAGTTCTTCTTAAGTACTTAAGGATCGCCTTAATACCACCCAATGATCCATTCCTCGATCGATCGTATCCGCCGTGACACTCGTGAGCATACGATACATCGGGCCTCGTGACATAACATAGCATACATGATAGATCCTATCATGGATGCATAGGGAATCTTACTCATGCAAATCCTCTCGCCTTCAGGCGCGACACATAGACTTCGAAAGGTGTACCCCATGCTCGATGGGTAGGAAACCTTTCTTGATTCCGACATGCTAAACCTCTTTAGCACTCTGGTATATATGTAGACGCGAAAGACCAAGCAACTGCTTCGATCTATCTCTATAGATCTTAATCCAGGATGTAGGTTGCTTCTCTGTGTCTTTCATGGAGAATGTCTTGATAACCAAACCTTAATCGATCAGAAGATTGAAACATCATTTCCTATAAGTAATATGTCATCGACATATAATACTAGGAACACGACTGCACTCCCACTAACCTTCTTGTACACACAAGGTTCGTCTGGATTTTGTGAGAAATCAAACTTTTTGATTGTCTCATCAAAACGGATATTCCAACTCCTGGATGCCTTCTTCAATCCATAAATGGACCATCGCAATTTGCATACCTTGGTTTTATCAACCGATGTGAAACCCTCAGGCTGTATCATATACACGTCCTCGAGCAGGTTTCCATTAAGGAAAGCTGTTTTCACATCCATCTGCCATATCTCATAATCATAATGAGCCGCTATGGCAAGGAGCACCCGAATGGATTTAAGCATAGCTACAGGCGAATAGGTTTCGTCATAATCAACACCTTGCTTTTGACGATATCCTTTCGCCACCAATCTAGACTTATAGGTAATCACATTACCATCCATGTCGGTTTTCTTCTTGAAAACCCACTTGCACCCTATAGGCTTGATGCCTTCAGGTGGGTCAACCAAGTTCCAAACTTGGTTTTCATACATGGAATCCATTTCCGACTTCATGGCACCAAGCCACTTATCCCTTTCTGAACTTGTCAGCACTTCTTCATAACTGGTAGGCTCTCATCATCAATGAGTAACACGTCGTTCGATTCACTTACGAGAAATCCATATCTCTCAGGAATATTGCGTGTTCTACCAGATCTACGAAGATGTGGTGTTACAATAGGTCCAGCCGATTGCTCATCACTATGATTTGTCGGTTGTTGTGCTTCACCAGGTATCTCATCAATGTCTATTTGAGTCTCTCGAGCCTCCTCAAGCTCGACGACACTCCCACTGTTTTCTTGCAAGAGAAACTCTTTCTAGAAACACAACATGCCTCAAACAAACACCTTTTGTTCCACAGATGATAGAATTGGTAACCCTTGTTTCCTTAGGGTATCCAATAAATAGACATTTATCGACTTAGCATCCAATTTGTCCGATATCCGCTTCACATAAGCAGACAACCCCATATCTTCAAGTAAGATACATGAGGTTTCTTACTATTCCATATCTCATATGGAGTAGTAGAGACTACTGTAGGCATTCTGCTTAACAAGTAAACAAATTTCAAGTGCATAGCCCCAAAAGGACTTGGGAAGATTCGCATGATTCATCATTGACTGACCATGTCCAACAAGGTCCTAAGATGCCTCTCGATACACCATTATGTGTGGTGTATATGGACGGAGTCCATTGAGACAATATACCATTGTCTCTTAGATAATCAAGAAACTCGACTCAAGTATTCACCACCTCGATCCGATCGAAGTATTTTAATACTCTTGTCATGTTGTTTCTCTACTTCATTTCTGAATTCTTTGAACCTTTCAAAGGCTTCAGACTTGTGTTTCATCAAGAACACATACTCAAACCGTGAGTGATCATCGGTGAAGGTAATGAAGTAGCTATAGCCTCCTAAAGCTTGAGTTGACATAGGTCCACATACATCAATATGTATGAGACCTAGTAACTCTCCCACTCGTTCACCTTTTCCAGTAAAAGGTAACTTAGTCATCTTCCCTTTTAAGCATGATTCACATGTATCGTATGAATCCAATTCAAACGATTCCAGAATTCCACATCGGTGTAATTCGGACATGCGTTTCTTGCTTACATGGCCAAGACGACAATGCCACATGTAGGAGTCTAATTGATTATCCTTTCGAGCACGCTTGTTGCTCGCTTTGATATTGAAAACGCCACTGGATACGTCCAACGTATAAACACCATTGCTTAAAGTTCCAGACCCATAAAGAACTCCATTCAAATTTATGTAACAACAATTGTTACTAAAAGTCAAATGGTACCCATTTCTATTTAAACAAGAAATAGAAATGATGTTCTTTATCAACGAAGGAACACAAAAGCAATTGTCCAGTTCTAAGACAAGTCCTGCAGGGAGTTTCAACAAATACGTTCCGTTGGCGAGTGCAGCAACCTTTGCTCCATTCCCAACACGTAAATTTGACTCTCCCTTGACGAGTCTTCTTCTATTCCTTAGCCCATGTATGTCATTGCATATATGTGAGCCACACCCAGTATCCAATACCCAAGTGTCTAAGGAAATAGAATGAGAATCAATAACGAAGATATGTGAAAAGATGGAACATCTTATGCCTTATTCTTCTTCACGGACTCAAGATAAATCTTGCAATTTCTTCGCCAATGGCCCTACTTGCCATAATTATGGCAAGTGCCCTTTTGAGCTGGTTCTGCCTTTTTAGCCTTTTTCTTCTTCCCCTTCTGTTGTTCCTTTGACTCCCTCTTAGAACCTTTCTTCGAGGAATCAACTAACAACACGCCTCCTCGCTTCATGCTTCTAAGGCTCCACAATCTTCAAAGATGTTGAGCAGCATCAGATGAACCTTCTTGCATCTCAGAGGTGAAGAGGAGCTTGAGACTTCGAACCTTCAATCTCACTTGCTCATCAAACAACTCATAAAGATGAAGGACTCACGATATGAGCATCCATATGCTCATGCCGCCAGATTTGGGTTCTATCGCTGCTAGCATGATGCAACTTGTCGGGCCTGTAATCACCACATGTTTCTGATAGACCAACAATTGGTCCAGAGTTGCATCGTCACTAGGATGGGCAGGAAGAGGCGCTTCGAGGAAATACACAAGCTTTTCACCTTGAGAACAATTCTCAATTTTCTAAGCCAGTCCAAGAAGTTTGGCCCAGTCAATTTATTCGAATCCAAAATGGAACACAAATTCAAAGACATCATGATCAATTTTAGAAATACAAAGCGAGCATATATGAGAAAGATGATTTTAAAATTCATCAATATACATTTATAAATCCCATTCATTTTTCGAATTTCAAAAACTCCAAAATCACTTCGGGAGATCGTAGGTCCATCTCCGAATGGGCTGATATCCATCATAGATATGAACAACCTTGGAGAGAGTCCAACAAGCCATTCATAACTATAACGGTAGGTATCAACTATACCGATTGCATATCACGTATATGCAACTATCACAATGTGCTATCAACTAATTGAATGTTCACACATATATCGAGTTGTTAACACATTAACAAGTATGCATCATATGCATAGCACCCAACTTCACCTCCCTTTACATCGACCTTGGAGAGAGTCCAACAAGCCGATGCTCCAGGTTAAAGCCAACCCATTAATCGAGAATTAGTTTTAATATAGTTAGAGCGCATTCAACCAATTAGCCCGGCTTGGAGAGAGTCCAACAACCAAAGCTAACGATTGACCTCTGACTCTTACCATATTAGTATTAAACTATTCCATGGTTTGAACATGTTCGGGTTCGAGCCGGGCTTGGAGAGAGTCCAACAACCCAAACAAGAAATGGAACTCTGGTTCTAACCATATTAATGGAAGGTTTAGGCTTTAATATTGTTTAAAGGTTTTTATGTCTCATCTTCTTTGCATGCAAATAACTATTATCTACATTGCATGACATACATGGCATACATCTACATGTCACGACACACATGGCATAATGATATGCATCTAATGCAATTACATGGCATACAATTATGTCATGTAAATAATTTTCTTATATGTCATAACTATTTATGGAAATAAAATATGTTTAAGATTTGATTCTCCAAATCAAATCATGATTAAATTAGGAAACAAATTTCCAAATCTAATCACATATTTTACTTATGGAAATAGTTGATTAAGGAAAATCAATTTAGGAAACCAATTTCTTAAATCATCAAAACTACTTATGGAAATAAAATATTTTAAGATTTGATTTCCCAAATCAAATCATAATTAAATTAGGAAACAAATTTCCAGAATCTAATCAAATATTTTATTTATGGAAAATATCAATTTCCATAAATACTTCCAACTTTCCAAAAGTGGAAGATTTCCATAAATACTTCTAGACTTTCCAAAATTGAAAAATTTCCATAAATACTTCTAAATTTCCAAAATTAGAAAATTTCCAGAAATAACATTATGACTATCACAAAACCATTTTACGATTATGTCGAAACACAAGGCTCGATACCCTTTGTTGGGTTTCGATCACCTTGGAGTGTGTGTTCGAACATGTTTACAATGCAAAACATGTAGAAGAAATAAAAATAATAAATCTACATTTATTACAACACACACATCACACGCATGCATAGTACAACATGTGTAGACATAACCGTAAATTTAAATTTTGCAATAAAGGAAATTTAACTACGTATACCTTTCATATCACGTGTAGCGGGAACGGCATCAACCGGAACGATCCTCGCTAGAATCGTCTCTATCCGTATCCACGCCGAGTATCCTTAGGATGACTTCGCTAAGCCACGAGCTTCGTCTTTGTACTGGTTACTACCCTCGTGTTGAAGACGACGTGATCGAGAGATAATCACGATCCGAATCCAAATTCGGACCCAAAGACGAGTCCTCAAAACTCGCTTCTCCGGAGAGGTATTCGTCAACTGTTTGACGAATCCTTCGTCCTCCACCTCAGAGGATTACCGGAGATCGAATCCCCGGTAAGTTAGCCGGGCTCTAGTCGTAATGCCCAAACGATGCTCCGACGAGAGGAAAACAAGCTGTCCAGAAAACTGGACAACTTTGGTGGAGGAGTAGGCGCCGGCCAACCAAGGGAAGCCAAGTGCTCACCTTATTGCCACACCCAAGGGAGATCATCGGAGCACCAACCGGCAATAGCTCGACGCCGGCGAGGGGGAAGGAAAGCTCCTTCTGGACGCCGGTTGGAGGAGAAGAGGGGGCAGCAATGGAGTTGGCACCGACTCCTTCAATGGGGTGGGCGGCAACTAGGTTTAGGGATTTTGGATTAGGGCTTAACAATCCCTTAAGCCCTCTTTTATAGAGAACTAATTCTCTTAATGGTTATTGGATCATAACCATGAGGCTCGTTAACCCGCTCCATTAATATAAGTTAAAATAAACCAAACCATGATGGTTTATTTTAAGTTAAAACGAACCGAACCAACTTTTGGTTCATTCGTTTAAAATAAACCAAACCCTTTGATTTATTCTCCTCCATTGGATTAGAACCAAACCATTTTGGTTCATCCATTATGTCTTCATAAGACACGGCCCATCCACACTTCCATTGCGACTAAAACGATTTCATGCTTGCTTCTTGTTTGGTCCAACCAAACCTAGTTTCTCTCGGTCTGAGAATCCCATTCTCAAGCTCGTTTTAAATCCTTCGGATTACGCTCGTTGTGCGTGTGACCAAATAGGTTCTCGGTTTATGTTGGCCATCTATAATTAACCATTAATTATAGAACGATCATGAGTGACACCTAGTAGTACATCATGGTCCCCAATTAATCGAAAAGATCAACGGTTGATACAGAACTATTTCTGAAACCTTCAGCAGCTCGAATGATTCGTGCCCCATTCCCTTCACTCATCTTATACCCAGTTGGTTCAGGACATGGTCTATAGTGTCAGTCCCCACTAGGCTGACTACGTCACACCTAGCCCAAGTATCATTTCCTCATCCTACGGATTCTAGTTACTCCACATGTATCGAAGAGTACCTTACTCTTAACATGTAATGCTTTGGCCAAAGACTTTAGTAACAATCCGACGAGAGACCATGGGTATACATCTCCTCGCAAGGAGTGGTGAATCCTTTATAGGCTATTCAAACACCTTCGATCACTTCGACTTATACCCAAACATCCCGTGTCCACATCTCCTTAGAGATGCTTGCTTAAGATGTCAAAGCATAAGTCTCCATGATCAAGATGACTTGAATACCGTAAGTCAAAGGAACATCGCACTTAAGCTACAGTAAGAACTTCATTGACATATCTATATATGCAGAGAACCATATGAAGTCTTACGGCTGGTCACTCCAATGAACTAGTTACCATAACTAGCATCCACGATCAACTCCGGACATCACAATGTCTCCAGCTAGTGAGAATCAGCTGCTTGGATACACCAAGGAGTATACCTCGTGCTAGTCTCGACAGAATCGATGGTGTCCAAATCTATCAATTCATTGACTAGGGATAATTCTGATACATCATAATTACACATGTAGAGATACTCACTAGTTGTGATCCAATCACAAATTCTCTCATGCTGTGAATCGTATCGTGGACATTCAGTAAATGAGTTTAAGATCCAATCAAATACATCAAAATATGTATATTCAAATAGTGAATCTTCATTTATCATAGAAATAGTTCATACATAAGGCGATTGCCTTAGGACATCTCTCATATATTATTAACAGAAACAAACCTTAATCCTTACAAGGATTGCCGCCCAAACCTTTTCCTAAACCCTAGCCGCCTAAGCCAAAAACCCTAATCTCCTTCTTGATATATATCTCTATCTTTCTATTTTACATGCCCAAGCCCTTAGCCCTCCTTTTATAGAGTTAGGCTTAGGCCTCCTTTCAATCTCCACCGTCGGATCTAGAGACTTAGTCTCCACCATCGGATCTAGGGTTTCATCCCAACCATCGGATCTAGGATTTCATCCCAACCGTCGGATCTAGGGTTTCATCCCAACCGTCGGATCTAGGGATTTAATCTCAACCGTCAGATCTAGAGATTTAATCTCAACCGTCGGATCTAGAGTTTTATGTTCCATCATTGGATCTAGGCTCCTTGAGGTTTTAATAAGGCTACGATAGGGACCATGAGAAGGAGTTGGATCTTGGCCACCCGATGGATCGGAACCACACAAACTTGATCCATCAATGATGTTCCATTCCACTAGAGGATCATCATTGATCTACCTCACCCACCCCCATTTATATGGGCTCCATATATTATTTGCACAACTATCTCCTCGTGTTTAAGATATCGAATGTTCGTCAATTAATTGATTTTTTGACCATCAATTAATTAACATCTAACTTCTCGAGTAGTACCACTCAACCTTATTATCATGTTGACTAAGTCAACCCGCGGGGTTTACATGATAAACCTTATGAGCCCCACAAGGGGACATCATCAACCTAATATATAGGACACGGTTTCCTTCTATAATCAACGACACACCATGTAAATAATATCATTTCCCAACTTACCGGGCCTATTGATTTAATCTATAAATCTCACCCATTGGTAAATCAAAGAAATAAATACTAAGTACATGTGCCCGTTATTATATCGGATTGAGCATGTGCAACATAATACGAGGTCCGATTCAATCATATAGTCAGATAGATCAATCACCTCTATGTCGTCTGCTCAATACACACAAAATGTACTAGTGTAATTCTATGGTCAAGATAAACCAATACCAAATCACATTACAACCATGCCAATGGTTTGTCCAAGACCATCTTGGTTGTGAGCCTATACTTATATTCTACAAGGAACTGATAACATGATCTTCTGTGTCACACCAAGCACCACATTATCTAAAATGTAGAGTATTAGACAATATGCACACATATAATAAATATAAAGTGCAAACAATGATCATGTGATTCTTATTTCAAAATAAAGATGTCCATACAAAAGGCTAGGCTTTCAGTATACATCCCAACAATCTCTCACTTATACTAAAAGACTATACTGTCATCACACTGCCATACATCTGATCCCCATGTCCTCCACATGCCTATCAAACGCTTTCGCTGGAAGGGCCTTAGTGAATGGATCCGCCAGGTTATCCTCTGATGCAATCTTGCCGATAGCTACTTCTCTTCGCTTTACGATCTCTCATATCAGGTGGTACTTGCGCTCTATGTGTTTACTCGCCTTATGGGCTCATGGTTCCTTCGAGTTTGCAACTGCACCACTGTTATCACAATAAATTGTGATAGTTCTGGGCAAACCAGGAATCATATCCAAGTCCATCAAGAAGTTCCTAAGCCATACAACTTCCTTGGCTGCCTCAGAGGCTGCCACATACTCAGCTTCCATGGTAGAGTCTGTAGGGGATCGGATGGCCGGCTAGAGGGGGGTGAATAGACCTTTTCGTTTGGATGGCGGTATTTTGCTCGTCTACAAAACGTTAGCGCAAGCGGAATATACAAATATAAGTAAAGACAAGCAAAATATAAGCAAGCAATACAAACACCGAGATATAACGTGGTTCACGGCTACGCCGCTAATCCACGGTCCGATTCGTCCACGGTGAATCACTCCGCCAAAACCAATCACTATCGGTCTCTCCTTTGCACAAAGCTAGGTGGAGGTAACCTTTACAACCAAGATCACTCTTCTTACAATAGGATTGAAGTAAAGACAAGTAAGAAGAGTTTAGAGCTTGTGGGGCACTAGGAAGATTGTTTGGAACTTAAGCATTAGCCTCTCAAAGGCTCACACCTCCTTTTATAGAGGGTGTTTTCTTCCCGTTGCCGCCATCACGATCAGCGCCCTTGCGATCATTGCCCTCCTACTACGGCCTCGAACACGCGTCGGATCGGCCAGTTGTAGTCAGCGGAACTCTTAGCGATCGTGATGGACCTCATCAGCCGATCATTCTTTCGTATCGACCGCCCGATCGGCTACGAACGGCTCTGGTCGAAACCCTATTGATCGGATCGCGCCTTTGATCGATGAGTCTTCGATCGGGCTGGCCCAATCCGATCGATCGTATACGGTCGAACTCACTGACTCGGAGCGATCGATCGGCCACGCGACGCGATCGGCGGTGTCGGAAAACCCATCCGACACTTGGCGAATGGCGAGTTTCACCTAAGAGCTACCATTCCACGGGTTACAATCGCTCACTCTCATCTCTCCGACTCCCTCGCCTTCGAAGTTCTCTTCGTTCTCGGCCACGTCCCTCGGCAGCATCAGGCGCACGGCTCTGCAATGCTCCTTCGTGTCTCTTGCCTCAAAGTCTACTTCCTCCGGCTTCACTCCAAGCTTCTCGTCCGGCGGTCCCTCGGATGCTCCAAGCGCACGGCTTCCGCAAAGCTATCCTTCACCGACTCAAGGCACGAGTCATGAGATGTGAAACTTGCCACGGCTCCATGTGCGAATTACTAAGTCCTGCACGACTTCAACGCACATATCACATCAACATATCAAACTAACTTAAACCCTTTGCCACACCATCAAAACCATATTACGGCAAGAGATTGCCCTAACAATCTCCCCCTTTTTGATGTGTGGCAATCCGTTTAAGTTAGGTAAAAACATTTGATATAAATTCTAAGGTAAGAAAGCATGTAAAGATAAACATGATATAACAACATGCAACTCCCCCTTAATCCATGAAACTCTCTACGCAAATTTTCTCCCCCTATCATATATTTCTCCCCCCTAAAATAATTAACTTAAACATAATTATTTCTCCCCCTTTGACACCATTAAAAAGATTAACACTAAGTTATAAGCTTATGGCATCAAGTATAATGGAGGGAAAATATGACAAGTTGATTTAAAATTGGGTACCACTTGTTGATGGCATCAAGTATATTTCTACCACTTGTTGTAGGTTTACAAACTGAATTCGACCTTCAATGTTCTGATTTACTACTATCGCATTTATCGTATGATCGGCATTAAAGGAATCCAAATTTTGATTTTTACGACGAATTTGAAATGCATTATAAATTCGAAAATTCAAAATCATGAAATTTGGGGAACATATTTCTTTTAAGTATATCTATCAATGAAAAATAGTTTTTCATGAAAACTCATTATATTTTCTTGTTTTTGCAAAATCAAAAATCCAGCTCTAAAACCACTAGGTTTTTGATCATTCTAGTATCAAGTTAGCTACCTAGTTTTGCATCTAATTGTTTCAAAACATGAATACATGTATTTTAAGGTAAGAAATTGTTTTGAAAACATATGAAATATCCAACCATGATCTTTGGGCAATATGTCTATGAATTAAACATAAGCCTTCCCCATGATTGGTCTATTATTGCTATTTTGATACTTTAAATGACCATCTAAATGCATAGGCATTAGTGGACATTTGTATCATCCTAATATCTCACCCATACTAAGTTTGCAATCAAGTTAGCCTATATTGAGTGTGAGATGCATCCTAGGGGGTATTTGTATATACTTAACCAATATATTCATGCAATTCTATCATGGTTAAGTATCAACCTAACAACCTACATGATCATAATGACATATATGATTTAATTTCACATTATGATCATTAAATGCATGTATTCATTAAATAATAGTCATGTATTAGGTATTTTATGATGATAATAAGCAAAGTATTACCTAAAGCATGATTCAAACCTATTTCTTATGATAACGTGCCAAATTTCAAAAACATAAATCATGATTGTAAATACACATAGGAATTACATCAATCATCATGATTTAGGCATTATTACCTATTTATGGGCACGTTATCATCACCCAACACTATCTAAAAAATGTTGTCCCGTCATCCTAAGTCAACCAAAATATGATATAGGTCAAGTTCATATGGTTGACTACCCTAGGGTTATCCTAACCCTTAAGGATGGATTTTGAAATCCAAAATAAATTCTTTCCTATTGGGTTCACTAAATACTCCTTGGGGATCCATTTCCTAGCAATTACTTTCCTTTATCTTGTCCCCTAGCTATTAGGCATTTATAGGCCTTTTCATTTTTCTTTTCTTTGTATCCTAGGCCTTTCTTGTTGAAACTAGCTCTTTGGCTCCCTAAGATCATTTTTAAGGTGTTGGAGCCAATTGTGAATTTCTCTAGGGCTTTGGTTAAGTAATCTATCTTTTCCCTTAATGCCCTATTTTCCTCTATGCATGCATCATTAACATCTAAAGGCATATAATCATGTGAGCATGCATCATTTAAGCTAGAAGAAATATTATCATTTAAGCATGCATTTTCTAGTTTATTTTCTAGGTCCTTAATTTGATCTAGCATGCTTTTGTTTTTCTTCTTAGCTCTAAATAAATCTCTAGTTAAGCTAGAAACCATGGAAACTATTTTCTTAGGGGTTAGATTTGTTACCATAGTCTCCATGTCCTCTTCTTCTTCGGATGAGGAGGATGTAGAAGCTCCCCCTTCATTTGAGCTCTCCTCATTTGAGCTTGATCCTTCATTTTCGGATGAAGAGCAATCCAAGTCATCAAAGGCCATCAAGGCCAAATTGGTGACAAAGGCATTCTCCTCATCCGATGATGATGAGGAGGATGAAGATGGATCATCCCAAGTCCTTGTCTTGAGAGCTTTAGCCTTTCCCTTCTCCTTTGTCTTCTTCTCCTCTTCCTTCTTTTTCTTGCTCTCCTTTTTCTTCTTCTTTTCTTCCTTCTTTTTCTTTTCTTCTTTGCTTTTGTTTAGGAGAGGACAATTGTCCCTTATGTGCCCTTCTCCTTGGCAATTGTAGCATATGACCTTCCCCCTTGGTCTTCTATTCCTATCATTAGATTTATCAAATCTAAAATTCTTAAATGCACGTCTTACCCTCCTTACCATATAGGCTTCTTCGGTGCTATCCATGGAGGAGGAGGAAGACGCTTCGTCATCGGATGAGGAGGAGATTTTCATCTTCTTCTTCCCCTTATTTGCCAATAATGCTACTCCTCTTGAGGGTTGAATTTTAGGCTCCTCTTGTATTCCTTCAAGCCTAGTTTCGTGGAGTTCCATTGTTGAGAAGAACTCCTCCAAGGTGCTCACTTCTAAATTCTTTGAGATATAGAATGAGTCCACCATGGAGCTCCACTTTGAGGACCGGGGAAAGGCATCTATAGCCTTCATGAGCATGTCCCGGTTTGATAGCTTCTCACCTACACTTGTTAGCCCAATTAAAATTTCTTTAAACCTAGAGTGTAGTGAGGTTACCTTTTCTCCCTTTTCTAGTTTTATATTGGATAGTTGGGAGCGGAGGAGGTCTCTCCTTACTAGCTTGGCCTCGGATGTGCCTTCATGGAGTTCTATAAGCTTCTCCCACATCTTCGGGCGCTAGGCATTCTCCATCCTGCTGATTTCTTGTTGGGGGAGCACATTGAAGAGATGATGTTTGGCTTTTGAATTTGCAAGGTGCTCTTCCCTTTGCCTTTTGGTCCACCTAGATTTCTCTATTGGCTTCCCTTCTTCATCCCTAGGCAAAACGAAACCGGATTCCATTGTAATCATTATATCAAAATCCGTTTCGAAAAATACCTCCATTCGCTTCTTCCACTGCTTAATTCTCCTTCAAACTTCGGAGGATGGATGTTGAGCCGCCATTTTAAAAGTTGCTTGTTGTATGTTAGTCCTCGACAAGCTTTCCTTGGCTCGATACCACTTGTAGGGGATCGGATGGCCGCCAGAGGGGGTGAATATCCCTTTCGTTTGATGGCGGTATTTTGCTCGCCTACAAAACGTTAGCGCAAGCGAATATACAAATATAAATAAAGACAATAAAAATATAAGCAAGCAATACAAACACGAGATATAACGTGGTTCACGGCTACGCCGCTAATCCACGATCCGATTCGTCCACGGTGAATCACTCCGCCAAAACCAATCACTATCGGTCTCTCCTTTGCACAAAGCTAGGTGGAGGTAACCTTTACAACCAAGATCACTCTTCTTACAATAGGATTGAAGTAAAGACAAGTAAGAAGAGTTTAGAGCTCAGGGGCACTAGGAAGATTTTGCGAACTTAAGCATTAGCCTCTCAAAGGCTCACACCTCCCTTTATAGAGGGCTGTTTTCTTCCGTTGGCCGCCATCACCGCCGCCCTTGGCGCGACCGTCACTACAACGCGGCCTCCGAACACGCCGGATCCCGACCGCCAGTAGTCCAACGGAACTCTTGGCGATCGATGGACCTCATCACGATCACGCCTCCGTAGTCGACCGCCTACCGGCTACGACGCTCGTGGCCGAAACCCTATTGATCACCGATCGCCGCTTCGCGCAGCCGATCGATGGTCTCGCGATCGCCCACGATGGCGATCACGCCGCCACAATCCTCAGATACGCCGAACTCACTCGATTCAGAGGCCGATCCGCCACGACATGGCGGCCGATCGGTGTCGAAAACCCATCCGACACTTGGCCAAATGGGCCAAGTTTCACCTAAGAGCTACCCTTCCCGTTACAATCGCCACTCTCATTTCTGAGTCCTCGCCTTCGGTTCTTCGTTTCGCCACGCCCCTGCGATCAGCGCACGACTCTGCAATGCTCCTTCGCGTCTCTTGCCTCGAAGTCTACTTCCTCCGGCTTCACTCCAAGCTTCTCGTCCGGCGGTCCCTCGGATGCTCCAAGCGCACGGCTTCCGCAAAGCTATCCTTCACCGACTCAGGGCACGAGTCATGAGATGTGAAACTTGCCACGGCTCCATGTGCGAATTACTAAGTCCTGCACGACTTCAACGCACATATCACATCAACATATCAAACTAACTTAAACCCTTTGCCACACCATCAAAACCATATTACGGCAAGAGATTGCCCTAACAGAGTCTGCCACGCATTTCTGCTTGACACTCCTCCATACTATGGCTCCACCTCCAAAAGTAAACACAAACCCCGAGGTAGACTTACTGTTGTCCCTATCTGATTGGAAATCAGAATCCGTGTAACCCACAGGGACTAATTGATCTGCCAAGTAAACTAGCATATAATCCCTAGTCCTTCTCAGGTACTTCAATATATGCTTTACCGCAGTCCAATGTCCCTGTCCAGGATTACTCTGATATCTGCTAACAATGCCCACGACAAAGCAGATATCTGGTCTCGTACATAGCATAACATACATGAGGCTTCCTACTGCCAAAGCATAAGGAACCACCTTCATCTCCTCTATCTCCATTGATGTTTTAGGACACATCTCTTTAGATAAAGGTACTTCATGCCTAAAAGGTAGAAAACCTTTCTTGGAGTTCTGCATGCTAAAACGAGCAAGGATAGTGTCAATGTATGAAGCTTGAGATAAGCACAACATCCTTTTCTTGCGATCCCTTATCACCTTGATCCCAAGGATGTGTCCCACTTCTCCCAAGTCCATCATGTCAAATTGTTTGGACAACCATACCCTTACGTCTGATAACACTTTGATATTGTTGCCAACTAACAAAATGTCATCTACGTATAGTACAAGAAATACCACTACGTTTCCATCACATCTTTTGTATACACATGGCTCATCCGGACTTTGAATAAATCCATATGACTGGATTACCTCATCAAAATGGATGTTCCAAGATCTCAAAGCTTGCTTCAATCCATAAATGGACCGATTAATCTTACACACTAGATGCTCTTTGCCTTTAGCAATGAATCCCTCTGGCTGCTGCATTAGATGTTCTCCTCAAGACTTCCGTTAAGGAAAGTTGTCTTGACATCCATATGCCAAATCTCATAATCCATATGAGTAGCTATAGATAAGAGAATCCGGATAGACTTAAGCATAGCTACCGGCGAAAAAGTCTCCTCATAATCGATACCCTCTTTCTGAGTATACCCTTTCGCAACAAGCCAAGCTTTGAAGGTCTCAACCTTCCCGTATACTCCTCTCTTTCTTTTGTAGATCCACTTGCATCCAATGGATTTTACACCATCGGGTGGCTCTACTAGCTCCCAGACCTGATTAGAATCCATAGATTCTATCTCAGAATTCATTGCTCTTTGCCAAGATACTGCATCTTCATCTTGGATTGCCTCGTCATATGTCCCGGGATCAGGTTCATGTTCGCTAGGGACCAAGTCCGAAGACTCTCCCAAGAACATGAATCTATCAGGCTGTCTCACAATCCTCCCACTACGACGAGGTATCACCTGTGTATCCTCTGTGACACGCGGTGCAGTGACTTGTGGTATATCCTCTTGTACCGGTGGTACTGAAGTAGCGACTTCCCTTCTTAATTCCTCCAGAACAATCCTACTCTTGGGCTTGTGGTTCATCACATAGTATTCCTCTAGAAATTGGGCGTTCGTACTAACGATCACCCTCTGATCTCTAGGATTATAAAACAAATCACCTTTTATTCCTCTAGGGTAGCCCACGAACATGCACACTTCTGTACGAGGTTCCAACTTACCAGCATCAACCTTCAGCACATGTGCTGGACTCCCCCATATTCGAATATGTATCAGACTAGGCTTTCGCCCAGTCCACAATTCTATGGGGGTAGAAGGCACTGATTTAGATGGAACCAAGTTCAGAATATACACTGCCGTATCCAGCGCATACTCCCAGAACGAATCTGGCAACTCAGAATAACTCATCATCGATCTAACCATCTCCATAAGAGTCCTATTCCTTCGCTCCGCTACACCATTCTGCTGAGGTGTGCCAGGTGCAGACAATTGGGATTGAATCCCAGCCTCTGATAAGTAATTCCTAAACTCTCCCAAGAGGTACTCACCACCACGATCAGATCGTAGGGTCTTGATACTTTTACCTTGACGGTTCTCCACATCAGCCTTGAATTCTTTGAACCTGTCAAAGCATTCAGACTTGCGGCGCATCAAGTAAATGTATCCATATCTTGAATAATCGTCTATAAAAGAGATGAAATATTCAAAACCACCTCTAGCCTGGATAGACATAGGACCGCACAAATCAGAATGAACCAATTCTAACACATCTTTGGCTCTATGCCCCTTGGCCTTGAAAGGCCTCTTGGTCATTTTACCTTCCAAGCAAGATTCGCAGGTTGGGAGATCCTCCACCACTAATGAACCCAAAGGTCCATCAGCTATCAACCTTTGAATTCTACTCAGGTTAATATGACCAAGCCTTAGATGCCAAAGATATGTTTGGTTCATCTTCGAAGGTTCTTTTCTCTTATTGGAATTAGAAGATGAGTTATTAACTTCTATATCCATCGTGGGAGCTTTTGGTTCAAGAGTATACAAATTGCCAACCAATGTACCTGAACAGATAATCTCTCTATTTCTTTTTATAACAACTATGTCATTAAAAGAAACAGAATATCCATCTATAAATAATTTAGAAATCGAAATCAAATTCTTTCTAAATGTAGGTACATAAAGACAATTTCTCAAAACTAAAACTTTATTTCTATCAAACGATAAATGAACGTCTCCCACTGCAATAGCCGCCACCTTTGTAGCATTGCCCATGTAGACGGTAATTTCTCCTTCATCTAGTCATCGGGTTTCCTGGAACCCCTGCAAAGAATTGCAGACATGATCAGTGACTCCCGTATCTACACACCAAGTACCGGTAGATAACACCACTAAACATGTTTCAACGACTAAGCCAAAAGATATACCTTTGTTCTGCTTTAGGTTGGGGCAGTCTTTCTTCCCATGTCCAGTCTTCTTACAAGTGAAGCACTTGCCTTTCAGCTTCTTCACTCCTCCCTGAGGTCCACCCGCCACCTTTGCTCCACCTTGTTTCTTCTTCTTCTTGTCTTTCGTCTTAGAAGTAGAAACCTTCTGAGCAACCATGGCTTCCTGCCTAGCAGCCCGATTCTGGTATCCTAAAAGTTCCTTTTCCCCAGAATCATCCACAGGCTTAGGAGGACACTCATCGAAGAGCACATACTTGTACTCCTCGACAGTTAAGACAATATCTAAATTTCTTTTCCAATCAATGTATTTTATTCCAGTAAGTTTATTTTCTTTCAGTATCACAGCAAGTGGGTTGAAAATCATTTGAAAATCCTAAGAATCACAATGATCAAAATATTGGATTTCAAATATTATTGATTCCTTAAAACAATAAAATTCCGAAATCAACCAACACCTCAAAACACCGAGAATATCGCATGCCACGATAGTGTGGACGTATACGAATTCTACATTTGTAAGAGGAGGTTTTACCCATTAATTTTATTATCTTGTCAACCTTACTTTTTGACAAATAAAATTAATAGTTGGTTCCTCTTAGGTCCTACAAATAAAAGCAGTGACTCCGATGGGGAGGATACCTTTATTTGCATCTAAGTGTTTACCATTACTCGGTACTAAGGAAAATATCTCGGATTATGTGCCTTACCGATGGGGAAGTACACACGCTCCTAAATAATTTCCTATAACCATATTTGACCTAGTGATCCGCAAACAAACCCATCCGATGGGGAGGAAGGCACTCAGAGCCGACACGCAAGTTTGTTGCATCACACGTCAAATTGTAATGGAGGCCGCGGGAATTAATTAAAATATTCCTCTCCCACTTAGTAAATTGAAAATGAGGAATTTTCAAGCACACACAACATGCATATAAAACAAATCAACAATAAATATGGAAAAAACAGAATTTTTCCAACTATTATGGCTTGGTTCTCCAATATGCGTCCCACCGTGTCTCCACCTCGTCTGCTCCACCTTTTCCGTGCGCAAGCCACAAAAGAGATCCGAGCTGAGATATATCATTTTAATTTACATCCATCGATCCTATACTCCACGAAGGAGTGTACAAACTATCTAGATCGAAAGTAAACTAGAATGATCGGCTAAACAATGCCGTATTTAATTACAAAAGTTAAATACTAATCTAGCCTCGTCAACCCCGAGGATTCAAATGATATACATACAATCACACACAAACAATCACATACACACATATAGCCATAATAGTCGGATCTTATGCCTGCAACCAAAAAGTTAGTCTACGCACATCCTACTATTATCCGGCATACTCAATATATGATATGTGCATGAAAGTAACCGAATCCGAAACACACAAAACCGGAAACCTTGGCTCTGATACCATTTGAAGGGAGAGTGCCATTGGTTGCGTCGGAGTCTCATTGCCTCCCATGTCCCCAAATTAAAATTTTATCAACTAAAACTAATCCAGACGGGATGAGTTTTCAAAGCACAACCGTTTCGTCATCGTGCCAACGACTCGAGCGATCGCTTGAACAAACTTGTTGTTCAAGCAATCAACTCTTCTAGTCGGTTAGCCACGGAAGAGACAACGAACGGATCGCCGATTTTTGTGTTTCTTATCGGGGTCCATGATTATACAAATACAAACAAATACAAACTAGTATAATCAACACATACTAACATAAAGAACATAAGCTAGCATATCTTATCATAAGAGGATCAAGAATAAAGTTTGTAAAACTTTTATACCTCTTGGTCTTCTACTGTATGTCCCATCCTCCTTATGGACGTCATGTGGGCGAAGATCCTCCACGAGTTGAAGCCTCCTAGATCACGTTCTTCCCTTCCTTGCTCGCTCCGAATAAAGAGAAGAACCAAACAAAAACTCCTTCTCCTATCTAGAACCGACCACCAAGCCAAGGAGCTTGATATAGCCGCCGGCCAAGGAGTAGATAATTGAGCGCCGGCCAACCTTGAAGAAAGGTTGCCGCTGGCCAAGGAGTAGATAATTGAGCACCGGCCAACCTTGAAGAAAGGTTGCTGCCGGCCACCAAGGAGAGAGGGAGAAGGAATAATGGGTATGGGCGCCGACCAAAGCAAGGAGGAAGAAGATGGGCGCCGGCTACCAATTAGGAAGAGAACGAAACAAACCTTAATCCTTCCAAGGATTGCCGCCCAAACCTTTTCCCAAACCCTAGCCGCCCAAGCCAAAAACCCTAATCTCCTTCTTGATATATATCTCTATCTTTCTATTTTACACGCCCAAGCCCTTAGCTCTCCTTTTATAGAGTTAGGCTTAGGCCTCCTTTCAATCTCCACCGTCGGATCTAGAGACTTAGTCTCCACCGTCGGATCTAGGGTTTCATCCAAACCGTCGGATCTAGGGTTTCATCCCAACCGTCGGATCTAGGGTTTCATCCCAACCGTCGGATCTAGGGATTTAATCTCAATCGTCGGATCTAGAGATTTAATCTCAACCGTGGGATCTAGAGTTTTATGTTCCATCATTGGATCTAGGCTCCTTGAGGTTTTAATAAGGCTACGATAGGGACCATGAGGAGGAGTTGGATCTTGGCCACCCGATGGATCGGAACCACACAAACTTGATCCATCAATGATGTTTCATTCCACTAGAGGATCATCATTGATCTACCTCACCAACCCCCATTTATATGGGCTCCATATATTATTTGCACAACTATCTCCCCGTGTTTAAGATATCGAATGTCCATTAATTAATTGATTTACTGACCATCAATTAATTAACATCTAACTCCTCGAGTAGTACCACTCAACCTTATTATCATGTTGACTAAGTCAACCCGCGGGGTTTACATGATAAACCTTATGAGCTCCTCAAGGGGACATCATCAACCTAATATATAGGACACGGTTTCCTTCTATAATCAACGACACACCATGTAAATAATATCATTTCCCAACTTACCGGACCTATTGATTTAATCTATAAATCTCACCCATTAGTAAATCAAAGAAATAAATACTAAGTACATGTGCCCGTTATTATATCGGGATTCAGGGCATGTGCAACATAATACCCGAGGTCTGATTCAATCATATAGTCAGCAATAGATTGAGTCACCTCTATGTCGGTGCTGCTCAATACACACAAAATGTACTAGTGTAATTCTATGGTCAAGATAAACCAATACCAAATCACACTACAAACCATGCCAATGGTTTGTCCAAGACCATCTTGGTTGTGAGCCTATACTTATATTCTACAAGGAACTGATAACATGATCTTCTGTGTCACACCAAGCACCACGTTATCTACAATGTAGAGTATTAGACAATATGTACACATATAATAAATATAAAGTGAAAACAATGATCATGTGATTCTTATTTCAAAATAAAGATGTCCATACAAAAGGCTAGGCTTTTAGTATACATCCCAACAAAGGAAGCTGGACACTGGAAGCGTAACTGCAAGGCATACCTGGAAGATCTTAAGAAGAAGAGAAGTGAGACTTCTACTTCAGGAATAAATGTTATAGAAGACAATCTATCTATTTCTTCATCATGGGTATTAGATACCGGATGTGCATCTCACATTTGTACCAATGTGAAGGTGCTGAGAAATAGCAGGGCATTGATAAAGGGCGAGGTGGACCTATGAGTAGGCAATGGAGCAACAGTTGCTGCTGTTGCTGTAGGAACTTATGATCTATCTCTGCCCACTAGGCTTGTATTAGAATTAGATGAATGTTGTTATGTGTCTGCTTTAACTAAGAACATAATTTCGGTTTCTTGTTTGGACAAGAAAGGATTTACATTTATAATAAAGAACAAATGTTGTTCAGTTTATTTAAATGATATGTTCTATTGTAGTGCACCTCTAATGAACGGACTCTACTTTCTAGACTTAGAGAGCCCTATCTATAACATAAGTACCAAAAGGTTCTAGTCAAATGAGTTGAACCAAACCTATCTCTGGCATTGTCGCTTAGGTCACATAAATGAGAGTCGCTTATCTCAGCTTCATAAGGATGGGCTGCTAGACTCATTTGATTTTGAATCATATGAGACATGCGAGTCTTGCTTTTTAGGCAAGATGACCAAGACTCCCTTTAGTGGACACAGTGAAAGAGCAACGGACTTGTTAGGACTTATACATAGTGATGTATGTGGCCCTTTCAATGTTGCAGCTAGAGGTGTTTACAGGTACTTCATTACATTTACTGATGACTTCAGTAGATATGGTTATGTGTATCTTATGACACATAAATCAGAATCCTTTGAAAAGTTCAAAGAATTCAAGAATGAAGTACAAAACCATCTTGGCAAGAGTATTAAGATACTTCGATCAGATCGAGGTGGTGAATACCTTAGCCATGAGTTTCATGACTATCTAGCTGAGTGTGGGATTCTATCCCAACTCACTTCTCCTGGAACACTACAGTGGAATGGTGTATCCAAAAGGAGGAATCGTACCCTATTAGATATGGTATGATCTATGATGAGTCACACAGATCTTCCTATATCCTTTTGGGGATATGCTCTAGACAAAGTAACCTTTACCCTTAACCGTGTACCATCCAAGGCTGTGATAAAGACATCATATATGATATGGACAGGGAGAAATCCAAAGATGTCTTCCATGAGGATTTGGGGTTGTGAGGCTTACGTTCGACGTCAAGTCTTAGACAAAATGGGACCCAAATCCGATAGGAGCTATTTTTTTGGATATCCCAAGGATACAAAGGGATATTACTTCTACATTCTCAGTCAGCAAAAATTGTTTGTAGCAAAGATTGGGGTTTTTCTAGAAAGGGATTTTGTTTCAAGAAAAACTAGTGGGAGTACGTTCGATCTTGAAGAAATTCAAGATAAGGACCAGAGCACTGAGACCTTGATGGAGATTGAACAGGAACAACAAAGTATTGTGGGTGATGAGATTGTTGCACAAAGAGTTGTGGAACAACCACCTGTTCATGTAGACCTACCTCTTCGCAGGTCTGATAGGGTACGTCGTCAGCCTGAGAGATATTCATTTCTCTTGTCTGACCATGATGACGTTATGCTCATTGAGAATGAGCCTACCTCCTATCAGGAAGCTGTGAAGAGCCCAGATTCTGAGAAATGGCTAGAGGCCATGAGATCCGAGATGGTATCCATGTACATCAACCAAGTATGGACTTTGGTTGATCCACTTGAAGGGGTCAAGCCCATTGGGTGTAAGTGGGACTTTAGGAGAAAGACTGACATGGATGGACTTACACATACCTATAAGGGCCAATTGGTGGCTAAAGGTTTCAAGCAAATTTATGGTATTAACTATGGTGAAACCTTTTCTCCAGTGGCGATGTTTAATGTTGGTGCAATCGGCCCAGGTCACGATTGACTAGGACTCGAGTTTGACTCGAGTGATGTTTTGATGTTTCGACAAAAACATATGACAATGTAATTGTCATGGGAAAGTCCAAGTGGAACACTTGACATTTGGTAAAGTCCAAGTCTTGAGTACTTGGCATGAAAAGTCCAAGTGGGACACTTGGCACATGAAAAGTCCAAGCATGGGTCTTGGCAATGTAAAAGTCCAAGCATGGGTCTTGGCAATGTAAAGTCCAACATGGGTTGGCAAGGAAAGTCCAAGCATGGTCTTGGCATGAAAAGTCCAACATGGGTTGGCAAGGAAAGTCCAAGTCTTGAGTACTTGGCATGAGAAGTCCAAGCATGGGTCTTGGCAAATGAGAAGTCCAAGCATGAGTCTTGGCAAATGGAAAGTCCAAGCATGGGTCTTGGCATGGAAAGTCCAACATGGGTTGGCAAGGGAAAGTCCAAGCTTGAGTCTTGGCATTTGAGAAGTCCAAGGGTTTGATATTGGCAGCGTAAAGTCCAAGCGGGAGTCTTGGCAAAGATAAGACCAATGGTTGACGCAGAAAGTCCAAGCAGAGTCTTGGCGCGTAAGTCCAATGTGCTCAAGGCGGTAGACACCGCTAGCATGACATAGCCGAGGGAAGCACCCGGAGGCTAGCGCGATGGATGAACAAGTCATGGATGACTTGAGGGATCCGAGAGGCGAGGTCGATGGAGGTGTCTAGAAGGCTTAGGTCTAGGCTAAGGGTGGTCTAGCAAGTATGGGGGCACCATACTTTGGGTTAAAACCTCATCTTTGAGGTTGGCAGTCGACTGGCATTATGGCCGGTTCAACTGCCGTGAGTCGACTTGAGTTCGACTGCTGTGAGTCGACTTGAGTTCGACTGCCGTTTAAGAGCCGGAATCGCCGCGCCGATCGCTCATCGAGGAGGCCGAATCGATGTTCACGATCCGATCGCCAAGGGTCAGCCGATCGCTAGCCACCGCGAGCAGATCGCTCAGAGCCGATCGGGCCGACTACGTTGCGGCTGGGCGATCCGCCAATGTTGGCGCCGATCGACAAGAGTCCCGTTGGAACTTGTCCAACGTGGATTGAGCCGTTGTCTCACAGCTACAGCGGCCGACAAATGATCGGGACTTATGGCAATGATCGCTAGGCGTAAATCCAGCCCGATGGAGGATAAAAGCAACTGTTCGTGGAAGACTCAACAATCAGATTTTTGGGAGCTTTGGTGAGGCGATTTGAAGGCGATTTGCAGGTGCATTTCAGGGTCCTTCAAGCTCATCCAAGCAACCAACAAGCAAACGCTCAAAACCCTAGTTTGTAAAGTGTTCTTTACATTTCCTTTGTATTTGCTTGTATTTCTTTCGTTTATTGTTGTAAACGTTTGTACGAGGTTTCTCCGCCTCCGACTTGTTGTCGAGAAGGAGTTTATTGATTAGTGATTTGATTGGCATCGCTAGAGCTCTTTAGAGCTCGATCCGTGGAGTAGGAACCGTGTGGTTCCGAACCACGTTATATCCTCGTGTTGTGCTTGCGTTCGTTATTGTATCTTTTCGTTATTGCTTTTATTATTTCTATTCCGCTGCGCATAACGAGATTTGTAGAGACGATCGCGAACGAATTCCATCTACGTACGAATACAACACTATTCACCCCCCCTATAGCGGCGTCAAATCCCCAACAAGTGGTATCAGAGCCCGGGGCTCTTCAACGGATTAACAACTGGGAGCAAGACGCTAGAGGGTAAAAGATGGAAGTCCAAGATCAATTAGGTTGGGACATCAACACACCAGTGCCCTACACCTTATACGGACGAGAAGGATTTAATTCTTGGAAGGGAAGAATTGAGGATTTTATTATGATGAGAGACTTTGAGGAGTGGTCCATTTTGATGGATGGATTTGAATATCCAAGAGGACCAAGAGGTGGATTCCTCAAGAAGAAAAGATAGACCGAAGAGCAAGTTCAAGCATCCGAGAAAAATGATAAGGTGATAAAATTTTTAATTGATTTAATGCCTAACAATATCTTGTGTATGTTAGGTAATTATGTAGATGCTAAAGAGTTATGGAGCCAAGTGGCAAAGCTCCATGAAAACTCATCATCGGTCCAAGAAGAAGAAGAAGAAGAAGAAGAGTGCTCACCCTCTCAAGCTCAAGAAAGTTCACCATCAATTCAAGAAGATAAGGAGGGTGAAGATGAGAGATCATCCTCACAAGGAAGTGAGGATTCGGAGGTTGATAGGGAATCAACATCCGGATCGGAAGAGGTGGAGGAAGTGGAAAAAGCATCCACCTCAAGGATTGAGGGGGAAGAGAGAACCTCAACACCGGAGCAACAAGAAGAACCATCTACATCCGGTAGAGAGGAAGAGCAAGCTCAAGAATCCACTCCGACCATTACAACCACCCTAGGTAACTCAAGCATGTCAATTAATAATAAAATGAATATTATATGCTTTGAGTGTAGGGAGAAAGGACACTACAAGAGTAAGTGTCCTAAATGGGTTAAGAAGACTCCACCCGTGCCAAAAGTCAAGGAGACCGGTGCCTCAATGGAAAAGAGTAAGGAGCAAGTGATTTGCTTCAAATGCCGACTACCGGGTCATTACCGGAGTCAATGCCCGAAGCGGGAGAAGAAGGGGCAAAGGGGAGCATCACAAGTAGGGGGAGCTACTAAGGCTAACCCTAAGGTATATCAAGTTAATAATTCTCTTTCTTTAGTTAATAGACAAAAGCATGCTAGAAATTTCAATTCCCTAGCAATTTTCCATGAAAAACATGCTAATAGAAATAAATACTTTTGTTTAGGAGCTAAAAATATTCACTTAGATAATAGGGAGAAATTTGGGACTAATGTCCCTAAAAACAACTTATCTAAGGACAAACCTAGGTCAAATAACTCTAGAAAATTTTTACCTAGGGAGACAATTAGAAAGGTGCAAGAGCACCTAGGTCTAAACCCTAAGAAGGGTAGGCATATGCCTAGAGAAAATGGTAATGCCCAAAAACTTAATCAAAAATCAATTGGGCAATTAGAAAAGGAAAATCAAGTCTTGAGGTCAAGGCTTGAAAAACTTGAAAAGACCCTTAAGGTTATGCAAAATCAAATGCAAGGGTCAATTAGTCAAACTTCTAGGTCCAAAAGTCAAAGTCAACACCTAGGACCTAAGAGTCAAAAGTCAACCAAGGGCAAGCAAGGTTTGGGTCACAAACCTAAGCCTAAGGTGGCTTACCATAGTGTTCCATTTGATTATGGAACACAAACTAGGTCTAGGAAGACCAAGGTCAATAGGGAAGTCATCCCTAAGGTTGACCAAAGGGTGTGCCTAGTGGCTAGGGTTTCTAGGAAACCTAGGGTGGCCACTAAGAAGGTTGCAAGGGGAGTTACCCCTAGAGTCAACCTAGGTAAGACCCAAATGACCAAGGCTAACAAGCCTAAGAGGGTCATTAGGAAGGTATCTAGGGAGGTTATCCCTAAGGAATACCTAATTAACCCTAGGAGCTCAAATCAGTTTTGGGTTCCTAAGAGCGTGATTGATTCACGCTAGATGGGTTAGGGTGTGCCAACCTTAAATGGATGGGTAGTTAACTCAACCATGGCAAAGGTGGCACTTTAGGTCATTTTCAAGGTTATGGATGCCTTGGAAATAGATTTGAATTAATATCCTAAAAGATTTTAGGATGTGCCAATGCACTTTTGAAT
Organism: Wurfbainia villosa; assembly: GCA_025175895.1. NCBI lineage: Eukaryota > Viridiplantae > Streptophyta > Magnoliopsida > Zingiberales > Zingiberaceae > Wurfbainia > Wurfbainia villosa. The sequence continues at coordinate 37,252,056 of CM045992.1, read as the reverse complement.
TTAAGAAAAATCAATTAAATTGGCACAATTTAGGTTTAGAGGTTAGTGTGCCATTTTGGGTTGTTGGCACACTAGGGAGAAGATTAGGTTAATATGACAAAATATGATTAATCCCAACAAATGACAATTAATATTAAAATTTGGGTATTACTATACCTATATATTTTATATGCCATGCCTTGTTTGCCATATGCCATGTCATGACATCATGCCTAGTTCTATGATTTTATATGTCATGTTCATGTTTAGGATTAATGTTTTAAATGTCATGTGTTTTTAGATTTCATATTATGCCATGACATCATGATTATGAGCATGTGTTTATCTATATCATCTCTAATGCCATAATCACTCATGCATTTAAGATAATTTGATTGAAATTGATTTAAGGACAATGACATGGCTTGGAGTCCCATTTATAAGGGAATCAAGTAGGGTTGCCTTAGAAAAATGCATGAAACCCTAGATTAAATGAACCAAAACCCACATCTCACATCCAATTGACATGTATCTGTATTTATACACCCTAGATACATGTGAGATGCTAGGATATGAGTTAAGTTCAAGGTGCATAGTTTTTGCATCTAGATGAACTAAAACTCATCTTGTTTCATTTGTGGATCATTGGGAGAGCATGTGTACAAGTCATGTACATAGAGCCCAAGGAATATGATCCAAAATAAGGTTTTAAAAACATTTTAAAATCATTTTGAAAAACCTTGGTGAAGTCTATCTTTTGATAGCAATCACCATTGATAGAGTTGATACAAAATAGGGCCAAAACATTGAAAATTTCAATGGTTTTGAGTTTTGTATCAAACTCACTATTTATAGGTAAAATAATTTTCAAATATTTTTCACCCATTGTGTAATGTCATAAGTATTATCGTATGAAATATCACGATTTTTTGAATTACGTATAATTATTTATGAATTTTAAAATTCATTTCGATAGTTGAAAATCGAGATTTTCGATTATCGATCGGCTACATGTGGCGATCGTGATGTAATAATGATCGGTGATTCTTTATCGAGTCATTGCCAGTTTGATTTCGGATTAACAAGGTTTGTTTAGCCCGTGTTCAGCTATGGAAAAGGTTCCTAATTACTCCTAACCCTAGGATATGCTTTAGGAAGCATTATAAAGGGTGAAAATTCATTGGATATGGATTAGGAGCTGTGTTAGGTCAAAGTATCAAATTTAGGGTGAGTGAAAGTTTTATGTTGAACTTAGAACCTTAATTTTGATGGTTTAGAGTTCCTATTGGCTTAGGGGCTTCCCAAGGACATTGTTGGTGCAATGGTCAAGGAGGAGCAAGCCTTTAGGGGGAGATATCCATCTTGGGATGATGGATGTGTTTTTCTCCTTGAAGAGGAGAAGTTATTGGGAGAGTATCATCAATTGGGAAAATTGATAGGTTTTTGATACCCAATTTGGAAATTGGGAGAGTGAATAGGATTGCCTCTCTTGAGTGATATGGGACTTATCACTAGGACGATGGTAGGCATCCTAGATATTTTTAGGTCAAAAAGGGGGAGATTGTAAGATCTCATTGGGACATGAGACATTGACCTCCTTGGAGAGATAACCTTTTTGATGTTAGTCAAAAAGGGGGAGAATGTTTGGGGGAGAACATTTGGAGAGTGTTTACCAATTTGGGATAATTGGTAAGGGATTTGAGTTAGTGGTCTAACTCAAATGATTTGTTTGGTTTTTGTCAAATATCAAAAAGGGGGAGATTGTTGGTGCAATCGGCCCAGGTCACGATTGACCAGGACTCGAGTTTGACTCGAGTGATGTTTTGATGTTTCGACAAAAACATATGACAATGTAATTGTCATGGGAAAGTCCAAGTGGAACACTTGGCATTTGGTAAAGTCCAAGTCTTGAGTACTTGACATGAAAAGTCCAAGTGGGACACTTGGCACATGAAAAGTCCAAGCATGGGTCTTGGCAATGTAAAAGTCCAAGCATGGGTCTTGGCAATGTAAAGTCCAACATGGGTTGGCAAGGAAAGTCCAAGCATGGTCTTGGCATGAAAAGTCCAACATGGGTTGGCAAGGAAAGTCCAAGTCTTGAGTACTTGGCATGAGAAGTCCAAGCATGGGTCTTGGCAAATGAGAAGTCCAAGCATGGGTCTTGGCAAATGGAAAGTCCAAGCATGGGTCTTGGCATGGAAAGTCCAACATGGGTTGGCAAGGGAAAGTCCAAGCTTGAGTCTTGGCATTTGAGAAGTCCAAGGGTTTGATATTGGCAGCGTAAAGTCCAAGCGGGAGTCTTGGCAGCATAAGACCAATGGTTGGCGGCGTAAAGTCCAAGCAGAGTCTTGGCGGCGTAAGTCCAATGTGCCTTGGCGGTGTAGACACCGTTAGCATGACATAGTCGAGGGAAGCACCTGGAGGCTAGCGCGATGGATGAACAAGTCATGGATGACTTGGAGGGATCCGAGAGGCGTGAGGCTGATGGAGGTGGCTAGAAGGCTTAGGTCTAGGCTAAGGGTGGTCTAGCAAGTATGGGGGCACCATACTTTGGGTTAAAACCTCATCTTTGAGGTTGGCAGTCGACTGACATTATGGCCGGTTCGACTGCCCTGAGTCGACTTGAGTTCGACTGCCGTTTAAGAGCCGAATCGTCAGCCGATCGCTTCATCGAGCAGCCGAATCGATGTCTACGGTAGCCGATCGCTAAGGGCCTAGCCGATCGCACCACCGCGAGCATACGTAATGCCCGTGAGTCGATCGGGCACGATTACGCGTTGGGCAATGATCGCCAATGTTGGCAATGATCAAAAGAGTCCCATCGAACTTGTCTAACGCGGATTGAGCCGTTGTCTCACAAAGGCCGGCAATGACCGGGACTTATGGCAATGATCGCCAGGCGTAAATCCAAATCCGATGGAGGATAAAAGCAGCTGTTCGTGGAAGGCTCAACAATCAGATTTTTGGGAGCTTTGGTGAGGCGATTTGAAGGCGATTTGCAGGTGCATTTCAGGGTCCTTCAAGCTCATCCAAGCAACCAACAAGCAAGCGCTCAAAACCCTAGTTTGTAAAGTGTTCTTTACATTTCCTTTGTATTTGCTTGTATTTCTTTCGTTTATTGTTGTATACGTTTGTATGAGGTTTCTCCGCCTCCGACTTGTTGTCGAGAAGGAGTTTATTGATTAGTGATTTGATTGGCATCGCTAGAGCTCTTTAGAGCTCGATCCGTGGAGTAGGAACCGTGTGGTTCCGAACCACGTTATATCCTCGTGTTGTGCTTGCGTTCGTTATTGTATCTTTTCGTTATTGCTTTTATTATTTCTATTTCGCTGCGCATAACGAGATTTGTAGAGACGATCGCGAACGAATTCCATCTACGTACGAATACAACACTATTCACCCCCCCTCTAGCGGCGTCAAATCCCCAACATTTAAGTCCATTCGGATCTTGCTTGCTATTGCAGCATACCACGATTATGAGATCTGGCAGATGGATGTAAAACCGCATTTCTGAATGGAAACTTACTCGAGGATGTGTACATGACACAACCTGAGGGTTTTGAAGATCCACGGCATACTGGGAAAGTATGCAAGCTGCAAAGGTCCATTTATGGGCTAAAGCAAGCCTCTCAGAGCTGGAATCTTCGATTCGATGATGCGATCAAACAATTTGGTTTCATCAAGAATGAAGATGAACCCTGTGTCTACAAGAGGGTTAATGGGAACACAGTTGTCTTCCTTGTATTGTATGTGGATGACATACTACTCATTGAGAATGACATCCCTTCGCTACAGTCTGTGAAGACTTGGCTAGGGACGTGCTTCTCAATTAAGGACTTAGGTGAAGCAGCCTGTATTCTAGGCATCAAGATCTATAGAGATAGATCTAAGAGATTGCTTGGCCTAAGTCAGAGTACATACATAGACACGGTATTACTACGGTTTGCCATGAAGAATTCTAAGAAGGGACTTCTGTCGATGTCACATGGTGTGAATCTTTCGAAGACTCAAAGCCCCTCTTCTAGAGAGGAGAGAGATCGCATGGATAAGATCCCTTACGCATCTGCTATAGGATCTATCATGTACGCCATGCTGCGTACTCATCCTGATGTCTCGTATGCTTTGAGCATGATGAGTAGATACCAGTCAGATCCAGGTGAGCGTCACTAGATAGTATTCAAGAATATTCTTAAGTACTTGAGAAGGACTAAAAAATATTTCTTGATATTTGGAGGCGATGAGGAGCTAGCTGTAAAGGGTTACAGCAATGCCAGCTTCCAAATAAACCAGGATGATTATAGATTGCAGTAGGATGATTATAGATCACAGTCAGTGTTCGTATTTTGCTTGAATGGTAGCGCTATGAGTACCCACATAGGCTAACATCGCAGATCCCTTGACCAAGGCTTTGGCACAGAAAAAGCATGATGGTCACACTAGGTCATTGTGTATTAGATACTACGGTGATTGACACTAGTGCTAGTGGGAGATTGTTAGTGAAATCCCTAGAGTCAATCATGTTATGATTGTTGTATGGACTTTATTGTATCATATTCCTATTTATAAAGGCATGATTATTATATTTACTTGTATTGGTGCCAAATAACTAAATATAATAATGTCCTTGAGTAGTAGGTTCTTATCTATATCAATCGATTGGTTGAATCGATAATGAGATGATATAGAGAACACTAATCTTAATCATTCCTAGTCGAGTATTAACATTCAGGGACAATGTTAATGCGTAGAGACTAGCATGTAGGTCAACACGATGACTTGATCTCACAAGTCATGGATATGAGATATCAAGTTGACACATGGGTATGCATTGGAGAATGTATATTGAATGACCCGCCATGAGAAAGTATCATGAATCGTTATATGAGTGTCATATACTTTCTCATGTGGCTATTAGTATGACTATTAGTTCTTAGACCTGAAGTCACCATGGTTCCATATATAAGGAGTTGCATACTTTGGCTTCGTCAAACGTCACCTGTAAATGGATGGACTATAAAGGCGATTACTGGGTATGTAACAAATTATACGGAGGGATGTGAGTGATGTAGATGAGATCTATCCCTCCTATATGACGGGGGTGACATCTATATTATTGACAGAGTGAGACCATGAAGTGCATGACCATGCCCAAACGAGCCAATATGAGATATTGAGCTCATTTGATTAGAGTGAGTCTACTTGGAGTTCAAGATATAGATTGTACCGAGGATGACACGGTCTATACCTCAATTTGTCAATCTAGATGTCAAGGATAGAGGGACATTGTCACATATTGTGAGAGTCACAATTAGTAGTCACAAAGGTGATGTTGGAGCTCAACATTCTTGTAACTTGGGTAGCAATGATGTGTTGCTAGATACCGCTCATTTCTTATGTTCCTAAATCAGTTTAGGGACATTGCCAACGTTACAAGAACCTATAGGGTCACACACAAAGGGAAATTAGATGGAGATTAGGTTCATATGATGAACCATGAGGATTAGGTTCATGGGATGAACCAAATTGGATTAAGAGTAATCCAAATTAGACTAATTGAGTTATACTGAAGTTGATTCAAGTGTTGAATGAGTCTAATTTAGATTTGATTCATTTATTCAATTTAAATTAATGAATAGAGATTCATTAAATCAAATTGACTTGAATCAAGTGGTTGGATTTGATCAACCATGGGAGATAAGAGGTCAAGTTTGACTTGACTTGAGAGGGAAGATGAAAGGTCAAGTTTGACTTGACCAAATGTCATGTCATGATGATGACTTGGCATGGACGACCAATGATGATGCTCCACATCATCATTGACTTATCATGTGGTGCCACCTCATGAAGGAGACCAAGAGCCATTGGTTCTTGGAGTGACATGCATGCATGTAACCCCCTTATAGTGGGTTATGAAAGTGTGAAGTTAAGTTGTGTAACTTCATCTTCTTCCTTGGTTCTTCCTCTCTTGCTCTCCCAATCCTTCTTGGATGAAATTTCCATGAGTGCTAGCACACTCTAGGTTGTGTTTCTCCACCATTTGTCTGTGTGGATACCAATAGAGGAGTGTACACTTGACACTCTTGAGTTCCGGCAAGCCATTTGGACGAGCAAGATTTGCGAAGGGCATCGCATCGAGGGTAACACTCTCAACTTCTAGATCTAAGGTAGATCTAGGTTTACTTAGCACATACATGTTTTTATTTTAATATATCTTCGCACCGATCCGTGGCCGGGCTTCCGAGGTTTCCGCAACGCAAAAAGTGGTTTTTGCGGCTCGGAAAGTCCAACACGTGAACCACGTTACATCGGCGTGTTTGCATTTGATTCTCTCTTTGCATTTTTCTTAATTGTCTTGTTTAATTTTATTATTCTGTTGTGCTAACCCTAATCGTAGATGATTAAGACGTGATCGAACTCCACCATCTACGAAGAGGGCTATTCACCCCCCTCTAGCCGACCACTGATCCTCCAACAACTTATAGCTCTTTAGTTTATCGCTACATTTCCATAGGTCATGGTAGCAGTGAGGTTTGTATGACCATATATATATATATATATATATATATATATATATATATATATATATATATATATATATATATATATATATATATATATATATATATATATATATATATATATATATATATATATATATATATATATATATATATATATATATATATATATATATATATATAGATATTGTCTATATATATATGCTTGTTGAATTGTTGCATTTGTTTGTGCTATGTTTACTACATTTGATTGTACATCATCTTGCATGTTATTTGCATGATCTATACTGTTTTGTGTGGGATATTAGTGTTTGACTTGGATCGGACGGTTGTATGCATTTGACTAGTACCTTGATGTTGAGTAGGTTGGATCAGGTATGTTGTTGTGTTTGTTGTAGTATGTTCGCAAGATCTTGTATTAAATACAGAGGTAGTTTTACTCTATCTCGTCATACGTGTTATATTGTTGTATATTTGTTTGAGTTGTTTAGGTTGTGTCATTGCGGACCATTTAGGTATGCCAGCACATTACATTATGTATAGTTGATCAGTTCATGGTTTATGCTTTGTTCAGATTTACACTGATAGTTGTTTGTTATCACCTCTACAACTATATACCGTTGATCTCCATCTATATATATTTGTTCATCTCCATTTGTATATCCGTTGCCCTTTATATCTTAGTTGTTGATCATGCACTATCTTTCATATTACCGCTGAGTTTTAAACTTATCACCACAAACCCTGGGTTTTCTTGTTGCCCAGGTAATAGGTAGAAGATTCCTTGGATGCTCAGAGCACCGCCAGCTAATCCCATCTCACCTCGAGTATTTGGATTGTAATCCATATTGGTGTTGTATATTTTGGATAGTATGTTTTGGATTTTTATCCTATATTGTTTCCGTCAATTGGTAATCGGTTATGTTGTTATGTATTTGGTTTCAATCATGTTTTCTTGTTGTGTCAAATTCATATCGGTACACATGTATTTGAATCTTTATATTTTTATTATTGTTGGTGTATTCCGCTGACTTTGGTTGTATATTTTTGTATGTTGTGTGGTTGTGGCCGAAAGGCTATGTATCAACAGGGAATTATATCACGTATAGGGGAGATGTTATCCGATTTTTGGGCTCGGCATACTCTCGGGGCATGACACTAATGATGGTGGATATCAAGCTTTGGTCCGCCTTGATAGAAGGTTGCAAATTCCCAAGAGGCAAAAAGGGTGGAATCCTCAAGGTTGAAAAATGGACCAAGGAACAACTCAAAGAGTTAAAGATAAATATTAAGGTAATCAAAATGCTAAGTGATTTAATTCCTAATAATGTCTTGTCCAAGTTAGGTGAGTACAAGGATGCTAAGGAGCTTTGGAGCGAATTGACAAAGTATGATGAAAATCCATCACCGGCTCAAGAAGAGGAGGAGGCCAAAGAAGTAAGTTTATCATTCTCACAAGAAAGTGAGAATTCAGAGGTCAAGGAGTGTTCGACATCCGAGGAGGAAGAGAAGGTGGAAGAAGTAGAAGAAGCCTCCACCTCTAGGATTGAGGGGAAGGAGAGACCATCCACTTCGGAACAAGAGCAAAATCAAGATAGACCTTTAACATCTGGAAGAGATGAAGAAGTCCAAACTTCCACCATTGACCTAGGTAACTCAAATACTTTAATTAATAATAAAAATCATATTATGTGTTTTGAGTGTAGGGAATATGGGCGCTATAAGAGCAAGTTTTCTAAGAAGGTCAAGAAGGCTCCACTGGTGCCCCAACAATTAAAAACAAGGAGCACATCATTTGCTTCAAATATCAACAAAGAGGGCATTATAGGAGTCAATGCCCTAGGGGGAGGAAGCCTTGCAAGGGTGAAGAAGGAGCATCAAATGTAGTGGGAGTTTCTAAAGCTAACCCTAAGGTATATTTCAATAATGCACCTTCAAATTGTTATGTTAATAAACAAGCCTTCAATTCACTTTCAATTGTGCATAATCATAAGAATCATGCTAGTAACAATAAACTCTATTGTTTAGGTGCTAAGAGTTGTAATGTTAGGTCAAAGGATCATACTAGACCTACTTTACCTAAGGACAAATCTAGAAACAACAACTCTAGACCCATTCTACCTAGGGAGTCTATTAAGAAGGTAGAAGAACACCGAAGCATTAACCCTAAGAAGGGTGGACATATGCCTAGGAAGGATCTTTCCCAAAAGGTTAATGAAAAATCTAAATTGGGAAGATTAGAGTTAGAAACCCAATCCTTGAGGTCGAGACTTGAAAAACTTGAAAAGACCATTGCAAAGATGCAAAATTCAATTAAAGAGTCAAATGGTCAAAATATGGGATCTAGGGGTCAAAGTCAAGGGCTTAGGAGATAAGAGTCATCCAAGGGCAAGAAGGGTTTGAGTCACAAACCTAAGCCCAAGGAGACCTACCATAATGTTCCATTCGATTATGGAACTCAACCTAGGTCTATGAAAACCAAGGTCACATGGGAAGTCATCCCTAGAGTTGACCATGATAGGTGCCTACTGGCTAAGGTTTCAAAGAAACCTAGGGAGGCCACTAAGAAGGTTACAAGGGGAGTCACCCCTAAAGTTAACCTAGGCAAGACCACAATGACCAAGGCTACCAAGTCTAGAAGGGTCATTAGAAGGGTATCTAGGGAAGTTATCCCTAAAGAATACCTAGTTAACCCAAGGAGCTCAAATAGATTTTGGGTTCCTAGGAGCGTGATCAACTCACGCTAGATGGGTTAGGGTGTGCCAACTTTGAATGGATAGGTAGTTAACCTAACCATGGTAAAGGTGACACTTTAGGTCATTTCCAAGGTAATGGGATATATGGAAATAAGTATGAATTTTAATCCTAAAGGATTTTAGGACGTGCTAATATATTTTGAGAACTATGAAAAATTGATCAAATTGGCACAAATTAGGTTTAGAGGTCATAGTGTGCTATTTTGGATGTTTGGCACACTTGGAGGATTAGTAGTAATATGGAAAAATAAACCTAATCCTAACAAATGACAACAAATATTAATATTTAGGTATTCTTATGCCTTACATCTTATTTGTCATTCCTTGATTTGTCGTATATCATGTCATGACATCATATTCATTTAAATCATATAAAATGTCATGATTAATTTCTAGGGTTTAGTTTTTATGTCATGAGTGCAGGTTCATTTTTATGCCATGACATCATGATTTTTGACACATGCTTATTTGTGCTATCATTTTATGCCATAATCATCATTCATGCATTTAGGTTTAATGAAAATTGATTTAAGGACTATGACATGACTTGAAGTCCCATGTATAAGGGAACCAAGTAGTGTTGCCTTAGAAAATGCATGAGGCCTTAGTTTAGGATGAACAAAGCCTACATCTTACATCACATTGACATGTGTGTGTATTGATACACTTTAGACACATGTGAGATGTTAGGAAATGAGTTAAGTTCAAAGTGCATAGTTCTTGCATCTAGATAAACTCAAACTCATCTAATACCATGGTGGATCATGGGGAAAGCTAATATGCAAGTCATGTGCATTGAGCCCATTGATCATGATCCAATATAGGTTTTCAAAAATATTTCAAAAACATTTTAGAAAACCTTGGTGAAGTCTATCTTTTGATATCAATCACCATTGATGGAGTTGATACAAAGTAGGGTCAAAACAGTGAACTTTTCGATGGTTTTGAACTTTGTGTCAATCTCATTATTTAATGGGTATTTTATTTTTCAAATATTTTTCACCCATTATGATTGTTATAAGTATTATACGTACGTAGTTTCAAGATTTTTCAAATTACGTATAATTACTTGTATTTTTCAATTTCATTTTCTGAAAACTAAAATTCTGCATTTGCAAAAATCAGTCGATTGCCACTTACGGAAGTCGACTGTTGACTATAAGTGTCGACTGCTAGGCCTGATTTCGGGTAAACAAGGTTTGTTTAGGCTGATTTTACGTATGTTAGGCTACGCTAACTGCTCCTAACCCTAGGATATACTTTGGAAAGTATTGGAAAGGGTAAAAATCCATTGGGTATGGATTAGGAGAGTTGTTTGGGTGATATATCAATTTTAAGGTGTGTGAAAGTTCAAGGTTGAACTTTTAACCTTAATTTTGATGATTTAGTGTTCATATAGGCTTAGGGACTCTTCAAGAACATTGTTGGTGCAATGGTCAAGTGGGAGCAAACCTTTAGGGAGAGGTATCTATCATGGGATGATGGATGTGTTCTTCCTCATGAGGGGGAGAATTTTGGGAGAATGTGAGATGCCCAATTTGAAAATGGGGAGAGTTTGTAGGATTGCCTCTCTTGAGTGATATAGGACTTATCACTAGGAAGAGTGAAGGCATCCTAAATGTTCTTGGACCAAGGGATAGATTATAAGATCTCATTGGGATATGAGATATTGACCTCCTTGGGGAGAACCTTTTTGATATATGTCAAAAAGGGGGAGAATTAATAGGAGAAGTTATGAGAGAATTTGAGATTACCAATTTGGGAGAAATGGTAAGGAGAATTGAGTTAGGTGGCCTAACTCAAAGGTGTTTGTGGTTTTTGTCAAACATCAAAAAGGGAGAGATTGTTGGTGCAATCGGCTCAGGTCATGATTAACCAGACTCAAGTTTGACTCAAGTAGTTTTTTTATATTTGACATTGATGTTCGATATGGGAAAGTCCAAGTGGGACACTTAGCAATGGGAAAGTCCAAGTCATGGGTACTTGGTATGGAAAGTCCATGTCATGGGTACTTGGCATGGAAAGTCCAAGCATGAGTCTTGGCAAGGGAAAGTCCAAGCATGGGTCTTGACAATGGAAAGTCCAAGTCATGGGTACTTGACATGGAAAGTCCAAGTCATGGGTACTTGGCATGGAAAGTCCAACATGGGTTGGCAAGGGAAGTCCAAGGGTTGATATTGGCGGTGTAAAGTCCAAGCGATAGTCTCGGCAGCGTAAGCCCAATGATATAAACCAGCTTAGCATGATAATAGCCGATGGAAGCACCTAAAGGCTAGCATATGGATAACAAGTCTTGGATGATTTGGAGGGATCTGATAGGCATGAGGCTGACGGAGGTGGCTAGAAGGCTTAGGTCTAGGCTAAGGGTGGTCTAGCAAGTATGAGGGCATCATACTTGGGATTAAACCTCATGTTTGAGGTTATCAGTCGACTGGGGCTTTGGACCAGTCGATTGGTCAAGTGTTTTGACACTTGGCAGTTGAGTTGACTCTTGGAAATCGACTAGGATTATGACCAGTCAAACTGATTAGAGTCGACTGGTGTTCAACTGCAAGAAATAGCCTGGCAATGATCGCTGCTGGTCGATAGACTAATGGTAGTCGATCTGGTCGAAAGTTACGGGCGAGAATGCTCGGTGAGTCGATCGTCATCATCTATGGCCTTGGCAGTCGATTGCTAGGTAATGACAGTCGACTATCAATGTAACTATTAGCTTGAATGCCGACATGGATTAAGTCATTGTCTCACAACGGTACTGTTGGCAGTCGACTGTCAGGCGCAGAATCAGCCCGAGATCAACTATTAAAGGAGCTCGAGGAGGAGATTCTTGGCAAGGGTTTCTTGAGGCGATTTGGAGGGAATTTGCTGCTGCAATCTAGACCTTCAAGGCTATTCTCAAGCAACCAAAAGCAAGCATTAAAAGATCTCTTGTAAAGTGTTTTTCTTTATTTGTATTGTATTTTATCTTTGTATTTGCTTGTATTTATTGTATTACTTAGTGTAATCTCTTGTACGAGGTTTCTCCACCTCCGATGTGTTGTCGAGAAGGAGTGTTATTGTTTATTCGGATTGTTTGCATCGCTAGAGCTCATTTAAGCTCACCCCGTGGAGTAGGAATCCTAAGGTTCCGAACCACGTATATCCTTGTGTATTTGTGATTGTGCTTGTGTTTTATTTTCATTATATATTTTGTATTTCTACTGCATACTAACATTTTGTAGCAAGCATGAATGATTTCCATCTTTGACGAACTACGCGCTATTCACCCCCCCCTCTAGCGGTCACCAACGGTCCCTACAGTGCTCACATTATACTCACCTGGCAAGTCTAGATTGTAGGCATTATCATTAATTCGAGCAATGACTTGAAATGGTCCATCCCCTCATGGATGCAACTTAGTATGACATTTAGCTAGAAATCTCTCCTTTCTCATATAAACCCCCCAATCTCTAGGTTCAAAGATCACTTTCTTTCGTCCCATGTTGGCTTGCTTAGAATATTATTCAGTCTTCTTTTCAATTTGCAACCGAACTATCTCGCTTTTGTTTCACAATCTCTGCATTTTTTACCATCAAAACTAGCACGTTCGGAGATAGGCAAAGTGACAAATCCAAAGGGGTTAAGGGATTAAACCCATATACCACTTCAAAAGGTGAAAAATTAGTATTAGAATGCACAGATCTATTATAAGCTAATTCAACATGTGGTAAACAATTATCCTAACTTTTTTAAATTCTTTTGAATGATAGCTCGCAATAAGGTAGACAAAGTTCGATTTACTACCTTAGTTTGTCCATCTGTTTGTGGATGAAAAGTTGTAGAAAACTAAAGCTTTGTGCCCAATTTATCCCATAATGTCTTTCAAAAGTAACTTAGGAACTTAGCATCACGATTTAATACTATGCTACTCGACACTCCATGAAGCTACACAATCTCTCTAAAGAATAGATCTGCAATATAATTCGCATAATCTATTCTCCTGCAAGAAATGAAATGAGCCATTTTAGAAAATCTATCCACAACAACAAAAATAGAATCCATACCTCATTTTGATCTTGGTAATCCAACAACACATGGAAATATCAACCCAAAGTTCACTAGTAATTGGTAAAGGTGCATACAATCCACGAGGTAAAGATCTAGATTTTGCTTTCCTACATGTGATACATTTCTCACAAAACTGGACTACATCTTGTTTCATGTGAGGGAAAAAATGCTCAACCAAAACATCTAAAGTTTTCCTTGCTCCAAAATGTCCCATTAGTCTCCCACCATGAGCCTCTTAACCTAATAATTCTCTCAATGAACAATTAGGCACACACAATCTATTTTTCCTAAAAAGAAATCCTTCATGCCTATAAAACTTCCCAAATGCAGCATGTTCACAAAATTCAAATGCATTTCCAAAGTCAGGATCATGGGAATATAAATCTTTAATGTATTCAAATCCTAACAACCTAGCGCTCAAACTAGAGATATACCTTGGTATACCTTCAGGACAAAGCATCTGCAATAATATTTTTCGTACCTCGTTTATACTTGGAAATTGATGGTGTCACTTCTTCGGCCTGCCAAGATCTCCCTCCCCCTTCTTGCAGATCTCGTCTGATCTGGGAACTCCTCGCTAGATCTGTAGAAAAAGAGTGTTAAGAATGAAACAATGAATAGCTCCTTTCCTTCCTTCTCAAGAACCTCCTTCAATTACCTTGGATCCTTAAGGTGAGAGTTGAATTTGTCACTTCACAAGAGAGTGTTAGAGGTGGGTTGGCTTCCCGGCATGGCACCTTCGACGCTTAAATCAAAAAGGGTAGGATGAAGAGAATAGAAGTGCAATATATAGAAAAAGAAGTGAGAAGATCTTTGAGGTACCAAATAGCGAAGAAACAACCATCCCCTATTCCTTCCTTCTCCGCCCCTTTTATAGATGATTTATCTCGCCTTCTCCTTGAAATGAATTTACTTTAATACCCTTGCCAAGCTGTCATATGCAACCCCTTTTCCTACTCCTTTTTCAAAATATCTCCTTTGAACCCCTTATGTGCTTCCTTGCTCCCTGCCAAGCATTAATTAAATAAAATAAATGACAAATACTAAAATATCTTATATTAATCATATTTTCTAATCCAAAACTCTTCTTGCTACTTCCTGTGCTCATATCTCCTCTTTTCACCGTACTTAGAAAGAATCCCAAAAACCCATACGTGGCTCGGGAAATAAGCATACTTCTCGGGGAATACACAAATGTCTCGAGAAATATACTAACTACTCAAGAACTATATACATTGTTCTACCAATACAATACTTAACTCTGAGCATCACTACCCTCTGCCACCCTACTGGGCCTAGAAAATACATATACTGCTTGGGATTTACATAAACTACTCGGCCAATGTAATACTTAACTCTGAATATTACTTCTCTTTGTCACCTTACTGGGTTTAGGAAATACATACACTGCTCGAGAAATACATAGACTGCTTGTAAAAAGCATAAACTGCTCTATCAACATTATACTTAGCTCTGAGCAACATTGCACTACTCACCCCTACTGGGCTTGGGAATTATATATACTACTTGAGAAATACATAGACTGCTCTGTCAACACTATACTTAGCTCTAAGCAACATTGCACTACTCACCCCTACTGGGCTCAGGAATTATATATACTTCTTGGGAAACACATAGACTGCTCTGTTAAAACTATACTTAGATCTGAGCAACACTACACTACTCACCCCCTATTGGGCTCGGAAATTATATATACTGCTCGGGAAACACATAGACTTCTTTGTCAACACTATACTTAGCTTTGAGCAACACTACACTACTCACTCCTACTGGATTCAGAAATTACATATACTGCTCTAGAAATACATAGACTGCTTAGGAAAAGCATAAACTACTCTGTCAGCACACAAATTACTCTACAAACCCAATTACTACACACACTCCTACCTGGCTTGAGCATCAGATACATTGCTCGGGAACTCTATAAACTGCTTGGAAAACCTTCTAACTAATCAGAAAACCTCGACCCCATCATAAGTTCCCCCTCTTTAGTAAAACTGAAGAGTAAAGTCAAATGAAGTTTTACAAATATCTACTGCAACTGCCCTTACTAACAAAACAAAAACCTCTCTTCTCTTTTTAACACCAAAAACTTCTCTGTCTTAACTGAAACAATAAAAACTTCTCTGCTATAGCCGAAAACCCACACTCACCATAAGTTTCCCCTCTTTAGTGAAACTGAAGAGCAAAGTCGAATGAAGAAACTAGGTTGGGTGAATCATTTGAGCAACATACTTTGAAACAACACTTGGAGTGCATGGAGATCAAATTTAATCAAATCTTAGACAAATTGGAAAGAGCTACATACAATTGGAAGATTTCAAAGGAGTCAAATTGGTGGATATCCTACACAAGGGACTTGGCAACATAACATTGACGAGAGTGAAGATGAAGAAAAGTAACCAATTGAAGGTGAAGCCCCTATCACTAGTCATGCTCTAAATGTGCAATTGAAGGAAGAAGGTGAAGAACAACGAAACAACCTCTTTCATACTCGTTGCCACATTAAGGACAAGGTATGTAGTGTTATTATTGATGGAAAAAGTCACACAAATGGTTGAGAAGTTATGTTTACCTACTACTAATCATTCAAGACTTTATAAGCTACAAAGGCTACATGGGTGTCAAGAAGTTATGGTCAACAAACAAGTGTTAGTTTCATTTTCCATTGGTAGGTATCATGATGAGGTACTTTGTGATGTAGTGCCAATGCATGTAGGTCATTTGCTTTTAGGTACACCATGGTAGTTTGATAGGAAGGTCATGTATGATAGGTTCAAAAATAAGTATTCTTTTGTGTTGCTTGGTAAATGAGCCACTCTTGTGTCATTAACTCCAAGGCAAGTATATGAAGATCAGTTAAGGAAAAAAAAATGAGAGTGAAAAAAGATATAAATGTGAAAGAAAAAAGAATGAGATGGAAAAAGAGAATGAGAAAAAAAACATGTAAAAAAAGAGTGTGAGAAAAGATTTAATATGGTTGAAAGGAGTGGAAAAAAAGAATGAAAAAGAAAAAGAAGAAAACTTTCAAGAGCAAGAGAGAAAAAAAGAGAGTTGTTATGCCAAAGAAAGAGAGATTAAGAGAGTTTGTTTTAATACTAACAATTTTAATTCTACTTTGTTTAGTGTTGTTAAATCTCTTTTGCTGGAATTTGATAATGTATTTCCTAATGAGGTTCTTGATGGATTGCCACATTGAGAGAATATAGCATCAAATCAATTTCATCTTCATGTTGGGATGTATACTGAAAGCCTAGCTCTTTTGTATGAACATCTTTATTTTGAAATAAGAATCACATGATCATTGTTTGCACGTTATATTTATATGTGTGCATATTGTCTAATATTTTACATTGTAGATAACATGGTGCCTGGGTGCGGCACAGAAGATCATGTTATCAGTCCCTTGTAGAATATAAGTAAAGGCTCACAACCAAGATGGTTTTGGACAAACCATTGACATGGTTGTAGTGTAGCTTGATATTGTTTTGTCTTGAACATAGAGTTACACTAGTACACTTAGGTGTATTGAGCAGGACCGACATAGAGGTGATTCAATTTATTGCTGACTACATAATTGAATCGGACCTCGGATATTATGTTGTACATGCTCTTAATCCCGATATAATAACGGGCACAGGTACTTAATATTTATTTCTTTGATTTACCAGAGGGTGAGATTTCTATGGATTAAATCAATATGCCCGGTAAGTTGGGAAATGATATTATTTACATGGTGTGCCGTTGATTATAGAAGGAAACCGTGTCCTATGTATTAGGTTGATGATGTCCCCTTGAGGAGCTCATAAGATTCATCATGTAAACCCTGCAGGTTGACTTAGTCAACATGATGGTAAGGTTGAGTGGTACTACTCGAGGATTTAGATGTTAATTAATTGATGGTCAGTAAATCAATCAATTTACGGACATTCGATATCTTAAACACGGAGAGATGGATGTACAAATAATATATGGAGCCCATATTAATTTATGGGGGTTGGTGAGGTAGTTCGATGATGATCCTCTAGTGGAATGGAACATCATTGATGGATCAAGTTTGTGTGGTTCTGATCCATCGGGTGGCCAAGACCCAACTCCTCCTCATGGTCCCTATCGTAGCCTAATATAAACCTCATGAAGTCTAGATCAAATGATGGAAAACAAATCTCTAGATCCGACGGTTGGGATTAAATTCCTAGAACCGACGGTGGAGATTAAATCTCTAGATCCGACGGTTGGGATTAAATTCCTAAGAACCGACGGTAGAGATTAAATCTCTAGATCCGACGGTTGGGATTAAAACCCTAGAACCGACGGTTGAGATTAAATCTCTAGATCCGACGGTTGAGATTAAAACCCTAGAACCAACGGTGGAGATTAAACCAAGGCCTAAACCCTAACTCTATAAAAGGGTAGCTATGGGTTGGGCGGCAATAAGTTTTAATGGTTGATGATGGATGCTAAGTAAATTAGGGTTTTGCCTAGCATTGCTTGGGCGGCAAGCAACCTTAAGGAGGAAACCCTAATTAGGGTTTTGGCTCCTTAGGTTGGGCGGCCAAGATGGGAATGAAGAGTGGGTGGCAACTTGTGGAGGAGCTTGTCTTCTTCCATGGAGGTGGCTAGCTCCTAGATCTCTTCTCTCTACCATGCTTGGGCGGCAAGGAACCCTATGGAGGAAACCCTAATTTGATTAGGGTTTCGGCTCCTTTGCATGGGCGGCCATGGATGGGAATGAAGAGTGGGTGGCAACTTGTGGAAGAGCTTGTCTTCTTCCTTGGAGGTGGCTAGCTCCTAGATCTCTTCTCTCCACCATGGTTGGGCGGCAAGAAAGCCTAAGGAGAAACCCTAATTAGGGTTTCCTCCTTAGGTTGGGCGGCTAGGGATTGCAAGGAAGTTGGGCGGCAACTATAGGAGAGGAGGTCATCTTCTTCCTAGGGTGTGGCCGGCTCCTTCCTCGATTCCCTCCACCGTGGCCGGTGCCCAACATATTCCTTTTCTCCTATTCACTCCATCTTGGCCGGCGGCACCAAAACTAGAGTTTGTCCCTAGTTCGGTTCCTTGGTTGTTTCCATTATGTTCTCTCTATTCTTGGGGCCGGCGGCATCAATCCTTTGTGGATTGGTGGTTGGCTCAAGCAAGAAGGGAAAGAGAGTTCTTCTTTCTTTGGATTGAAGAAGATCTAGGATGCTTCAACTTGTGGAGGATCTTCGCCCACACGAAGTCTACAAGGAGGTTAGGACATACGATAGAAGATCAAGCGGTATAAAAGTTTCACAACTTTTATTATTGTTCTTTTCATGTTCTTATTTGATATGCTAGCTTATGTTCTTTATGTTAGTATATGTTGATTATACTAGTTTGCATTTGCATGTATTTGTATAATCATGGACCCCGAATAAGAAACACAAAAATCGGCAATCCGTCCGTCGTCTCTTCCGCGGCTAATCGACTAGAAGAGTTTGGTTGCTTGAACAACTAGTTTGTTCAAGCGATCGCTCGAGTCGTTGGCACGACGATGAATTGGTTGTGCTTAGGAAACTCATCCCATCCGGATTAGTTTTCATTAGTGAAAATTTTAAAAGGGGATTTGGGAGCCTATGAGCATTCCGAGGAATAGCACGATGCCAACAAATGGTATCAGAGCCACGGTTTCCGATTTTGTGTGTTTTGAATTCAGTTACTTTTCACGCACTTATCATATATTGTGTATGCCGGATAATAGTAGGATGTGCATAGGCTAACTTTTTGGTTGCATGCATAAGATCCAACTATTATGGCTATATATGTGTGTATGTGATTGCATGTGTGTGTGATTGTATATTATTTGAATCCTCGGGGTTGACGAGGCTAAATTAGTATTTAATTTTTGTAATTGAATACGACATTGTTTAGCCACTCTTTATTTTATTTTACTTGCGATCTAGATTTCATGTACACTCCCTCGTGGAGTATAGGATCGATGGATGTAAAATAAAATAGGTTTTATTCTCGGCTCGGATCTCCGGATGGCTCGTACATGGCGTAGGAGGAGTGGACGAGGTGGCGACACGACGGGAAGCATATTGGAGAACAATACCATAATAGTTGGAAAAATTCTGATTTTTCCATATTTATTGCTGATTTATTTTGTATGCATGTTGTGTGTGCTTGAAAATTCCTCAATTTCAATTTACTAAGTGGGAGAGGGATATTTTAATTAATTCCCGCGGCCTCCATTACAATTTGACATGTGATGCAACAAACTTGCGCGTCGGCTCTGAGTGCCTTCCTCCCCATCGGATGAGTTTGTTTGCGGATCACTAGGTCAAATAATGGTTATAGAAAATTATTTAGGAGCGTGTGTACTTCCCCATCGGTAAGACACATAATCCGAGATAATTCCCTTAGTATCGTGTAATGGTGCTCACTTAGATGCAAATAAAAAGTATCCTCCCATCGGAGTCACTGCTTTTATTTGTAGGGCCAAAGAGGAACCAACTATTAATTTTATTTGTCAAAAAGTAAGGTTGACAAGATAATAAAATTAATGGGTAAAACCTCCTCTTACAAATGTAGAATTCGTATACGTCCACACTATCGTGGCATGCGATATTCTCGGTGTTTTGAGGTGTTGGTTGATTTCGGAATTTTATTGTTTTGAGGAATCAATAATTTTTGAAATCTAAAGTAATGATCTATGTGATTCTTAGGATTTTCAAAATGACTTTCAGTCCACTTATTTTGATACTAAAGGAAATAAACTTACTGTACCCAAATTATATTGATTGGAAATGAATCCAAATATTGTCTTATCTGCTAGTATGCACTCTTCGAAGAGTATCCTCAAGCCGTCATTGCTCAAAAGGGTTTCTACTTCTAAGCCGAAAGGCAAGAAGAAGAAGAAACAAGGTGAAGCAAAGATGGTGGGAGGATCTCAGGGAAGAGTGAAGAAGCCGAAAGGCAAGTACTTCACTTACAAGCAGGATGGACATTGGAAGGAGGACTGTCCCAATTCAAAACAGAACAAAAGTATATCTTTTGGTCTAGTCGTTGTAACATGGTTAGCGGTGTTATCTACCGGTACCTGGTGTGTAGATACGAGAGCCACTAATCATGTCTGCAATACTTTGCAGGGGTTCCAGGAAACCCGACGACTAGCTAAAGGGGATATTACCATTTACTTGGGCAATGCCATGATGGTGGCGGCTATTGCAGTGGGAGAAGTTTTATTTATCTCTTGAAAATAATAAAACTTTGGTTCTGGAAAATTCCCTTTATGTACCTTTATTTAGAAAGAATTTAGTTTCAGTTTCTAAATTATTATGGATGGATATTCTATTTCTTTTAATGACAGATTTGTTATAAAAGGAATAGGGACATTATCTATTCAGGTACATAGATAGGAAATTTAACTTGAACCACAAGCTCCCACGGTGCAAATAGAAGTTTTTAACTCATCTTCTAATTCCGATAAGAGAAAAGAACCTTCGAAAATGAACCAAACATATCTTTTGGCATCTTAGGCTTGGTCACATTAACCTAAGCAGAATTCAATAGGTTGATAGGCAGTGGACCTTTGGGTTCATTAGTGGTGGAAGATCTCCCAACCTACGAATCTTGCTTGGAGGGTAAGATGACCAAGAGGCCTTTTCAAGGCCAAGGGGTATAGATCCAAAGATGTGTTGGAATTGGTTCATTCTGATTCGTATGGTCCTATGTCTATCCAGGCAAGAGGTAGTTTTGAATATTTTGTCTTTTTCATAGACAATTATTCAAGATGACACTACGATCTGATCGTAGTGGTGAATACCTCTTGGGAGAGTTTAGGAATTACTTATCAGAGGCTGGGATTCAATCCCAATTGTCTGCACCTGGCATACCCCAGCAGAACGGTGTAGCAGAGCGAAGGAATATGACTCTTATGGAGATGGTTAGATCGATGATGAGTTATTCTGACTTGCCAGATTCGTTCTGGGGATATGCTCTAGATACGGCGGTATACATTCTGAACTTGGTTCCATCTGAATCAATGCCTTCTACTCCCACAGAATTGTGGACTGGGCGAAAGCCTAGTCTAAGACATATTCGGATAAGGGGAGTCCAACACATGTGCTGAAGGCAGATACTGGTAAGTTGGAACCTCGTACAGAAGTACGCATGTTCGTTGACTATCCCAGGGGAACGAAGGGTGGATTGTTTTATAATCCTAGAGATCAGAGGGTGATCGTTAACACGAACGCCAGATTTCTAGAGGAAGACTATGTGATGAGCCACAAGCCCAAGGGTAAAATTGTTCTGGAGGAGTTAAAAAGGGAAGTCACTTCTTTAGTACCACCGGTACAAGAGGACATACCACATGTTACTGCATCGCGTGTCACAGAGGATACACAGGTGATACCTCGTCGTAGTAGGAGGGTTGTTAGACAGCCTGAGAGATTCATGTTCTTGGGAGAATCTTTTGATTTGGTCCCTAACAAACATGAACCTGATCCCTAGACATACGACGAGGCAATCCAATATATAAATACAGCATCTTTGAAAAGTGCAATGAATACTGAGATTGAATCTATGGATTCAAGTCAGGTCTGGGAGCTCTTGTGCACTGCAGCTCATATGGATTATGAGTTGTGGCAGATGGATGTCAAGACAGCTTTCCTTAGTGCAAGTCTTGAGGAATCCATCTACATGAAGCGACCAGAGGGATTCATTGCTAAGGGCAAAGAGCGTATTGTATATAAGCTTAATCGGTCCGTTAACGGACTGAAGCAAGCTTTGAAGTCTTGGGACATCCGCTTTGAGGAAGTAAATCCAGTCTTATGGATTTATTCAAAGTTCGGATGGGTCTTGTGTATATCAGAGATGTGACAGAAACGTAGTGGTATTTTTGTACTATACGTAGATGACATTTTGGTGGTTGGCGACAACATCGAAGTGTTATCAGACGTAAGGGTATGGTTGTCCAAACAGTATGATATGAAGGACTTGGGAGAAGTGGGTCACAACCTTGGGATCAAGGTTGTTGTGCTTATCCCAAGCTTCATACATAGACATGGTTTTGGATCGTTTTAGCATACAAAACTCCAAGAAGGGTTTTCTACCCTTCGCATGGAGTTCCTTTATCTAAGCGGATGTGTCCTAGATCATCTACGAAAGATAGAGGAGAGATAGGCGATTCCTTATGCTTCAGTAGGAAGCCTAATGTATGCTATATGCGAGACCGGATATACGCTGCAGTAGGCATGGTCGTGAATATCGAGTAATCCAGACGGGGACATTGTAAAACATATATTGTAGTGCCCGAGAAGGACTAGGGATTATATGCTAGTTTAAGGCACCAATTACTCCCTCGTGGGTTACACGGATTCTCGATTTCCAACTGATAGGGATAATGTAAGTCTACCTCAGGGTTTGTGTTTACTTTTGGAGGTGGAGCCATAGTATGGAAGAGTGTCAAGCAGAAATGCGTGGTGGACTCTACCATGGAAGTTGGTACGTGGCACCCGGGCGCCAAAGAAGTCAGATGGACTCAGAACTTCCTCGATGGACTTGGATGTGATTCTGGTTTGCCCGGAACTATCACAATTTATTGTGATAATAATGGTGCGATTCAAACTCGAAGGAACCACGAGCCCATAAGGCTAGTAAACACATAGAGTGCAAGTACCACCTGATACGAGAAATCGTAAAGGAGGTAGAAGTTGCTGTCGCCTAGATTGCATCAGAGGATGACCTGGTAAGACCCTTTCACTAAGGCCCTTCTAGCGAGAGCTTTGATAGGCATGTGGAGGGAAGGGGAATCAGATGTATGGCAGTGTGATGACAGCATAGTCTTTTAGTATAAGTGGGAGATTGTTGGGATGTATACTGAAAGCCTAGCTCTTTTGTATGAACATCTTTATTTTGAAATAAGAATCACATGATCATTGTTTGCACGTTATATTTATATGTGTGCATATTGTCTAATATTTTACATTGTAGATAACATGGTGCCTGGGTGCGGCACAGAAGATCATGTTATCAGTCCCTTGTAGAATATAAGTAAAGGCTCACAACCAAGATGGTTTTGGACAAACCATTGACATGGTTGTAGTGTAGCTTGGTATTGTTTTGTCTTGAACATAGAGTTACACTAGTACACTTAGGTGTATTGAGCAGGACCGACATAGAGGTGATTCAATTTATTGCTGAATACATAATTGAATCGGACCTCGGATATTATGTTGTACATGCTCTTAATCCCGATATAATAACGGGCACATGTACTTAATATTTATTTCTTTGATTTACCAGAGGGTGAGATTTCTATGGATTAAATCAATATGCCCGGTAAGTTGGGAAATGATATTATTTACATGGTGTGTCGTTAATTATAGGAGGAAACCGTGTCCTATATATTAGGTTGATGATGTCCCCTTGAGGAGCTCATAAGGTTCATCATGTAAACCCTGCAGGTTGACTTAGTCAACATGATGATAAGGTGGAGTGGTACTACTCGAGGAGTTAGATGTTAATTGATTGATGGTCAGTAAATCAATTAATTGACGGACATTCGATATCTTAAACACGGGGAGATGGATGTACAAATAATATATGGAGCCCATATTAATTTATGGGGGTTGGTGAGGTAGTTCGATGATGATCCTCTAGTGGAATGTAACATCATTGATGGATCAAGTTTGTGTGGTTCCGATCCATCGGGTGGCCAAGACCCAACTCCTCCTCATGGTCCCTATCGTAGCCTAATATAAACCTCATGAAGTCTAGATCAAATGATGGAAAACAAATCTCTAGATCCGACGGTTGGGATTAAATTCCTAGAACCGACGGTGGAGATTAAATCTCTAGATCCGACGGTTGGTATTAAATTCCTAAGAACCGACGGTAGAGATTAAATCTCTAGATCCGACGGTTGGGATTAAAACCCTAGAACCGACGGTTGAGATTAAATCTCTAGATCCGACGGTTGAGATTAAAACCCTAGAACCGACGGTGGAGATTAAACCAAGGCCTAAACCCTAACTCTATAAAAGGGGGGCTATGGGTTGGGCGGCAATAAGTTTTAATGGTTGATGATGGATGCTAAGTAAATTAGGGTTTTGCCTAGCATTGCTTGGGCGGCAAGCAACCTTAAGGAGGAAACCCTAATTAGGGTTTTGGCTCCTTAGGTTGGGCGGCCAAGATGGGAATGAAGAGTGGGTGGCAACTTGTGGAGGAGCTTGTCTTCTTCCATGGAGGTGGCTAGCTCCTAGATCTCTTCTCTCCACCATGCTTGGGTGGCAAGGAACCCTATGGAGGAAACCCTAATTTGATTAGGGTTTTGGCTCCTTTGCATGGGCGGCCATGGATGGGAATGAAGAGTGGGTGGCAACTTGTGGAAGAGCTTGTCTTCTTCCTTGGAGGTGGCTAGCTCCTAGATCTCTTCTCTCCACCATGGTTGGGCGGCAAGAAAGCCTAAGGAGAAACCCTAATTAGGGTTTCCTCCTTAGGTTGGGTGGCTAGGGATTGCAAGGAAGTTGGGCGGCAACTATAGGAGAGGAGGTCTTCTTCTTCCTAGGGTGTGGCCGGCTCCTTCCTCGATTCCCTCCACCGTGGCCGGCACCCAACATATTCCTTTTCTCCTATTCACTCCATCTTGGCCGGCGGCACCAAAACTAGGGTTTGTCCCTAGTTCGGTTCCTTGGTTGTTTCCATTATGTTCTCTCTATTCTTGGGGCCGACGACATCAATCCTTTGTGGATTGGTGGTTGGCTCAAGCAAGAAGGGAAAGAGAGTTCTTCTTTCTTTGGATTGAAGAAGATCTAGGATGCTTCAACTTGTGGAGGATCTTCGCCCACACGAAGTCTACAAGGAGGTTAGGACATACGATAGAAGATCAAGAGGTATAAAAGTTTCACAACTTTTATTATTGTTCTTTTCATGTTCTTATTTGATATGCTAGCTTATGTTCTTTATGTTAGTATATGTTGATTATACTAGTTTGCATTTGCATGTATTTGTATAATCATGGACCCCGAATAAGAAACACAAAAATCGGCAATCCGTCCGTCGTCTCTTCCGCGGCTAATCGACTAGAAGAGTTTGGTTGCTTGAACAACTAGTTTGTTCAAGCGATCGCTCGAGTCGTTGGCACGACGACGAATTGGTTGTGCTTAGGAAACTCATCCCATCCGGATTAGTTTTCATTAGTGAAAATTTTAAAAGGGGATTTGGGAGCCTATGAGCATTCCGAGGAATAGCACGATGCCAACACTTCAAAGTATTAATTCCTAATCGGTCAACCAATAAGAGCAATTCCAAGGAGATAAAGGAGCTTCAAAGGCAAGTTGAAGACTTGATAAAAAATGGGTATGTACAAGAAAGTTTTAATCTTTGTGCCATTCTTGTTTTGTTTGTGCCTAAGAAGGATGAAATTTGGAGAGTGTGGATTGATTGCAGAGCTACCAATAAGATTACGGTAATGTATCGTCATCCTATTTCTAGATTAGATGATATATTGCATGATTCTTACATTTTCCATAAAATTAATTTGAGTTATCATCAATTTCACATGCATAAGGGAGATGAATGGAAATCTACTTTCAAGCCTAAATACATCTCACATGAATGGTTAGATATTTCTTTTGGGTTAACTAATATTTTCTTTAGGTTAATGAACCATATCTTGCATGCAAATATTGGGAAGTTTGTTCTAGTAATTTTTAATGATTTTTGGATTCATAGAAAAACCTTAGATAGGCAATTTAAACTTTAAATTGTTTCACAAAATGGTAAGTTTTTTGTTAACAACCATAAATGTTCTTTTTGCAATATTCAAATTGTGTTTCATGGTGATATTGAGAGTACTAAGGGAATAATTGTTGATGAAGACAAAGTTAAGGGCATTCATGAATGACCAATACCAAAAACCATATCTAAGGTATGTATTTTTTATGAGTTGGTTAAGAACTTTAGTACTTTTCTACACTCTTGAATGAAATTGCTAAGAATGTTGAGTTTTATTGGGTTCCTGAGCATGATTTAGCTTTCAATTTATTTAAGGAGAGGCTAAGTTTTGCATTACTTGATTTTGATACATCTCTTGATATTTGGTATGATGCTTCAAGAATAGATACTAAAATTGTGCTAATGGAAGAAAGCCAATATTTTGCTAATTTTAGTGTGAACATCAATGAAGTGATTTTGAATTTTCCTATTTCTAAAAAAAAGATGTATGCTTTGAAGCAAAATTTTGAGACTTGGCAACATTTCCTAAAGCCGAAAGAGTTTATCATAGTGACCTTTGAACCTGGAGGATGGTTTATGTTCATGAGATAGGATAGGTTCTAACTTAACATTATAATAAGAATTCTCAAGGAGATGGAACATTTCAAATCATTGAGAGTGTCTCCAAAACTTGACTTGCTATGTAATGTAAATGCTACATTAATGTTTCTAATTTTCTCCTTTTGATGTAGGATGAAGATTCGAGGATAAATCCTTTTTGAGGAGAGGGGGAATGGTGGAGCAAAAATAGTGACAATGCCTATAATTTAACTTGTCAGGTAAAGCATAATATCAATGCTACATTCAATATTTCTAATCTTTCTCCCTTTGATGTAGGTGATGAAGATTTGAGGACGAATCATTTTTGTTGGTGCAATCGGCCCAGGTCACGATTGACCAGGACTCGAGCTTAACTTGAGAGATGTTTTGATGTTCGACAAAAACATATGACAATGTGATTGTCATGGGAAAGTCCAAGTCTTGGGTACTTGGCATGGAAAGTCCAAGTGGGACACTTGACATTTAGAAAGTCCAAGTCTTGAGTACTTGGCATGGAAAGTCCAACATGAGCTGGAAAGGAAAAGTCCAAGCATGGGTCTTGGCAAGGAAAAGTCCAAGCATGGGTCTTGGCATGGAAAGTCCAACATGGGTTGGCAAGGGAAAGTCCAAACTTGAGTCTTGGCATTTGAGAAGTCCAAGGGGTTTGATATTGGCAGCGTAAAGTCCAAGCGTGGTCTTGGCAGCGTAAGTCCAATGTGCCATGGCGGTATAGACCAACTTAGCATGACAATAGTCGATGGAAGCACCTGAAGGCTAGCGTATGGATGAACAAGTCATGGATGACTTGGAGGGATCCGATAGGCACGAGGCTGACGGAGGTGGCTAGAAGGCTTAGGTCTAGGCTAAGGGTAGTCTAGCAAGTATGGGGACACCATACTTGGGTTAAAACCTCATGGTTGAGGTTGGCAGTCGACTGACATTATGGCCGATTCGACTATCGTGAGTCAACTAGAGCTCGACTGTCGATTAAGAGCTGCAAATGCTCTCGTAGTTGACTGCTCATTGGAGCAGTTGACTTCCATGTATGGCAATCAACTGTTGGTTTAATCGCGCGAGCACAAATGCCCAGAGCCGATCGGGCAATCGGCCATGTGCGCTGGCGCGATCAGAGAGTCTCGTTGGAACTTTTCCAACGTGGATTGAGTCGTTGTCTCTCAGCTACAGTGTTGGCAGTTAACTGGGGCCTTATGGCAGTCGACTGCCAGGCAAAAATCCAGCCCGATGCAGGATATAAAGGCAACTCGGATGGAGGGTTTTTGCAGTAATTTTTCTCAAGAGAATTGAAGGGGATAGTTGGTGCTTTACAGTCCTTCAAGGCTAGTCCAAGGCAATCAAAGATCAAGCAACCAAAGTGCTCTTGTAAAGTATTTTTTCTTTACTTGCATTGTATTTCATACTTGTATTAGCTTGTATCTTTCGTATTACTTAGTGTAATCATTGTACGAGGTTTCTCTACCTCCGACGTGTTGTCGAGAAGGAGTTTTATTAGTGGTGTTGTCATCACTCGAGCTCGTAAAGCTCAATCCATGGAGTAGGAACTATTCGGTTCCGAACCACGTTAAATACTTGTGTAATTGTGTTTGTTGTATTTCGTTATTGCCATTTGTTTTATTTCCGCTGCACTAATGAGATTTGTAGACGAACGCAATTGAATTCCATCATGCAACGAATCGATACTATTCACCCCCCTCTAGCGATCAACATTTCCTCTATAATTGGTATTAGAGCCAAGTTCTCTTCTACGGATTAACAACCCGGAGTCAAGACACTAGAGGGAAAGATGGAATTTAAGGACAAGCTAGGATGGGACATCCACACACCGCCACCTAACGATCAAGAGGATTTTTCGGCGTGGAGGGCTAGATTAGAGAATTTCTTGATGATGGACATAGAGAATTGGTTCATCATCATGGAAGGTTTTGAACCTCCTAGGGACAAGAAGGGAGATGTCCTCAAGTTAAAAAGGTGGACCCAAGAGGAACGCCAAAAGTTCAAGACCGAAGTCAAGGTAACAAAACTTTTAGAAGATTTGATACCTAATGATGTCTTGTGCAAGTTAGGTGAATTTCAAGATGCCAAGGAGCTATGAGACAAATTGGCCAAGTTCCATGAGAAGCCTCACTTGGGACAAGTAGAAGAAAAATAATCTTCATCGGCTCAAGAAGAGGAAGAAGCCGAGGAAGAATTATCATCATCCTCACAAGCAAGTGAGGATTCGAAAGTTGAGGAGGAATTGACATCCAGATCGGTGGAAGAGGAAGAGGTAGAGGAAGCCTCCACCTCTAGGATTGAGGGGGAGGAGAGTTCATCCTCAATGCCGGAGCGCAACCAAGAAGATCTTTCAACATCTGGTCAAGATGAAGAAGCTCAAAATCTGGCCACCAATCGACCTAGGTAACTCAAGCAATTTGGTTTTAGATAAAAAACATATAATTTGCTTTGAGTGTAGGGAAAGTGGGCATTACAAGAGTAAGTGCCCGAAAAGAGTTAAGAAGACTCCTTCGACACCAAAAGTCAACACAAATTCAAAGGATGTCGGTGCCTCAATTAGGAAGGGCAATGAGCTTGTAGTATGTTTCAAGTGCCATCAAAAGGGGCACTATAGAAGTCAATGCCCTAGGAAGAAGAAAATCAAGGATAAGGAAGGAGCATCACATGTAGGGGGAGCTAAGGCTAACCCTAAGGTATATTTTAATAATGCACCTTCAATTTATGTTAAAAAGCATGCTAGGAATAATATTAACAATCTTGCTATTGTTCATAAGGAGCATGCTATTAGAAATAAATACTTTTGCTTAGGTGCTAAGAGCGTCAACCTTAGGAATAAGGAGAAATTTGGGACTAATGTCCCTAAAAATATTCTACCTAAGGCAAGTATTAGAAAAATTGAAGATCATCTAGGCTTTACTTCAAAGAAATCTAAACATATGTCTAGAATGAACAAATCAAGTCAAAGAAATAATGGGCTCACCAAAATCGAAAAATTAGAGTTGGAAAACCAAGCCTTGAGGTCAAGGCTTGAGAAGTTGGAAAAGACCCTTGCAAAAATGACAAATTCATTTAAGGGGTCAAATGGTCAAAACCTAGGGTGTAAGAGGCAAGAGTCATCTAGGAGGCAAGGTTTGGGTCACAAACCTAAGCCTAAGGTGACTTATCATAGTGTTCCATTTGATTATGGAACTAAACCTAGGTCTAGAAACACCAAGGTTACTAGGGAAGTCATCCCTAACGGTAACCATGGAATGTGCCTAGTGTCTAGGATTTCAAGGAAACCTAGGGAAGCCACTAAGAAGGTTATAAGGGGAGTCACCCCTAGAGTTAACCATGGCAAGACCCAAATGACCAAGGCTAACAAGCCTAGAAGGGTAATTAGGAAGGTATCTAGGGAGGTTATCCCTAAGGAATACCTAATTAACCCTAGGAGCTCAAATAGGTTTTGGGTTCCTAAGAGCGTGATTGATTCACGCTAGATGGGTTTGGGTGTGCCAACCGTAAATGGAAGGGTAGTTAACCTAACCATGGTAAAGGTGACACTTTAGGTAATTTTTAAGGTTATGGATACCTTGGAAATAGTTTTGATCTTATGATCCTAAAATATTTTAGGATGTGCCGATACATTTTTGAGATTATGAAAAATCAATTAAATTGACACAATTTAGGATTAGAGGTCATAGTGTGCCATTTTGGGTTTTTGGCACACTTGGAAGATTAGTAGAAATATGACAAAATATACTTAATTATATCAAATGGCAATTAATATTAAAATTTGGGTATTATTATACCTATACATTTTATTTGTCATGCCTTGTTTGTCATATATCATGTCATGACATCATATTTACTTTTAATCATTTAAATGTCATGATCATGCTTAGGGTTAGGTTAAATGTCATGTATGCTTAAATTGTATCATATGTCATGACATCATGATCATTGGCCATGTTTTATTATTGCCATCATTTATGCTATGATCATTCATGCATTTAAGTTAATGAAAATTGATTTAAGGACAATGACATGACTTGAAGTCCCATTTATAAGGGAATCAAGTAGAGTTGCCTTAGAGAATGCATGAAATCATAGATTAGGAGAACAAAACCCACATCTCACATTACATTGACTTGTGTGTGTTTTCATACACCCTAGATATATGTGAGATGCTAGGATATGAGTTAAGTTCAAGGTGCACAGTTTTTGCATCTAGATGAACTAAAACTCATCTTTAACTAAAGGTGGATCATTGGGAAAACTTTTGAACAAATTATGTACATTGAGCCCAAGGAACATGATCCAATATAGGTTTTCAAAAATATTTTAAAATCATTTTAGAAAACCTTGGTGAAGCCTATCTTTTGATAGCAATCACCATTGATGAAATTGATACAAAGTGAGCTAAAACATTGAAGTTTTTTATCACTTTTGAACTTTGTGTCAATTTTAATATTTTATGGGTAAAATATTTTTCACCCATTGCATTGGTCATAAGTATTATACGTATGAATTTTCATGATTTTTTGAATTACGTATAATTATTTATAAATTTTCAAAATTCAATTCTGATAGTTGAAATTCAGGAATTTCATATCAGTCGACTGCCGCTTGATGGCAGTCGACTAATGCAAGGGCAGCTCGATCGCTTCTATCAGGAGTCGACTGCCAGGTCTGATTTCGGGTTAACAAGGGTTGTTTAGCCCGTGTTCAGCTATGGTAAAGTTCCCTAACCATTCCTAACCCTAGGATATGCTTTGGGAAGCATTAGAAAGGGTGAAAATCCATTGGATATGGATTAGGAAATGTTTTAGGGTGATGTATCAAATTTAAGGTGTGAGAAAGTTCTATGTTGAACTTTGAACCTTAATTTTGATATTTTAGAGTTCCTATTGGCTTAGGAACTTCCCAAGGACATTGTTGGTGCAATGGTCAAGGGGGAGCAAGCCTTTAGGGGGAGTTATCTGTTAGTGAAAGCCCTAGAGCCAATCATGTGATGATTGTTGTATGGATTTTATTGTATCATATTCCTATTTATAAAGGCATGATTATTATATTTACTTGTATTGGTGTCAAATAACTAAGTATAATAACGTCCTTGAGTAGTAGGTTCTTATCTATATCAATCAATTGGTTGAATCGATAATGAGATGATATAAAGAGCACTACTCTTAATCATTCCTAGTCAAGTATTAACATTCAGGGACAATGTTAATGCGTAGAGACTAGCATGTAGGTCAACACGATGACTTGATCTCACAAGTCATGGATATGAGATATCAAGTTGACACATGGGTATGCATTGGAGAATGTATACTGAATGACCCACCATGAGAAAGTATCATGGATCGTTATATGAGTGTCATATACTTTCTCATGTGGCTATTAGTATGACTATTAGTCCTTTGACCTGAAGTCACCATGGTTCCCTACATAAGGAGTTGCATACTTTGGCTTCGTCAAACGTCACCCGTAAATGGGTGAACTATAAATGCGATTACTGGGTATGTAACAAATTATGCGGAGGGATGTGAGTGATGTAGATGGGATCTATCCCTCCTATATGACGGGGGTGACATCGATATTCTTGATAGAGTGAGACCACGAAGTGCATGGCCATGCCCAAATGAGTCAATATGAGATATTGATCTCATTTGATTAGAGTGAGTCTACTTGGAGTTCAAGATATAGATTGTACCGAGGATGACACGGTCTATGCCTCAATTGGTCAATCTAGATGTCAAGGATAGAGGGACATTGTCACATATTGTGAGAGTCACAATTAGTAGTCACAAAGGTGATGTTGTAGTTCAACATTCTTGTAACTTGGGTAGCAATGATGTGTTGCTAGATACCGCTCATTTTTTATGTTCCTAAATCGGTTTAGGGACATTGCCAACATTACAAGAACCTATAGGGTCACACACAAAGGGCAATTAGATGGAGATTAGGTTCATATGATGAACCATGAGGATTTGGTTCATGGGATGAACTAAATTGGATTAAGAGTAATCCTAATTAGACTAATTGAGTTGGACTCAATTTGATTCAAGTGCTGAATGAGTCTAATTTAGATTTGATTCATCAAATCAATTTAAATTAATGAATAGAGATTCATTAAATTAAAATTGACTTGAATCAAATGGTTGGATTTGATCAACCATGGGAGATAAGAGGTCAAGTTTGACTTGACTTGAGAGGGAAGATGAAAGGTCAAGTTTGAATTGATCAAATGCCATGTCATGATGATGACTTGGCATGGCCGGCCAATGATGATGCTCCACATCATCATTGACTTATCATGAGGGAGACCAAGAGCCATTGTCTCTTGGAGTTACATGCATGCATGTAAACCCCCAAGGTAAAAGTGGCCGGCCACTTCTTGATGAGGAGTGAATTGTTTTTAGGTAACTCCATCTTCTTCTTCCTTGGATCATCTTCTTTTTTGGCTCTCTTCCTCTCTTTCTCTCCCAATCCTCCATTTCCAAGACCTTCAAGGAGTGCTAGCACACTCAAGATTGTCTTTTCTCCACCTATTGCTTGTGTGGATACCAATAAAGGAGTGTGCACTTGACACCCTCGAGTTCCGGCAATCCATTTGGACGAGTGGGATAAGCGAAGGGCATCGCTTCAAGGGTAACTTCTTATCATGTATATCTAGAGTAGATCTAAAGGTATTAAACACATACATGTTAGTTTTATATTTTATACTTCGCACGGATCCGTGGCCGGGGCTTCTAAGGTTTCCGCAACGCAAAAAGTTGTTTTTACGGCTCGGAAAACCCAACAGTGGTATCAGAGCCACGTGCGAAGCATGCATGTGTTTTGTTTTTTGTAGTTTTTGTATTAGATATAAAAATTACAGATTTTTATGTTTCTGTAAATTTTCTATTTTATAGAATTTTTTGGGTATTTTTCTCGAAGAGTCGAAGCAACGATTGTTGGGACACTTATAGGCATCAACCATCGAGAAAAACTCTCCGAAACGGTGAGTTCTCGCTTTAGGTTTTTGGGACAATGACTTAAGTCGCTGTAAGATCGTAGTAGGGACACTTGCAAAATTTATTTTGCGAGTAGGGGTGCTGCCCCTATCCTCGAAAGGGGCCTTGTCCCGCGATCGCGCTCGGAAACCGCTTAGCGGGACCGTTACGGAGAGGTGACTCATAAAATTGAAAAAAAAATAGGAAAAATTATAGAAATTTTCTGTAAAAATACATAATTTAGAATTATGTATAATTCTATGATTGTCATGGCCCAAGAACCCCAATTTGATTGGACGTTAATGTGTTGTAATTCATAATACGGCATGCATGCCGTTTTTGTGGTTGTGCGTGTTGTATAGTGTATGCGACCTGCGTGTTGTGCCTCTTCTTTTGAAATTCTAGTTGTAAATAGTTTTAGACTCGAATGTAACTCGAGTTTCATATTTGTAATGTACAAAATGGAGCGGTGGAAAATCCACTTGTAGACGAAGTTACGAGAAGGGTGCCGACGACACATGGCGGTCAAAGGAAGCGCTTGGAGAAGCCGCTAGCCCTAGGTTGACCATCAGATCTTCTCATTGGCTTGAGAAGATTATAGTAGGGTCATGACCACATCACAGTTAATTTTATATATATATATATATATATATATATATATATATATATATATATATATATATATATATATATATATATATATATATATATATATATATATATATATATATATATATATATATATATATATATATATACTATGTATGTGATGCATGCATGCTAGTAGAATAATGCTTGTATGTATATGATGCATGCTAGGATATTTTTCTTGTATGTATATGATGCATGCTAGAATAATGCTTGTATGTATGTGATGCATGCTAGTGTAGGATAATAAAGGCCTCAATGCGTATATGATACACATTACGATTAGATTAGATATTAATCGAATCAACTTGTAAATGCCTACCAAGTCCTTGATACCCATCACTACCTCGATCATTTGTAGTTGTTGAATCTGCCAAAGCAGACCAACACATATTATCTTGGTAGGGTGCGGAGGGACAATCTTGGTCTCTCCTATCACGGTTTGGGTTAGAGTAAGCTCAATTAGATTGAGTAAAACTAGTTAACTCAATTGGATCGAGTAGAACTATAGGCATATTCCAACCGTTGGAAAGATAGGATAAAATCGCATTTACACTAAATCTTGGGCGATTTAGCCAAAGCTAACTCAAGGTCTTTTGTAAATGTGGGTCTTGATCCTATAAACAAGAGTTGCATAGAGATGTAATTGGTAATGTGTTATCCACCGATCGTACTAAGTCTTGGGCGATTTAGCCAAAGCTAACTCAAGGCTTAGTATGATGTGGATCTTGTCCTGCAAGAATTATAGCTAGTTTGTATGAATCTTGTAATATGGTTTGACCACATCCATAACTCAATTCTATAAAATTCTTATAATTCAGTGGGAGCATCATTTGATTAAAGGCCTAATTAAATGATAAAAGGAATATGATATTAATTCTCTGCATTGTATGTTGTAGATTACTATGTCGACAAACACTAACACTCTCTCTCTGCGTTCTGTCCTTGAGAATGACAAGCTCAATGGAGCAAATTTCCTGGACTGGTACAGGAACCTGAGAATCGTTCTCACCCAAGAAAGGAAACTGTACGTCTTAGAGCAGCCCATTCTGGAGGCACCTCCTACCACTGCCTCGCGAGCTGACAACGATGCTTACAAGAAGCATCAAGATGATGCATTAGATGTGTCATGTCTAATGCTCGCGACCATGAACTCTGAGCTTCAGAAGCAACACGAGTTCATGAATGCTTATGATATGGTTGGACATCTTCGTCAACTATATCAAGGACAAGCAAGGCATGAGAGATATGAAGTCTCTAAGGCATTGTTTGGGTCCAAAATGCAAGATGGGACTCCCATAGGTCCATATGTACTCAAGATGATTGGGTACGTAGAAAACCTACAAAGCCTGGGATTCCCACTTGGCCAAGAGCTGGCCACTGACCTGATCTTGCAATCTTTGCCACAAGCCTACAATCAATTTGTCATGAATTACAACATGAATGAAATTGATAAGCCACTGCCTGAGATGCTCAGCATGTTGAGAACTACTGAGCTCAACCTTAAGAAAGGAAAATCTGACTCCATTATGATGGTGCAAAAGAAGAAAGGCAAGGGCAAGCCTAAAGGTAAGGGAAAGTCTCAAGCCAAGGGCAAAGGCAAAGAACTTAAACCCAAAGGAGAGGTGGCCAAGGAAGGGGCATGCTTCCACTGCAAGGAAGCTGGACACTGGAAGCGTAACTGCAAGGCATACCTGGAAGATCTTAAGAAGAAGAGAAGTGAGACTTCTACTTTAGGTATAAATGTTATAGAAGTCAATCTATCTATTTCTTCATCATGGGTATTAGATACCGGATGTGCATCTCATATTTATACCAATGTGCAGGCGCTGAGAAATAGCAGGGCATTGACAAAGGGCGAGGTGGACCTACGAGTAAGCAATGAAGCAAGAGTTGCTGTTGTTGATGTAGGAACTTATGATCTATCTCTGCCCACTGGGCTTGTACTAGAATTAGATGAATTTTGTTATGTGCCTACTTTAACTAAGAACATAATTTCGATTTTTTGTTTGGACAAGAAAGGATTTACATTTATAATAAAGAACAAATATTGTTCAGGTTATTTAAATGATATGTTCTATTGTAGTGCACCTCTAATGAACGGACTCTACTTTCTAGACTTAGAGAGCCCTATCTATAACATAAGTACCAAAAGGTTCAAGTCAAATGAGTTGAACCAAACCTATCTTTGGCATTGTCGCTTAGGTCACATAAATGAGAGTCCCTTATCTCAGCTCCATAAGGATGGGCTGCTAGACTCATTTGATTTTGAATCATATGAGACATGCGAGTCTTGCCTTTTAGGCAAGATGACCAAGACTCCCTTTAGTGGACACAACAAAAGAGCAACGGACTTGTTAGGACTTATACATAGTGATGTATGTGGCCCTTTCAATGTTACAGCTAGAGGTGGTTACAGGTACTTCGTTACATTT
Source organism: Wurfbainia villosa (assembly GCA_025175895.1). Lineage (NCBI taxonomy): Eukaryota > Viridiplantae > Streptophyta > Magnoliopsida > Zingiberales > Zingiberaceae > Wurfbainia > Wurfbainia villosa. The sequence goes on along the minus strand of CM045992.1, from coordinate 37,215,382 downwards.
ACTGATGACTTCAGTAGATATGATTATGTGTATCTTATGACACATAAATCAGAATCCTTTGAAAAGTTCAAAGAATTCAAGAATGAAGTACAAAACCAGCTTGGCAAGAGTATTAAGATACTTCGATCAGATCGAGGTGGTGAATACCTTAGCCATGAATTTCGTGACTATCTAGCTGAGTGTGGGATTCTATCCCAACTCACTCCTCCTAGAACATCATAATGGAATGGTGTATTCGAAAGGAGGAATCGTACCCTATTAGATATGGTACGATCTATGATGAGTCACATAGATCTTCCTATATCTTTTTGGAGATATGCTCTAGACACAATAGCCTTTACCCTTAACCGTGTACCATCCAAGGTTGTGATAAAGACACCATATATGATATGGACAGAGAGAAATCCCAAGATGTCTTTCATGAGGATTTGGGGTTGTGAGGCTTACGTTCGACGTCAAGTCTCAGACAAATTGGGACCCAAATCTGATAGGTGCTATTTTATTGGGTATTCCAAGGATACAAAGGGATATTACTTCTACATTCCCAGTCAGCACAAAGTGTTTGTAGCAAAGACTGACATTTTTCTAGAAAGGGATTTTGTTTCTAGAAAAACTAGTGGGAGTACGTTCGATCTTGAAGAAATTCAAGATAAGGACCATAGCACTGAGGCCTTGATGGAGGTTGAATATGAACCATAAAGTGTTGTGGGTGATGAGATTGTTGCACAAAGAGTTGTGGAACAACCACCTGTTCATGTAGACCTACATCTTCGCAGGTCTGATAGGGTACGTCGTCAGCCTGAGAGATATTCATTTCTCTTGTCTGACCATGATGATGTTATGCTCATTGAGAATGAGCCTACCTCCTATCAGGAAGCTGTGATGAGCCCAGATTCTGAGAAATGACTAGAGGCCATGAGGTCCGAGATGGAATCCATGTACGCCAACCAAGTATGGACTTTGGTTGATCCACCTGAAGGGGTTAAACCCATTGGGTGTAAGTGGGTCTTTAGGAGAAAGACTGACATGGATGGACTTACGCATACCTATAAGGGCCGATTGGTGGCTAAAGGTTTCAAGCAAATTCATGGTATTGACTATGATGAAACCTTTTCTCCAATGGCGATGTTTAAGTCCATTCAGATCTTGCTTGCTTTTGCAGCATACCACGATTATGAGATCTGGCAGATGGATGTCAAAACCACGTTTCTGAATGGAAACTTACTCGAGGATGTGTACATGGCACAACCTGAGGGTTTTGAAGATCCACAACATACTGGGAAAGTATGCAAGCTGCAAAGGTCCATTTATGGGCTAAAGCAAGCCTCTCGGAGCTGGAATCTTCGATTCTATGATGCGATCAAACAGTTTGGTTTCATCAAGAATGAAGATGAACCCTGTGTCTACAAGAGGGTTAATGGGAACACAATTGTCTTCCTTGTATTGCATGTGGATGACATACTACTCATTGGGAATGACATCCCTTCGCTACATTTTGTGAAGACTTGGCTGGGGACGTGCTTCTCAATGAAGGACTTAGGTGAAGCATCCTGTATTCTAGGCATCAAGATCTATAGAGATAGATCTAAGATATTGCTTGGCCTAAGTCGGAGTACATACATTGACATGGTATTACTACGGTTTGCCATGCAGAATTCCAAGAAGGGACTTCTGCCGATGTCACATGATGTGAGTCTTTCGAAGACTCAAAGTCCCTCTTCTAGAGAGGAGAGAGACTGTATGGATAAGATCCCTTACGCATCTGCTATAGGATCTATCATGTACGCCATGCTGTGTACTTATCCTGATGTCTCGTATGCTTTGAGCATGATGAGTAGATACCAGTCAGATCCAGGTGAGCGTCACTGGATAGCAGTCAAGAATATTCTTAAGTACTTGAGAAGGACTAAAGAATATTTCTTGATATTTGGAGGCAATGAGGAGCTAGCTGTAAAGGGTTACAGTGATGTCATCTTCCAAACTAACCAGGATGATTATAGATCGCAGTCAGGGTTCGTGTTTTGCTTGAATAGTGGCGCTGTGAACTGGAAGAGTTCCAAGCTCCGAGAGGCTTGCTTTAGCCCATAAATAGACCTTTGCAGCTTGCATACTTTCCCAGTATGCTGTGGATCTTCAAAACCCTCAGGTTGTGCCATGTACACATCCTCGATTTAGATTTTATTCATCAAATCAATTTAAATTAATGAATAGAGATTCATTAAATTAAAATTGACTTGAATCAAATGGTTGGATTTGATCAATCATGGGAGATAAGAGGTCAAGTTTGACTTGACTTGAGAGGGAAGATGAAAGGTCAAGTTTGACTTGACCAAATGCCATGTCATGATGATGACTTGGCATGGTCGGCCAATGATGATGCTCCACATCATCATTGACTTATCATGTGGTGCCACCTCATGAGGGAGACCAAGAGCCATTGGCTCTTGGAGTTACATGCATGCATGTAACCCCCCAAGGTAAAAGTGGTCGGCCACTTCTTGATGAGGAGTGAATTGTTTTTGGGTAACTCCATCTTCTTCTTCCTTGGATCATCTTCTTCCTTGGCTCTCTTCCTCTCTTGCTCTCCCAATCCTCCATTGTCGAGACCTTCAAGGAGTGCTAGCACACTCAAGATTGTCTTTTCTCCATCTATTTCTTGTGTGGATACCAATAGAGGAGTGTGCACTTGACACTCTCGAGTTCCGGCAATCCATTTAGACGAGCGGGATAAGCGAAGGACATCGCTTCAAGGGTAACTTCTTATTATGTAGATCTAGAGTAGATCTAAAGGTATTAAACACATATATGTTAGTTTTATTTTTTATACTTCTCACGAATCCATGGTCGGGGCTTCCGAGGTTTCCGTAATGAAAAAGTGGTTTTTACGGCTCGGAAAACCCAACATTATCCATCATGGGATGATGGATGTTGTTTTTCCTCACGAGGGGGAAAAAAAATGAGATTTTGAGATACCAAATTTGGAAATTGGGAGAGTGTATAGGATTTCCTCTCTTGAGTGATATGGGACTTATCACTAAGAAGATGGTAGGCATCCTAGGTATTTTTGTACCAAGGGGAGGATTGTAAGATCTCATTGGGACATGAGACATTGACCTCCTTGGAGAGAACCTTTTTGATGTTAGTCAAAAAGGGGGAGAATATTTGTGGGAGAATGTTAGAATTACCAATTTGGGAATTACTAAAGAGTTTGAGTTAGATGGTCTAGCTCAATGGTTTGTTTGATTTTTGTCAAACATCAAAAAGGGGGAGATTATTGGTGCAATCGACCCAGGTCATGATTGACCAGGACTCGAGCTTGACTCGAGAGATGTTTTGATGTTCGACAAAAACATATGACAATGTGATTGTCATGGGAAAGTCCAAGTCTTGGGTACTTGGCATGGAAAGTCCAAGTGGGACACTTGGCATTTGGAAAGTCCAAGTCTTGAGTACTTGGCATGGAAAGTCCAACATGGGTTGGCAAGGAAAAGTCCAAGCATGGGTCTTGGCAAGGAAAAGTCCAAGCATGGGTCTTGGCATGGAAAGTCCAACATGGGTTGACAAGGGAAAGTCCAAGCTTGAGTCTTGGCATTTGAGAAGTCCAAGGGGTTTGATATTGGCGGCGTAAAGTCCAAGCGTGGTCCAATGTGCCTTGGCGGTATAGACCAACTTAGCATGACAATAGCCGATGGAAGCATCTGAAGACTAGCGTATGGATGAACAAGTCATGGATGACTTAGAGGGATCCGATAGGCGCGAGGTTGACGGAGGTGGCTAGAAGGCTTAGGTCTAGGGTAAGGGTGGTCTAGCTTGTATTGGGACACTATACTTGGGTTAAAACCTCATGGTTGAGGTTAGCAGTCGACTGGCATTATGGTCGGTTCGACTACCATGAGTCGACTAGAGCTCGACTACCGATTAAGGGCTGAAAATGCTCTGGTAGTCGACTGCTCATTAGAGCAGTCAACTGCCATGTATGACAGTAGACTACTGGTTTAGTCGCGAGCACAGAATGCTTCGTAGACGACTGGATAGTTAGCTACGAGCGCTGGTAGTCGACTGCCAATGTTGGCAGTCGACTGGTGAGAATCCCGTTGGAACTTTTCCAACATGGATTGAGCGGTTGTCTCATAGCTACAGTGTTGGCAGTCGACTGGGGTCTTATGGTAGTCGACTGCTAGCCAGAAATCTATCCCGACATAGGATATAAAGGCAGCTCGGATGGAAGGTTTTTTTAGCAATTTTTCTTGGGAGAATTGAAGGGGATAGTTGGTGCTTTCTAGTCCTTCAAGGCCAGTCCAAGGCAATCAAAGATCAAGCAACCAAAATGCTCTTGTAAAATATTTTTTCTTTACTTGCATTGTATTTCATACTTGTATTAGCTTGTATCTTTCGTATTACTTAGTGTAATCATTGTATGAGGTTTCTCCGCCTCCGACGTTTTGTCGAGAATGAGTTTTATTAGTGGTGTTGTCATCACTCGAGCTCATAAAGCTCAATCCGTGGAGTATGAACCATTCGGTTCCGAACCACGTTAAATACTTGTGTAATTGTGTTTTTCGTATTTTGTTATTGCCATTTGTTTTATTTCTGCTGCGCTAACAAGATTTGTAGACGAATGCAATTGAATTCCATCACGCAACGAATCAACGCTATTCACCCCCTCTAGCGGTCAATATTTTTTCTACAATTTTGAGGAGAGGGGGAATGATGGAGTCAAAGATGGGGAACAAGTTGCGACTCAAAAAGCTAATGATGAGAATCAAGCAAAGGCAATACCGCTTTAGATGTTCTTGACGATCCATTACACATAATTGAAGGTCCAATTACAAGATCTAGAGCTAGGAAGATGACAGAATCACTAAATGTGTTAATTGAATATTCTAAGGCCAAAGCTACAATTGAAGTGGATTTGACTAAGAGTGAATCATGTGGCTCAGTCAACCTAATTCAAGCCATAAATGAGCTTAATTAGCCTCTAAGTTGTATTTTCATATAATTCTAATTTTTAGGCTCAATTGCTATCCTTATTTGGGTTGTAATAATGACTTAAGGCCAATATAGCTATGTAGTCTACATAGGCCATTTTTAAATGGACTGCCTTTTGGCCTTTTAGGGTTTTTAGATCACCCTAAATCTATATGATGGGGGCAGGGTTTCCATAGCAGTATGTGTATTTGGAGAGCAGTTAGACAGTTTTCATAGTAGTATGTGTGTTTGCAGAGCAGTTAAAAGGTTTCCAGGGCAGTATGTGTGTGCCTAGGGATGTATAAGCATTTCCAAGGCAATATGAGCAGTTCCAGAGTAGTATATGTGTGCCCAGGGCAGTATAAGTATTTACAGGGAAGTATGAGCAGTTTCAGAGTAGTATATGTGTGCCTAGGATAGTGTAAGTATTTCTAGGGTAGTATAAGTAGTTCCAAAGCAGTATATGTGTGTCTAGGGTAGTATAAGTATTTCTAGGGCAGTATGAGCAGTTTCAAAGTAGTATATGTTTGCCCAGGGAAGTATAAGTATTTCCAGGGCAGTATGAGCAGTTCCAGAGCAGTATATGTGTGCCCAGGGCAGTATAAGCAGTTCTAGAGTAGTAATTCTAGGGCAATCTATGTAATTCTAGAGCAATCTATGTAATTCCAGGGTTGTGTATGTAATTCCAGAGTAGTATATATAATTCTAGGGCAATCTATATAATTCTAGGGTAGTCTATGTAATTCAAGGGCAGTCTATGTAATTTCAGAGCAATCTATATAATTCCAAGGCAATTTATATAATTCCTGGGCAGTCTATGTAATTCTAGTGCAGTCTATATAATTCTAGGGTAGTCTATGTAATTCCAGGGTAGTCTATATAATTCCAGAGCAGTCTATCTAATTGTAGGGCAGTCTATATAATTCTAGAGCAGTTTATATAATTCCAGGGTTGTTTATGTAATTCCCGACTGACATGTGTATTTCTCAACTAGACTCGGTATAGACCTCGTACTCAGACTTTCTCAATCACTCGATTACCAATTTATTCCTCATTATGTATAATAATTATTTCTTAATATATCAAGGGGCATTATAGTCAATTAAACTAGAGAGAAAGCCAGTGGCCACTCCTATATAAAGGGGTAGAAATGTGGAAGCGAGGATGAAGTTTCTGGATTTGGTACGCAGAGATAACTCTTCTCCTCCCTTAAGTTGCTTTCCTTTACTTCCTTATCTTTTACTGTACTCTTTTTATTCCTTTGATGGATACCGACTTGAGCATCAAATGAGCCGAGTCGGGAAGCCGACCCATTCCTAATCACTCACTTCTATCACAGATCAAGATCCTCGGCAGCATCTTCATAGATCTTACAGATCTTGCCTCTTCTCAGTGAAGGAGGAGGAATCCGAGTACATATCTCGCCTCTTCTCAGTGAAGGAGGAGGAGGAACCTGAGCGTGTCAGAAAAAGGAACACCATCAAATTGGCGTCGTCTGTGGGAACCTGAACAAAAAGTTATTAGCTCTTGCTAGAGTTCAACGCATCATCTTCTGTTCTAGCTTCAATAACTCAAATTTTAGAGGTTGGTGTCATGAATATTTGGGATCACTATGATTTTTGAATCTGTTAGCAATCACCAGATCGGGTATTCTGTCGTATTATTAGCATTGTTATTTGCCAAATCTGATATTCTATCGCAATATTGATATTATCATTCGATAGGTTTGCTATTCTATCATATTATTAGTGATATCATTCACCAAATTTGATATTCTATCATCTTATTAGTACTATCATTCACTGGATCTTATATTTTTCCCTTTTTGAGGCTATTATTCACTAGATCTGATGTTCCCATTGTATGGAAGCTACTTTCCCATTGGGATAATTGCAGGGGGTTGATATTTTATTGTTGGGTTTTCTTATGAGATTTGTTGTGATTCTATTATTCTACTGTAGATTACAGAGGTTATCAGGGTTACCTTATTATGTGCCGAAATGGGATAGAGGGTACAGTTTCAGATGTTTCATTCCAATGGTTGATTTAGTAGAGTTTCTATACTTGTTGTCGGGATTTGTTCCTTGTGTTGATCTCTCCTTGATATGGGGTGTGTTGTCGAAGTATGATGATGTCATTAAGCTTCTGAAGCTGTTTCTGAAAGTGGGTTTGATTTTGAAGCTAAGCAGGAACCTAAAGTCAAATCTCACCCCAAATATAGTTGAAATTGATTTCTGCTATTTTTTGGTCATATTTTTATTCCGTTTAATTCTTCCCTTCTAATCTTTTAGCTATCCACATGCTTCATTTTGTACATGCAGAGTATTGCTCTTTAGTGCTATTACTTATTTTAAGTAAACTTCAGCTGCATATTGCCTTATGTTATTGCTCTTTAACATGAAGGGATGGCATCAGTTTTGATGTTATGATTGTATTTGTTTCAGTTATTCTAGCCTTTAAGGTGAGTATGATCTATACTAGGGTGGGTATACTCTATGTCAGTAGGAAAAAATTTTATATGTGTATAGAGTATTGACTATCAGTATTGGGTTCTAGTAAGTGTCGTAATTTTGGACTTTTCAAAATTCATTAAATTCTGTTTGGTGTTGGGGACATTTCTATTTTTCCATTAGTAGATGTTGATATTTTTCCTTTGTAGTCTTATAGATAGCATGGAATGGTGGGGTCAGGATGACATTATGTCATATCAATGGTGTTGCTATCAATATATGTGGGATCAATAGGTTGTGATGCTGAAACTCGATGATGTTTTTCTAGGGTTCTTTTATCTGATACAAGAGCTTAAGTGTTAAGTAGCTAATATTCTTTTGCATAGGTTAATGGTGTTTCTAAGACATTTTACTGTTATGTTATTGGTATTACCATTCACCCGATATGATATTTTGTCATACTATTGGGGCTATTATTTATCAGATCTGGTGGAGGGGTTGTTTTTCCATTGGAATAGTTTCAGTAGTTTGATAGGTCCCTTTGATATTTATGGCAAGTTCATTGTTTGATTGTGTGTGTTTCAATCATTATTTGGGATCTATCCATGTTAAGTAATTCTGATTATTGCTAGTCGACTGAGGGTTGTCGTAATTGGTTTAGAATCAGTTTGGGGAAGTGCTGAGACGGTAGGGTGTGTCTTGTTAATCTATATTATTTTGCTAATCAGATTATACAATATGCGCGCATTTGTTTCTGTCCAGAACTTAAAAATCTATCTCTTTGATTAGGATTCTAGGAGACCTTTTTTAGGACAATATCTATTGAATTAGTAGATTATTAGGTTTACACTATTTTGTGTCAAGTTGTGCAGGATGTATAATACTAAGTGTTTTGTTTAATTCTTTAATCTAGTAGAGTCTCTGCACTTAATACTAGAATTCATTGTTTATTGGTGATCTCTCTCTAATATGAGTTGTGTCGATGAAATTTAGTAGTATTCCTCAATTTCTGAAATTGTTTCTGAACATGAGGATGGTTCTGAAATTAAATGATAGTCTAAAGTTGAATATGTTTAGGTTGTACTCGAAACTGAATTTAGTTGTTGCATGATCACTTTTCTATTTAATTGATTCTTTTCTTTTAATCTTTTTTGTTTTTATTTTTCTAGCTTGATACAAATTACCATGTTAGCTTTCCCTATCAATATATCTCAGATATCAACTTGTAAGAATTCCCTGAAATACTCATGTGTAGCAGTGATTTTAGATCTAGGAAGGTTAAAAGTAATTTCTTCAGGACATGTGACCTTGCTCATTCATTTAAACAATTAAGAAGATTATGGAGAATGGTTTAGATATCAGTATGACCAGTACTGAAATAAATCTATATTATGTTTTCCTCAAGTTTGGTTAAGTTTTCTTTCAAGTTCATGCACAGATAAGCCCAGGTCCCTTTATAATGTCCGGTATGGGGGGTTTCCTTACACCATGGGATTGGTTATCTTAAGGTATATTGTTTATGGTTATCTTATCTCTGTCATGCAGTATGTGTAAGATTATCTCTAGGAGAAATTTGTATGCTCATCTCTATCGCTCAGCCTAGGTACGATTATCTTTGGGAAGTTTACATGAGGTTGCATTTGTGTTCCTTCTTGGACAATTTTGTACTCTCTTAGGGACTCAAGTGTTCAAGTTCCCCTTTGGTCCTTTTGCAAGGATTATTAGTATTTCTAAGGCATCAATGATATTTTTTTTTCTAAGGCTTGTTTAAGCCTTATATAATTTTCTTGCGGAATCAGTGATATTTTTCTAAAGCAATTCTTATGCAGTGACATATTTATTCACAGTTTTTATGCCTAAAGCATGAGGTTGGAAGGTAATTCATTTTTTCCTTGTAATGTTATGAAGTGCAAAACTAACTCAAGGCTCTTACGCCTACTATAACAGCCTATGGGCTAGATAGCTACATTGCCCCACAGGGACTATAACGCCACCTATATAGCATATATAAAGCTTACTCAAGGCTCTTATGCCTACTATAACAACTTATGTGCTAGGTAGCAACATTCCCCCACGGGGACTATAACGCCACAATATGGCAGGTAAAATATTATCAAGGCTCTTACACCTCCTATAACAACCTATGGGTTATGTAGATACCTTCCTCCACGGGGAACTATAACGCTAGTTATAATGGGAAGGTAACATGCTAACAAGGCTCAACGCCCCCGGTATTTTAAGGCATAAACTCCTCCTACAGTATTTTAATGCATAAACTCCTACAATATTTTAAGGCATAAACACTTCCTACAGTATTTTAAGGCATAAATGTCTCCTACAACATTTTAAGGCATAAATGTTTCCTACAACATTTTAAGGAATAAACACCTCATAACAACATTTAAGGCATAAAACACCTCATACAATATTTTAGGCATAAACATCTCATATAGTAGTCAAGGTTCAATGATTCATGCAGTGTTCAAGATACAGTATACAAGGATCAAGGCCTAGTATGCCAGTATCATAGATGTGGGTATTGGAGGTTGATATGATAGTGTTTGTGCATTCATGAACACTTGTAAAACTTCACTCGACTTCGCTCTTTAGTTTTACTAAAGAGGGGGAAATTATGATGGGTGTGAAGGCCTTTTTTAGGGAAATTTTTTATTCATGAAACAATTGTAAAACTTCACTCGACTTCGCTCTTTAGTTTTACTAAAGAGGAGAAACTTATTATGGGATCGGGGGTTTCCAGAGAAGTATGTGTGTTTGGAGAGCAGTTAGAGGGTTTCCAAAGCAGTATGTGTGTTTGTAGAGCAGTTACAAGGTTTCCAGGGCAGTATGTTTGTGCCCAGGGCAGTATAAGAATTTCTAAGGCAATATGAGCAGTTCCAGAGTAGTATATGTGTGCCTAGGATAGTATAAGTATTTCTAGGATAGTATGAGCAATTCCAGAGCAGTATATATGTGCCCAGGGCAGTATAAGTATTTCTAGGATAGTATGAGCAGTTTCAGAGCAGTATATATGTGCCCAGGGCAGTATAAGTATTTCTAGGATAGTATGAGCAATTTCAGAGTAGTATATGTGTGCCCATGGTAGTATAAGTATTTCCAGGGCAGTATGAGCAATTCCAGAGTAGTATATGTGTGCCCAGGGTAGTATAAGCGGTTCTAGAGTAGTAATTCTAGGGCAGTCTATGTAATTCCAGAGCAGTTTAAGTAATTCCAGGGTCGTGTATGTAATTCTAGAGCAGTCTATATAATTCTAGGGTTATCTATATAATTCCAGGACAGTCTATGTAATTCCAGGGCAGTCTATATAATTCCAGGGCAGTCTATATAATTTCAGGGTAGTCTATGTAATTCTAGTGAAGTCTATATAATTCCTGGGCAGTCTATGTTATTCCAATGCAGTCTATATAATTGCAGGACAATCTATGTAATTCCAGGGCAGTCTATATAATTCCAAAGCAGTCTATCTAATTCCAGGGCAGTCTATGTAATTCCAAAGCTGTCTATATAATTCCAGGGTTTTTATTTAATTCTCGACTGACATGTGTATTTCTCGATTGGCCTAAGTACATACCTCATACTCAGACTTTCTCAATCACCCGACTACCAATTTCTTCCTCATTATGTATAACAATTATTTCTTAATATCTCAAGGGGCATTATAGTCAATTAAGCTAGAGAGAAAGGCAGTGGCCACTCCTATATAAAGGGGTGGAAATGAGGAAGCGAGGATGGAGTTTCTGGATTAGGTATGCAAAAATAACTCTTCTCCTCCCTTAAGTAGATTTCCTTTACTTCCTTGTCTTTTAATGTACTTTTTTTTATTCCTTTGATGGATACTAACTTGAGCATTGGAGGGGATGCGTCAGGAAGTCGTCTCATCCCTAATCGCTCACTTCTATCGTAGATCAAGATCCTCGGTAGCATCTGTTGGATCGAAGCAGATCGCTAGAGGGGGGGGGGGTGGGGGTGAATAGCGATAAACCTTTTCTTTCGTTCGAATTCGTTTCAAGACAATTATATGCAGCGGAAAGATAAATGAAATCTAAAAGAGACAAATAGATTTTTTACTTGGTTTGTAGCCTTCGACTACTACTCCAAGGCCCTAGTGATTCTTGATCACGCACGGAGGGCAATTCACTAAAAACACTCCTCCTCATTGGAGGTAGGAGTTTGACGATTACAAAAAAACCTTCGAAAGAAAAGATAGAGAGACAAACCCTCTCTTCTATTAATGTAAAGTGCAACGATAGAAAACCTCGATTAATAAAAGGAATTACAATATTAAAGAGACGACAAAGTAAAATACCAACAACTAAAGAATAGAAACTAAGCTAGGTTTGTTGACAACACTTCGTCGTAGAGTCGTCGGAGAATCGCAGAGTTGCATAGGCTTTTGACCACTTAGAGTTGATTCAAAACCCTAGGAGAGGCCCTCCTTTTATAGCCCTTGAGCCCCTTTTCGAGAGGATCTTCAACCAATAGAAATTGAGCACAAGACTGTTGGAATGTATACTGAAAGCCTAGCTCTTTTTGTATGAACATTTTATTTTGAAATAAGAATCACATGATCATTGTTTGCACTTTATATATTTATTATATGTGTGCATATTGTCTAATATTTTACATTGTAGATAACATGGTGCTTGGTGTGGCACAGAAGATCATGTTATCAGTCCCTTGTAAAATATAAGTAGAGGCTCACAACCAAGATGGTTTTGGACAAACCATTGGCATGGTTGTAGTGTAGCTTGGTATTGTTTTGTCTTGAACATAGAGTTACACTAGTACACTTAGGTGTATTGAGCAGGACCGACATAGAGGTGATTCAATTTAGTACTAACTACATAATTGAATCGGACCTCGGATATTATGTTGTGCATGCTCTTAATCCCGATATAATAACGGGCACATGTACTTAGTATTTATTTCTTTGATTTACCAGAGGGTGAGATTTAGATGGATTAAATCAATATGCCCGGTAAGTTGGGAAATAATATTATTTACATGGTGTGCCGTTGATTATAAGAGGAAACCGTGTCCTATATATTAGGTTGATGATGTCCCCTTGAGGAGCTCATAAGGTTCATCATGTAAACCCAACTGGTTGACTTAGTCAACATGATGATAAGGTTGAGTGGTACTACTCGAGGAATTAGATGTTAATTAATTGATGGTCAGTAAATCAATTAATTGACGGACATTCGATATCTTAAACACGGGGAGATTAATGTACAAATAATATATGGAGCCCATATTGATTTATGGGGGTTGGTGAGGTAGTTCAATGATGATCCTCTAGTGGAATGGAACATCATTGATGGATCAAGTTAGTGTGGTTCTGATCCATCGGGTGGCCAAGACCCAACTCCTCCTTATGGTCCCTATCATAGCCTAATATAATCCTTGTGAAGTCTAGATCAAAGAATGTAAAACAAAACCTAGAACCAACGATTAGGATTAAATCCCTAGATCCGATGGTTAGGATGAAACCCTAGAACCAACGGTTGAGATTAAATCCCTAAGATCCGATGGTTAGGATGAAACCCTAGAATCGACGGTTAGGATTAAATCCCTAGATCCGACGGTTGGGATAAAACCCTAGATTCGACGGTTGGGATGAAACCCTAGATCCGATGGTTGGGATGAAATCTTAGATCCGACGGTTGGGATGAAACCCTAGATCCAACGGTTGGGATAAAACCCTAGATCTGACGGTGGAGATTAAATCCCTTGATCCGACGATGGAGATTAAAGGAGGCTTAAGCCTAATTCTATAAATAGAGGCTTAGGTTGGGCGGCAAGATAAGATTGAAGAATTAGGGTTTTGGCTCATCCAAAAGTGGGCGGCTAGGGTTTTTGGGCAGCTAGGGTTTTGGAGTAATTCAAAGTGGGCGGCAACTTCTTCCTTCTAGTTGATTGCCGGCGCCCATCCTCCTCCATCAACACTTGGCCGGCGCCCATCCTAGAGGCCTCTCCCTTCTTCCATGGCCGGCAGTTCTCCCTCCATTGGTGGCCGGAGTTCATCTTCCTCCCTTTCTCCTTGGTGGTACTAAGAACCCATCTTCAAGTTGGCGGTTGATCCTTGGCCGGTGGTTGCACCAAATTCCTTAATTTGGTTGCTGGTTCTAGAAAGGATAGGTATTTGTAAGTTCTTCTCTTTGTTCGCAGCGGACAAGGTAGAGAAGAAAGCGATCTAGAAGGCTTCTACTCGTGGAGGATCTTCATCCACACGTCGTCCATGAGAAGGATAGGACATATGGTAGAAGATCGTGAGGTATAAAGTTATTTTAACTTTATTTACAGATCTGAGCATGTTCTTTTATGTTTTGATTATGCATGTGTGAATTAGTAAATATATTGTATAATCATGGACCCCGAAGACAAACACAAAAACCGGCGATCCGTCCGTCGTCTCTTCCGCGGCTAACCAACTAGAAGAGTTGTGTTGCTTGAACAACTAGTTTGTTCAAGCGACCACTCAAGTTGTTAGCATGACGATGAAATGGTTATGCTAAAGAAGCTCATCCCATCCGGATTAATTCTTTCATTAGTGAAAATTTTAATCCGGGGACATGGGAGCCAATGAGCCTCCGAAGCATCCACCTTCAACTGGTATCAGAGCCAAGGTTTTCGGTTTTGTGTGTTTTGGATTCGGTTAATTTTTATGCATATTTCATATATTAGATGTGCCGGATAATAGTAGGATATGCGTAGTTTAACTCTTTGGTTGCAGGCATAAGATCCGACTATTATGGCCATGTGTGTGTATGTGAATGGATGTGTGTAAAAATTTATTATTTGAATCCTCGGGGTTGACGAGGCTAGATTAGTATTTAATTTTTGTAATTAAATACGACATTGTTTAGCCGCTCATTTTAGTTTACTTTCGATCTAGATGATTTGTACACTCCTTCGTGGAGTATAGGATCGATGGATGTAAATTAAAATGTTTTATCTCGGCTCGGAACTCTTTGGTGACTTGCGCACGGGAAAAGATGGAGCGGACGAGGTGGCGACACGACGGGATGCATATTGGAGGACAATGCCATAATAGTTGGAAAAATTCTGTTTTTTTCCATATTTATTGCTTATTTGTTTTATATGCATGTTGTGTGTGTTTTAAAATTCCTCAATTTTAATTTACTAAGTGGGAGAGGGACATTTTAATTAATTCCATGGCCTCCATTACAATTTGGCGTGTGATGCAACAAACTTGCGTTGGCTCTGAGTGCCTTCCTCCCCATCGGATGGGTTTGTTTGTGGATCACTAGGTCAAATAATGGTTATAGGAAATTATTAAGGGCGTGTGTACTTCCCCCATCGGTAAGGCACATAATCAAATAATTCCCTTAGTATCGTGTAATGGTGCACACTTAGATGCAAATTAAAAGTATCCTCCTCATCGAGTCACGCTTTTATTTGTAGGGCCAAGAGGAACCAACTATTAATTTTATTTGTCAAAAGTAAGGTTGACAAGATAATAAAATTAATGGGTAAAACCTCCTCTTACAAATGCAGAATTAGTATCGCCACACTATCGTGGCATGCGATATTCTCGGTGTTTTGAGGTGTTGGTTGATTTGAATTTTATTATTTTGAGGAATCAATAATATTTGAAATCTAATATTTTGATCATTGTGATTTTTAGGATTTTCAAATGGCTTTCAACCCACTTCTTTGTGATTTTAAAAGAAAACAAACTTCTTGGTCCAAACTACATTGATTGGAAAAGAAACACGGATATTGTCTTAAGCTGCGGAGGAGTACAAATTTGTACTCTTGAGGTCATCCTCCTAAGCCCTCGATGACTCGATGAAAAGGAGATAGAGCGTTATAAGAAATGGGTTAAGGCGGATGAGATGGCGCGGTGTTACATTTTGGCATCTATGTCAAATGTCTTTGCAACATCGACATCGTGCCATAGCCCGACTTATGACATGATGTTCAATCTCAAGGAACTTTTCGGACATCGAGTAGAGGCGGTAAGCGGAGGTAATGAGAAACTTGATGGCGACCTCCATGATCGAGGAACACCCGTTAGGGATCATGTTCTCAAGATGATGGCTCATCTTAATGAGATGGAAGTCCTAGAGCCGAGATCGATGGGGAAACCCAGGTCGATATCATTCTCCGATCTCTGCCTAGGAGTTTTGGCGATTCCGCCTCAACTACAACATGAACAAAGCGTTGTATTCGTTGGCGGAGCTTCGCGAACTCCAGGCGGTGAAGAGCTTTTTCGAGTGCTCAAGCCATGGTCGCTCAAAGGTTTCTTCCTCTAAACCGAAGGTAAGATGAAGAAGAAACAAGGTGGAGCGAAGAAAGTGGCGATGGGACCTCAAGCAGAGTGAAGAAGCCGAAGGCAAGTACTTCACTTGCAAGCATCGACATTGGAAGGCGGACTGTCTCGCGAAAGAACAAAGGTATATCTTCTTGTTTAGTTGTTGAAACATGTTTAGCGGTGTTATCTACGATTCGTGTGTAGATACATGAGCCACTGATCATGTCTGCAATACTTTGCAGGGGTTCCAGGAAACCCGATGACTAGCTGAGGGAGAGATTACCATCTTCATGGGCAATGCTTCAAAGGTGGCGGCTATTGCAGTGGGAGATGTTTATTTATCTTTTGTTAGGAATAAAGTTTTGGTTTTAAGAAATTGTCTTTATGTACCTACTTTTAGAAAGAATTTAATTTCAGTTTCTAAATTGTTTATGGATGGATATTCTATTTCTTTTAATGACAAAGTGGTTATAAAAAGGAATAGGGAGATTATCTGTTCTGGTACATTGGTTGGCAATTTATATACTCTTGAACCAAAAACTCCCACGATGCATATAGAAATCAATAACTCATCTTCTAAGTCTAATAAGAGAAAAGAACCTTCGCAAATGAACCAAACATATCTTTGGCTTGGTCATATTAACCTAAGCAGAATTCAAAGGTTGATAGCTGATGGACCTTTGGGTTCATTAGTGGTGGAGGATCTCCCAACCTGCGAATCTTGCTTGGAAGGTAAAATGACCAAGAGGCCTTTTAAGGCCATGGGGTATAGAGCCAAAGATGTGTTAGAATTGGTTCATTCTGATTTGTGTGGTCCTATGTCTATCCAGGCAAGAGGTGGCTTTGAATACTTCGTCTCTTTTATAGACGATTATTCAAGGTATGGATACATTTACTTGATCGCGCCAAGTCTGAATGCTTTGACAAGTTCAAAGAATTCAAGGCTGATGTGGAGAACCGTCAAGGTAAAAGTATCAAGACATTACGATCTGATCGTGGTGGCGAGTACCTCTTGGGAGAGTTTAGGAGTTACTTATCAGAGGCTGGGATTCAATCCCAATTGTCACTTTGGCACACCCAGTGAGAATGGTGTGGCGGAGGCGAAGGAATAGGACTCTTATGGAGATGGTCGGATCGATGATGAGTTATTCTCGAGTTACCTAATTAGATTACGGGGTTTGCTCTGGAAGCGGCACATTCTGAACTTGGTTCCATCTAAGTCAGTACCCTCTACTCCCACAGAGTTGTGGACTGGGCGAAAGCCTAGTCTAAGACATATTTGGATTTGGGGTAGTCCAGCACATGTGCTGAAGGGAGATGCTGGTAAGTTGGAATCTCGTACAGAAGTACGCTTGTTTGTTGGCTACCCTAAGGGAACGAAGGGTGGTTTATTCTATAGTCCTAGAGATCAGAAGGTGATCGTGAGTACGAATGCTAGATTTCTAGAGGAGGACTATGTGATGAACCACAAGCCCACGAGTAGGATTGTTCTTGAGGAGTTGACAGGGGAAGTCCCGACTTCAGTACCACTGGTACGAGAGGAGACACCACAAGTCACTGCACCACGTGTCACAGAGCATACATAGGAGGCACCTCGTCGTAGTGGGAGGGTTGTTAGACAACCTGAGAGATTCATGTTTTTGGGAGAGTCTTCGGACTTAGTCCCTGGTGAACATGAACCTGATCCCTGGACATATGACGAGGCAATCCAAGATAGAGATGCGGTATCTTGGCAAAGAGCGATGAATTCAGAGATAGAATCTATGGATTCTAATCAGGTCTGGGAGCTAGTAGAACCACCCGATGGTGTAAAAACCATTGGATGCAAGTGGATCTACAAGAGAAATAGAGGAGTAGACGGGAAGGTTGAGACCTTCAAAGCTAGGCTTATTGCAAAAGGGTATACTCAAAAAGAGGGTATCGATTATGAGGAGACCTTTTCGCCGGTAGCTATGCTTAAGTCTATTCGGATTCTCTTATCTATAGCTGCTCATATGGATTATGAGATTTGGCAGATGGATGTCAAGACAGCTTTCCTTAACGGAAGTCTTGAGGAGAACATCTATATGCGGCAACCAGAGGGATTCATTGCTAAAGGCAAAGAGCATCTTGTATGTAAGCTTAATCAGTCCATTTATGGATTGAAGCAAGCTTCTAGATCTTGGAACATCCGCTTTGATGAGGTAATCCAGTCATATGGATTTATTCAAAGTCCGGATGAGCCTTATGTATACAAGAGATGTGACAGAAACGTAGTGGTGTTTCTTGTACTATACGTAGATGACATTTTGTTAGTTGGCAACAATATCAAAGTGTTATCAGATGTAAGGGTATGGTTGTCCAAACAGTTTGATATGAAGGACTTGGGAGAAGTGGGACACATCCTTGGGATCAAAGTTATAAGGGATCGCAAGAAAAGGATGTTGTGCTTGTCTCAAGCTTCATACATTGACACTATCCTTGCTCGTTTTAGCATGCAGAACTCCAAGAAAGGTTTTCTACCTTTTAGGCATGGAGTTCCTTTATCTAAAGAGATGTGTCCCAAAACATCAAAAGAGATAGAGGACATGAAGGCGGTTCCTTATGCTTCGGCAGTAGGAAGCCTTATGTATGCTATGCTATGTACGAGATCGGATATCTGCTTTGCCGTGGGCATGGTTAGCAGATATCAAAGTAATCCTGGACAGGGACATTGGACTGCGGTAAAGCATATATTGAAGTACCTGAGAAGGACTAGGGATTATATCTTTGGTTCTAGGCGGATCAATTAGTCCTATGGGTTACAGTTCATTTCCAATCATATAGGGACAAGAGTAAGTCTACCTCGGGGTTTGTGTTTACTTTTGGAGGTGGAGCCATAGTATAGAGGAGTGTCAAGCAGAAATGCGTGGCGGACTCTACCATGGAAGCTGAGTATGTGGCAACCTCTGAGGCAGCCAAGGAAGCTGTATGGCTTAGGAACTTCTTGATGGACTTGGATGTGATTCCTGGTTTGCCCAGAACTATCATAATTTATTGTGATAATAGTGGTGCAGTTGCAAACTCGAAGGAACCACGAGCCCATAAGGCGAGTAAACACATAAAGGCGCAAGTACCACCTCATACGAGAGATCGTAAGCGAGGAGAAGTTCTTTGTCGCCAAGATTGCATCGAGAGGATAACGGCGGATCCATTCACTAAGGCCCTTCCGGTAGCGTTTGATAGGCATGTGGAGGACATGGGGATCGGATGTATGGCGA
Source organism: Wurfbainia villosa (assembly GCA_025175895.1). NCBI lineage: Eukaryota > Viridiplantae > Streptophyta > Magnoliopsida > Zingiberales > Zingiberaceae > Wurfbainia > Wurfbainia villosa. Next base: position 37,196,429 of record CM045992.1, on the reverse strand, counting down.
GTGATGACGACATAGTCTTTTAGTATAAGTGGGAGATTGTTGGAATGTATCTTTAAGCCTAGCTCTTTTGTATGAACATTTTATTTTGAAATAAGAATCACATGATCATTGTTTGCACTTTATATATTTATTATATGTGTGCATATTGTCTAATATTTTACATTGTAGATAACATGGTGCTTGGTGTAGCACGAAGATCATGTTATCGGTCCTTGTAAAATATAAGTAGAGGCTCACGACCAAGATGGTTTGGACAAACCATTGGCATGGTTGTAGTGTAGCTTGGTATTGTTTTGTCTTGAACATAGAGTTACACTAGTACACTTAGGTGTATTGAGCAGGACCGACATAGAGGTGATTCAATTTAGTACTGACTACATAATTGAATCGGACCTCGGATATTATGTTGTGCATGCTCTTAATCCCGATATAATAACGGGCACATGTACTTAGTATTTATTTCTTTGATTTACCAGAGGGTGAGATTTAGATGGTTTAAATCAATATTCCCGGTAAGTTGGGAAATAATATTATTTACATGGTGTGCCGTTCATTATAGGAGGAAACCGTGTCCTATATATTAGGTTGATGATGTCCCTTTGAGGAGCTCATAAGGTTCATCATGTAAACCCAGCTGGTTGACTTAGTCAACATGATGATAAGGTTGAGTGGTACTACTCGAGGAATTAGATGTTAATTAATTGATGGTCAGTAAATCAATTAATTGACGGACATTCGATATCTTAAACACGGGGAGATTAATGTACAAATAATATATGGAGCCCATATTGATTTATGGGGGTTGGTGAGGTAGTTCAATGATGATCCTCTAGTGGAATGGAACATCATTGATGGATCAAGTTAGTGTGGTTCCGATCCATCGGGTGGCCAAGACCCAACTCCTCCTTATGGTCCCTATCGTAGCCTAATATAATCCTTGTGAAGTCTAGATCCAAGAATGTAAAACAAAACCTAGAACCAACGGTTAGGATTAAATCCCTAGATCCGACGGTTGGGATAAAACCCTAGATCCGACGGTTGGGATGAAACCCTAGATCCTACAGTTGGGATGAAATCTTAGATCCGACGGTTGGGATGAAACCCTAGATCCAACGATTGGGATAAAACCCTAGATCCGACGGTGGAGATTAAATCCCTAGATCCGACGGTGGAGATTAAAGGAGGCTTAAGCCTAATTCTATAAATAGAGGCTTAGGTTGGGCGGCAAGATAAGATTGAAGAATTAGGGTTTTGGCTCATCCAAAAGTGGGCGGCTAGGGTTTTTGGGCGGCTAGGGTTTTGGAGTAATTCAAAGTGGGCGGCAACTTCTTCCTTCTAGTTGATTGCCGGCGCCCATCCTCCTCCATCAACACTTGGCCGACGCCCATCCTAGAGGCCTCTCCCTTCTTCCTTGGCCGGCGGTTCTCCCTCCATTGGTGGCCGGAGTTCATCTTCCTCCCTTTCTCCTTGGTGGTCGGCGGCAACCCTTCTTCAAGTTGGCCGGCGCTTCATCCATTTGATCCTTGGCTGGCGGTTGCACCAAATTCCCTAATTTGGTTGCCGGTTCTAGAAAGGATAGGTATTTATAAGTTCTTCTCTTTGTTCGCAGTGGACAAGGTAGAGAAGAAAGCGATCTAGAAGGCTTCTACTCGTGGAGGATCGTCGTCCACACGTCGTCCACGAGAAGGATAGGACATACGGTAGAAGATCGTGAGGTATAAAGTTATTTTAACTTTATTTACAGATCTGAGCATGTTCTTTTATGTTTTGATTATGCATGTGTGAATTAGTAAATATATTGTATAATCATGGACCCCGAAGACAAACTCAAAAACCGGCGATCCGTCCGTCGTCTCTTCCGCGGCTAACCAACTAGAAGAGTTGTGTTGCTTGAACAACTAGTTTGTTCAAGCGACCACTCAAGTTGTTAGCACGACGACGAAATGGTTATGCTAAGGAAGCTCATCCCATCTGGATTAATTCTTTCATTAGTAAAAATTTTAATCCGGGAACATGGGAGCCAATGAGCCTCCGAAGCATCCACCTTCAAAGACTCCTTGAAAAATGGTGATAAAGCTTGACTCCTCGAGGCTGATCCTTAACCATTAGTCGAATGATGGAAGCATCAGTCGACTGATGGAAGCATCAGTCGAATGCTGACCGCAGGCAGTCGACTAATGGACGACAGTCGAGTCCTCCAAGATGGCAGTCGACTGATGCTAGTTGCAAGGCAAAGTTAGCTTAACAAAAACATTATTTCGACGACCTCCGACCGTCCGATCTCGACCTAGACCACCTATAGGATGTCTTTGGTCGGATCTACGCTTAAGATCATCCCCGTAAAGAGGATACGACCTCACTTACTCTCGCATACACACGAGCTTACCTCGATACTTACTATGTTGCTTTCGCTTCCAGCCTTCCACTCGATTCCTTCGGCTCCCTCCGAAATCACTCGAGTGTCGCTCGACCACCGTGGCTTCCTCCGGGTGTTGCTAGCCTTCAGCTCCAGCGTTTGCACTTTTCTGCACACTTGATTTAGCTCGTGAGAAAACAATATGAGCTTAACTTTGTATCGTTTGCTATAATCAAAACTCAGGTTCGACTTAGGTGCCTACTGCACCAACAACATCTTCATAGATCTTATAGATCTCATCTCTTCTCAGTGAAGGAGGAGGAATCCAAGTACATATCTCGCCTCTTCTCAGTGAAGGAGGAGGAATCCGAGCATGTCAGAAAAAGGAACACCATCACTATAAATAAAGGGGGTGGCAGCCACACATGTAATCTTTGGTTTTTTCAATCTATAGCATGGTGAGGCTCTCACTTATTGGTTGTTCATTGAACTAGAACTTATCAAGGCATTCCCTTGTGGCCTTCAAAGACTTATCGACCTCAATCCCAAGGTTGTGGCATATTCCATCTTCTATACCAAGGTTCGTGGTTTCCTAAGCATTGGGTCGAGGTTCTTTCCATCAATCTTATCGATTTAGACTTTTCTTGTTTCTTCTTCAATTTATTGTGGGTTCTTGAGACTTCTTCTAATCGAGTTCACATCACGAACACTTACAAGGATTTTCCTCAATTCTATGTTATGTAAAGAGCTAATCTTAGTGAGTTGAGTGATTGAGTGACAACATATGGTGACCAGCAGCGATGAAACTAGACTAGGTGAATAATTTGAGAAACATGCCTTGAGATAATAGCTGGAGCATATGGAAATTAGATTTAGTCAGATCTTAAACAAAATGGAACAACATGATGTTGCAATTACTAGATTACAAAGGAATCAAGTTGGTAGAGTTCCTACTGTCACGCCCCAGGAGTATGTCGAGCAGAAAAGCAAATGGACAACATCTCCCTTGTATGTGGCAACATATTCTGTTGATACAAGGCTTTTCGGCCACAATCACAACAACATCTATATAAACATATATATAATAAAAACACAGCGAAAACTATCACAATGAAATAACAACTACACACGGAGCATACCGGTATGACTGACACAATATAAAGAAAGCATCGTCAAAACCCGAATCAACAAGTGCGTACATCAACAATGTCAAACACAACATCCACCATATAAATCCAGATCAATATATGAAACATCCGAAAACAAAAGGAAACATAAATCCAAGCTAGGACCCTCGGAAGTGAGATGAGAATGTTGCCAGCTAGCGATGCTCCAAGCCAATCACGAAGTCAGCTACCTGTTAGCTGGGCGACAAGAAAACCTAGGGTCTAAGGTGGTGAATACAAAACGCAGCGGTAATATATATATATATATATATATATATATATATATATATATATATATATATATATATATATATATATATATATATATATATATATATATATATATATATATATATATATATATATATATATATATATCACATACGAGTCAATAATATACAATCTAAAAGTATAACAGGTATACACCAGCATGATATAACTACTGTATAACCAACTGACCAACAATATTGACATAAGGTACTGACATACCTAAAGATCGGCAACGATGTAACTCGTACAACCTGAGTATAAGTACCATAATACAACATCTACAACATGATAGAGTAATCCTAACTCTATAATCAACAAAACCGGCATACTAACATTCTATATCAAATACACAATGAACCAGGTCCATCCCGTATCACCTCAAGGTACTGGTAAAAGGTATATAATAGTCTGACCACCTCAATACTGGTAATCCACACACGACCATATAAAATATGCAAGTGGGATGCATGATGATATACAATCAAATGCAGCAAGCATAGTTCAAACAAATGCAACATCCAACGATCATATATATAGACTCTAGCTATATATATTCTCATCACACTATATATATATATATATATATATATATATATATATGCAAACGCCTTCTACCACGGGATTGCAAATGCACGGTCATGCTTGCGCACCCTACTGCTACCACGAACCCAGTGTGGCCTAGGTGGCATGACATAACAACTGTCCCAATTCAACAACAACCACTGCTCTCGAGTGGCCGAGTGAGCAGTATGAAATAGCATATAAGCATAAAGAGATAGCTACACAATGGGGGTCCTTGCTGTTGGCCACTCCGACTGACACTACCCATGAGTGGGCGAGTGCGGCACAACAAATGCTCTTCCCTCACACCAGTTACTCCTCCACGAGTAACCTGAGAGGCAGGATGACTGACGACCCTCTCAACCAAAAGGGAGACAAAGTCGTCAGCATGCATGTAAATGAAATGAATGCACGACAGTACATACCCATGTCCATAACACACTCTCTATTCTATAGAGAGGCATATACAGCTGACAAAAACCAAGCTAGGACCTCCAGTCCGTAGCGATACTGTATCGACAAATCATACATCCATACACGACTCCATAATCCATAGTAGATATATACACAATATCAGGATGTGAAATGAAAACTCATCTTATTCCTAGAACATCATCCATCCCCGGATGATTTATCTAAATTGCACAATTTAGTTTTACAATCGAATTTAGCTACGTGCACATAGGTAAACCACTACAGGTCCACTTATCATAACATCTATAATTCATAACAAAGATGAATGAATAGATAACAACAACGACAGAGTATTTAAGTGCAAATGCAACTATCAAGCATCAGAAAAACTAGAGTAGAGTCAAAGTCAAAGTGACAACAATATGAAGTTATATACTTCAGGGTTTAGCTACTACCTGACCAGGGTAAGAAATATTACCCACCTGATAGTAGCTCGTGCTAGCTGTCCACACGTACAAGAATTTGTTACCAATCGAAGTCCTGCAAGACAACAAGAACTATACTTAAGTTCTAACATACGATAAATGATCAAATCAAATCCTACATCGATCTCGTACTCAAATCAATTAATCAAATACTAATTAAAGTCTCAATCACACATCCAACATCACCTCGGCTATATCACCGTAAGTATACGCACTAGATCCAATTAACAATTCACAACAATCCAAATCAACACTCAAATAAACAATTAACTACTTCCCTTCCACATATCATTATTCACATATCTTCCAGTATCAACCAACACCGTTAACATGAACAAACTCATATTTTCCAACCATTACACTAAACCATTATATCATTCCCTCATTATCTTCCTCCACCTACCATCTCACAAATATGTAAACCATAATCTAGATCTGCAAACACCCATCAGAACTTAACTGTAACGCCCGTAAAATTCCTAGCAATTTTACAAGAATTTTTGCATGATTATAATGGGCTTTATGTGGGCTCCTTCAAAAAAATAAAAAGAAATAGAGACAAAAAGGATGCATGGCCCAGGGTTTGAACCCTAAACCTCCTAGTAGATAACTAAACCTTAGGATGCATCCAATAACCAAAAGCCCAACAGGGTTGTGCTATTAGAAGGATATGGGAAATGATAGATAAGTGTAAGGGAGGATAAGGGACACCTTCAAGTGAATAAATAGGAGAATGAGGAGACAAGAGAAACAAAAATTGTCATTCTCCCCTTCTCCTCTTCTTCCTCACCGAAACCCTAAGCTCCCCCTCTTCCATTTTCCGAAAACCAACCAAGCAAGAAGAGGGCTCTAGTCTTGGCATCACTTAGGGTGTTTCCAACTATTAAACAAAGAGAAGGATGTAAGTATCCCCTCACCTGCAGTCAAGTTGCTTCGGTTGATGGTTGTTAAGAAAATCTTTCATGAAACTTTCGGCCAAGACCCTATACATGCTTTCCATGATTGTCCATGCTATGTTTTGTATGAATATGATGATAACATGTTTCTAGATAGGTTTGGTTTAAGTGTTTGATCTTCAAGCTTCATGAAACCTTCGGCCAAGACCCCCTACATGCTTCCCATGATTGTCCATGCTATGTTTTGTATGAATATGATGATAACATGTTTCTAGATAGGCTTGGTTTAGGTGGTTGATCTTCAAGCTCCATGAAACTTTCGGCCAATAACCATTTAGGCTCCTAATGGACTTCCGTGCTATGATCTATATGTAGTCATGTTATGTTTTGAATGTAGATGAAGATAATATGTTGATAGCTAAGCTAGATTTAAGTGTTGAACCTTTAAGTCTCTTGAAACTCTCGGCCAAGACCTATTTAGGTTCCTAAGGACCTCCCATGCCATGATCTATATGTGATGGAATTAACATGTGGCTAGTTAGATCTTGTACAAGTTGTTTAGGGTTTAAAATTTTGGTAGAACCCCATGAAGTTTAGATCACACCATGTTATGCTTGTTCATGATGTTTATGCCATGCTCTATATGTGTGTGATGTTAGTATGATGTTAAGTAGACCTTGCACAAGTTGTTTAACATGTAAACTCCTAAGAACCCTCCCTTAGGGTTTCGGCCAGCCCATGTACATGCCCTCTACTAAATCCTCCATGCCATGCTACATGTAGAAAAAAAATGCAAATATGATGTTAGTTAGATTTTATGATAGCATGATTGGTTTATGTCACTACCTTATGTCCATGTTAATTGTATGAATGTATGATTATGTTCTGCTCATTGTCATGTCAATTGTATGAATGTATGATATATTATAAAGAAGGAACATGATATGTTATGAAGAAGGAACATGATATACTATGAAGAAGGAACATGATATGCTATGAAGAAGGAACATGATATGCCATGATAAGGAATATGATATGTTTATGAAAAGAAATATGATATGTTATGATAAAGAACATGATATGTTATGAAAAGAAATATGGTATGTTATGATAAGGAACATGATATGCTATTTTACATTTTTGCATGGCTTGTACCGGACCCTAATAAGGTCCAAGGGATGGGCTCCTATGTGCCCCTGGGTCGACGGTCGTAGTACGGACCCAGTACGGGATGGGCTCCTAGTTGCCCTAGGCCGATGGTCATAAGTACGGGCTTAGGATGAGCTTCTATATTATGTTGCTCCTAGGCCGACGGACATAGTACGGGCCTAGTACTCTAGTAGGTTCGGGATTAGCTACCTCGGGTCTATTAGGGATGCGCGCTATGATGATGATGTATGTAGTACAATGTCGGGCCTAATATGTTGAGATTATATTTAAGTACCTATAAGATATATGTTTTCAAAGAGCATCTTGCATATACCCTTATTTCATGTCTAGGTGATTATGATGTTTACATCAATGTTATGCTTATATGTTCTTGTATGTTTATATGCATGCTATGCTTATATGTTCTTGTATGTTTATATGAATGCTATGCTTATATATGTTGTTGTATGTTTATATGAATGCTATGATTATATGTTCTTGTATGTGTATATGCATGCTATGCTTATATGTTCTTGTATGTTTATTTGCATCCTATGCTTATATGTTCTTGTATGTTTATATGCATGCTATGTTTATATGTTCTTGTATGTTTATCTGCATGCTATGCTTATATGTTCTTAAATGATCATGTCACTACTCTATGTATAATTCTCGATGTATGACTTTTGTGAGTAGGAAAGGATCTTACTAAGCCTATGTGCTTATAGTTTTATGTTCCCTTGTACTGCAGATAATGGTCAAGAATGGCTAAACTAAAGGGAGCAGCAGGAGGGGAAAAGTGTGTGTGGTAGTGGCATGGTGGAGGAGATCTGTTTATGTTTCCCATACTTATGTATGTTTCCCTTTAAGTTGAATGTCATGAACTTCAACTAAGTACTTATGAAATGATGATGCATGCTTTATGTTTAAAAGAAAGAAAAAAAAAGTTTAAAGTCTTCCGCTGTAAGAAGTATATGTAGTCTTCCGCTGTAAGAAGTATATGTAGTCTTCCACTGTAAATGCATGTATGTACGATCGCGTCGCGCCGCCCCTCCAACCCCTGGAAAGGGTGGGCGTGACATTAACTTGCACTATAAACTTAGATCTAGCTTCCCCATTCAATTCCGAGCATCACAACAACTCTATAGCCACCATCAACTGCCACTATTCAAGCCTCCACCCAAACAATAAATTTGTCAATGCACTAGATTTGAGCCCTCACACCCACAACTCTTCATCACAGCCAGCAATTTTCCTACCCACAGTTACACATACATCCAAAACCCCAAATCACAGTCGGTAACTCTCCAATAGTAGCCTATAATCTGCATATCCATTGACAGAAAACACAACATTCACCACAAAGACCACATATAGAAATTGACAGATGAAAAGCACAAGTTAGATCAAGTTTACCGGCCTCAAATCTCCACCGGCAGCAAATCTCTTCCTCTCTCCTGTTCCTTGGAGGAATTCGCGCTCAAGATTGCTGCCCAAAATTGAAAGGAACGCGTTCACAGGTGGATCCCTTCTGAGATCGAGGGAAAACAAGGAATGGACCGTTCCTTACCGTGCTCCGGCGATGATCGGGGAGGACAGCTCCTGATCGACCTGTCACCGACCCGAACTCCCTGCCATGCATGCTCGCCGTCGGCTCGTCTGTGGGCTTCGTTAAGGATGGTCATTTCTGCTTGCCGCGAGGAGAAGGAACAAGAGGTGCTTGGTAGTCGTGGCTTTTCGGAAGAGAAGAGAAGGCGAGTGGCAGAGAAGTTGTCGCGCGGTGAGGAGAAAGAAACGCTCGGGGGAAGAAAACTCATCGGTGAGGAAATGGCCAAAATTAACACTCGACGTTAATAAAAGAGAAATGGGTCGGGTTTGCTCAAACGGGTTGGGTTTTTACCCTATAAGACTAAACCTAGATCCACTAAAACCCATTTAAATTAAGCCAAGGTTAGGTTTAATTAAATCCCCAACCATGCTTTATTTATTTAATTTCTCCCAATAAGAATATTACACTTTCGCCATTTATTTGTGGATTTTTACATTCTCCCCCACTTAATAAAATTTGGTCCCCAAATTTCGTACTTAAATGTAAGAACTAATACAAGAAATTTCCTGAGTGATCGCATACCTTAGGTGAATAGAGGAGGGTATCGAGCTTGGATAGTATCTTCCAGCTCCCATGTAGCCTCCCCATCAGTATGATGCTGCCATCCAACTTTTACCAGTCGGATGGTTTTATTCTGCAACTGACGTTCCTTGCGACCAAGAATTTGCACCGGAATCTCTTGGTAGGTCGCATTAGGCTGAAGTGGAATCGGTACCTCTTTCAGAACATGATCAGAATGCGGCACATATTTCTTCAACATAAAAACATGGAATACATTATGAACACTTGCAAGTGTCAGAGGTAAAGCTAATCGGTAAGCTACACCCCTAATCCGCTCTAATATCTCAAATGGACCAATATAGCATGGAGATAATTTTCCCTTTAGCCCAAATCTTTTCACTCCTTTTATAGGTGAAACACATAGAAATACATGATCCCCTACTGAGAATTCCAAAGGCCTTCACCTCTGGTCTACATAACTTTTCTGTCGATCCTATGCCTATGATAATCGTTGTCTGATGACGCACACCAACTCTGCATCATGCTGAATAATCGGTGGCCCCAATTGTTTTCGTTCCCCAACTTCCTCCCACAACACAGGAGATCTACAGGGTCTATCGTATAAGGCCTCGAATGGAGCCATCTGAATTGAAGAGTGGTAGTTGTTGTTATAGGCAAATTCCACTAAATGAACGTGGTCCTCCCAACTGCCTCCGAAATCCATAACACAAGATCTCAGCAAATCCTCCAATGTCTAAATGGTATGCTCAGACTATCCATCTATCTACGGATGAAATGTTGTACTAAGCAGAAGCTCTGTGCCTATGGCCTGCTGTAGACTCTGCCAAAATCGCGAGGTAAATTGCGGATATCTATCGGAGATAATACTCAGAGGCACTCCAGGCAGCCTGATAATCTCTTGGCAGTATAACTCTGCTAGACGATCCAACGAGTCCTTCCCACAAATAGGTAGAAAGTGAGATAATTTGGTTAGTCGATCCACAATTGCCCAAATCACATCATGTCCTTTACGAGTTCTAAGCAATCCCGTAACGAAATCCATAGTGATATGCTCCTACTTCCATTCTAGAATCAGAATTTCTTAAAGCAACCCAACGGGTTTCTGATGTTTAGCCTTTACCTACTGGCATACTAAACATCAAGAAATAAAATCTGCAATCTCTCTCTTCATACAATTCCACTAGTATAAACGTTTCAAATCTCGGTACATCTGAGTACCACCAAGATGCATAGCAAATCCCAAATGATGTGCATCCTGTAGCAACTCTTTCTTAAACTAGATGTGTGCCCAGAACACATATTCGTCCCTAGAAATAAAGTACTCCATTCTCGTCACTCGAGAAATCCGTCTTTCATTCTGCGTCTATTGTTCTGCACAAGAACTGCAGATGCTGGTCACTGACTTGTGCTTCTTTGATCCTCTCAGCAATATTGGATTGGCCAACCATAGAAACCAATACTCCCTGGGATGTTTGATCTTGTTCAGACAATCCTAACTCTGAGAACTATCGAACTAGATCGGTAACTATTGTCAGATGACTAGCTAGAACCCCACGAGACTTTCTGCTCAATGCATCTGCTACCACATTAGCTTTTCCCGGATGGTAATGAATGGTGCAATCATAATCCTTCAGATATTCTATCCACCGTCTCTGTCTCAGGTTCAGTTCTTTTTGTGTGAATAAATATTTCAGACTTTTATGGTTTGTGTAGACCTCAAAGGTAACCCCATACAGATAATGTCTCCATATTTTCAATGCGAAAATGATGGCTGCTAACTCTAGATCGTGTACTAGATAATTCCACTCGTGATCCTTTAGTTGACGGGAGGTATAAGATACCACATGGTTGGGTTGCATCAGAACTGCACCCAACCCTTGGATAAAAGCATCAATATATAGGACCATTGCATCAACACCATAAGGAATCGCTAAGACTGGTGTGGAAACTAGCCATCGCTTAAGCTCCTGGAAGCTAGTTCCACAAGGCTTTGACCAGGTGAACTTGACCCCTTTCCGGGTCAGGTGAGTGAGTGGCATGACAATACATGAGAATCCCTCCATGAATCTGTTAGGGCAATCAACCAATGTAATATGTGGGTTTTGATGTGTGTGGCAAAGGGTTTAAGTTAGGATTATTATGTTGATTTGATATGTGTGTTGAAGTCTTGCATGACTTAGTAATTCATACATTGGATTGGCTTGACGAAAGCATTGGTGAGTTCACCATCTTATGGCTGGGGTCTTTGAGTCAGTGAAGGATAGCATTGCAAAGCTGTGTGCTTAGTGCATCCGAGGGACCGCCGGACGAGCAGTATTGGAGTGAAGCCAAGGAAGTAGACTTCAGGGTGAGACGCAAAGGATGACATTGCGAAGTCGTGCACTTGGTGCATTCGAGAAACGTGGCCGGACGAAGAGAACTTTAGCGAGGGACTTCAAGCGAGATGAGAGAATGAGCGAAATGTAATGTAGCTCATAGGTGAACTTGGCCGAATGGCTAAGTCAAGTGTCGGATGCTCAACAAAGTTGGTTGAGGTTTTACCCAACCGTCGGATGCTCAAACAATAGTTTTTTGAGCTTTTACCCGACACCCGATCGTGATATAGATATCGATCATTGCTGGTCTTTATTAGTTATTTGCTTACCATCGATCATTGCCCAATGGGCAATCGATCGGTGATTAAGGGAAACTCGGGCATAGAGGGTTTTGGAGTCAACTGATCGCTTCAGTCACTCGACTGTTGTCTCCATCAGTCAACTGATGGGGATGATCAGTCGATTGATGTGGGGGTCGTTGGCTGAAAGCCAACGTGGATAAAGCCATTGTGAGGCAATGACTACAGCAATAGTTGACTAATGACTACATCAGTTGACTGCTCAGTGCCTAACGGGAAGAATGGACTCTTCCCTATAAGAAGAGGCCTTGGGTCACTTTGGGAGAAAAATGCTTCATCTCTAAACATACTCCCAAGTGCTTAAATGATTATCTTCCCTCTTCCTTGTGTTTATTTCTATCTTATTGTAAGAGGGAGTGATTGTTGTAAAAGAGGTTACCTCCACCTTGTTTAAGCTAAAGGAGAGATTAGTGAAGTTGGTTGAGGGAGTGATTCGCCATACGAATCGGTCGTGGATTAGCGGCAAGGGCCGTGAACCACGTTACACACTTGCATTAGCAATTGTTCTTTCTTTGCTTCTTATATCTATTTTTTAATTTTTTTATTTTTAGTATTTTCGCTACGCTAACCTATGATTGTAGACAATTAAGAGAACGATTACCATCGATGAACATCTAGGCTATTCACTCCCCTCTAGCCAGCCACTGATCCTCCAACAGAATCTCCGATAATACTCGGCCAAACTAAGGAAACTACGGACCTCCTAAACTGATTATAGATGCTCCCAACTGGTAATTGCCTCGATTTTTTGGGGATCTATAGAAATAACTCTGTTGGACTGACGTGTCCAAGAAAATCCACTGAGGATAACCAGAATGTACACTTGCTAAACTTGGCATACAGCTGCTCCCGTTGCAGCGTCTCCAACACTATCCGCAGATGTTGTTCATGCTCCTCCTCATATCAAGAATATATCAATATATCATCAATGAATACTATCACAAATTGATCTATATACCTCAAAAATACTCAGTTCATCAAGTCCATAAATGTAGCTGGAGCATTCGTGAGACCAAAAGGCATCACCAGAAACTCGTAATGCCCATAATGAGTGTGAAATGTTGTTTTCTTCACATCCACATCTCTTATCCGAAGCTGATGATATCCAGAGCGTAGATCAATTTTAGAATACACACATGTATCCTTGAGATGATCAAACAAATCCTCTATCCTCGACAATGGATATTTGTTCTTAACTGTGACTACATGCAGTTGACGATAGTCAATACATAATCGTAACGATCCATCTTTCTTCTTAACAAATAGTACTGGAGCTCCCCATGGCGAAACACTAGGGTGAATAAATACATTATCCAATAGCTCCTATAGTTGAACCTTAAATTCATTCAGTTTTTTTAGTGCCATCCGATAGGGAGTTTTGGATACCGGAGCGATACCTGGAATCACCTCTATCGCAAATTCTACTTGCCTAAGAGGTGGCAAGCCCGGAAGTTCATCTGGAAACACATTCGGATACTCTCGGACTACCCGTACACTAGAGATGAGTAGTAGTCCTTCGTTCTCAACTTTGACTAGAGATAGTAAGTAACCCTGACAACTTTGTGCCAGCAACTTCTGAGCCTATAATGCAGATATTATGGATAGCCCATCATCTCTAGTGCTAGCAAATTTCTAGGCTGGCTAATCCGGTGGTCGAAAAGTCATCACCCTTGCTCTACACTCCACTATAGCATAATAAGTGGTCAACTAGTCCATACTAAGAATAATATTGAACTCTACAATTTCCAACACCTAGAGGTCCACAGTAAGAATATTCCCATCGAAATCTAATGGGCAACCTTTGATTTCTTAGTGGCTAGTCAGCACCTCTCCTGATGGCAAAGATACTGCTACCCACAAGAACGAACTATCGGAATCCTTCCAACTCTACCCAAAAATATTCTAGATACAAATGAATGTGAACTACCGGTATCAATCAAAGTATCAGCATATATAGAATGAACTGAAACCATACCCCGTATGGCTGATCCCTCCTCCCGCTGTGCCTCATCTCTGGTGATGGCATAAACACATCCAGTCTCTATATTTGATGGTTGCGTCCCTGACGAAGTAGTAGTGTGCCTCCACTCAGGCTGAATCTGCCTCTGTGGTGCTGAAGACTGAGTCATCAGTGTAGGAATAATGTACCCCTAAGAGCTAGCTGGTAAAAATTGTGGTGAAGGTACCCCTAGATAGTAGATCACTGGAGATGCAGGATACTCGATAGCTATCGGCATCACTGAAGAGGCACCCCTCTGTATCTGATACAACTGTGCCTTTGGAGGTACCGGTTGCTTCTGACCATACAACTGCATCACCGGTGCAGTCCTCTATTATTGCTGCTATCTAGACTTTCTTCCCTTATTGGAGCTATCAGAAAACTCCAACTGTGCTCTCAATGTACACTCCCGACTATTGGTGTAGTAGGCACCTAAGTTTTGATTATAGCAAAAGACACAAAGTTAAGCCCATATTGTTATCTCATGAGCTGAATACAGTGTGCAGGAATGCTAAGTTAAGCTGAAGGTCAGCGATACCCGGAGGGAACCGTGGTGGTCGGGCGACACCGGGAGGGCTTTGGAGGGAGCGAAGTCCTCAGGTGGAGACCAGAGGCAAAGCTACAATCACAAAGGTAAGCTCACTTATGTAGGATTGATGTTGGCCGGCTAGAGGGGGGTGAGCCTTTATCGTAGATGGTGGAAGTCATTCGTTCGTTGCTCGTCTACAAACACTATTAGCGCAAGCGGAATATACTAATACAAACAATTAAAGACAAAAACAAAGGAAGAATAGAAACACAAACGCTAACACCACAATGTAACGTGGTTCACAGCCTCACCGCTAATCCACGGTCCGATTCATCCAAGGTGAATCACGCCTCAAGCTTTCACTATTCTATCCTTTGCACCAAGCTAGGTGGAGGTAACCTTTTACACAAGAATCCACACTTCTTACAATGGAATGAAGATTAGCACAAGTAGAAGAGTGAAAGACCTTTAGAGCACTTTGAGAGATGTTATGAGTTGAAGCATTAGGCTCCCAAATGCCCTCACCCCTGCTTTTTATAGAAGAAGAGGGTTTCTTCCTGTTAACACAGGACCAGTCGACTGATGCCCCGATCAGTCGACTGATCCTGTAGACGTTGCCCAATAACGGCTTCTTTCACGTTGGATTTCACCCAACGACTCCTACATCAGTCGACTGATATTCCCATCAGTCGACTGATAGAGCTATCAGTCGAGTGCTGGAAGCGAGCACTTGATTCTGTGCCCGAAACCCTTGCGACAAGTCGACTGATGCCTTCATCAGTCGACTGGTGGTCTTGTCAATCGACTGCCAATCCATAACAGTCGACTGTTGTCACATGAATCGGACTCGAACACTAGTCGAGTCACAGATGACTTAGAGTAGTCGACTACCATAACATGGAAGTTGACTGATGTCGGGAAATCCCATCGACACTTAACCAATTGGCCAAGTTCACCTAATGAGCTACTTACATTTCACTCATTCTCTCATCTCAATTGAAGTCCCTCGCCAAAGCTCTCTTCGTTCGCGACCACATCCCTCGGCAACATCAGGCACACGACTCTGCAATGCTCCTTCACATCTCTTGCCCTCGAAGTCTGCTTCCTTGGCTTCGCTTCAAGTCATCTCATCTGACGGTCCCTCGGATGCATTAAGCGCACGACTCTGCAATGCTCCTTCGTCGACTCAAAGACTGAGCCATGAGATGGTGAACCCGCCAATGCTCCATGTGTGAATTGTTGGTGCAATCGGCCTAGGTAGATGATAGTATTTTGACGATAGACAAAACTTATGACATGGGATTGTCATGGGAAAGTCCAACATGGTGTTGGCATGGGAAAGTCCAAAGCATTGCGAAGCCGTGCGCTTGGTGCTTGGTATGGGAAATGCATTGCGAAGCCATGCGCTTGGTGCATATGGGAAGTCTTGAGGACTTGGTAAGTTCACTAGGCTCGGGGTCCTTGAGTCGGTGAAGGATGGCATTGTGAAGTCGTGCGCTTGGTGCATCCGAGGGACCGCCGGACGAGGAGCGAATGGAGTGAGCCCAAAGGGAAGAATACTTCTAGGGTATGAGATGCGAAGGATGACGTTGCGAAGCCGTGCGCTTGGCGCATCCGAGGGACGTAGGCCGAGGGAAGAGAGCTTCGGTGGGGAACTCCATGAGGGATAAGGTGGACTTGGCCAAGTGGCTAAGACTGAGTGTCGGAGGCTCAAACTTGATGTTTAAGGGTTTACCCGACGGTCGGATGCTCAAACAACTTGGTGTTTGAGGTTTTTCCCGACATCAGTCGACTGGCATAGGTGCCGGTTCGACTGATCCAAGTCGACTAGGGTTCGACTGGTGTAAGGCTAGGGTTTTGTGCTTGGCAGTCGACTACCATGGACTGGCAATCGACTGATGTCGACAGCATTATTTGAGGAGGGATGGCGATCGGTGATGGGAATGTCGCGAGCAGAACGCTCCGTAGCCGATTAGCGATCGACTACTAGGTCACGATCGGTGATGGGCATCATCGATCGGGTAGGTGATCCGTTGGAACTTGTGCGATGTGGATCTCGCCATTGTGATACAGGCTCTACGAGGCGTCGATGTAGGTTATAAAAGGAGCTCGAGATGGAGGTTTTGCCATGGTTTTGTGGAGCTATTGGAGGGAATTCTTCTAGTCCTTCAAGAGCCAATCAAAGCAAGCAACAAACAAGTGATCAAAAGCAATCGGTGAAAAGTGTTTCTTTTGTATTGTATTTGTATATTACTGTTGTAATTGCTTGTGAGAGGTTTCTCCACCTCCGTCGTGTAGTCGAGAAGGAGTTTAGTTAGTGTCGTGCGCATAACTAGAGCTCGGTGAGCTCGCCCGTGGAGTAGGAACCATTTGGTTCCGAATCACGTATATCTTGTGTTGTGTGATTGTGTATTGTTGTTAGTTTCATTATTATTGTTATTCCACTGCGCTAACAACAATCGTAGACAAGCAACGCAACGAGAACGAGCGAATTCCGCCACCAAACGATTGAGGGCTATTCACCCCCCCTCTAGCCGGCCGTTTCGATCCCCAACAAGTGGTATCAGAGCCGAGGTCGCTCTTCAAGGACTAACTGCCGCGAGAGCACTACAAAATGGCCGGCTTCATCCATCCACCGAAATTCGATGGAGATTTTGCTTGGTGGAGGAAACATATGGAGGTATATCTCGAAAACAATTTTGATTATATGATTATTGTAGAAAATGGTTTTGAGATGCCTAGGGACAAATACAACAAGCCAATTGAAAAGTCAAGGTGGACCCAAGACCAAATTAAGGACTTCAAGACAAATCTCAAGGTAATAAAATTATTTAGTGATTTGTTACCTAACAAAATTTGGTCTAGTTTGGGTGACTATAGGGATGCAAAGGAATTATGGGAGAAGATAATAAAATTTCAAGAAAACTCCCAACCGGCACATGTAGAGGATAATGCCGAAGAAGAAGCACCATCTACTTTTGATGATGTTGATGATTTGGTGGAGACCTCCACCTCTAGCGTTGAGAGGGAGGAAAGGATTTCAATTCCGGAGCAAGATCAAAATGAAGCTTCTACCTCCGGAAGAAGTGAAGAGGCCTCCACCAACTCAAGTGTTGTTATTTTAAATAAAAATCACATAATATGCTTTGAGTGTAGGGAGAAAGGGCACTACAAGAGTAAATGCCCTAAATTGGCTAAGGAAAAGGCATCAACACCAAAAGTCAACCCAAAGTCAAAGGATGCCGGTGTTCCCAAAATCAAGAGCAAAGAGCACATTGTGTGCTTTAAATGCAACCAATGGGGACATTATCGAAGCCAATCCCTAGGGGGAGGAAGAAAGGGCAAGAAGGTGTGACTCATGTAGGGGGAGCTTCTAAAGCTAACCCTAAGGTACAGTTAAATAATGCACCTTCAATTTCTAGAATTAAAAAGCATGCTAAGAATTATTTTAGTTCTCTTGCCATTATTAATGAAAAGCATGCTAGGAGAAACAATAAGGTTTATTGCTTAGGTGCTAAGCATGTTAGTTTCTCTATGGACAAACCTAGGACTCAAAACACTAGATCTATTTTACCTAGGGAGTCAATTAGGAGAATTGAAGAAAACTTGGGTGTTAATCCCAAGAAATCTAGGCATATGCCTAAAAAGAAAAACATTTCCCAAAAGATAAATGAAAATTCAAAATTGGAAAAATTAGAGTTAGAAAACCAAGCCTTGAGGTCAAGGCTAAAAAAATTGGAGAAGACCCTAGCAATAATATCAAATTCGGTTAAGGGGTCTAATGTACAAAAGTCAAGACCTAGAAAACAAGAAATGTCTAAGGGCAAGAAGGGTTTGGGTCACAAACCTATGTCCTACCATAATGTTCCATTTAATTATGAAACCACATCTAGGTCTAGGAAAACCAAGGCTAATAGGGAAGCCATCCCTAAGTCTAGCCATGGTATGTGTTTAGTGGCTAACAC
Source organism: Wurfbainia villosa (assembly GCA_025175895.1). NCBI lineage: Eukaryota > Viridiplantae > Streptophyta > Magnoliopsida > Zingiberales > Zingiberaceae > Wurfbainia > Wurfbainia villosa. The sequence goes on along the minus strand of CM045992.1, from coordinate 37,177,834 downwards.
CTCAAAGAAATCAAATGTAGCCACTAAGAAGGTCAATGGAGGAGTCACCTCTAGAGTTGACCCAAGTAAGACCCATTTGACTAAGGCTTCAAAGCCAAAAAAGGGTCATTAGAAAGGTATCTAGGGAAGTTATCCCTAGGGAATACCTTGTTAACCCAAGGAGCTCCAATAGGTATTGGGTTCCTAAAAGCGTGATTGATTCACGCTAGATGGGTTAGGGTGTGTCAACCCTAAATGGATGGGTAGTTAACCTAACCATAGTAGAGTTGACACATTAGGATGTGCCAATGTGTTTGAGAAGTTTAGAGTGATTTAAAGTGGCACAATTAGGTCATAGAGGTCGTGGTGTGCTATTTTGGGTTTTTGGCACACTAGGGAAATGAATGGTTTAAGGCAAAGTGAATTTAATCCCTAGAAATGGCAAATTGATTTTAACACTTAGGTATTTTATACCTTAGTATATTTTTCTTGCCATGCTTTATTTTCCTTGCCATGTCATGACATCATTTTCATTGTTATCTCTAAAAATGTCATGATCATGTTTAGACTTATCCTTATATGTCATGTATGCTAAAACATCATTCACATGCCATGACATCATGATTTTGGCATATGCTCTTATTTATATTATATCTATGCCATAATCATATCATGCATATAAATAAAATGAAATTAAGGACTATGGTATGATTTGATGGGAATCAAATAATATTGCCTAGAAATATGCATGAGACCATTAAAAGAACAAAAACCCACATCTCACTAGATTAATTGCCTTGAATGTGTTTTACACATCTAGAGATAAGTGAGATGTTTAAGGAAAAGAAATTAAAGATTTTGAAAACTTTTTGAAAACATTTTGAAAAACCTTGGTGAAGCCTATCTTTTGATAGCTATCACCATTGAATGGGATGATACAAAGAGGGCTCTTTATTGAAGCTTTTCTTAAATTTTGGACTTTGTATCAATCTCCTAATTTAATGGGTAAAATAATTTTCCAATATTTTTCACCCATAGTGTTTATGATAAGTAATATACATACCAAATTTCAAGAATTTTAAACTTATGTATATTTACTTATGGATTTCGAAAATCCATTTCTGAAATGCTGAAAACTGCAAATCTGATTATCGATCATTTGCCATGGACTAGCGATGACTAATAGGTGTGGTGATTTACGATTTGATTTCATTGCCCAGCTGATTTCGGGTAAATCTTGTTGGTTAGGCCCATGTTCAGCTAGGTTAAGGTCCCCTAACCACTCCTAACCCTAGGATATGCTTGGGAGAGCATTAGAGAGGGTGGAAATCCATTGGACATGGATTAGGAGAAGGGTTTTAGGGAGAGTATCAACTTTAAGGTGGAAGAGAGTTCATTGTTGAACTTTGCCTTAATTTTGATTTGGTTAATGTTCCTATTGGCTTAGGGATTCTCCAAGGACATTGTTGGTGCAATGGTCAAGGGGGAGCAAGCCTCTAGGGGGAGGTATCCATCATGGGAAGATGGATGTGTATTTCCTCATGGGAGGAAAATTGGGTTGCCTCTCTTAAGTGATATAGGATCACTAGAAAGATTGAGGGCATGCCAAGGGGAAGATTGTAAGATCTCATTGGGATATGAGACATTAAAACCCTTGAGGACCTTTTTGATGTAATGTCAAAAATGGGGAGGAGTTACCAAGTTACCAATTAGGGTTTGTTGGAATTCTCATTGGGATATGAGAATTGCCAATATGGGAGGATTGGTAGACTTGAGATGACAGTTTTGTCAATCATCAAAAAGGGGGAGATTGTTGGTGCAATCGGTCCAGGTAGATGATAGTATTTTGATGATAGACAAAACTTATGACATGGGATTGTCATGGGAAAGTCTAAAGCATTGCGAAGCTGTGCGCTTGGTGTTTGGCATGGGAAATGCGTTGCGAAGCCGTGCTCTTGGTGCATATGGGAAGTCTTAAGGACTTGGTAAGTTCACTAGGCTCGGGGTCCTTGAGTTGGTGAAGAATGGCATTGCGAAGTCGTGCGCTTGGTGCATCCGAGGGACCGCCGGACGAGGAGAAAATGGAGTGAGCCCAAAGGAAAGAATACTTCTAGGGTATGAGACGCGAAGGATGACATTGCGAAGCCGTGCGCTTGGTGCATCCGAGGGACGTAGGCCGAGGGAAGAGAGCTTCGGTGGGAAACTCCATGAGGGATAAGGTTGACTTGGCCAAGTGGCTAAGACTTAGTGTCGGAGGCTCAAACTTGATGTTTAAGGGTTTACCCGACGGTCGGATGCTCAAACAACTTGGTGTTTGAGGTTTTGCCCGACATCAGTCGACTGGCATAGGTGTCGGTTCAACTGATCCAAGTCGACTAGGGTTCGACTAGTGTAAGGCTAGGGTTTTGTGCTTGGCGATCCAATGCCATGGGTAGCTGATCGGTCGATGTCGACAATGATCAGCTAGAGGGATGGCAGTGTTGGGATGTATACTGAAAGCCTAGCTCTTTTCTATGAACATTTTTATTTTGAAATAAGAATCACATGATCATTGTTTGCACTTTATATTTATTATATGTGTACATATTGTCTAATATTTTACATTGTAGATAACATGGTGCTTGGTGTGACACAGAAGATCATATTATCAGTCCCTTGTAGAATATAAGTAGAGGCTCACAACCAAGATGGTTTTGGACAAACCATTGGCATGGTTGTAGTGTAGCTTGGTATTGTTTTGTCTTGAATATAGAGTTACACTAGTACACTTAGGTGTATTGAGCAGGACCGACATAGAGGTGATTCAATTTACTGCTGACTACATAATTGAATCAGACCTCGGATATTATGTTGTACATGCTCTTAATCCCGATATAATAACGGGCACATGTACTTAGTATTTATTTCTTTGATTTACCAATGGGTGAGATTTCTATGGATTAAATCAATATGCCCGGTAAGTTAGGAAATGATATTATTTACATGGTGTGCCGTTGATTATAGGAGGAAACCGTGTCCTATATATTAGGTTGATGATGTCCCCTTGAGGAGCTCATAAGGTTCATCATGTAAACCCTGCAGGTTGACTTAGTCAACATGATGATAAGGTTGAGTGGTACTACTCGAGGAGTTAGATGTTAATTAATTGATGGTCAGTAAATCAATTAATTGACGGACATTCGATATCTTAAACACGGGGAGACGGATGTACAAATAATATATGGAGCCCATATTAATTTATGGGGGTTGGTAAGGTAATTCAATGATGATCCTCTAGTGGAATGGAACATCATTGATGGATCAAGTTTATGTGGTTCCGATCCATCGGGTGGCCAAGATCCAACTCCTCCTCATGGTCCCTATCGTAGCCTAATATAATCCTCATGAAGTCTAGATCCAATGATGGAAAACAAATCTCTAGAACCGACGGTTGAGATTAAATCTCTAGAACCGACGGTTGAGATTAAATCTCTAGAACCGACGATTGAGATTAAATCTCTAAATCCGACGGTTGGGATGAAACCCTAGATTCGACGGTTGGGATGAAACCCTAGATCCGACGGTTGGGATGAAACCCTAGATCTGACGGTGGAGATTAAATCCCTAGATCCGACGGGGAGATTAAAGGAGGCTTAAGCCTAACTCTATAAATAAGGCTCTAAGGCTTGGGCGGCAACAACTTAATGAGAGGATGTTGGTTTTGTTTTGGAGATTAGGGTTTTTCCAATCCTAAGGTGGGCGTTAAGAAACCCTAAGGGAGTTAGGGTTTTGCCTATCTTAAGGTGGGCGGCAAGAAATCCAAGGAAGCTAGGGTTTGCTTGGGCAGTTAGGGTTTGGAAGATGGGAAGATGGAGTGGGCGGCAACTATAGGAGAGGATCTCTTCTTCTTCCTTAGGTGTTGCCGGCACCTATCTCTTTTCCCTCAACCTTGGTCGGAGCTCAACCTATTCCTCTTCTCCTCTTCTTTTCCTCTTGGCCGACGACACAAAGGAGCTAGGGATTGTTCCCTTGTTCGGTTCCTTAGTTGTTTCCATTTTGTTCTCTCTATTCTTGGGGCCGGCGGCATCAATCCTTTGTGGATTGGTGGTTGGCTCAAGCAAGAAGGGAAGGAGAGTTCTTCTTTCTTTGGATTGAAGGAGATCTAGGAAGCTTCAACTTGTGGAGGATCTTCGCCCACACGAAGTCTACAAGGAGGTTAGGACATACGATAGAAGATCGAGAGGTATAAAACTTTTACAAGTTTTATTATTGATCTTTGCATGTCCTTATTATTATGTTCCTTATCTTAGTATGTGTTGATTATACTAGTTTACATTTGTATGTATTTGTATAATCATGGACCCCGAAGATAAACACAAAAACCGGTGATCCGTCCGTCGTCTCTTCCGCGGCTAACCGACTAGAAGAGTTGATTGCTTGAACAACAAGTTTGTTCAAGCGATTGCTCGAGTCGTTAGCATGACGACGAATTGGTTGTACTTAGGAAACACATCTCATCCGGATTAGTTTTCATTAGTGAAAATTTTAATCCGGGGACATGGGAGCCGATGAGCCTCTCCGAGAAGCATGAGTTACCAACAGGCAGTCGACTGATGGGAGTGTCGCGAGCACAGAACACTTCGTAGCCGACTGGGCAGTCAACTACTAGGTCACCAGTCGACTGATGGGCATCATCAGTCGACTGGTAGGTGATCCGTTGGAACTTGTCTGACGTGGATCTGGCCGTTGTGAGACAACGACTACAGGGGCAGTCGACTGGGGCCTTTTGGCAGTCAACTGCTAGGCACAAAAATAGCTCGATGCAGGTTATAAAAGGAGCTCGAGATGGAGGTTTTTGCCATGGTTTTTGTGGAGCTATTGGAGGGGAATTGCTACTGCATTCCAGTCCTTCAAGAGCCAATCAAAGCAAGCAACAAACAAGTGATCAAAAGAAATCGGTGAAAAGTGTTTCTTTTGTATTGTATTTGTATTCTTGTTTGTATTTGTATATTACTGTTGTAATTGCTTGTGAGAGGTTTCTCCACCTCCGACGTGTAGTCGAGAAGGAGTTTAGTTAGTGTCGTGCGCATAACTAGAGCTCGGTGAGCTCGCCCATGGAGTAGGAACCATTTGGTTCCGAACCACGTATATCTTGTGTTGTGTGATTGTGTATTGTTGTTAGTTTCATTATTATTGTTATTCCGCTGCGCTAACAACAATCGTAGACAAGCAACGCAACGAGAACGAGCGAATTCAGCCACCAAATGATTGAGGGCTATTCATCCCCCCTCTAGCCGGCCGTTTTGATCCCCAACAAGAATTACTAAGTCCTGCAAGACTCCAACGCACATATCAAATCCAAACATCCTAACTTAAACCCTTTGCCACACACATCAAAACCATATCATGGGTTGATTGCCCTAACAATCTTCCTCTTTTTGATGTGTGGCAATCTGTTTAAGTTAGGTAAACATTTGATAAAAATATTAAGATAAGAAAGCATGTAAATAAACATGATTATCAACTCTCCCCCTTAATACATGAAACTCCCCCTAAATATAATTCTCTCACTTAAACATATATATTTCTCCCCCTTTGACACCATAAAAAATAATAAAATAAGTTATTTCAAACATGGAATCAAGTCTAGGAAACAAAACATGGCTTAAAATATGATAAAAGAGGTTACTAGGCATGTTTTCAGTCGATCAGTCGATTGGTTCAGACTACCAGTCGACTGGCACTCTGATTTCAAGTTTTTCTGATTTTCAGGCTGAATTTCAGAAATGCATTAAAAATTCTATAAAATTCGAAAAATCATGAAATTTGGGGAACACATTTCTTGTAAGTGCCTTTATCAATGAAAAATAGTTTTCCATGAAAAATCATTATATTTTCTAAAATTAGGCAAAATCTCAAAAGTTGGAAAATATCTAAAGTTTGTATCAACCTTGAAACCTAAATTTGCCTTGAAGCTTTTCAAAACATGAAAATTCAGTTTATGAAACAAGAGATGGTTTTCAAAACATTTGAAATATCCAACCATGATATTTGGCCAATATGTCTATGAATTAAACATAATCCTTCCCCATGATTGGTCTATTATTACTCTTTTGATACTTTAAATGACCATCTAAATGCCATAGGCTTTAGTGGACCATTAGTATAATCCTAACATCTCACCCATGCTAAGTTTTCAATCAAGGTAGCCTATAGTGAGTGTGAGATGAACCTAAGGTATTTGTATATACTTAACCATTTATTTCATGCAATTTTACACAAGGTTAAGTATCATCCTAACATACCACATGATCATAAAAATATATATGAATTAATTTTACATTATGATCATGAAACAAATGTATTAATCAAATTGTGATCATGCATTGGGTATAAAAACATGATAATAAGTCAAGTATTACCCAAGGCATAATTTAAACCCTATTGCCCATGATTATATATTAAAAGTCAAGATCACAAATCATGATTTTAAACATATATAACAATTACATTAACTATCATGATTTAAGCATTATTATCAATTTAAGGGTGCATTATCATCACCCAACACTATTTCAAAAACTTAGTCCCGCCATCCTAAGTCAACCAAAAATATGATATAGGTAAATTCCGTATGGTTGACTATCCTAGGGTTTTCCTAACCCTTAAGGATGGATTTAGGAACCCAATACAAGTTTTTTCCAATGGGGTTCACTAAAAATTCCTTAGGGATCCATTTTCTAGCTATTATTTTCTTTTTATCTTGCCCCCTAACAATTAAACATTTATAGGTCTTTTCATTTTTATTTTCCTTATATCCTAGGCCTTTCTTATTGAAGCTTGCTCTTTGGCTCCCTATGATCATGTTAAGGGTGTTGGAGCCTATTGTAAATTTTTCTAGGGCATTGGTCAAATGGTCTACCTTTTCCCTTAGGACCCTATTTTCTTCAATGCATGCATCATTAACATCAAAAGGCATATAGTCATATGAGCATGCATCATCATTATTAACATTTAAACATGCTTGTTCTAATTTATTTTCTAAAGCCTTAATTTGATCTAGCATGCTTTTGTTCTTTTTCTTTGCCCTAAATAGATCCTTAGTAAGACTAGAAATCATGGAAACTATTTTATTTGGTGAGAAATTCGTTACCATAGTCTCTATGTTCTCTTCCTCCGATTCCAATGATGAGGATGAAGCTCCCCCTTCACTTGAGCTCTCCTCACTAGTGCTTCTTTCTTCTTGCTCGGAGGAGGAGGTGTCTAGGTCATCAAACACCATTAGGGAAAGATTTGAGTAGACATGTTCTTCTTCTTCGGATGATGATGATGAAGAAGAGGGATCATCCCATGTCCTTGCTTTGAGTGCTTTTGTCTTCCCTTTCTCCTTGGCTTTCTTCTCTTCTTCCTTCTTCTTGCTCCCCTTTTTCTTCTTTTCTTCCTTCTTCCTCCTCTCTTCTTTGCTCTTGTTTAGGAGGGAACAATTATCCCTTATGTGTCCCTCTTGTTGGCAATTATAGCAAATTACCTTCCCCCTTGGTCTTCTCCTCCTATCATTAGATTTATTAAATTTGAAATTTTCCAAAGCACGTCTTACCTTCCTTACCATGTAAGCTTCTTCCGTGCTATCCATGGAGGAGGAGGAAGCTTCATCGGAGGAGGAAGGAGTCTCCATCTTCTTCTTCCCCTTGTTGGCTAATAGTGCCACTCCTCTTGATGGCTTGATACTTGATTCTTCATTTATTCCTTCAAGCCTCGTTTCATGGAGCTCCATGGTTGAGAAGAACTCCTCCAAGGTGCTCACTTCTAGGTTCTTCGACATGTAGAAGGAGTCCACCATTGAGCTCCATTTCGATGATCGGGGAAAGACATCGATTGCTTTCATAAGCATATCCCGGTTTGAAAGTCTTTCTCCTAAACTTGTTAGCCCAATTAATATTTTCTTAAATCGAGAGTGTAGTGAGGTTACCTTTTCTCCCTTTTCGAGTTTAATATTTGATAGTTGGGAGCGGAGGAGGTCTCTCCTTGCAAACTTGGCCTCCGAGGTACCTTCATGAAGCTCTACTAGCTTCTCCCACATCTCCTTGGCACTTGCACATTCCCCTATCCAATTGATCTCTTGTTGAGGGAGCACATTGAAGAGGTGGTGCTTGGCATTTGAATTGGCAAGGTGCTCCTCCCTTTGCTGTTTAGTCCACCTTGACTTCTCTATTTGTTCACCGTCTTCGTCCCTAGGCATCTCAAAACCATTTTCCATTATAAGCTTGATATCGAAATCGATTTCAAAGAATACCTCCATTCTCTTCTTCCACCAAGAGAATTCTCCCTCGAACTTTGGTGGGTGAATGTTGGAGTCGGTCATCCTTGATTGTGCTTGTGGCGGCGGTTAGTTCGTTGACAAGCTTCTTTGGCTCTGATACCACTTGTAGGATCGATATTGGTCGACTAGAGGGGGGTGAATAGCCTTTATCGTAGACGGTGGAAGTCGTTCGTTCGTTGTTCATCTACAAACACTATTAGCACAAACGGAATATACTAATACAAACAATTAAAGACAAAAACAAAGGAAGAATAGAAACACAAATGCTAACACCACAATGTAATGTGGTTCACGGACTCACCGCTAATCCACAGTCCGATTCGTCCAAGGTGAATCACGCCTCAAGCTTTCACTATTCTCTCCTTTGCACCAAGCTAGGTGGAGGTAACCTTTTACACAAGAATCCACTCTTCATACAATAAAATGAAGATTAGGACAAGTAGAAGAGTGGAAGACCTTTAGAGCACTTTGGGAGATGTTATGAGTTGAAGCATTAGGCTCCCAAATGCCCTCACCCCTTATTTTTATAGAAGAAGAGGGTTTCTTCCCGTTAACATAGGACCAGTCGACTGATGCCCCGATCAGTCGACTGATCCTGTAGTCATTGCCCAATAACGGCTTCTTCCACATTGGATTTCACCCAACGACTCCTACATCAGTCGACTGATATTCCCATCAGTCGACTGATGGAGCTATCAGTTGAGTGCCGAAAGCGAGCACTTGATTATGTGCCCGAAACCCTTGTGACCAGTCAACTAATGCCTTCATCAGTCGATTGTTGGTCTCGTCAGTCGATTGTCAATCCATGGCAGTCGACTGTTGTCACATGAATCGAACTCGAACACTAGTCGAGTCACAGTCGACTTAGAGTAGTCGACTACCATAACATGGCAGTCGACTGATGTCGAGAAATCCCATCCGACACTTAGCCAATTGGCCAAGTTCACCTAATGAGATACTTTCATTTCACTCATTCTCTCATCTCACTTGAAGTCCCTCACCGAAGCTCTCTTCGTTTGCAGCCACGTCCCTCGACAACATCAGGTGCACGACTCTGCAATGCTTCTTCATGTCTCTTGCCTTCGAAGTCTGCTTCCTTGGCTTCGCTTCAAGTCATCTCGTCAGCGGTCCCTCGGATGCATCAAGCGCACAACTCTGCAATGCTCCTTCGCCGACTCAAAGACCGAGCCATGAGATGGTGAGCCTGCCAATGCTCCATGTGCGAATTACTAAGTCCTGCAAGACTCCAACGCACATATCAAATCCAAACATCCTAACTTAAACCCTTTGCGACACACATCAAAACCATATCACGGGTTGATTGCCCTAACAAAGGTAAGATCGTTTGTACAAGCGTAAGTAAGGTCGTGTCCCTTGTACAGGGACGTTCTTAGGCGATGATCCGACCAAGACTTCCCATGGAAGGTCTAAGTCGAGATTGGATGGTAAATGGCCATCAAATTTACTTATATTAACTGTATTTTCGAGCTAACTCTTCATTGTAGCCGAAAACCCTAGCAATAGTTGACTACTAGCTATTGGCAGTCGACTGCTGCCTCTATCAGTTGACTGATAGGGTCGATCAGTCGACTATTGGTCAAAGATCAGCTTCGAGTAGAGTCAAAACTTATCACCATTTCTCAAGGGCTAGGTGGCATCATCTCATGAAACCTGATCTGAACGTTTAGGGTTTCTCAAGGCTATAAAAGAAGGGGTTCTCCACACCATTCAAAAGCCTCCAAAGTGTTCCCGCAATGCCGCTACTCTCCAACTATCCTACGACAACTAAGCGCTGCTGAAACGATGACAACCCGAGCTCAAACTCAAATCTTCAAGTCGTCGGTATTAGCTTAGTTTAAATTGCATTTCTATATCTCTGTAATTGTCTTAATTTTCGAGGTTTTATCATATCGAGGAGAGAGGAAGTGTCTCTCTACCTCGTATCCTTTTCATTCTTGTATTCATTCAACTCCTACCTCCAACGAGGAGGAGTGTCTTAGTGTTTTTTCCTCCGTATGTGGTCTCGGACCACTAGGGCCTTAGATTAGCAGTCGGAAGGCTGTGAACCAAGTAAAAAATATTTTTGTCTCATTTAGTTTCCGCTGCACTCATGTTTTAATCAAAAGAAAAAGAAATTCGTTTATAGCTATTCACCCCCCTCTAGCGATTCGCTTCGATCCAACAATTGGTAGCAGAGAGGGGTGCTACGATTTGGTGCAACCACTAATCTAGCTTTTCATTGATTTTAGTTTTTCTTTTTATTTTTTCTTTTCGAAAGCTTAAGTTTTTTATTTGATTAATTTTCCCTCTCCTACACTACTAATCCAAGACGAGAGTCTTGGTACCTTTCGTTTATTTTTGTTTTTGCGAGGTCTTTTTATTTATCTTTGTCTAAATGGACCAACTCAAAGGGTTTAGCACCGTCCGACCTCCGTTTTACAATGGAGATGACTTCCGTTACTGGAAGGGTCAGATGGAGTGCTTCCTAAAGACCCAAATCAAGATGTGGATCGTAATCCAAACCAGATTCACACTTTCTACTAATGAAGTGGGGAATCATTGGATTACGATCAATGGATGAATGCCATGAAAAGACAAGTGGAAGACGACGCCAAGGCAATCCAAATTCTTCAATGTGGCTTGTCCAAGGAAGAGCTCAACCGCATTGGCCCCTTCATCAATGCGAAGGACTTATGGACTAAACTCGTAGAGCTACACGAAGGAACCAATGACGAAAAGGTTTGTAAAAGAGATCTTTTATTTAATAAATTGTATAACCTTAAGATGCAGGAACATGAGACAGCAACCCAACTACATGCTTGTATACAAGATATCATCAATAGCCTACACTCCATCGGACAGAAGGTCGAAAACCAAGACCTTATAAGGTATGTTCTTAATTCTTTTCCTAGGACTACCATGTGGGCATCCATGGTCGATGCCTACAAGGTTTCTAAGGACCTTTCCAAGATTAGATTAGATAAGTTGTTTTCTGAATTCGAGCTACATGAATAGTCTAATTTGGCTCCCGAGAAAGGTATCGCCTTATTTGCAGGTCCAAAGAAGAATTCCAAAAGAAAACCACCCCCAAAGGAAGAAGACAAGTATGAGTCGGAGGTAGACCCCGAAATGGAAACTGAACTAGTGAATCTAGTTTGAAAGATGATCAAAAGAAGAAGACAACCCGTCAACCAACCCAAAGAAGGTAAGTCTAAAGTCAATTCTAATTTTAGGTGCTATGAATGCAACATGTTCGGACACATCAAGTCGGAATGTCCGAAACTCAAGAACAAAGCACCTAAGTTCAAGAAAGTGCTCAACTCCACATGGTAAGAGTCGTCGAAGGAGGAAGACGACGACCTCGTCTTCATGGCCAAGCCATCTGAACCCGAGCAAGAGTTTGAACCCGAGCAAGAATCTGAACCCGAGGAAGAGTCCGAGTCCGGATCCGATGACGAGTCGCTATTCAAGACAAGCCACGGATCCGCATCCAGTTCAAAAGGGTCACTTAAGGTAAGTCAATCTTTACTTAGCACATTATATAATGCAATTAAATTCTTAACTAGAAAATTAGCTAAGTCTGAGTCCAAGGTCGAGACCTTAGGTGAGAAGGTTAAACTCCTTAAACACGAGGTCTTCCTAACCTCTTCGACTAGTCGAGTTCAAGAGGAGGACTCAACTCGAGTTGAAAAGCTTGAAGTTGAGAACTCACTTTTGAAAAGTCAAGTAGAAGACCTTAGGAATACGCTGGAAAGGTTTACTTTGGGATCCAAGGGACTTGACCTTTTACTTGGATCACAAAGGGTCGTGTACAATAAGGTCGGACTTGGGTTTAGCTCAAATACGACTAACGAGTCGTATATGTGGATTGTAAGTAGAAATAAAAAACATGTCCAAGCATTGGTCCCTAAGACCGTTTTGATTTCTAAATTAGGATCTAACAAGTACTGGGTTCCCAAGGACCAAATCCACTATGTGGAAAGACCGAACCGATTTAATGGTCCAGGGGAGCTAGTACAAAATTTGTTTGTGCTATTAATTAGATTTTGCATGCTTACGTATTTTTTTTTATTTTTAGAATGGTTAGATAGGACCTATAACTATTCAATTCTTAACAACATAGTACTAGGACGCGACGAGATGATAGTATCTAGCTCGGTGCACTCGGCTAAGTGGAACTAGCTGAAGCTATCTCGTCGTATCCTTAACTAGTTAGACCAGGAAATAATTTTATGTAAATCAAGTTATTATTTTCTCGAACTTGGCTTTGTCTAAGGAAGTGGTCATTGTTCCGATCAAAGAAGGCCTTTGTGTCTCGCCATGACCTGGAAGCCAATTTCTTGAAAAGGTGACTTGACGAGCTTAGGGTTAAATCTGAATCTAACCCAAGGTTGACTAGTTTCAATTCATTAAAGTTAATCAAGTAAAATTGAAGTCATCTCACAAGAACACACAAGGATAATGTGTTTGATCATGTAGAAATGGGTGAGATGATCTAGGACTAATATTCTTCAACCAACCTTTAAATTCCAATATCCGATCCAACTACTATATGTGTAGGATCAATGGATGTTGGACAGTGGGTGCTTCTGACACATGACCGGGGGCCAACATAAGTTTTCAAAGCTTAGATTCAAATGACAATGGTCTGTAGCTTTCGGAAACAACGGCAAGCTCAAAATCATCGGATCAGGTGATATTGAGCTAAATTCAAATTTTACAATTCAAAATATTTTAGTAGTCGAAGATTTAGAATACAATTTACTTAGTGTAAGTCTATAAGGTAATATTCCTAGAAAATGAATGCTTAATTAAAACTAATACAACCTCTAAAACAATACTTAAAGGAACTACGAATAGCAACATCTACACTATTAATCTACCCAACTCCTCAAATAAGTGTGTTATGACACAACAAGAGGAATCTTGGTTGTGGCACCAACGACTTGGTCATTCGCACCCAAGACTCATTCACAAGATGAGTCAGAGTGACTTTGTCAGAGGTTTGCCTAACCTCAACAACTTATACAATAAAATTTGTAATGCTTGTCAACAAGGTAAACAACCTAGGACACAACATTAACTAACTAATCAAGAACGAACCAAAAGTGTGCTTGAGCTTCTACACATGGATCTATTTGATTCTCATGGAGCTAAGTCACTTAATGGGAGTCAATTTTTCTTAGTCATAATTGACGACTATTCTAGGCTTACTTGGGTTAGGTTCCTTAAACACAAAAGTGATACCTAAGACCAACTCATCAACTTGTTTAAATTAATTGAAAACCAAAAGAACCTTAAAATTAAAAGACTTAGAAGTGATCATGGTGGTGAATTCGAAAACAACAGGTTCACAGATTTCTGTAACCTAAATGGATACCACCATGAATTCTCATGTCCTAGAACCCCACAACAAAATGGCCTAGTCGAGCAAAAAAATAGAACCCTACAAGAAGCCGCTAGAACCATGTTGAACGAATACAACCTACCCGATAGGTTTTGGGCAGAAGCCGTTAGTATGACATGTTATGTCCAAAATAGAATCCTAATGGTAAAGAGGCAACTTAAGACCTCATAAGAAATCTATCATAACAAAGTACCTGACATTAAATACTTTAGGATATTTGGATGTAAGGTACATATCCTAAACACTAAGGACTACCTAGGAAAGTTCACATCCAAAACCTCCACCAGAATCTTCCTAGGATACTCAACTACAAGTAGAGCCTATAGGGTATATAACAATGACACCCTTAAAATTGAGGAAACCAATAATGTAGTATTCGATGAAGGACATGAACCCACAAAACTCGTAGTAAAATCAACTAACGAACCAATTCATACCATACTCAACTCTAACCATGAAATCGAGTCCAGTATTAATCCTAACTCGAGTCAATCTAGGGTTCAAACAAATCATCCTATCGACCAATTGATAAGTGATCCTAATCCAAGTCAGTCTAGAATTCAATCAAATCATCCTATAGACTAAATGATAGGTGATCCTAACCTAGGGGTTCGAACTAGAGCGTCATATCGAAACCTTAGTCAAATTTCCTTGATTTCGAAAATCGAAGCCAAATCAATTGAATAAGCTCTTCTTGATCCCGATTGGATTATTGTAATGCAAGAAGAGATAGCTCAATTTACTAGGAACGATGTTTGGGAATTAGTACCACCACCTAAAGATAAATCAATTATTGGAACAAGGTGGGTCTTCCGAAACAAACTTGATGACAAAGGTAAAGTAGTTAGAAACAAAGCAAGATTGGTCGCGAAAGGGTTTAGTTAAGTAGAAGGTTTAGATTACGATGAAACCTATGCCCCCTTAGCTAGATTAGAATCCATCCAAATGTTGTTGGCATACGCTACACATCGAGGGTTTAAATTATTTCAAATGGATGTCAAGTCAGCATTTTTGAATGGACTTATTAAGGAAGAAGTGTACGTTAGTCAACCCCCAGGATTTGAAAGCTTAGACAAACCCAACCATGTCTTTAGACTCAAGAAACTTATATGGACTAAAATAAGCTCCTAGAGCTTGGTATGGGAGACTTTCTGTATACCTTAAGTCTAAAGGGTTTAGCCAAGGCTTAGTCGACCCAACCCTTTCCGTAAAATCCGTAGGCAAAGAAATTTTTATAGCCCAAATCTACGTAGATGACATAATATTTGGATCCACTAATTCAATCATACTAAACGAGTTCATTTCACTCATGGAAAGTGAATTTAAATTAACTTAGTAGGAGAATTAAATTTCTTTTTAGGATTACAAATTAAACAAACTAAGGAAGGAATCTATTTACATCAACAAAAATATGCTAAGGAATTAATTAACCGATTCGGAATGCAAAATGCTAAAATCATTAATACACCCATGGCAACAAATGTTAATATAGGAGAAGATGTAGAAGGAAAACCTATTAACCTAAAATACTATAGGAGTGCGATAGGGAGTCTCCTTTACTTAACTGAGTCGACCCGATATATTATTCGCAGTAAGTATGTGCGCAAGGTTTCAAACTTGTGCCATGGAGTCGCACCTAACATTAGTTAAGTGTATCCTTAGATATCTAAAGGGCACGCTAAGCGTAGGTATTTGGTATCCTAGATATACCGAGTTCGAACTAATCGGCCACTCTAACTCGAATTATACCGGTAGAAAACTCGATAGAAAGAGCACGAGTGGTTACTGTCAACTTCTCGGCTCGAGTGTAGTGAGTTGGTACAGTAGGAAGCAACAGCCTTATCTACCACCGAAGTCGAATATATCGCAATGGGTGAGTGTGTGGCTCAGCTTATTTGGTTGAAGCACACTCTCCAAGACTTTAACTTAAACTTCAACAATATTAAAACTCACATAGATAATATTAGCGCAATCAACTTAACCAAGAATTGTTGGGTTTTCGGCACCGCGGCGAGTGTGTGTTCGAACATGTTTCGTAAACATGTGCACAGCAGAAAAAATAAAAATAATAAATCTAATTTATTACAACACACACACCACATGCATGCATAGTAAAACATGTGTAGACATAATCGTAGTTTCAAATTTTGCAATAAAAGGAAATTTATTCTACGTATACCTGACGTATCATGTGTAGCGGGAAAGACATCAACCGGAGCGACCCTCGCTAGAATCGCCTCTATCCATATCCACGCCGAGTATCTTTGGGATGACTTCACAAAGTCACGAGCCTCGTCTTCGTATGAGTCACTAGCCTCGTGTTGAAAACAATGTGATCGAGAGAAGATCATAATCCGAATCAAAATTCAGATTCAAAACGAGTCCTCAAAAACTCGCTTCTCCGGAGAGGTATTCGCCCACCGTTTGACGAATCCTTCGTCCTCCACCTATGAGGATTACCAGAGATTGAATCCCCGGCAAGGAAGCCACTGTCGGAGCTCCAAACGTCGTCCAAACGACACTCTGACACGAAGTAAACAAGCTGTCCAGAAACCTTGTCGCCGGAGCCAAGGAAGATCACTGGAGGGTCGCCGGAGGATCGTTGGCTGAAGCTTGGACGCCGACAACAACTTGGACGGCGACACAAGAGGTGGGCGGCGGCTAGGGTTTGGGTTCCAACCACAAGAGGAGAAGAGGGAGAGGGGCGGCAACTTAGGATTAGGGCTCTCATTAAACCCTTGAGCCCTATTTTATAGAGAACAAATTCTCCTAATGGTTATTAGTTCATAACCAAAACCCGTTAACATGCTCCATTAATTTAAGTTAAAATAAACCAAACCTATTTGGTCTATTTTAAGTTAAAATGAATCGAACCAACTTTGGTTCATTCGTTTAAAATAAACCAAACCCCTTTGGTTTATTCTCCACCATTGGATTAGAACCAAACCAATTTGGTTCATCCATCATGTCTTCATAAGACACGGCCCATCCACGCTTCCATTGCGATTGAAATGATTTCATGCTCGCTCCTTGTTTGGTCCAACCAAACCTAATTTCTCTCAGTCTGAGAATCTCATTCTCAAGCTCATTTTAAATCCTTCGGATTACGCTCGTTGTGCGTGTGACCAAATAGGTTCTCGATTTATGTTGGCCGTCTATAATTAACCATTAATTATAGAACGATCATGAGTGGCACCTAGTAGTACATCATGATCCCCAAATAATCGAAAAGATCAACGGTTGATCCAGAACTATTTCTGAAACCCTTCAGCAGCTACAATGAATCGTGCCCCATTCCTTTCACTCATCTTATACCCACTTGGTTTAGGACATGGTCTATAGTGTCAGTCCCCACTAGGTTGACTATGTTACACCTAGCCCAAGTATCATTTCCTCATCCTACGGATTCTAGTTACTTCACATGTATCCAAGAGTACCTTACTCTAAACATATAATGCTTTGGTCAAAGACTTTAGTAACAATCCGACGAGAGGCCATGGGTATACATCTCCTCGCAAGGAGTGGTGAATCCTTTATAGGCTATTCAAACACCTTTGATCACTTCGACTTATGCCCAATCATCCCGGGTCCACATCTCCTCAGAGATGCTTGCTTATGATGTCAAAGCATAGGTCTTCATGATCAAGATGATTTGAATACCGCAACTCAAAGGAACATTGCACTTAAGCTGCAGTAAGAACTTCATTGACATATCTATATATGGAGAGAACCATATGAAGTCTTACGACTGGTCACTCCAATGAACTAGTTACCATAACTAGCATCCACGATTAACTCCGGACATCACAATGTCTCCAGCCAGTGAGAATCAGCTGCATGCTAAAACGAGCAAGGATAGTGTCAATGTATGAAGCTTGAGATAAGCACAACATCCTTTTCTTGCGATCCCTTATTACCTTCATCCCAAGGATGTGTCCCACTTCTCCCAAGTCCTTTATATCAAACTGTTTGGACAACCATACCCTTACGTCTGATAACACTCTGATATTGTTGCCAACTAACAAAATGTCATCTACGTATAGTACAAGAAATACCACTACGTTTCCATCACATCTCTTGTATACACAAGGATCATCCGGACTTTGAATAAATCCATATGACTGGATTACCTCATCAAAGCGGATGTTCCAAGATCTAGAAGCTTGCTTCAATCCATAAATGGACCGATTAAGCTTACACACAAGATGCTCTTTGCCCTTTGCAATGAATCCCTCTGGTTGCTTCATATAGATGTTTTCCTCAAGACTTCCATTAAGGAAAGCTATCTTGACATCCATCTGTCAAATCTCATAATACTCATGAGCAGCAATAGATAAGAGAATCCGGATAGACTTAAGCATAGCTACCGGTAAAAAGGTCTCCTCATAATCGATACCCTCTTTCTGAGTATACCCTTTCGCAACAAGCCTAGCTTTGAAGGTTTCAACCTTCCCGTCTACTCCTCTCTTTCTCTTGTGGATCCACTTGCATCCAATGGCTTTCACACCATCGGGTGGTTCTACTAGCTCCCAGACATGATTAGAATCCATAGATTCTATCTCTGAATTCATCGCTCTTTGCCAAGATACCGCATCTCTATCTTGGAGTGCCTCGTCATATGTCCAGGGATTAGGTTCATGTTCACCAGGGACTAACTCCGAAGACTCTCCCAAGAACATGAATCTCACGGGTTGTCTAACAACCCTCCCACTACGACGAGGTGCCTCCTGTGTTTGCTCTGTGACACGCGGTGCAATGACTTGTGGTATTTCCTCTTGTACCGGTGGTACTGAAGTCGGGACTTCCCCTTTCAACTCCTCAAGAACAATCCTACTCGTGGGCTTGTGGTTCATCACATAGTCCTCCTCTAGAAATTTGGCATTCGTACTCACGATCACCTTCTGATCTCTAGGACTATAGAACAAACCACCCTTCGTTCCCTTAGGGTAGCCAACAAACAAGCGTACTTCTGTACGAGATTCCAACTTACCAGCATCTCCCTTCAGCACATATGCTGGACTACCCCAAATCTGAATATGTCTTAGACTAGGCTTTCGCCCAGTCCACAATTCTGTGGGAGTAGAGGGTACTGACTTAGATGGAACCAAGTTCAGAATGTGTGATGCCGTTTCCAGAGCAAACCCCCAGAATGAATCAAGTAACTCAGAATAACTCATCATCGATCTGACCATCTCCATAAGAGTCTTATTCCTTCGCTCTGCCACACCATTCTGCTGGGGTGTGCCAGGTGCGGACAATTGGGATTGAATCCCAGCCTCTGATAAGTAACTCCTAAACTCTCCCAAGAGGTACTCACCACCACGATCAGATCGTAGTGTCTTGATACTTTTACCTTGACGGTTCTCCACATTAGCCTTGAATTCTTTGAACCTGTCAAAGCATTCAGACTTGCGGCACATCAAGTAAATGTATCCATACCTTGAATAATCGTCTATAAAAGAGACAAAGTATTCAAAGCCACCTCTAGCCTGGATAGACATAGGACCGCACAAATCATAATGAACCAATTCCAATACATCTTTGGCTCTATACCCCTTAGCCTTAAAAGGCCTCTTGGTCATCTTACCTTCCAAGCAAGATTCGCTGGTTGGGAGATCTTCCACCACTAATGAACCCAAGGGTCCATCAACTATCAACCTTTGAATTCTACTCAGGTTAATATGACCAAGTCTTAGGTGCCAAAGATATGTCTGGTTCATTTTCGAAGGTTCTTTTCTCTTATTAGACTTAGAAGATGAGTTATTCACTTCTATATGCATCGTGAGAGTTTTAGGTTCAAGAGTATACAAATTGCCAACCAATGTACCAGAACAAATAATCTCCTTATTCCTTTTTATAACAACTTTGTCATTAAAAGAAACAGAATATCCATCCAGAAACAATTTAGAAACTGAAATTAGATTCTTTCTAAAAGTAGGTACATAAAGACAATTTCTCAAAACCAAAACTTTATTCCTATCAAAAGATAAATAAACGTCTCCCACTGCAATAGCCGCCACCTTTGAAGCATTGCCCATGAAGACGGTAATCTCTCCCTCAGCTAGTCGTCGGGTTTCCTGGAACCCCTGTAAAGTATTGCAGACATGATCAGTGGCTCCTGTATCTACACATCAGATACTGGTAGATAACACCGCTAAACATGTTTCAACAACTAAACAAGAAGATACACCTTTGTTCTTTCGGCGAGGACAGTCTGCCTTCCAATGTCCAGTCTGCTTGCAAGTGAAGCACTTGCCTTTTGGCTTCTTCACTCCTACCTGAGGTCCTACTGCCACTTTCTTTGCTCCACCTTGCTTCTTCTTCTTCTTTCCTTTCGGTTTAGAAGTAGAAACCTTCTGAGCAACCATGGCTTGAGCGCTTTGACGAAAAAGCCCCTTTGCCGCCTGGAGTTCTATCAGAAGCTCCGCAAATGAATACAACCTCTTGTTCATGTTGTAGTTGAGGCGGAACTGCTCAAAACTCCTAGGCAGAGACTGAAGAATGATATCGACCTGGGTTTCCCCATCGATCTCAGCTCCGAGGACTTCCATCTCATTCAGATGAGCCATCATCTTGAGAACATGGTCCCTGACGGGTGTTCTCTCGATCATGGTGGTCGTCATCAAGTTCCTCATAGCCTCCTGTCTAGCCGCCCTACTCTGATGTCCGAAAAGTTCCTTGAGATTGAACATCATGTCATAAGCCGTGGCCATGGCCTGATGCTGATGTTGCAGGACATTTGACATAGATGCCAAAATGTAACACCGCGCCATCTCATCTGCCTTGATCCATTTCTTATAACTTTCTTTCTCCTTTTCATCAGAGTCATCGGTGGGCTTAGGAGGACATACCTCGAAGAGTACAAATTTATACTCCTCTACAGTTAAGACAATATCCAAATTTCTTTTCCAATCAATATAATTTGTTCCAGTAAGTTTGTTTTCTTTTAATATCATAGCAAGTGGGTTGAAAGCCATTTGAAAAACCTAAGAATCACAATGATCAAAATATTAGATTTCAAATATCATTGATTCCTCAAACAATAAAATTTCGAAATCAACCAACACCTCAAAACATCGAGAATATCGTATGCCACGATAGTGTGGACGTATACGAATTCTACATTTGTAAGAGGAGGTTTAACCCTTTAATTTTATTATCTTGTCAACCTTACTTTTTGACAAATAAAATTAATAGTTGGTTCCTCTTTGGCCCTACAAATAAAAGCAGTGACTCTGATGGGGAGGATACTTTTTATTTGCATCTAAGTGTGCACCATTACACGATACTAAGGGAATTATCTCGGATTATGTGCCTTACCGATGGGGAAGTACACACGCTTTTAAATAATTTCCTATAACCATTATTTGACCTAGTGATCCGCAAACAAACTCATCCGATGGGGAGGAAGGCACTCAGAGCCGATGCGCAAGTTTGTTGCATCACACGTCAAATTGTAATGGAGGCCGTGGGAATTAATTAAAATATCCCTCTCCCACTTAGTAAATTATCAGTGAGGAATTTTCAAGCACACACAACATGCATATAAAACAAATCAGCAATAAATATGGAAAAAAAATAGAATTTTCCCAACTATTATGGCATTGTTCTCCAATATGCATCCCGTCATGTCACCACCTTGTCCGCTCCACCTTTTCTCGTGCGCAAGTCACCAAAGAGATCCGAGCCAAGATAAACTATTTTAAATTACATCCATCGATCCTATACTCCACGAAGGAGTGTACAAATTATCTAGATCGAAAGTAAACTAAAATGAGTGGCTAAACAATGTCATATTTAATTACAAAAATTAAATACTAATTTAGCCTCGTCAACCCCGAGGATTCAAATAATATACAATCACACACACATGCAATCACATACACACATATATAGCCATAATAGTTGGATCTTATGCCTGCAACCAAAAATTTATCCTATGCACATCCTACTATCATCCGGTATACACAATATATGATAAGTAAGTGAAAGTAACCGAATCCAAAACACACAAAATCGAAAACCGTGGCTCTGACACCAATTTGATGGCATTGCTAGGAGGCTCGTTGGCTCGCATGTCCCCGGATTAAAATTTTCACTAATGAAAACTAATCCGAATGGGATGAGTTTCCTAAGCTCAACCAATTCGTCGTCGTGCTAACGATTTGAGCGATCGCTTGAACAAACTAGTTGTTCAAGCAACCAAACTCTTCTAGTCGGTTAGCCGCAGAAGAGACGACGGACGAATCGCCGGTTTTTGTGTTTATCTTCGGGGTCCATGATTATACAAATACATATGAATGTAGACATGTATAATCAACACATACAATCATATTAATAAGAACATGCAAAGATCAATAATAAAACTTGTAAAACTTTTATACCTCTCGATCTTCTATCGTATGTCCTAACCTCCTTGTAGACTTCGTGTGGGCGAAGATCCTCCACAAGTTGAAGCTTCCTAGATCTTCTTCAATCAAAAGAAAGAAGAACTCTCCTTCCCTTCTTGCTTGAGCCAACCACCAAGCCACAAAGGCTTGATGCCGCCGGCCCCAAGAAAAGATAGATCAAGATGGCCAACCAAGGAACCAAACAAGGGAACAATCCCTAGCTCCTTTGTGCCGCCGGCCAAGAGGAAAAGAAGAGGAGAAGAGGAATAGGTTGAGCGCCGACCAAGGTAGAGGGAAAAGAGATAGGAGCCGGCAACACCTTAGGAAGAAGAAGAGCACCTCTCCTATAGTTGCTGCCCACCTTAACTTCCAAACCCTAGCCGCCCAACCAAACCCTAATCTCCTTAGGGTTTCCTCCTTAGGGTTTCTTGCCGCCCAAGCTTATGATAGGCAAAACCCTAATCTCAAAACCAACCAACTTCTTAGCTTGCCGCCCACCTTAAGCCTCCTTTTATAGAGTTAGGCTTAAGCCTTGTTTTAATCTCCACCGTTGGATCTAGGGATTTAATCTCAACCGTCGGATCTAGAGATTTAATCTCAACCATCGGATCTAGAGATTTAATCTCAACCGTCGGATCTAGGGATTTAATCTCAACCGTCGGATCTAGAGATTTAATCTCAACCGTCGGATCTAGAGATTTAATCTCCACCGTCGGATCTAGGGATTTAATCTCAATCGTCGGATCTAGAGATTTAATCTCTACCCTCGGATCTAGAGATTTAATCTCCACCATCGGATCTAGAGTTTTGTTTTCCATCATTGGATCTAGGCTTCATGAGGATTATATTAGGCTACGATATGGACCATGAGGAGGAGTTGGATCTTGGCCACCCAATGGATCGGAACCACACAAACTTGATCCATCAATGATGTTCCATTCCACTAGAGGATCATCATTGAATTACCTCACCAACCCCCATAAATTAATATGGGCTCCATACATTATTTGTACATCCATCTCCCAGTGTTTAAGATAATGAATCTCCGTCAATTAATTGATTTACTGACCATCAATCAATTAACATCTAACTCCTTGAGTAGTACCACTCAACCTTATCATCATGTTGACTAAGTCAACCTGCAGGGTTTACATGATGAACCTTATGAGCTCCTCAAGGGGAAATCATCAACCTAATATGTAGGACACGGTTTCCTCCTATAATTAACGGCACACCATGTAAATAATATCATTTCCCAACTTACCGGGCATATTAATTTAATCCATATAAATCTCACCCTTTGGTAAATCAAAGAAATAAATACTAAGTACATGTGCCCGTTATTATATCGGGATTAAGAGCATGTACAACATAATATTCGAGGTGTTAGGATCTTTGTAATGGCTAGAGGGGGTGATTAGCCTTTCTTTGTTTCTACAAGAACATTAGCGGAAGCAATACAAATACAAATATGAATATAAATAAGAAAACAATGAAAGCAATGCTAACACCCGATGTACGTGGTTCGGAGATGACGCTCCTACTCCACGGCAATCCGTAAGGTGGATTAGCCCTAGCCAAGCTTCACTAGATCCTCCTTTGGATGAACCAAGGTGGAGAAACCTTGTCTTACAATGCTCTCCTCGTCTTTACAATGATGGAAGATTAAGAACTAGAGAAGAGGAAGTTTAGAATCACAAAAGCACTTGGGAAAGCTTGGTGAGCACGAGGGTGTAGCTAGGAATGAGAGCACTAGCTTCACCAAGCTCCCTAAGGCCCCTTCTTATAGAAGAAGGGCTGTTTTTCCCGTTGGGCTTCGATCAGTCGACTGATGCTCACCATCAGTCGACTTCCGCCGAAGCCAACGACTTCTGAACAAACAGATCCGCGGAGATACGTAGCCGCAATTTCCAACAGCCAAGTGATTAGTCGACTGATCCCTCCATCAGTCGACTGATGGAGTGATCAGTCGAGTGATCGTAGGTCGTAGTCGAGTGCGACTACACTCTGTGCTAGTATTTGCGTTGATCAATCGATCGCGCCATCGATGGAAGTTGATCGATTGCAACATCGGGCCGATCGCCATCGCTAAAGCCAGCGATGATAGTCGTGGTTTCACCGACTCGAGACTAGTCGACGATACATCGTATCGATGAGTATGAGTAATTCACACTTGATTTTACGCCCTAGACCTAGACTCAACCTTCTAGCTTCTCATTAAGCCTTGCGCCTCCAGGATCCCTCCGAGTCCGCGACTTGTTCATCCTTTACGCTTTGCTTCCAAGAGTTTCCTTCGGTTTCGTCATGTCTTGGGTTGCCAAATGCTTGGACTTTATGCTGCCAAGACTACAAGATTGGACTTATGCTGCCAAGACTTTACTTTGGACTTCTTTTGCCAAGGTTCACTTGGACTTTATGCTGCCAAGACTACAAGCTTGGTCTTATGCTGCCAAGTCCGTCCCTTGGACTTTCCTTGCCAAGATCATACTTGGACTTCTCTTTTACTAAGTATCCATCCTTGGATTTCCCTGTCACTTAAACATATTCGCAATTAGATCACAAAGCATTGCCTAACTTAGATGATTATCCAAACATCAAAATATATAAATGTTTGGGGCATTGTTGCACCAACAATCTCCCCCTTTTTGATGTTTGGCAATCATTTAAGTTAGGTCTTTTAAAGATACACACATAATCATATTTTCAACTTATGAATTTTAACTTAAACATTCCTTCTCCCCTTTTGACATACATCAAAAAGAGAAGGTCTCATAAATGAAAGAATTAAAGGTGTTGGATCTTGGACTAAGGTATAAGATTGATATTAAGCTCCCCCTTAATCCAAGATATGTTTCATGATGTGTAAATAATATTTGAGGCAAAGCATAACAAAAATTCAAAAATAAGTCCTAACTTTGCACCAACAATAGAAGTTTAGGGATGAAAAGATATATTTTATGAAACTCCCCCTAAAATACTGTATAAAACAGTCCTAAAAATTTGTTTATGCTCAATATTATCATGCTATAGTTTTAGGACATCAAAGATACACTAAATATCAGAAAATGGAGCTAATTATCAGAAAACACAGTGTATCGATCGGTGATTACGAACGGTTGCTATGCACGAATTGAAATTTCACTTTCCATTTAACCAAATGCGTTAGAAATTCTAGAAACCTCAAAAAATCACGAAATTTTGTGGACACATTTCTGAGATCATACTTTATTAAGGAAAAATAGTTTGAAAAATATATGTTTCCCATATTTCAATATTGATACAAACTTGGAAACTAACAAAAGGTTCTAAAAATTTGCAAACTTTGTACCACTTTTGTGTTCCTCTTGAAAACTGGTTTTCAAAATATGATGAACATAGTTTAAAATATATATGATTTGGAATTTCCAACCATGTTCTTAGAGCTATGTATTCATTACTTGAATACAAGCCTTCCCAATGATTGGTCCATGAGGTATTCATGTCTCTAGGTGTGTCATTGGCTCATAGTAATGCATCATAACAAGCATGACGAGCCAAGTACACCTTCCCTATCATCTCACATGTTCCTAAATGTCTCAATACAAAAATCAAGGTTGCTTAAGGCTTTTGTGAGATGCATCAAGGTATAAGGCTAACATATGACTATGGGATCATGCAAACCTAGACTTTTACTCTACAAAGCACAAACCAAGCTCTCTCCTTAATGATGAAAATTCGGTTTCGGGAAGAGCTTTGGTGAAGATATCGGCAAGGTTAGACTTAGATTCTACATAATTAAGTTCAATATCCCCTCTTGCCACATGATCTCTTATGAAGTGATATTTCACTTCAATGTGCTTGGTCCTAGAGTGATGTACCGGATTTTTGGTCAAGTTGATGGTACTCACATTGTCACAATAAACTTTAATGTTAGAGTAGTGTAGCTCATAGTCCTCAAGCGTATGTCTCATCCAAAGCAATTGAGCTACACAACCACCCATAGCCACATATTCGGCTTCGGTGGTTGATAAAGCAACACAATGTTGCTTCCTACTACTCCAACTAACTAGGGAGGACCCAAGAAATTGGCATCCACCACTAGTACTCTTCCTATCCAATTTGCAACCAGCATAATCGGAATCGGTATAACCAAGCAACTCAAAGGACCTAGTCCTAGGATACCAAAGTCCTACATTTAGGGTGCCTTTAATATATCTTAAAATTCTCTTAACAACTACTAAATGTGATTCTTTGGCACAAGATTGATATCTTGCACACATACCTACCGCAAATAAGATATCGGGTCTACTAGCGGTTAGGTATAATAGGATACCAATCATACTCCTATAAAGTTTAAGATCAATTGATTTACCATCATGATCACTATCTATTCTAGTGCTAGTGGCCATAGGAGTGGTTACAATTTTGGCATTTTCCAAACCAAATTTCTTGATCATTTCATTTGCATATTTGGTTTGATAAATATGAATACCTTCATTGGTTTGTTTGACTTGTAACCCTAGGAAAAAGTTGAGCTCTCCAACTAAACTCATTTTAAATTCATTTTCCATGTTTTTTATAAAGTCTTGAAGAAGATCATCATTTGTTGATCCAAAAATAATGTCATCAACATATATTTGAGCTATAAAGATATCCTTTAATGTTGACTTTATAAACAAGGTTTGATCTACTTGGCCTCTCCTAAAATCCTTAGAAATTAAGAAAGATGACAATCTTTCATACCATGCCCGGGGAGCTTGTTTTAACCCATAAAGTGCTTTCCTAAACTTATATACGTGGTTTGGATAATCTATGTTCTCAAACCCGGGTGGTTGCTCTGCATATACTTCTTCCTTAATATAACCATTTAAGAATGCCGATTTAACATCCATTTGGTAAAGTTTAAATCCCATATAGGAAGCATACCCTAAGAGAATTCTAATAGATTCTAACCTAGCAACCGGGGCATAAGTCTCATCATAGTCAAGCCCCTCAACTTGATTGAATCCCCTAGCAACCAACCTAGCCTTATTTCTAGTGATATTTCCTTGGTCATCTAGCTTATTCCTAAAGACCCATCTTGTAGTAATTATGGTGCTATCATTGGGTCTGGGTACTAACTCCCATACTTGACTCCTTTCAAATTGAGCCAATTCATCTTGCATTGCCAAGATCCAATCCGGATCATGTAATGCATCATTGATCGATTTGGGCTCAATTTGTGAAATAAGAGCAACTTGACTAGTAGGAGTTCTATGAAATGACCTAGTTCTTACTCCTTGAGATATATCTCCTACTACTTGGTCAAGTGGATGATCCTGATGAATTCTTAGGGTTCTAGAAGGGGTTTCAAATTGATCATTGTTATCTTCCACCATTCTTTCATCATCGGAATCTCCTCTTCCTCCCCCTTGATCATTACCCCTTATGGTCAAATTTTGAAGTTTTTGGGTAATGTCTTGATTATTGTCATTAATATCCTTATCAATGGAGGACTTTCTAGGGTAGGTACTAGTGGTTTCATCAAATTGAACATTGGAGGACTCCTCAATCCCTTGGGTTCTCTTATTGTAGACTCTATATCCTCTACTTGTGGCTGAGTACCAACTAGGATTCCCTCATCCGCTTTGGATTCAAATTTTCCTAAAACTATCTTTGGTGTCTAAAATATAAACTTTACATCCAAAGACTTTGAAATAATGAATTGTGGGAATAGTCCCATTCCATAATTCAAATGGTGTCTTTCCTAAAAACCTATGGATTTGAACCCTATTTTGGATATAGCAAGCGGTATTTACCGCTTTCGGCCACAAGTAGCTAGGTAGAGAATATGCATTAAGCATAGTCCTAGCTGCCTCTTGTAGGGCACGATTTCTCCTTTCCACCACCCCATTTTGTTGGGGTGTTCTAGGACAAGAGAACTCATGCTTGTACCCTTGCTCTAAACAAAATTATGAAAATTTAGAATTCTCAAATTCACCACCATGATCACTACGAATCCGGTTGATTTTGAGACTCTTTTCATTTTCAACCCTTTTACTAAATCCTATGATTATTTCTAAGGTATCATCCTTATGTTTCATAAAGTAGACCCAAGTATACCTAGAAAAATCATCTACTATAACTAAATAATATTTGCTACCATTTAAAGAAGGAGTACTATGACAATCAAATAAGTCAAGATGCAATAGTTCTAATGGTAAGGAAGTATTAGTTAAGGTTTTACCTTTGTGTAATGCTTTTGTTTGTTTTCCTTCTTGGCATGCATCACACATTTTGTTCTTGACATACTTGATCTTTGGTAGCCCTTTGACCAACTCCATCTTGGCTACCTTGGCTATGTTTTTCATGTTGATGTGCCCCAATCTCCTATGTCATAGCCAACTTTCTTCTTCTTTTGCAACAAGACACTTAGTAGAAATGTTAGAAGCATATGAAAGATCAACATAATAGATATTTGACTTCCTATATCCAACTAACATATAATCATTTAATTCCTTGTGTCTAATCATGCATTTAGAGGATTCAAAAGAAACATGATAGTTTGCATCACAAAGTTGACTAACACTTAATAAATTAAATTTCATATTTTCAACTAGTAAAACTTTGTGAATGATAATTTTGGGGGATACCTCAATTATACCTCTACCTAATATCTTGAGTTTTCCACTATTTCCAAAAGACACCGTTCCCTTCTTCGCATACTTAATTGTTGAGAACTTGCTCACATCCCCGGTCATGTGTGTTGAACAACCGCTATCCACGATTCACATACCTTGCTCTCCTACTTAAATCACATGATAAACACAAGCTTTTGGTACCCAAACATTTGGACCGGTAACATTAAGTAAAAACTTCTTAGGTACCCATGCTTTCTTAACCTTACCCTTAATGGTTGCTTTTCTATTTATTAATGAGATATAAGCAACTTCTTTTTCTTTTGGCTTGTATCCTACACCGGCCTTGTTGTAAACGGCTCTTTGTCGGCTAAGGATCATGTCAAGGTATTTTGAGCCATTTGTAAATTTCTCTAAGCATGCCTTTAACTCACTAACCTCATCCTTAAGTTTGTCATTCTCTTCCTTAAGCATGCAAGAATCAACATGTGAAGGTTTTTCATTCCTAATGGCCTTTAGTTCTACCTTCATGCTTCTAACCCTAGATTTAGACTTATCTAGAGCCTCTTTAAGATAAGCAATTGATTTATAAAGAAGCTTAACTTTAGGAGAGTTCATTACCTCATCGTCACTAGATGACGATTCATCACTTGAAGAGCCTTCTTCTTGGCTTGATGTACCGGAGTCATCCTCTTGGGCCATGAGTGCCACATGGCGTGTGACGTGGCAAAGCTCATCATCGGAGGAGGAATCTTCAACACTTGGTGTGTCCCATGTGGTTTGAGCTACCATGGCCTCCTTCTTCTTTTTCTCCTTCCTTTCCTTCTTTTTCTTTTCTTTTTCTTCCTTCTTCTTTAGCTCCGGGCAATTTGGCTTTATGTGCCCCTTCTTATTGCAAGCATGGCAAATCACATTTTTATTAAAACTTGAATTACCACTAAACTTACCTTTTGAAGAATGAGACCCCTTCCTTGGTTCTCTATTCTTGAACTCCTTTGATTTTCTATAGAGCTTCTTGACAAAGTTGGCCATCTCACTAGACGAGTCTCCATCACTACTTGAATCATCCTCTGACTCGGATGATGATGACACTTCTTTTCTTTCTTTCTTCTTCTTTTCCTTCTTTTCAACAAATAGAGCTAAACCCTTTTCCTTAGAGGACATGTTAGTTTGCTCATGCAATTCAAACTCACAAAATAATTCATCAATCTTAATTTGAGAAAGATCCCTAGTTACCTTAATAGCATCAACTATAGAAGTCCATAGAGAATTTCTAGGAAATGCTTGAAGAATATACCTTACCAAATCCCGGTTGTCAACTCGCTCACCTATGATGTGGAGTCTATTCACAATCTCCTTAAACCTTCCATGCATTTGGCTTATGATTTCATGGGTCTTCATTTGGAAGGCTTGAAGTTGTCCAATTAGCAAGTCCTTCTTGGCCCTCTTTGACTCCTTGGATCCTTCATTTAGCTCAATGAGCTTTTCCCATAACTCCTTGGCGGATTCGAAAGACCCCACCTTGTTGAGTTGCTCCATTGTAATACTACATTGGATGGTGAGTACCGCCTTTGCATTTGACTCGAACCGCCTATTCATTTCCCTTGTCCAATCCTTGTTTGGAATAGGGTCTCCATGTTCATCCACCGGTTCCTCAAAGCCATCTACAATGCTATGCCAAATTTTAATATTACTCATTAGATAATATTTCATCCTACCTTTCCAATACGCAAAATGACTCCCATCGAAGAGCGGTGGCTTGGCGGTGTTATATCCCTCTTGAAGAGCCATTGATGGGAAAAACAGCCCTTCTTCTATAAGAAGGGGCCTTGGGGAGCTTAGTGAAGCTAGTGCTCTCATTCCTAGCTACACCCTCGTGCTTGTTAGGGCAATCTCTTGCCGTGATATGGTTTTGATGGTGTGGCAAAGGGTTTAAGTTAGTGTGTTATGTTTATTTGATATGTGCGTTGAAGTCGTGCAGGACTTAGTAATTCGCACATGGAGCCATGGCAAGTTTCACATCTCATGACTCGTGCCTTGAGTCGGTGAAGGATAGCTTTGCGGAAGCCGTGCGCTTGGAGCATCCGAGGGACCGCCGGACGAGAAGCTTGGAGTGAAGCCGGAGGAAGTAGACTTCGAGGCAAGAGACGCGAAGGAGCATTGCAGAGCCGTGCGCCTGATGCTGCCGAGGGACGTGGCCGAGAACGAAGAGAACTTCGAAGGCGAAGGACTCCGAGAAATGAGAGTGAGCGATTGTAACCCGGGGAGGGGTAGCTCTTAGGTAAAACTTGGCCATTTGGCCAAGTGTCGGATGGGTTTTCCCGACACCAGTCGACTGCCATGGAATGGCAGTCGATCGGCTTCCAATCGAGTGTAGCTCGACCGGTATACGATCGATCGGTTTGTGGCGTCAGCCATCGTTAGCGATACGCCAAGACCGATCACGATAGCCGATCGGGCAAGAGTCAATAGGGTTTTGGCCGCGAGCCGCTCGTGGCCGACTAGGCGATCGACTACGAGGTGAGGATCCAGTGAATCGATCGCCAAGAGTTCCGTTGGACAACAACGGTCGGCATTCGACGTGTTCGGAGGCCGTTGTAGCGATCGGGCCATGGGCGTGATCGTGATGGCGGCCAACGGGAAGAAGTTAGCCCTCTCTATAAAAAGAGAGGGTGTGAGCCTTTAAGAGGCTAATGCTTAAGTTCCAAACAATCTTCCTAGTGCCCCACAAGCTCTAAACTCTTCTTACTCGCTTTTAATCCATTCTATTTGTAAGAAGAGTGATCTTGATTGTAAAGGTTACCTCCACCTAGCTTGGTGCAAAGGAGAGACCATTTAGTGGATTGGTTTAGCTGAGTGATTCACCGAGGACGAATCGGTGACCGTGGATTAGCGGCGTAGCCGTGAACCACGTTACATCTTGTGTTAGCATTGTCTATTTCCTTTGCTTTGTTTTTATTTGTTTAATTTGCTTGTATTGTTGTTTCCGCTTGCGCTAATCTAATTGTAGACGAGCAAATTCCGATAACCAACGAACGAGGGCTATTCACCCCCCTCTAGCCGGCCATCCGATCTCCTACAAGTGGTATCAGAGCCGAGGTTGCTTGTCACCGGACTAACCGCAACAAGCCCTACATCAAAATGGCGGCTCCAACATCCACCCACCGAAGTTCGACGGCGAATTCTCTTGGTGGAAAAGGAGAATGGAGGTATTCTTCGAAACCGATTTCGATATTATGCTTATAATGGAAAATGGTTTCGAGTTGCCTAGGGATGAAAGGGGTGAGCCAATAGAGAAGTCAAGGTGGAATAAGAAGCAACGAGAGGAGCACCTTGCAAACTCAAAGGCAAAACATCATCTTCTCAATGTGCTCCTCAACAAGAGATCAACCGATCGAGAATGCACTAGCGCCAAAGAGATGTGGGAGAAGCTTGTAGAGCTTCATGAAGGCACCTCGGAGGCCAAGCTTGCAAGAAGAGACCTCCTCCGCTCCCAACTATCCAATATAAAACTAGAAAAGGGAGAAAAGGTAACCTCACTACACTCTAGGTTTAAAGAAATTTTAATTGGGCTAACAAGTGTAGGTGAGAAGCTATCGAACCGGACATGCTCATGAAGGCTATAGATGCCTTTCCCGGTCCTCAAAGTGGAGTTCCATGGTGGACTCCTTCTATATGTCCAAGAACTTGAAGTAAGTACCTTGGAGGAGTTCTTCTCGACAATGGAGCTCCACGAAATGAGGCTTGAAGGAATTCAAGAAGAGCCAAGAATTCAACCCTCAAGAGGAGTAGCATTGTTGGCAAACAAGGGAAGAAGAAGATGGAAGTCCTCCTCCTCTCGATGATGAAGCCTCCTCCTCCTCCATGGATAGCACCGAGGAAGCCTACATGGTAAGGAAGGTGAGGCGTGTATTTAAGAATTTTAGATTTGATAAATCAAATGATAGGAATAGAAGACCAAGGGGAAGGTGATATGCTACAATTGCCAAGGAGAGGGACACATAAGGGACAATTGTCCTCTCCTAAACAAAAGCAAGGAAGAGAGGAAAAGAAAGAAGAAAAGAAGAAGAAAGGGGAGCAAGAAAAGAAGGAAGAGGAGAAGAAGGCAAAGAAAAGGGAAGGCCAAAGCATTCAAGGCCAAGACATGGGATGATCCTTCCTCATCCTCCTCATCATCGGATGAGGAGAATGCCTTTGTCGCCAATTTGGCCTTGATGGCCTTTGAGATTTGGATTGCTCCTCCTCCGAAAATGAAGGATCAAGCACAAGAGGAGAGAGCTCAAGTGAAGGGGAGCCTCCTCCACATCATCATCCTCCTCATCATCCAGAAGAAGAAGAGGACATGGAAACTATGGTAACGAAAGCCTCTCCTAGTAAAATAGTTTCTATGATTTCTAGTTTAACTAGGGATTTGTTTAGAGCAAAGAAAAATAAATGCATGCTAGATCAAATTAAGGCATTAGAAAATAAGCTAGAAAATGCATGCTTAAATAATAATGATACTTCTTCTTGCCATGATGATGCATGCTCACATGATAATTATGTGCCTTTAGATGTTAGTGATGCATGCATAGAAGAAAATAGGGCATTAAGGGAAAAGGTAGATTATTTAACCAAAGCCCTAGGAAAATTCACAATTGGCTCCAACACCTTGAATATGATCATAGGGAGCCAAAGGGCAAGTTTTAACAAGAAAGGCCTAGGATATAAAGAGAAGAAAAATGAGAAGGACTATATATGCCTAAAACCTAGGGGACAAGACAAAAACAAAGTAATAGCTAAGAAATGGATCCCCAAGGAATTTCTAGTGAACCCCATAGGTAAAAATCTATTTTGGGTTCCAAAATCCATCCTTAAGGGTTAGAAAACCCCTAGGGTAGTCAACCATATGAACTTGACCTATATCATATTTTGGTTGACTTAGGATGACGGGACAACATTTTTAGATAGTGTTGGGTGATGATAACGTGCCCATAAAAAGGTAATAATGCTTAAATCATGATGATTAATGTAATTTCTATGCATATGTGTAATCATGGTTTATGATTTTGATATTGGGCACATCATCATGAGAAATAGGTTTAAATCATGCTTTAGGTGATACTTTATTTATTATCATCATATAATGCCTAATGCATGGTTATAATTTGATGAAAACATGTATTTCATGATCATAATGTGAAATTAATTGATATATGTCATTATGATCATGTAGGTTTAGGTTGATACTTAACCATGATAGAATTGCTTGAATATATTGGTTAAGTATATATATACAAATACCTAGGATGCATCTCACACTCACTATAGGCTAACTTGATTGCAAACTTAGCATGGGTGAGATGTTAGGATGATACAAATGTCCACTAATGCCTATGGCATTTAGATGGTCATTTAAAGTATCAAAATATCAATAATAGACCAATCATGGGAAGGCTTATGTTTAATTAATAGACATATTGCCCAAAGATCATGGTTGGATATTTCTAATGTTTTCAAAACAAATTCTTACCTTAAAAGACATGTATTCATGATTTGAAACAATTGGATTCAAAACTAGTTAGCTAACTTGATAATAACATGATAAAAAAATATTGTTTTTTCAAGTGTTTGGATTTTCGGCAAATCTAGTAAAATATAATGATTTTTCATGAAAATCTATTTATCCTTGATATATATACTTAAGAGAAATAAGTTCCTCGAATTTCATGAATTTTCGAATTTTCTAAAATTTTTAATGCATTTCTGAATTTCATCGTAAAATCGTGAAATTCGGCTTCCTTTAATGCGATCATTGCCATCACGATAGCTTGATCATTGGTGGCTATAAATCAGAACATTGAAGGCGATTTCAGTTTGTGAACTTACAAGTTGTAACAAATTTTATTACTTGTCATTTTTTCCTCCATTAGACTTGATGCCATGGGTTCTTAACTTAGTGATAATCTTTTTGATGGTGTCAAAGGGGGAGAAAATATTATGTTTAAGTTAATTATAAAAGGGGGAGAAATATATGATAGGGGGAGGAAAATTTTTATAAAAAGTTTCATGGATTAAGGGGGAGTTGCATGTTGTTATATCATGTTTATCTTTACATGCTTTCTTACCCTTAGAATTTATATCAAATGTTTTTACCTAACTTAAACGGATTGCCACACATCAAAAAGGGGGAGATTGTTAGGGCAATCTCTTGCCGTGATATGGTTTTGATGGTGTGGCAAAGGGTTTAAGTTAGTGTGTTATGTTTATTTGATATGTGCGTTGAAGTCGTGCAGGACTTAGTAATTCGCACATGGAGCCATGGCGAGTTTCACATCTCATGACTCGTGCCTTGAGTCGGTGAAGGATAGCTTTGCGGAAGCCGTGCGCTTGGAGCATCCGAGGGACCGCCGGACGAGAAGCTTGGAGTGAAGCCGGAGGAAGTAGACTTCGAGGCAAGAGACGCGAAGGAGCATTGCAGAGCCGTGCGCCTGATGCTGCCGAGGGACGTGGCCGAGAACGAAGAGAACCTCGAAGGCGAAGGACTCCGAGAAATGAGAGTGAGCGATTGTAACCCGGGGAGGGGTAGCTCTTAGGTGAAACTTGGCCATTTGGCCAAGTGTCGGATGGGTTTTTCGACACACCGATCGCCATGGAATGGCGATCGATCGCTTCGAGTCGAGTGTAGCTCGACCGGTATACGATCGATCGGTCAGGGCGTTAGCCGATCGCTATACGCTGGCGTGATCGCAGATTAGCGTACAGCGATCGGCGCGAATGATCCGTCAATAGGGTTTTGCCAGAATCGCTGGAGCCGGCATCGGGCGGCCGATTGTATGGGTCGGCGATCGGTGAGGTCCAAAGAAGTTATCTAAGAGTTCCGAAGAGGCTAATGCTTAAGTTCCAAACAATCTTCCTAGTGCCCCACAAGCTCTAAACTCTTCTTACTCGCTTTTAATCCATTCTATTTGTAAGAAGAGTGATCTTGATTGTAAAGGTTACCTCCACCTAGCTTGGTGCAAAGGAGAGACCATTTAGTGGATTGGTTGAGCGGAGTGATTCACCGAGGACGAATCGGGGACCGTGGATTAGCGGCGTAGCCGTGAACCACGTTACATCTTGTGTTAGCATTGTCTATTTCCTTTGCTTTGTTTTTATTTGTTTAATTTGCTTGTATTGTTGTTTCCGCTTGCGCTAATCTAATTGTAGACGAGCAAATTCCGATAACCAACGAATGAGGGCTATTCACCCCCCCTCTAGCCGGCCATCCGATCTCCTACAGTGCTCACCAAGTTTTCCCAAGTGCTTTTCTGAACAAACAGATCCGCAGAGATACGTAGCCGCAATTTCCAACGGCCAAGTGATCAACCAATCGATCCTCCATCGACGATGATGGAGTGATCGATCAGTGATCGAGGTCGTAGTCGAGTCGACTACACTCAGGCTCATATTTGTGTTGATCGATCGCCGCTGTTGGCGATCGTGCAACATCATCGATCGACCATCGCAAAGTAGTCGATCGATAGTCGTGGTTTCACTCGGACTCTGACGGATCGGTGATACATCGTGTATCGATCGTGATACTCATCAAGTATGAGTAATTCACACTTGATTTTATGCCCTAGACCTAGACTCTGTTGGTGCAATCGGCCCAGGTCACGATTGACCAGGACTCGAGTTTGACTCGAGTGATGTTTTGATGTTTCGACAAAAACATATGACAATGTAATTATCATTTGGTAAAGTCCAAGTCTTGAGTACTTGGCATGGAAAGTCCAAGTGGGACATTGGCACATGAAAAGTCCAAGCATGGTCTTGGCATGGAAAGTCCAACATGGGTTGGCAAGGGAAAGTCCAAGCTTGAGTCTTGGCATTTGAGAAGTCCAAGGGTTTGATATTGGCGGCGTAAAGTCCAAGCTGGAGTCTTGGCAGCATAAGTCCAATGGTTGGCAGCGTAAAGTCCAAGCGGAGTCTTGGCGGCGTAAGTCCAATGTGCCTTGGCGGTGTAGACACCGTTAGCATGACATAGCCGATGGAAGCACCTGAAGGCTAGCACGATAGATGAACAAGTCATGGATGACTTGGAGGGATCCGAGAGGCGTGAGGCTGATGGAGGTGGCTAGAAGGCTTAGGTCCAGGCTAAATCTAACAAGTATGGTGGAACCATACTTGGGTTAAAACCTCATGTTTGAGATGTGCCAGTCGACTGGTGCCATGTGGCAGTCGACTGGACCGAGTTAACTAGGGTTTGACTGCGAGTTATGGCCTAGCAATGATCGATCGTGAGGTGGGCGATCGATGATGGCTCAGCGATCGTGATCGTGTGATCACGGTCGGGTGCTCGAAATCGCCACGCGGAATGGAGTCGAGACTCGACTGGTCGAGTGAGGACTCCATCAGTCGACTGATGGTCACAATCAGTCGACTGATGAAGGTTTCGTTGGACTTATCCAGCGTGGATCTAGCCGTTGTCTCATGACAACAGTGGCATCAGTCGACTGATGGTCCCGATCAATCGACTGATCGACTTTTTCTAGCACAGGTTGAAGCTATATATGGAGCTCGTGATGGAGGAAAAACCAATCGATTTCTTGGACGTCTTGAGGCGATTTGCTATTGCAAATCAGGGTCTTCAACCATGATTCAAGCGATCAACAAGCAAGCAATCCAAAGGCATTTGTAAAGTTGTTTTCTTTACTAGTTTTGCATTGTATTATTGTATATTGCTTGTATTAGTATCTTATTGTTGTAAGATTAATTGTACGAGGTTTCTCCGCCTCCGGATTGTTTCGAAAAGGAGTTATTTCATAGTGGTGTGTGATTGACATCGCTAGGGTTCGTACGAACCCGATCCGTGGAGTAGGAACCGTGCGGTTCCGAACCACGTTAAATCTTCGTGTCTTTGTGTGTGCTTGTCCATTTCGTTATTGTATTATATCTATATTCCGCTGCGCTAACAAAATTGTAGACACGAACGCGAAAGAATTCCATTGACGCTATTCACCCCCCCTCTAGCGTTCCAAACGATCCCTAACAAGTGGTATCAGAGCCCGAGGCTCTTCTACGGACTAACCGCCTAGAGCTAAGACAAAAGGCTAGAGGCTGAAGATGGAATTCCAAGACAAGCTTGGATGGGATATCAATACTCCACCTCCATATGATCCAGAAGATTTTCCGGCGTGGAGAGTAAGAATGGAAACATTCTTGATGATGAACATAGAGGATTGGTTCATCCTCATTGAAGGTCTTGAACCCCCTAGGGATAAGAAGGGAAATGTCCTAAAATTGAAAAAGTGGACCCAAGAGCAACGCCAAAAGCTCAAGACCGAAATTAAGGTAACGAAACTTTTGAAAGATTTAATCCCTAATGATGTTTTGTGCAAGCTAGGGGATTACATGTATGCCAAGGAGCTATGGAGAAAATTGGCAAGATTCCATGAGGAGAGTTCATCCTCAAGTGAAAGTGAGGAATCGGAAGTTGAGATGGAGTCAACTTCCGGATTGGAGAAAGAAGAAGTAGAACAGATGGAAGAAGCATCTACTTCTAGGATTGAGGAGGAGAGGCCATCCTCTACACCGGAGCAACCTCAAGAAGAGCCTTCAACATCCGATCAAGATGAGGAAGCTCAAAATTCAACTCCGGCACCTACCACCACCCTAGGTAACTCAAACACTTTATCTTCCAATAAAAATCATATTATGTGTTTTGAGTGTTGGGAATTTGGACACTATAAGAGCAAGTGCCCAAAGAAGGTTAGGAAAGCTCCACCGGCACCAAAGGCCAAGGATGTCGTTCCCTCAAGTCAAAAGAGCAAGGAGCATATTATATGCTTCAAGTGCAACTCAAAGGGACATTATCGGAGTCAATGTCCAAGGGGAAAGAAGAAAGGGCAAGAAGGAGCAACACAAGTAGGGGGAGCCTCCAAGGCAAACCCTAAGGTAAAATTTATTAATGCACCTTCAATTTCTAGGGATAAGAAACATGCTAGGAATAATTTTAATAGTCTTGCTATTGTGCATGAAAAGCATGATAGAAATAATAGATATATTTGCCTAGGACCTAAGAGTGTTCACTTAGGAAATAAGAAGAAATTTGGGACTAATGTCCCTAAAAATATATTACCTAAGGAAAGCATTAAGAAAATAGGAGAACATCTAGGCTTTAATGCTAAGAATTCTAGACATATGCCTAGAAATAAAAATATCTCAAGAGAAAATGAAAAATCAAAAATTGAGATATTAGAAAAGGAAAATCAAGCCTTGAGATCAAGGCTTGAAAAACTTGAAAAGACCCTTAAGGTTATGCAAAATCAAATGCAAGGGTCAATTAGTCAAACTTCTAGGTCCAAAAGTCAAAGTCAACACTTAGGACCTAAGAGTCAAAAGTCAACCAAGGGCAAGCAAGGTTTGGGTCACAAACCTAAGCCTAAGGTGGCTTACCATAGTGTTCCATTTGATTATGGAACACAAACTAGGTCTAGGAAGACTAAGGTCAATAGGGAAGTCATCCCTAGAGTTGACCAAGGGTTGTGCCTAGTGGCTAAGGTTTCTAGGAAACCTAGGGTGGCCACTAAGAAGGTTGCAAGGGGAGTTACCCCTAGAGTCAACCTAGGTAAGACCCAAATGACCAAGTCTAATAAGCCTAGGAGGGTCATTAGGAAGGTATCTAGGGAGGTTATCCCTAAGGAATACCTAATTAACCCTAGGAGCTCAAATCGGTTTTGGGTTCCTAAGAGCGTGATTGATTCACGCTAGATGGGTTAGGGTGTGCCAACCTTAAATGGATGGGTAGTTAACTCAACCATGGCAAAGGTGGCACTTTAGGTTATTTTCAAGGTTATGGATACCTTGGAAATAGGGTTGAATTATAATCCTAAAAGTTTTAGGATGTGCCAATATTACTTGAGAAGTTTGATAAAATGATCAAAATTGGCACAATTTAGGTTTAGAGGTTAGTGTGCCATTTTGGGTTTTTTGGCACACTTGGGAGAAAAATAGAAATATGGCAAAATATAATTAATTATATGAAATGGAAATTAATATTAAAATTTAGGTATTACTATACATATATATTTTATATGTCATGCTTTGTTTGCCATATAACATGCCATGACATCATGCTTATTTTTAATCATTCTATATATCATGTACATGTTTAGGATTAAGGCTTTAAATGTCATGTGTTTTTAGATTTCATCTTATGCCATGACATCATGATTATGAGCATGTGTTTATCTATATCATCTCTAATGCCATAATCACTCATGCATTTAAGATAATTTGATTGAAATTGATTTGAGGACAATGGCATGACTTGGAGTCCCATTTATAAGGGAATCAAGTAGGGTTGCCTTAGAAAAATGCATGAAACCCTAGATAAAATGAACCAAAACCCACATCTCACATCCAATTGACATGTATGTGTATTTATACACCCTAGATACATGTGAGATGCTAGGATATGAGTTAAGTTCAAGGTGCATAGTTTTTGCATCTAGTTGAACCCAAACTCATATTAACCCAACAAGTGGATCATTGGGAAAGCTTGTGTACAAGTCATGTGCATAGAGCCTAAGGAATATGATCCAAAATAAGGTTTTGAAAACATTTTAAAATCTTTTTGAAAAACCTTGGTGAAGTCTATCTTTTGATAGCAATCACCATTGATGAAGTTGATACAAAATAGGGACAAAACATTGAAAATTTCAATGGTTTTGAGTTTTGTATCAAATTCACTATTTTATGGGTAAAATAATTTTCAAACATTTTTCACCCATTGTATTGGTCATAAGTATTATACGTACCAAATTTCGTGATTTTTCAATATACGTATAATTATTTATGATTTTCTGAAATTCAACTCGATAATCAAATTGATTTTCGGTTATCGATCAACCTACTGGGTGGCGATCGATGATACATAGCAATGATCGATTTCTGAATCACTCGACTGATAGCCTGATTTCGGGGTAACCTAGGTTGTTTAACCCGATTTCAGCTGCGGATAAGGTCCCTAACCACTCCTAACCCTAGGATATGCTTTGGGAAGCATGATAAAGGGTGAAAATCCATTGGATATGGATTAGGAGAGGTGTTTAGGGTTTGTACCAATTTTAAGGTGTTGGAAAGTTCAATGTTGAATTTCTAACCTTAATTTTGATGGCCTAGAGTTCCTATTGGCATAGGGACTTCCCAAAAACATTGTTGGTGCAATGGTCAAGGGGGAGCAAACCTTTAGGGGGAGGTATCCATCTTGGGATGATGGATGTGTTTTTCTCCTTGAAAAGGAGAAGTTATTGTGAGAATATGACATCAATTGGGAAATTGATGGGACTTTTGAGAGACCCAATTTGGAAATTGGGAGAGTAAATGGGATTGTCTCTCTTGAGTGATATTGGACTTATCACTAGGAAGATGGTAGGCATACTAAGTATTTTTGGACCAAGGGGGAGATTGTAAGATCTCATTGGGACATGAGACATTGACCCTCTTGGGAAGAAAACCTTTTTGATGTTAGTCAAAAAGGGGGAGAATGTTTGGGGGAGAACATTTGGAGAGTATTTACCAATTTGGGATAATTGGTAAGGGATTTGAGTTAGTGTTCTAACTCAATAATTTGTTTGGTTTTTGTCAAACATCAAAAAGGGGGAGATTGTTGGTGCAATCGGCCCAGGTCACGATTGACCAGGACTCGAGTTTGACTCGAGTGATGTTTTAATGTTTTGACAAAAACATATGACAATGTAATTGTCATTTGGTAAAGTCCAAGTCTTGAGTACTTGGCATGGAAAGTCCAAGTGGGACACTTGGCACATGAAAAGTCCAAGCATGGTCTTGGCATGGAAAGTCCAACATGGGTTGGAAAGGGAAAGTCCAAGCTTGAGTCTTGGCATTTGAGAAGTCCAAGGGTTTGATATTGGCGGCATAAAGTCCAAGGTGGAGTCTTGGCAGCATAAGTCCAATGGTTGGCAGCGTAAAGTCCAAGCGGAGTCTTGGCGGCGTAAGTCCAATGTGCCTTGGCGGTGTAGACACCGTTAGCATGACATAGCCGATGGAAGCACCTGAAGGCTAGCACGATGGATGAATAAGTCATGGATGACTTGGAGGGATCCGAGAGGTGTGAGGCTGATGGAGGTGGCTAGAAGGCTTAGTTCTAGGCTAAGGGTGGTCTAGCAAGTATGGGGGAACTATACTTGGGTTAAAACCTCATGTTTGAGGTGTGCCAGTCGACTGGTACCATGTGGCAGTCGACTGGACCGAGTCAACTAGGGTTTGACTGCGGGTTATGGCCTAGCAGTCGACTGACAGAGGTGGGCAGTCGACTGATGGCTCGAGCAGTCGATTGATCGTGTGATCAGTCAACTAGTGCTCGAGAAATCGGCCACAGAATGGAGTCGAGACTCGACTGGTCGAGTGAGGACTCCATTAGTCGACTGATGGTCACAATCAATCGACTGATGAAGGTTTCATTGGACTTATCCAGCGTGGATCTAGCCGTTGTCTCACGACAACTGTGGCATCAGTCGACTGATGGTCCCGATCAGTCGACTGATCGACTTTTTCCAGCACAGGTTGAAGCTATATATGGAGCTCGTGATGGAAGAAAAACCAATCGATTTCTTGGACGTCTTGAGGCGATTTGCTGTTGCAAATCAGGGTCTTCAACCACGATTCAAGCGATCAACAAGCAAGCAATCCAAAGGCATTTGTAAAGTTGTTTTCTTTACTAGTTTTGCATTGTATTATTGTATATTGCTTGTATTAGTATCTTATTGTTGTAAGATTAATTGTACGAGGTTTCTCCGCCTCCGAATTGTTCCGAGAAGGAGTTATTTCATAGTGGTGTGTGATTGACATTGCTAGGGTTCGTACGAACCCGATCCGTGGAGTAGGAACCGTGCGGTTCCGAACCACGTTAAATCTTCGTGTCTTTGTGTGTGCTTGTCCATTTCGTTATTGTATTATATCTATATTCCGCTGCGCTAACGAAATTGTAGACACGAACGCGAAAGAATTCCATTGACGCTATTCACCCCCCCTCTAGCGTTCCAAACGATCCCTAACAGACTCAACCTTCTAGCTCCTCATTAAGCCTTGCGCCTCCAAGATCCCTCCGAGTCCACGACTTGTTCATCATTTGCGCTTTGCTTCCACGAGCTTCCTTCGGTTTCGTCATATCTTGGGTTACCAAATGCTTGGACTTTATGCTGCCAAGACTACAAGCTTGGACTTATGCTTCCAAGACTTTACTTTGGACTTCTTTTGCCAAGGTTCACTTGGACTTTACGCTGCCAATACTACAAGCTTGGTCTTATGCTGCCAAGTCTGTCCCTTGGACTTTCCTTGTCAAGATCATACTTGGACTTCTCTTTTACCAAGTCTTCATCCTTGGATTTCCCTGTCACTTAAACATATTCGCAATTAGATTACAAAGCATTGCCTAACTTAGATGATTATCCAAACATCAAAACATATAAATGCTTGGGGCAATGTTGCACCAACACGAGGTCTGATTCAATTATGTAGTCAGCAATAAATTGAATCACCTCTATGTCGGTCCTGCTCAATACACCTAAGTGTACTAGTGTAACTCTATGTTCAAGACAAAACAATACCAAGCTACACTACAACCATGCCAATGGTTTGTCCAAAACCATCTTGGTTGTGAGCCTCTACTTATATTCTACAAGGGACTGATAACATGATCTTCTGTGCCACACCAAGCACCATGTTATCTACAATGTAAAGTATTAGACAATATGCACACATATAATAAATATAAAGTGCAAACAATGATCATGTGATTCTTATTTCAAAATAAAAATGTTCATACAAAAAGAGCTAGGCTTTCAGTATACATTACAACAGAATAATAGTAGGATATGCGTAGGTTAACACTTTGGTTGCAGGCATAGGATCCAACTATTATGGCTATATGTGTGTATGTGATTGTATGTGTGTAATTGTATATTTTGTTGAATCCTTGGGGTTGACGAGGCTAGTATTTAATTTTTGTAAATTAGATACGACATTGTTTAGCCACTCTTTCTATTTTAGTTTACTTTCGATCTAGATTTCATGTACACTCCCTAGTGGAGTATAGGATCGATGGATGTAAATTAAAATATTTTTTTCTCTGCTCGGATCTCTGGATAGCTCGTACATGGCGTAGGAGGAGCGGACGAGATGGCGATACGACGGGAGACATATTGAAGACAAAAGCCATAATAGTTGGAAATTTTTTATTTTTCATATTTATTGCTTATTGTTTGATATGCATGTCGTAGGCTAGAAAATTCCTCAATTTTAAATTACTAAGTGGGAGAGGGATATTTTTATAAATTACCATGGCCTCCATTACGATTTGACATGTGATGCAAGCAAACTTGCGCGTCGGCTCTGACTGCCTTCCTCCCCATCGGATAAGTTTGTTTGTGGATCACAGGGTTGGATATGGTTATAGGAAATTATTTAGGAGCGTGTGTACTTCCCCATCGAAAGGCACATAACCCGAGATAATTTCCTTGGTATCGAGTAATGGTGAACACTTAGATGCAAATAAGAGTATCCTCCCCATCGGAGTCACTGCTTTTATTTGTAGGGACGAAGAGAAATCAACTATTAATTTTATTTGTCAAAAAGTTAGGTTGACAAGATAGTAAAATTAATGGGTAAAACCTCCTCTTAAAAATGTAGAATTCGTATACGTCCACACGATCGTGGCATATGATATTCTCGGTGTTTTGAGGTGTTGGTTGATTTTAAAATTTTATTGTTTGAGGAATCAATAATTTTTTAAAATCTAAAGTAATGATCTATGTGATTCTTAGGATTTTCAAAAATGACTTTCAGTCCACTTGTTGTGATACTAAAGGAAAATAAACTTACTGTACATAATTATGTTGATTGGAAAAAGGAATCTGGATATTGTCTTAACTGCTGAGGAGTACAAGTATGTATTCTTCGAAGAGTGTCCTTCTAAGCATGCGAATGAGCTGGAAGTCCTTGGAGCTGAGATCGATGGGGAAACCCAGGTCGATATCATTCTCCAGTCGATAGAAAGGCTTGATCAAGCATAGGCCATGGTTGCCCAAAAAGGTTTCTACTTCTAAGTCGAAAGGCAAGAAGAAGAAGAAACAAGGTGGTGCAAACCTGGTG
The DNA here is from genome assembly GCA_025175895.1 of Wurfbainia villosa. NCBI lineage: Eukaryota > Viridiplantae > Streptophyta > Magnoliopsida > Zingiberales > Zingiberaceae > Wurfbainia > Wurfbainia villosa. The sequence goes on along the minus strand of CM045992.1, from coordinate 37,133,026 downwards.
GGAGGATCTCAAGGAGGAGTGAAGAAGCCGAAAGACAAGTACTTCACTTACAAGCAGGATGGACATTGGAAGAAGGATTGTCCCAATCGGAAGAAGAACAAAAGGTATATCCTTTGGTCTAGTCGTTGAAACATGGTTAGCGGTGATATCTACCGACACCTGATGTGTAGATACAGGATCCACTAATCATGTCTGCAATACTATGCAGGGGTTACAGAAAACCCGATGACTAGCTTAGGGGGAGATTACCGTTTACTTGGGCAATACCACAAAGGTGGCGGCTATTGCAGTGGGAGACGTTTATTTATCTTTTGAGAAAAATAAAATTTTGGTTCTTAAGAATTGCCTTTATGTACCTTTATTTAGAAAGAATTTAATTTTAGTTTCTAAATTATTTATGAATGGATATTCTATTTCTTTTAATGATAGAGTTGTTATAAAAAGAAATAGGGACATTATCTATTCGAGTACATTGATAGGAAATTTGTACACACTAGAACCAAAAGCTCCCACGATGCAAATTGAAGTTAATAACTCATCTTCTAATTCCAATAAGAGAAAAGAACCCTCGAAGATGAACCAAACATATCTTTGGCATCTTAGGCTTGGTCATATTAACCTAAGCAGAATTCAAAGGTTGATAGCTGAAGGACCTCTGGGTTCATTAGTGGTGGAAGATTTCCCAACCTGCGAATCCTGCTTGAAGGGTAAAATGATCAAGAGGCTTTTTAAGGCCAAGGGGTATAGAGCCAAAGATGTGTTAGAAATAGTTCATTCTGATTTGTGTGGTCCTATGTCTATCCAGGCAAGAGGTGATTTTGAGTATTTTGTCTCTTTTATAGACGACTATTCGAGATATAGATACATTTACTTGATGCACCGCAAGTCTGAATGCTTTGACAAGTTCAAAGAATTCAAGGCTGATGGGGAGAAACGTCAAGGTAAAAGTATCAAGACACTATGATCTAATCATGGTGGTGAGTACCTCTTGGGAGAGTTTAGGAATTACTTATCAGAGGCTGGGATTCAATCCCAATTTTCTACACCTGGCACACCCCAGCAGAATGGTGTAGCAGAGCGAAGGAATATGACTCTTATGGAGATGGTTAGATCGATGATGAGTTATTCTGAGTTGCCATATTTGTTCTGTGGATATGCTCTAGATACGACAGTGTACATTCTGAACTTGGTTCCATCTAAATTAGTGTCTTCTACTCCCACAGAATTGTGGACTGGGCGAAAGTCTAGTCTAAGACATATTCGGATTTGGGGAGTCCAGCACATGTGCTAAAGGCAGATGCTGGTAAGTTGGAACCTCGTACAGAAGTATGCATGTTCGTTGGCTATCCTAGAGGAATGAAAGGTGGTTTGTTTTATAGTCACAGAGATCAGAGGGTGATCATTAGCACGAACGCCAGATTTCTAGAGGAACACTATGTGATGAACCACAAGCCCATGAGTAAGATTGTTCTGGAGGAATTAAAAGGGAAAGTCACTTCTTCAGTACCACCGCTACAAGAGGATATACCACAAGTCACTACACCACGTGTCACAGAGGATACACAGGTGATTCCTCCTTGTAGTGGGAGGGTTGTGAGACAGCCTGATAGATTCATGTTCTTGGGAGAATCTTCTGATTTGGTCCCTCGCAAACATGAACCTGATCCCTGGACATATGACGAGGCAATCCAAGATAAAGATGCAGTATCTTGGCAAAGTGCAATGAATGCTGAGATTGAATCTATGGATTCAAATCAGGTCTGGGAGCTAGTAGAACCACCCGATGGTGTAAAAACAATTGGATGCAAGTGGATCTACAAAAGAAAGAGAGGAATAGATGGGAAGGTTGAGTCCTTCAAAGCGAGGCTTGTTGCGAAGGGGTATACTCAGAAAGAGGGAATCGATTATGAGGAGACCTTTTCGCCGGTAGCCATACTTAAGTCTATCCAGATTCTCTTATGCATTGCAGCTCATATGGATTATGAGGTGTGGCAGATGGATGTCAAGACAACTTTCCTTAATGGAAGTCTTGAGGAAAACATCTATATGAAGCAACCAGAGGGATTCATTACGAAGGGCAAAGAGCATCTTGTATGTAAGCTTAATCGGTCCATTTATGGATTGAAGCAAGTTTCGAGGTCTTGGAACATCCGCTTTGATGTGGTAATCCAGTCTTATGGATTTATTCAAAGTCCGAATGAGTCTTGTGTATACAAGAGATGTGACGGAAATACAGTGGTATTTCTTGTACTATACGTAGATGATATTTTGTTAATTGGCAACAATGTCAAGGTGTTATCGGACATAAGGGTATGGTTGTCTAAACAGTTTGATATGAAGGACTTGGGAGAAGTGGGACACATCCTTGGGATCAAGGTTATAAGGGATTGCAGGAAAAGGATGTTGTGCTTATCCCAAGCTTCATACATAGACACAATTATGGATCGTTTTAGCATGCAAAGCTCCAAGAAAGGTTTTCTACCTTTCAGGCATGGAGTTCCTTTATCTAAGGAGATGTGTCCTAGAACATCTGAGGAGATGAAGGCGGTTCCTTATGCTTCGGTGGTAGGAAACCTCATGTATGTGATGCTATGTACGAGACCAGATATCTGCTTTGTCATGGGCATGGTCAGCAGATATTAGAGTAATCCAGGGCAGGGACATTGGACTATGGTAAAGCATATATTGAAGTACCTGAGAAGGACTAGGGATTATATGCTAGTTTACCAGGCAGACCAATTACTCCCTGTGGGTTACACAGATTCCGACTTCAAATCAGATAGGGATAACAGTAAGTCTACCTCAGGTTTTGTGTTTACTTTGGGAGGTGGAGCCATTGTATTGAGGAGTGTCAAGCAGAAATGCATGGCGGACTCTACCATGGAAGCTGAGTATGTGACGACCTCTGAGGCGGCCAAAGAAGTTGTGTGGCTCAGGAACTTCCTGATAGACTTGGATGTGATTCCTGGTTTGCCCAGAACTATCACAATTTATTTGTGATAATAATGGTACAGTTGTAAACTCGAAGGAACCACGAGCCCATTAGGTAAGTAAATACATAGAGCGTAAGTACCACCTGATACGAGAAATCGTAAAGGAGATAGAAGTTGTTATCGCCTAGATTGCATCAGAGGATGACCTGGTAGACCCTTTCACTAAAGCCTTTCTAGCGAGAGCTTTTGATAGGCATGTTGAGGGAATGGGAATCAGATGTATGGCAGTATGAGGACCACATAGTCTTTTAGTATAAGTGGGAGATTTTTGGGATGTATACTGAAAAGTCTATCTTTTGTATGAACATCTTTATTTTTGAAATAAGAATCACATGATCATTGTTTGCATATTTATGGTTATGCAAATTGTCTAATACATTATATTGTAGATAACATTGTGTGTGGTGTCACACGGGAGATCATGTTATCGGCTCGTTGTAAAGTATAAGTAAAGGCTCACAACCGAGATGGCTTTGGACAAACCATTGGTATGGTTGTAGTGTGATTTGGTATTGGTTTGTCTTGACCATAGAATCACACTAGTGCACTTTGTGTGTATTGAGCAGGACCGCCTTAGAGGTGATTCGATTTATTGCTGACTACATAATCGAATCGGACCTCAGATATTATATTGTACATGCTCTTAATCCCGATATAATAACGGGCACATATACTTAGTATTCATTTCTTTGATTTACCAATGGGTGAGATTTATAGATTAAATCGATTGGCTTGGTAAGTTGGAAAATGGTATTATTTATATGGTGTGCCATTGATTATAGGAGGAAACCGTGTCCTATATATTATGATGATGATGTCCCCTTGAGGAGCTCATAAGGTTCATCATGTAAACCTTGCAGGTGGACTTGGTCCGGCATGATGAAAAGGTTGAGTGGTACTACTTATGGAGTTAGTTGTTGATTAATTAATGGTCAGTAAATTAATTAATCGACGGACATTCGAGATCTTAAACATGGAGAGAAAATGTTCATATAATATATGGAGCCCATATTAACTTATGAGGGTTGGTGAGGTAGATCAATGATAATCCTCTAGTGGAATGGATAATCATTAATGGATCATACTTTATGTGGGCTTGATCCATTGGGTGGCCAAAATCCAACTCCTCCTCATGGTCCCTATTGTAGCCTATTAAAACCTTATGAAGCTTAGATCCAATGGATGAAAACAAAACTCTAGATCCAAAGGTAGAGATTAAATCTCTAGATCCGACGGTTGAGATTAAATCTCTAGATCCGATGGTTCAGATTAAATCCCTAGAACCAATGGTGGAGATTAAAACAAGGCTTGAGCCCAACTCTATAAATAGAGAATTAAGGAGGGCGGCAAGGCTTGATGGCTTAGGGGATTAGGGTTTGCTTCCCTTGGGCGGCAAGCAATCCTAGTTAGGTTAGGATTAGGAGTGGACGGCTAGGGTTTGGGTGTTGGATTAGGCAGCAATAAGAGGAGAAGCTCTTTTCTTCTTCTTCCTAAGGTGTTGCCGGCAACCTATCCTTCTTCCCTCTACTTTGGCCGGTGCTCAACCTATCCTTCTTCCCCTCTTCCTTGGCCGACAACTAGGAGAGCTAGGGCTAGGGTATTGGGCGGCTACAAGGTGAAGATTGGTTTCCTTTTTCTTCTCCAAGTGTTGGCCGGCGCCCATGCTCTCATTGATTCTCTTTTGGCCGGTTCCCATACTCCATGTTCTCTTCCTTGGTCGGCGGCAACATCGAGTCTATTGACTTGGTGGTCGATACTAGATAGGAAGAAGAGTTTTGTTTTATGATCTTCCTTTGTTCGGAGTGAACAAGGAAAGGAAGATAGGTGATCTAGGAGGCTTCGACTTTTGGAATATCGTCGCCCACACGACGTCCAAAAGGAGGAAGGACATACAATAGAAGATCAAGAGGTATAATCTTGTTTATTTTGATTAGTGTTCTTTTGTATTATGTCTATAAATTGTTTTTTAATTATATGCATGTTGTATGTGGTTGTTTACTTTATGTATGTGGCTAATATAACTTGGACCCCGAACATAAACACAAAAGACAGCGATCCGTACATCGTCTATTCCGCGACTATTCATAGAATAGAGATTGGTTGCTTGAACAACAAGTTTGTTCAAGTGACTACTCTAATCGAATAGCACAACGATGAAACGGTTGCTTGAGTGATCCCTTTTGTCGAGGATTAAATTTTTTTAATCCGGGGACGTTGATGGGATCGCCATGAACAAGAGATTAAGTTGAAGTAGGAAGCGAAGTTTCTCCACCTTCATGTGGAATAAGAGCTTCAATTCCGGACAAAACCCTTCACCGATATCAATCAAAGTATCAACATATATAGAATAAACTGAAAACATACCCCGTATGACTGATCCCTCTGCCCGCTGTGCCTCATCTCTGGTGATGGCATAAACACATCCAGTCTCCAGATTTGACGGTTACGCCCCTGATGAAGTAGTAGAGTGCCTCCACTCTGGCTGAATCTGGCTCTGTGGTGTTGAAGACTGAGTCACCAGTGCAGGAATTGATGTAGCCCTGAGAGCTAGCTGGTAAAAGCTATGGTGTAGGTACCCCCAGATAGTAGATTACTGGAGATGCAGGATACTGGATAGCTATCGACAACACTGAAGAGGCACCTCCTGTATCTGATACAACTGTGCCTGTAGAGGTATCGACTGCTTCTGACCATACGACTGCGTCAACAGTGTTGTCCTTTACTGCCGCTGCTAGCTAGACTTCCTTCCCTTGTTGGAGCTATCAGAAAACTCCAACTGTGCTTTCAATGTACACTCCCAACTGGTATGCCACGATTGCTTGCAATAATAGTAAATAGGCTGCTCCAAGGGACACTCTATAACTTTATGGCTTTCAGATCAACATTTATAACATCCAGTCATGTTCTGGCCCATATGGCTCTTCTGAGACCCTCCAGATTACTCAAAAGCTGGACGCTTCCCTTTCTGCAATCTAGCTGACCCATCTGTAGTACCTCGCATAGTTCCTTTTTGATCTTGCTTCTTTTGAGTCTCCTTAGTTGGTTCAACTGCTTACTCTGGGTCATTTGTTTCTCAGCATCCTTTTCCTTGGAAATCTTCTGAAAAGTCATCTAAATGAAAATGGCATGATCCAATGCCTCCCTATGAGAGGTAATAGTAGATCCTGACATCTTGGCCCAAATATAAGCAGCTAGGCCCTGAGTAAATTGGAACATTCGATCTGCATCCTGTATTACTAGATGAGGGAAAACTCTACAAGTCTGGTAAACTCCACATTATATTCCATGATGGATCGGTCACCTTGCTTCAGGCTTAGAAACTCCTGACGAGGTGTCATAGAAAATGCTGAGGGAAAATACTGTCTTCAGAAGGCATCTCGAAAGACTTCCTAGGTAATCCCATGCTCCCAGAATAGAGTTTTCTACATCTTCGACCATGTAACATCCTGATCTCTAAGGTGGTAAGTAGCAAGGCCCACTTTCTCCTCGTTCGTACAATCCACGTACTCGAAAGTGTCCTCCAGGTTTTCCAACCAAGCACGGGCAATCCATGGATCAGACTCCCCTCGGAACAAGGTAAGTCTATCCTTAGTCGACCGCGCTAATATGAGTATCCATGCTTCATCATTGAGCCCACTAGACTCCATAGGTACCAGCCTAGTCGGTGGTATATCTGGATCTTGAGACTCCGAACCTCTGATAGGGGGATGATGAGGCTATTCCCGAATAACAGGCTCAGTCGTAGCAACCTCTTGTCCCACAACTCTAGTTGATCGCCTTGATAGACGACCTCTACTACGAGTTTGCACAGGTGCCATAACTCTAACTATATACACCTATTGAACAAGTTTAGATAAGTATCTAACAAAAATATAAGTTATCAAGAATTCTTACTTCGTGCTGTCCGGAGCTCATGTCGTTGTCAACCTCATCTCACAAAACCAAAATCGAAACAAATCGACTCCCGAGAGTCCAAGACTCAACGAAAACATCTTTGTATGGCATTGCAAAACCTAGGGCTCTGATACCAATAAAGTTGTCATGCCCCGAGAGTATGCCGAGTTGAAAAGCAAACAGATAACATCTCCCTGTACGTGACAACATATCCTGTTGATGCAAAACCTTTTGGCCACAATCACAACAACATCTATATAAACGTATATATAACAAAAACACAGCAGAAACTATCACAACAAAATAACAATTACACATAGTGCATACTGATATGACTGACACAACATAAAGAAAGCATCGTCAAAACCCGAATCAACAAGTGTGTTCATCAACAATATCAAACACAACATCCACCATATAAATTCGGATCAATATACGAAACATCCGAAAACAAAGGGAAACATAAATCCAAGATGGGACCCTCGAAAGTGAGATGAGAATATTGCCAGCCAACGATGCTCCGAGCCCATCATGAAGTCGACTACCTATCAGTTAGGCGACAAGAAAATCCAGGGTCTGCGGTGGTCAGTACAAAACTCAGCAGTAATAAGAATAAAAGTGCATGCAGTATATATATATATATATATATATCAACAATATACTGTCTAAAAGTATAACAGGTATACACCAGCATGATATAACTAATTTATAACCAACTGACAAACAATATCAACATAAGGAACTGACATACCTGAAGATCGACAACGATGTAACTGACCTGAGTATAAGTACCATAATACAACAACTACAACATGATAGAGTAATCCTAACTCTATAATCAACAAAACCGGCATAGTAACATTCTATGTCAAATACACAATGAACTGGGTTCATCCCGTATCACCTCAAGGTACTGGTCAAAGGTATATAATAGTCTGACCACCTCAATACTAGTAATCCACACACGATCACATAAAATATGCAAGTGTGATGCAAGATGATGTACAATCAAATGCAGCAAGCATAGTTTAAACAAATGCAGCATCCACGATCATATATATAGACTCTAGCTATATATATTCTCATCGCACTCAACTATATATATATATATATATATATATATATATATATATATATATATATATATATATATATATATATATATATATATATATATATATGCAAATTCCATCCACCACGACAATGCAAATGCATGGTCATGCCTGTGCACCCTACTGCCACCACAAACCCAGTGTGGCCTAGGTGGCACGACATGACAACTGTCCCAACTCAATAACAACCATTGCTCTCGAGTGGCCAAGTGGGCAATATGAAGTAGCATATAAGAGTAAAGAGCTAGCTACACAATGGGGGTCCCTGCTGTTAGCCACTCCGACTGACACTACCCATGAGTGGTTGAGTGCCACGCACCCAGGACAACTGCACGCTACTCCAACAACCACTGTCAATAGTGGGGCGAGTGTGACACAACAAATGCTCTGCCCTCACACCAGTTACTCCTCCACGAGTAATCTGGGAGGCAGGATGACTGACGACCCTCTCAACCACAAGGGAGACCAAGTCGTCAGCATGCATGTAAATGAAATGAATGCACGACGGTACATACCCATGTCCACAACACACTCTCTATTCTATAGAGAGGCATATACGACTGACAATAACCAAGCTAAGACCTCCAATCCGTAGCGATGTTGTATCGACAAATCATACGTCCATACATGACTCCATAATCCATAGTAGATATATACACAACATCAGGATATGATATGTAAACTCATCCTACTCCTAGAACATCATCCACCCCCGAATTATTTATCTAAATTGCACAATTCAGTTTTACAACCGAATTTAGCTACATAGACATAGGTAAACCACTACAGATCCACTTATCATAACATCTATAATTCATAACAAAGATGAATGAATAGATAACAACAGTGACAGAGTATTTAAGTGTTAAGGCAAGTATCAAACATCAGAAAAACTAGAGTGGATTCAAGGTCGAAGTGACAACAATATGAAGTTATATACTTCAGGGTTTAGCTACTACCTGACCATGGTAGGAAATATTACCCACCTGATAGTAGCTCATGCTAGCAGTCCACAGTTACAAGCATTTGTTACCAATCAAAGTCCTACAAGACAACAAGAATTATACTTAAGTTCTAACATACGATAAATGATCAAATCGAATCCTACATCGATCTCGTATTCAAATCAATTATCCAAATACTAATTAAAGTCTCGATCACACATCCAACATCACCTCGGCTATATCACTGTAAGTATACACACTAGATCCAATTAACAATTCACAACAATCCAAATCAACACTCAAATTAACAATTAACTACTTCCCTTCCACATATCATTGTTCACCAATCTTCAAGTATCAACCAACACCGTAAACATGAACAAACTCATATTTTCCAACCATTACACCAAACCATTATATCATTCCCTCAATATCTTCCTCCACCTACCATCTCACGAATATGTAAACCACAATCTAGATCTGCAAACACCCATTAGAACTTAACTTGCACTACAAACTCAGATCTAGCTTCCCCATTCAATTCCGAGCATCACAACAACTCTATATCCACCATCAGCTGCCACTATCAAGCCTCCACCCAAACAATAAATTTGTCGATGCACTAGATTTGAGCCCTCACGCCCATAGCTCTTCATCACAGCCTACAATTTTCTTACCCACAGCCGCACAACCATCCAAAACCCCAAATCATAGTCAGTAACTCTCCAACAGCAGCCTATAATTGGCATATCCATTAACAAAAAACCCAACGTCCACCACAAAGACCACATACAGAAATTGATAGATGAAAAGCACATGTTAGATCAAGCTTACCGGCCTCAAATCTCCATCGGTAGCAAATCTCCTCCTATCCTTTGTTCCTTGGGGGAATCCGCGCTCAAGTTCGCTGCCCAAATACAAAAGGAACACATTCACAGGTGGATCCCTTCTGAGATCCAGGGAAAACAAGGAACGAACATCATCTTACCTTGCTCGTGCGACGATCGGTGAGGACAACTCCTGATCAACCTACCGCCGACTCGAACTCCCGACCATGCGCGCTCGTTGTCAGCTCGTCCGTGGGCTTTGTTAAGGATGGTGACTGCCGCTTGCCGCAAGGAGAAGGAACAAGAGGTGCTCGACAACTGTGGCTTTTCGGAAGAGAAGAGAAGGCGAGTGGCAGAGAAGTTGTCGCATGGTGAGGAGAAAGAAACGCTCGAGGGAAGAAAACTTGTCGGTGAGGAAACGGCCAAAATTAACGCTTAGCGTTAATAAAAGAGAAACGGGTCAGGTTTTCTCAAATGGGTTGGGTTTTTACCCTATTATAAGACTAAACCTAGATCCACTAAAACTCATTTATATTAAGCCAAGGTTAGGTTTAATTAAATCTCCAACCATGCTTTATTTATTTAATTTCTCCCAATAATAATATTACTCTTTCACCTTTTATTTGTGGTATTTTACACCTACACCATGGCAAGGCATCAAAATCGTGTCACAAATGAAAATGAAGACAGTATTTCTGAGGATATCGATGATAGACCTTCAAGTACTAGATTTGGTCATGGAAGAATTGTTAGCCGAAGAGGAAGCTTCAATGAGCATATTGATAGAAACTTAGGAAACATCAAGATGAAGATTCCATCATTTTCTGAAAAAAAGTGATCCGGATGCATATTTAGAATGGGAAAAGAAAGTGGAACTAGTATTTGATTGTTACAATTACTCTAAAGATAAGAAGGTAAAACTTGCTGTAGTTGAGTTTATTGATTATGCTATTATTTGGTGGGATCAAATTGTTCTAACCAAGAGAGACCAGTTAACATGGGATGAAATGAAATCTATTATGTGGAAGCAATTCATTCCATCACATTACTATCGAGATTTGTACCAACTTCTACTGAGTTTAACCCAAGGATCTAAAACTATAGAGGAATGTCACAAATAGATAGAGATTGCCATGATTCGTGTCAATGTGGAGGAGGATTGAGAAGCAACGATGGCAAGATTTTTGCAAGGATTGAATCCAGAAATTGCAAATATAGTGGAGTTGCAACATTATGTGGAGATTGAGGATATGGTGCATATGTCCATGAAGGTAGAAAGGCAACTCAAAAGGAAGGCTTCAACCAAGCATGGTCATAGTTCAGGTTCATCCACAAGGAAATCTAGCTGGAGCAAAAAAGATGATAAATTTTTTTCTAAGAGTAAGATCGAACTTTCAAAGAATAAGGATGCAAGTTCTACTTCATTCAAAGGTAAAGAACCTACACAAACTATGAGAAATAGATATATCAAATGTTTTAAGTGCTTGGGAAGAGGTCATATTACATCACAATATCCAAACAAAAGAGTAATGATTCTAAGAGAAAATGGTGATATTGAAACTGACAATGAGTCAGATGATGATAATGCCTTGCCATAGTTATTGGAAAGTGATGAAGAGGAATATCCGATTGAAGGTGGTGCCCTTGCCACTCGACTGAATTTAAATGTACAAAGAAAAGAAGAAAACGAAGAAGAACAAGACAACATCTTTCATACTCGCTGCCACATTAAAGACAAGGTATATGTAGTATGGTTATAGATGGGGATAGTTTCACTAATGTAGCTAGCACAGTCTTGGTTGAGAAATTAAGTTGGCCTACTACTAAACATCCTAGACCATATAAATTACAATGGTTGAATGAGTACGGGGAAGTGAAGGTCAATAATCAAGTGTTAGTGTCATTTTCCATTGGTAGGTATCATGATGAGGGCTTTGTGATGTAGTGCCAATGCATGCAATTTATTTACTTTTAGGTAGGCCATGGCAATTTGATAGGAGAGTCATGCATGATGGGTACAAAAATAAGTGTTCTTTAATGATGCATGGTAAATGAGTCACTCTTATACCATTAACACCAAGGCAAGTATATGAAGATCAATTGAAAAAAAAAGAGAGTGAAAAAATATAACTGTGAGAAAAAAAAAGAATGATGAGGAAAAAGAGAATGCCAAAAGAAAAACAAGTGAAAAAAATGTGTGAAAAAGGATTAAATAAGGATGAGAGGAGTGGAGAAAAAAATGAAAAAGAAAAAGAAGAAAACGTTCAAAAGCAAGAGAGGAAAAAGAGAGCTTTTACGCAAAAGAAAGAGAGCTTAAGAGAGATTTTTATTCTCAACAACCAATGATTTTCCTATTGAATAAGGAGGCTTGTTTCAACACTAAACATTTTAACTCTACTCTTCCTAGTGTTGATTCACTTTTGCAGGAATTTGAAGATGCATTCCCTGATGAGATTCCTGATGGATTGCCACCACTTAGGGGAATAGGACATTAGATCAATTTCATCCCTAGAGAATCGATTCCTAATTGGCTAGCTTATAGGAGCAATCCTGAGGAAATAAAGGAGCATCAACGGCAAGTTGAGGAGTTGATAAGAAAAGGGTATGTAAGAGAAAGTTTGAGTCCTTGCGCAGTTCCTGTTTTGCATGGGCCAAAGAAGGATGGAACTTGGAGTATGTGCGTGGATTGCAGAGCTATCAACAAGATAATGATAAAGTATCATCATCCTATTCCTAGATTAGATGATATGGTAGATGAATTACACAACTCTTGCATTTTCTCTAAAATTGATTTGAAGTTTTGTTATCATCAAATTCGTATGCGTAAAGGTGATGAATGAAAAACTACTTTCAAGACTAGGTATGGTTTTTATGAATGGTTAGTCATGCCATTTGGGCTAACTAATGCACCTAGTACTTTCATGAGATTAATGAACCATGTTTTACGTGCTTATATTGGAAAATTTGTTGTAGTATATTTGTTGGAGGATCGATGGCTGGCTAGAGGGGGGTGAATAGCCCCGATGTCGTAGACATGGAATTCGATCTCTTAATTATCTACGAACAAAGTTAGCACAATGGAATAATAAAAGACAATGCAAAGAAACAAAGAATACAAACACAAACACCGAAGATGTAACGTGGTTCACGGCCCTTGCCGCTAATCCACGACCCGATTCGTTCCAGGTGAATCACACCTAATCAAATTCACTAATCTCTCCTTTGCACTAAGCTAGGTGGAGCTAACCTTTCTTACAAGAATCACTCCTCTTACAATAAGATGAAATTAAACACAAGGAAGAGGAGTAAAATCATGTGGGCACTTGGGAGTATGTTTAGAGATGAAGCATTAACCATCCCAAGTGACCCAAGGCCCCTTCTTATAGGGAAGAGGACATTCTTCTCGTTGGGCACCGAGTAGTCGACTGATGCAGCCATCAGTCGACTGATGTTGTAGTCGTCGCCTTGCAATGGCCATATCCACGTCGGCTTCCAGCCAATGGCTCCCACATCAGTCCACTGATCATACCCATCAGTCGACTGATGGATCCATCAGTCGAGTGACCAAAGCGATCACTCGACTGATCAACCTTTTGTGCCTGAACTTGCCTCGATCAGTCGACTGTCGTCTTTTGCCAGTCGACTGATGGTTGATCAGTCGACTGCCAAACCCTAGCAGTTGATTGTTGTGCTAGAAGCAGTTTAGTCAAACACCGGTCTAGTCCAATCAACCTAGAGCAGTCGACTACTACCCATAGCAGTCGACTGGTGTCGGGTAAAACCTCAAACCAATCTTTGGTTGAGCATCTGACACTTGACTTAGCCATTCGGCCAAGTTCACCTATGAGCTACCCTGTCCCGGGTTACAATCGCTCACTCTCATCTCCCTTGGAGTCCTTCGCCTTGAAGCTCTCTTCGTCAGGCCATGTCCTTTGGATGCACCAAGCGCATGACTTCGCAATGCCATCCTTCGCATTTTGCCCTGAAGTCTACTTCCTTGGCTTAACTCCAATGCTCCTCGTTTGACGGTCCCTCGGATGCACCAAGCGCACGACTTCGCAATGTCGTCCTTCACTGACTCAAGGACCGAATCATGAGATGGTGATCTTGCCAATGCTTTGTCAAGCTAACCATGTGTGAATTACTAAGTCCTACATGACTTCAACACACATATCAAATCTACAAAACAACCTAACTTAAACCTTTGTCACACACATCAAAACAAATCATTCATGGGTTGATTGCCCTAACAATCTACCCCTTTTTGATGTGTGGCAACCATGTTTAAGTTAGATGAAACATTAACAAAAATACATATGGAAAGAAAGCATGTAAAACATGAATATCAAACATGAATATTAACTCCTCCTTAATACATGTAACTCCCCCTTAACACATGATAATTCCCTCTAGCATGATTAACTTAAAGCTAACCATTTCTCCCCCTTTGACACCATAAAAAACATCTAACATAATTTATATAAACATGGCATCCGGTCTAGGGAATGAAAATCATCAAAACCAACTCAAAACTTGATAAAATAGGTTACTGTGCTCATGCACAGTACATCAGTCGACTGAATCAGAGAATCAGTCGACTGACACCTAGATTTTAGAAATTCTGATTTCCGAAGTCCAACTTAAGAAATGCATTAAAAATTCCAAAAAAATTTAAAAATCATGAAATTTGGGGAACATATTTCTTGTAAGTCCTTTTATCAGTGAAAAATAGTTTTTCATGAAAATTCATTATATTTTCAAAAATTAGGCAAAAACTCAAAAGTTACAAAAAGTCTCAATTTTGTATCAATTTGAAAGCTAGCTTTGCCATAGAAACTTTTCAAAATATGAACTCATAGATTATGAAACAAGAAATGTTTTTCAAAACATTTGAAATATCCAACCATGATCTTTGGGTAATATGTCTATGACTTAAACATATGTTTTCCCCTTGATTGGTTTATTATTGCTATCATGATACCTATAATGACCCATCAAAATGATATAATTATAAGTGAGTCATTTGTATCATCCTAACATCTCACCCATGCTATGTTTTCAATCAAGTTAGCCTATAGTGAGTGTGAGATGTACCTAAAGGAATTTATACTTAACCAAAATTTCATGCAATTCTACCCAAGGTTAAGTATCATGCATAAACCCCCATTATGATCATAACACATGTATTATCAATTGATTTGCATATTATGATCATACACCAAATATTATCATCATAAATCATGATTATCAAATATAAAATCAAGCATGAATCATGATTTAAGCATTCAATTCATGGGTTACACATTATCATCACCCAACACTATGTTAAAAATTTTCACCCACGCCATCCTAAGTCAACTATATAATATGATATAAATTAAGTTCACTATGGTTGACCATCCTAGGATTTTACTAACCCTTAAGGATGGATTTGGGAACCCAATATAGATTCTTTCCAATAGGGATCCATTTCCTAGCTACCATTGTTGTTTTAGTTTGACCTCTTGCAATTAAACAATAATATACTTTTTCATTTTTGGATCCCTTGTATCCTAACCCCTTCTTGTTGAAGCTAACCTTTTGGCTTCCAATGATCATGTTCAATGTGTTGGAGCCAATGGTAAATTTTTCTAAGGCCTTTGTAAGAAATTCTAACTTTTCTCTTAAAGCCTTATTTTCCTCAACCAAGCATGCATCATTTACACTAGAAGCAATATCATTAACATGTGAGCATGCAATTTTCAATTTTTCTTCTAGTTCATGGAGTTCATTAAGCATGCTTTTATTTTTCTTTTTAACCTTAAATAAATCCTTAGTTAGGCTAGTAATCATGGAAATAACTTTCTTGGGAGGGAGATTCGTTACCTCACTTCCCCAAACTCCTTCTTGTGATTCCGATGAGGATGATGATGAAGCTCCCCCTTCACTTGATCTCTCCTCACTTGAGCTTGTTTCTTCTTTTTCGGAAGAGGAGGTCTCCAAGTCTTATATTGCCATTAGGGAAAGGCTTGTGAAGGCTTGATCTTCCTCCGATGAAGATGGATCATCCCATGTCGCCTTGTGTGCCTTGGCCTTCCCCTTTTCTTTTGTTTTTCTTTCTTCTTCCTTTTTCTTGTTCCCCTTCTTCTTTTCTTCTTTCTCTCTTCTTTCTTCCTTGCTTTTGTTCAAGAGGGGACAATCATCCCTTATGTCTCCCTCTCCTTGGCAATTATAGCAAATAATTTGTCTTCTAGGCCTTCTCCTCCTATCATTTGATTTGTTAAACTTAAACTTTTTCAAAGCACGTCTTACCTTCCTTACCATGTAGGCTTCTTCATTACTATCCATGGAGGAGGAAGATGAATCTTCATTGAATGAGGAGGGTGGTGTATCCTTCTTCTTCTTCTTTCCCTTTTCATCTACAAGTGCTACTCCCCTTGATGGCTTGATTTGATCTTCTACTATTCCTTCAAGCCTTGTCTCATGCAATTCCACGGTGGAGAAAAATTCCTCTAGAGTACTCACCTCTAGATTCTTGGAAATGTAGGAGTTCACCATGGAGCTCCATTTGGATGATCGAGGGAAAGCATTTATGGCTTTCATTATCATGTCCCAATTTGTAAGCTTCTCCCCTACACTTGTCAAACCGTTAATTATCTCTTTAAAATGAGAATGAAGAGATATTACCTTCTCCCCTTTATCTAGCTTGATATTATTCAATTGGGAGCGGAGAAGGTCCCTTCTTGCAAGCTTTGTCTCAGAGGTGCCCTCATGAAGTTCTACAAGTCTTTCCCACATCTCCTTGGCGCTTGTGCACTCTCCAATTCGGTTGATCTCTTGTTGGGGGAGCACATTGAAGAGGTGATGTTTTGCTTTTGAATTCGCCAAGTGCTCCTCCCTTTGCTTGTTTGTCCATCTTGACTTATCTATTAGCCTCCCTTCTTTATCCCTAGGTACTTCAAAACCGTTTTCCATGATAAGCATAATTTCAAAGTCGGTTTCAAAAATACCTCCATACTCTTCTTCCACCAAGCGAATTCACCCTCGAACTTAGGCGAATGAATGTTGGAGCCGGCCATTGTCGTTGATTGTTGAGGCGGTGAGTCTGGTGATAATCTCCTCGCTCTGATACCACTTGTTGGAGGATCGGTGGTTGGATAGAGGGGGGTAAATAACCCCGATGTCGTAGATGATGGAATTCGATCACTTAATTATCTGTGAACAAAGTTAGCGCAATGGAATAATAAAAGACAATGCAAAGAAACAAAGAATACAAATGCAAACACCAAAGATGTAACGTGGTTCATGGCACTTGCCGCTAATCCACAACCCGATTCATTCCATGTGAATCACGCCTAATCAAATCCACTAATCTCTCCTTTGCACTAAGCTAGGTGGAGGTAACCTTTCTTACAAGAATCACTCCTCTTACAATAAGATGAAATTAAACACAAGGAAGAGGAGTAAAATCGTGTAGGCACTTGGGAGTATGTTTAGAGATGAAGCATTAACCATCCCAAGTGACCCAAGGCCCCTTCTTATAGGGAAGAGTCCATTCTTTCTGTTGGGCACCAAGCAGTCGACTGATGCAACCATCAGTCGACTGATGTTGTAGTCGTTGCCTCGCAACGGCCTTATCCACGCTGTCTTCCAGCCAATGGCTCCCACATCAGTCGATTGATGGAGCCATCAGTCAACTGGCCGAAGCGATCACTCAACTTATCAACCTTTTGTGCCCGAACTTGCCTCGATCAGTTGACTATCATCCCTTGGCAGTCGACTGATGGTCGATCAGTCGACTACCAAACCCTACCAGTTAACTGTTGGGCCAAAAGGGGTTCAGTCGAACATCGATCGAGTCCAATCGACCTAGAGCAGTCGACTGCTACCTAGACAGTCAACTGGTGTCGAATAAAACCTCAGACCAACCTTTAGTTGAGCATCCGACACTTGACTTAGCCATTCGGCCAAGTTCACCTATGAGCTACCCCATCCCGGGTTACAATCTCTCACTCTCATCTCCCTTGGAGTCCTTCGCCTTGAAGCTCTCTTCGTCCGGCCACGTCCCTCAGATGTACCAAGTGCACGGCTTCGTAATGCCATCCTTCACTTCTCGCCCTGAAGTCTGCTTCCTTGGCTTCACTCCAATGCTTCTCGTTCGGCGGTCCCTCGGATACACCAAGCGCACGACTTTGCAATGACGTCCTTCACCGACTCAAGGACCGAGTCATGAGATGGTGATCTTGCCAATGCTTTGTCAAGATAATCATGTGTGAATTACTAAGTCCTGCACGACTTCAACACACATATCAAATATACAAAACAACCTAACTTGAACCTTTGTCACACACATCAAAACACATCATTCATAGGTTGATTTCCCTAACAATATTTTGATGACATCTTGATTTACACTAAAAACTTAGATGAACATCTTAATCATTTACAAAAAGTTTTACTTGTTCTACGAAATAAAAACTTGTATGCCATTCTTCAAAAACATTCTTTTTGCACTAATCAAATTGATTTTCTTGGTTATATTGATCGTGTTAAGGGAATAGCAATTGATGAAGAGAAGGTGAGGGCTATTCGTGAATGGCCAACACCAAAAATGATAACTAAGGTACTTAGCTTTCATGGGTTGGCTAGTTTCTATAGAAGATTTGTTAAGAATTTTAGTACTCTAGCTGCACCCTTAACTGAAGTGGTTAAAAAAATGTTGGATTTCATTGGGGTAGTGAACAAGATTCAGTTTCAACTTACTTAAGGAGAAGCTAAGTTCTGCGCCATTACTTGCATTACCTAACATTGCTAAAACTTTTGAAATTGAGTGTGATACCTTAAGAATAGGTATTGGAGTTGTGCTAATACAAGAAGGTCGACAACTTTCTTATTTTAGTGAGAAACTCAACGGAGTAGCTTTAAACTATCCAACTTATGACAAAGAAATGTATGCTTTAGTGAGGTCTTTAGAGACTTGGCAACATTACTTGTAGCCTAAAGAGTTTGTCATTCACACCGATCATGAATCATTGAAGCATTTAAAGGGCCAAAGTAAGTTGAATAGACGTCATGCAAAATTGGTGAAGTTCACTGAATCATTTCCTTATGTGATCAAGTATAAACGAGGTACAAAAAATATTATTGCAGATGCTTTGTCCCAAAGGTATACCTTGATCTCTAGTTTGAGCGCTAGATTGTTAGGTGATGTGAGCAAAACATATAGGGTTTTAGGAGTAGTTTTTGCTCACATCTCATTACATTTTATGTTAGTTTCATACATATGTCACCTTGTTTAGCATGCATTTCCTATTTTCTGGTTTGGAGATATGCTATTTGTACTTTTGTGTGCAAAATAGCATTTCAGGAGGAAAAGGCGCACTTTCAGAGAAAAAGGATGGCATTTTGCAGCTAGATGCAGAAGGGGACATGGCTAGGGTGTGTGGCTACACACGACTGTGTCCAAGGGGTGAAATCAGCCACCCCAGGGCCACACACGGCCTGGCCGTGTGGAAACACATGGCCGTGTGGCGGCCCAACAAGTTGACACGACTAGGGTTTTTTCCAGATTTTGCAGCGATCCGGTGCGATGTCTATATAAGGAGAGCTCTGCCCAAATCCTAGGGGAGAGGCATGACGGCCGGGACGGCACACCGAAGCGCTAACAAGCTTCGAGAACTCGCAACGGGGAGGAAGAACACTGCCAGAGATTCGAGTTCTGCACTTCAATGCCAGAGAGAAGGCCACATTGGCATTTTAACTTTCTATTCTTGCACTTTATTTACTATTATTTCGAATATGAACATGCCATGTGTTTCTCCTCTCCTATCTATGGAGTAGTTTCTTCGATTCTAGGATTAGGGAGTAGCTTGTGTGCGTATGACATGTTGCTTCAAATTGAATTCTGTTATTGAGTTTGAATTTGCAATTGGAATTTGTTTAGACCGATATCTATGTGTATTTGATTTTCTATCTACTGTGCTTAGGCGATACGAGGGGTGACAACCCTCGTATCTAAGATTTAGGGGATTTATACGAGGAACTTACGGGTAAGCCTCATCTCCTGTAACCGTTGGTAGAAGGATGTGATAGAACTGGAAACAGTTCATCGTAGGGATTGATTCGACATCCTCGTACTGCCTATCCCATCCTTGTAAGGCAGAGATAGCTACCAATAGATGTGGTGGCTCATCGGGAGAGTCTATGATGTCCCTTCCACAAGACCATAGTTAGACGTTTAGACAATGCCCAGTTGATAGCATGTTTTGCGACACACAAGCGAAACCAAAGTCCTAGAATCCCTTTAAAAGATCCCGTGGTAAACTCCTTTCTTCCTCCGTGTGACACTGCACTAGAGTTTAGTCTACCGACAACTCTCACAATCGCAACCTTTAGACTAGACTTCCGAACAATAACATCCACTGAACAAATCTATACTCGAATCTCAGTCCCTGTGGGATTGATAATCTTTTTATTACTTGATAACATCCTTGCACTTGCGAGCGTTGAGCGTGAGCGCGCGCTTCGAGTCCTCGACGGTCTCCATCATGAGATTTGAGGTCGCGTTCGTGTACATCAAGTTTTTGGCGCCGTTGCGGGGGATGGATCGATTCGATATCTAATCGAGAAGTGGAAAATTGGATTGGACTTAGGATTAGATTTACTTACTTTATTTCCTTTTTATTTATCTTACTTCAATTTTAGATTTTCCAAAACTAGATTTATATTTTATTTTATTTTAGTGGTAGTTTTCTATTTTCTTATTGGCTCTTTGATTTTATCAGCTAGATTTGTTTATTTCTTGTTCCTAAGCATTAGGTAAATACTCCGAACTTTTCTCCTTAAATAAAACTTTGGTTCCACCCTCCAAGTTATCTATTGTATATGATTTATTAATCCTCTCTCATCAAAGGACATTGAAATGTTAACACAGCCCGCTCGACCCTTGAAAAATTACATAGTGCCTAGACGAAAAACCTGGAACTCCTACATAGTTATTCCTCAAATTCAAGCCGCAAGCTAGGAAATAAATCCTGCATTAATGGCTCTTATTCAAGAAAAGCAGTTTGGAGGGGCTCAAATTGAGGAACCCTATTTACACCTTGAAGAATTTCTAGCGTACTGCGGCACAGTGCAATATGAAAGAGTCCCAGCAGATGCCATTAAGCTCATCATGTTCCCATTTTCACTGAAAGGGGGGGCTAAGCAATGGATACGCGCGCTACCAGAAGGGAGTATAAGTGATGTGAGCAAATCATATAGGATTTTAGGAGTAGTTTTTGCTCACATCTTGTTACATTTTGCGTTAGTTTCATGCATATGTTACTCTGTTTTTGCATGCATTTCCTATTTTCTAGTTCGGAGATCTGCTCGTTGTCTTTTGAATGCAGGTTGGCTTTTCGGGCAGAAAAGATGCATTTTCGGAGCGAAAGAAGTACATTTCATGCTAGACGCAGAGTGGGACATGGTCAGGGCGTGTGGATTCACACGGTCGTATCCGATGGGCGAAGATCAGCACACCAGGGCCACACACGGCCTGGCCGTGTGGAAACACATGGCCTGGCTGTGTGGAAACACACGGTCGTGTGGCGGCCCGATGGAGTTGCGCGACTAGGGTTTTTTCTCGATTTCGCAGCAGTCCGAGGCGACGTCTATGTAAGAATGGCTCCGCCCAAACCCTAGGGAGGAGGCACGATGGCTAGGACGGCACGCCGAAGCCCTAAAATAATTTGGTAACTCACAGCGTGGAGGAGGAACGCCGCCGGAGGTCCACAACTTACAATACAACGCTGAAGAGAAGATCACTACTCATTGTATATCTCTATTTTTGTGCTTTATCTCTATTGTATTCGAACTTAAACATGTTTTGTGATTCTTCCTTCATATTTATGGAGTAGTACTTTTGATTCTACGATTAGGGAGTAGCTTAAGTTCATATACAATGTTGGTTCATATTAAATTCTGGCCAAAAGTTTGATTTGACACTTGGTAGTTGTTCTCTATTATACTTTCGTGAATTTGGCTTTCTTTCCGTTGTGCTTAGGCGATATGAGGTGGTGACAACCCTCGCAATCTATATTTAGGAGGTGTAATTAATAGTCAGTAAATTAATTAATCGACGAACATTCGAGATCTTAAACACGGGGAGAAAATGTACATATAATATATGGAGCCCATATTAACTTATGGGGGTTGGTGAGGTAGATCAATGATAATCCTTTAGTGGATTGGATTATCATTAATGGATCGGACTTTATGTGGACTTGATCCATTGGTTGGCCAAGATCCAACTCCTCCTCATGGTCCCTATTGTAGCCTATTAAAATCTCATGAACCCTAGATCCAATAGATGAAAACAAAACTCTAGATCCAAAGGTAGAGAATAAATCTCTAGATCCGACGGTTGAGATTAAATCTCTAGATCCGACGGTTGAGATTGAATCCCTAGAACCAATGGTGGAGATTAAAACAAGGCTTATCCCTAACTCTATAAAAGGAGAGGAGGGGGTGGGCGGCAAGATGAATCCCATTAGAGATAGGATTAGGGCAAGGGGCGGCAAGCATTGGAGATTAGGGTTAGGGAGTTGGCGGCACCAAATAAGGAAAGCTTTTCCTTATCTTCTTCTTCTTCCTTGGTGGTCGGCGCCCATATAGCCCTTCTCTCCCTTGGCCGGCATCAAAACCAGCCCTTCTCCTTCTCTTTGGTCGGTGGAAACAAGGCTTAGAGTCCTCCCTTGGAGCTCTTGGCCGGCATCCATCCTTCTCATCCCTTTTCCTTGTTAGTCGGTGGCAAGCATCTAGCTTGGTGCTTGTTGGTTGGCTAAAGGAAGGAGAAGGGTTTTGTTTCTATTCTTCCTCTTGTTCAGAGCGAGCAAGGAAGGAAGATTGGTGATCTAGGAGCTTCAACTTTTGGTAGATCGTCGCCCACACGACGTCCAAAAGGAGGAAGGACATACGATAGAAGATCGAGAGGTATAATACTTGTCTATTTTCTTATGTAACATGTTTATGATTGTTTTCAATTATATATGCTTGATATATTCTATTTTGTGGCTAATATAACATGGACCCCGAACATAAACACAAAAGTCGGTGATCCGTACAACGTCTATTCCGCGGCTATTCGTAGAATAGAGGTTGGTGGCTTGAAAAACAAGTTTGTTCAAGTGACTACTCTAATTCGAATAGAACGACGATGAAACAGTTGCTTGGGTAATCCCTCTTGTCAAGGATAAATTTTTTTATCCGGGGACGTAGAAGGGATCGCCATGAACAAGCGACCGAGTTGAAGTGGGAAGCGAAGTTTCCTACCTTCAAGTGGTATTAGAGCCACGGTTTCTGGTTTTGTGTGTTTAGGATTCAGTTACTTTTATTCACTTTTCATATATTATATGTGTTGGATAATAGTAGGATATGCGTAGGTTAACTCTTTGGTTGCAGGCATAGGATCCAACTATTATGGTCATATGTGTGTATGTGATTGTATGTGTGTAATTGTATATTTTGTTGAATCCTCGGGGTTGACGAGGCTAGTATTTAATCTTTGTAAATTAGATATGGCATTGTTTATCCACTCTTTTTATTTTAGTTTACTTTCGATCTAGATTTCATGTACACTCCCTCGTGGAGTATAGGATCGATGGATGTAAATTAAAATATTTTTTCTTGGCTCGGATCTCCGGATGGCTTGTACATGGCGTAGGGAGGAGCGGACGAGATGGTGATACGACGAGAGACATATTGAAGACAAAAGCCATAATAGTTGGAAAATTTTTATTTTTCATATTTATTGCTTATTGTTTGATATGCATGTCGTAGGCTAGAAAATTCCTCAATTTCAAATTACTATGTGGGAGTGGGATATTTTTATAAATTCCCACGGCCTCCATTACGATTTGACATGTGATGTAAACAAACTTGCGTGTCGGCTCTGAGTGCCTTCCTCCCCATCGTATGGGTTTGTTTGCGGATCACAAGGTCAAATATGGTTATAGGAAATTATCAAGGAGCGTGTGTACTTCCCCATCGGAAGGCACATAACCCGAGATAATTACCTTGGTACCGAGTAATGGTGAACACTTAAATACAAATATAAGTATCCTCCTCATCGGAGTCACTGCTTTTATTTGTAGGGCCAAAGAGGAACCAACTATTAATTTTACTTGTCAAAAAGTTAGGTTGACAAGATAGTAAAATTAATGGGTAAAACCTCCTCTTACAAATGTAGAATTCGTATATGTCCACACTATCGTGGCATACGATATTCGGTGTTTTGAGGTGTTGGTTGATTTTAAAATTTTATTGTTTGAGGAATCAATAATTTTTTGAAATCTAATGTTTTGATCTATGTGACTCTTAGGTTTTCTTTGAAAATTACTTTCAACCCGCTTGCTGTGATACTAAAAGAAAATAAACTTACTGGACCCAACTATGTTGATTGGAAGAGGAATCTTGACATTGTCTTGACTGCTGAGGAATACAAATATGTACTCCTCGAAGAATGCCCTCCTAAGCCTGCGGATGATTCTGGGGAAAAGGAGAAGGAGAGTTATAAGAAGTGGATCAAGGCCGATGAGATGGCGCGGTGTTACATTTTGGCATCTATGTCAAATGTACTACAACATCAGCATCAAGCCATGCCCACTGCTTATGACATGATGCTCAATCTCAAAGAGCTTTTCGGACACCATAATCGGGCTGCAAGGCAGGATGCCATGAAGAACTTGATGACAACCACCATGATCGAGGGAACACCCGTGAGAGATCATGTTCTCAAGATGATGGCTCATTTGAATGAGATGGAGGTCCTTGGAGCTGAGATCGATGGGGAAACCCAGGTCGATATCATTCTCCAGTCTCTACCTAGGAGTTTTGAGCAGTTTCACCTGAACTACAACATGAACAAGAGGTTGTATTCGTTGGCGGAGCTTCTGACAGAACTCCAGGCGCTAGAGGGGCTATTTCGTCAGAGTGCTCAGGCGCATGCCATGGTTACCCAAAAGGTTTCTACTTCTAAGCCGAAAGGCAAGAAGAAGAAGAAACAAGCTGGGGCAAAGGCGGTGGGAGGAACTCAGGGAGGAGTGAAGAAGCCGAAAGGCAAGTGCTTCACTTGTAAGCAGACTAGACACTGGAAGAAGGACTGCCCCAACCGCAAGCAGAACAAAGGTATATCTTTTTGTCTAGTCATTGAAACATGTTTAGCGGTGTTATCTACCGACACCTTGTGTGTAGATATGGGAGCCACTGATCATGTCCGCAATAATTTGCATGGGTTCCAGGAAACCAGACGACTGGCTGAGGGGGAGATTATCGTATACTTGGGCGATGCCACGAAGGTGGCGGTTGTCGCAGTGGGAGATGTTTATTTATCTTTTGAGAAAAATAAAGTTTTGGTTCTTAAGAATTGCCTTTATGTACCTTTATTTAGAAAGAATTTAATTTCAGTTTCTAAATTGTTTATGGATGGATATTCTATTTCTTTTAATGACAGAGTTGTTATAAAAAGGAATAGGGAGATTATCTATTAGGGTGCATTGATAGGAAATTTATACACACTTGAACCAAAAGCTCCCACGATGCAAATAGAAGTTAATAACTCATTTTCTAATTCCAATAAGAGAAAAGAACCTTCGAAGATGAACCAAACATATCTTTGGCATCTTAGGCTTGGTCATATTAACCTAAGCAGAATTCAAAGGTTGATAGTTGATGGACCTCTGGGTTCATTAGTGGTGGAAGATTTCCCAACCTGTGAATCTTGCTTGGAGGGTAAAATGACTAAGAGGCCTTTTAAGGCAAGGGGTATAGAGCCAAAGATGTGTTAGAATTGGTTCATTCTGATTTGTGTGGTCCTATGTCTATCCAAGCTAGAGGTGATTTTGAGTATTTCATCTCTTTTATAGACGATTATTCGAGATATGGATACAATTACTTGATGCACCGCAAGTCTGAATGCTTTGACAAGTTCAAAGAATTCAAGGCTGATGCGGAGAAACGTCAAGAAAAAATTATCAAGACACTACGATCTGATTGTGGTGGTGAGTACCTCTTGGGAGAGTTTAGGAATTACTTATCAGAGGTTGGGATTCAATCCCAATTGTCTGCACCTGGCACACCCCAGCAGAATGGTGTAGAAGAGTGAAGGAATAGGACTCTTATGGAGATGGTTAGATCGATGATGAGTTATTCTGAGTTGCCAGATTCGTTCTGGGATATGCTCTAGATACGACAGTGTATATTCTGAACTTGGTCACATATAAATCAGTGCCTTATACTCCCACAGAATTGTGGACTGGACGAAAGCCTAGTCTAAGGCATATTCGGATTTGGGGGAGTCCAGCACATGTGCTCAAGGCGGATGCTAGTAAGTTGGAACCTCTTACAGAAGTGCGCATGTTCATTGGCTATCCTAGAGGAACGAAAGGTGGTTTGTTTTATATTCTTAGAGATCAGAGGGTGATCGTTAGCACAAACGCCAGATTTCTAGAGGAAGACTATGTGATGAACCACAGCCCATAAGTAATATTGTTCTGGAGGAATTGAAAGGGGAAGTCACTTCTTCAGTACCACTAGTACAAGAGGATATACCTCAAGTCACTGCACCGCGTGTTACTGAGGATACACAAGTGATACCTCATCGTAGTGGGAGGGTTGTTAGATAGCCTGATAGATTTATGTTCTTGGGAGAATCTTCTGATTTGGTCCCTGGCGAACATGAACCTGATCCCTTGACATATGACGAGGCAATCCAAGATAAAGATGCAGTATCTTGGCAAAATGCAATGAATACTGAGATTGAATCTATGGATTCGAATCAGGTCTGGGAGCTAGTAGAACCACCCGATGGTGTAAAAACCATTGGATGCAAGTGGATCTACAAAAGAAAGAGAGGAATAGACGGTGTTGGAGAATTGACGCTGCTAGAGGGGGGTGAATAGCGTTTACTCTTGCGTAGATGGAAAATGTTCACGTGTTCGTGTCTATAAGTTTCGTTAGCACAGCAGAATATATATATAATAACAATAACGAAATACAATCACAAACACAATAACACAAAGATATAACGTGGTTCGGAACCGCACGGTTCCTACTCCACGGATCGAGCTCTAACGAGCTCTAGCGACGCCAATGCAATCACTAATCAATAAACTCCTTCTCGACAACAAGTCGGAGGCGGAGAAACCTCGTACAAAAGTTTACAACAATAAACGAAAGAAATACAAGCAAATACAAAGGAAATGTAAAGAACACTTTACAAAACTAGGGTTTGAGCGCTTTGCTTGTTGGTTGCTTGGATGAGGTTGAAGGGCCCTGAAATGCACCTGCAAATCGCCTTCAAATCACCTCAAGAAAGCTCCCCAAGAACTGATGATGAAATCCTCCACGAGATCCCCTTTTTATCTTGTATCGGGCTGGATTTCCGCCTATCAGTCGACTGCCATAAGTCCCCAGTCAACTGATACCACTGTTGTCGTGAGACAACGGCTCAATCCACGTCGGACAATTTCCAACGGGACTCTTGGCGATCGTGCGCGGCGCTCATGGCCCGCGATCGGCTCTGAGCGTTCTGCTTGACATTGATCGCCCGATCTGCCGTCGACACGATCGCTTCCAATCGATAAGCGATCGGCCCGAGCATTTCCAGCTCTAATCTAGCAGTCGAACTCAAGTCGACTCATGGCAGTCGAACCGGCCATAATGTCAGTCGACTGCCAACCTCAAAAATGAGGTTTTAACCCAAGTATGGTGCCCCCATACTTGCTAGACCACCCTTAGCCTAGACCTAAGCCTTCTAGCCACCTCCATCAGCCTCACGCCTCTCGGATCCCTCCAAGTCATCCATGACTTGTTCATCCATCGCGCTAGCCTCTAGGTGCTTCCGTCGGCTATGTCATGCTAACGGTGTCTACACCGCCAAGGCACATTGGACTTACGCAGCCAAGACTCCGCTTGGACTTTACGCAGCCAATATCAAACCCCTTGAACTTCTCATGCCAAGACTCAAGCTTGGACTTTCCCTTGCCAACCCATGTTGGACTTTTACATTGCCAAGACCCATGCTTGGACTTTTCCCTTGCCAACCCATGTTGGACTTCTCAAATGCCAAGACCATGCTTGGACTTTCCCTTGCCAACCCATGTTGGACTTTACCCATGCTTGGACTTTTCATGTGCCAAGTGTCCCACTTGGACTTTTCATGCCAAGTACTCAAGACTTGGACTTTACCAAATGCCAAGTGTTCCACTTGGACTTTCCATGCCAAGTACACAAGACTTGGACTTTCCCATGACAATTACATTGTCATATGTTTTTGTCGAAACATCAAAACATCACTCGAGTCAAACTCGAGTCCTGGTCAATTGTGACCTGGGTCGATTGCACCAACAATCTCCCCCTTTTTGATGTTTGACAAAAACCAAATAAATCATTTGAGTTAGACCACTAACTCAAATCCCTTACCAATTATCCCAAATTGGTAAACACTCTCCAAATGTTCTCCCCCAAACATTCTCCCCCTTTTTGACTAACATCAAAAAGGTTTTCTCTCCAAGGAGGTTAATGTCTCATGTCCCAATGAGATCTTACAATCTCCCCCTTGATCCAAAAATAAATACCTAGGATGCCTACCATCTTCCTAGTGATAATTCACATATCACTCAAGAGAGGCAATCCTATACTCTCTCCTAATTTCCAAATTGGGTATCAAAAACCCATCAATTTTCCCAATTGATGATACTCTCCCAATAACTTCTCCTCTTCAGGGAGAAAAACACATCCATCATCCCAAGATGGATACCTCCCCCTAAGGGCTTGCTCCCCCTTGATCATTGCACCAACAATGTCCTTGGGAAGCCCCTAAGCCAATAGGAACTCTAAACCATCAAAATTAAGGTTCTAAGTTCAACATAGAACTTTCACTCACCCTAAATTTAATACTTTGACCTAACACAGCTCCTAATCCATATCCAATGGATTTTCACCCTTTATAATGCTTCCTAAAGCATATCCTAGGGTTAGGAGTGATTAGGAACCTTTTCCATAGCTGAACACGGGCTAAACAAACCTTGTTAACCCGAAATCAGACCTGGCAGTTGACTCCTGATAGTAATCAGTCGACTGCTACCCATATCAGTCGACTGCCACCCAGGGCAGTCGACTGATAGCTGAAATTTCCGAATTTCAGCTATCAGAATCGAGATTTGGAAAAGCATAAGTAATTCTATGTAATTTGAAAAATCATAAAATTTGATACGTATATTACTTATAGTCATTACAATGGGTGAAAAATATTTGAAAATTATTTTACCCATAAAATAGTGAGTTTGATACAAAACTCAAAACCATTGAAATTTTCAATGTTTTGGCCCTATTTTGTATCAACTTTATCAATGGTGATTGCTATCAAAAGATAGACTTCACCAAGGTTTTCTAAATTGATTTTAAAATGATTTCAAAACCATGTCTTGGATCATATTCCTTGGGATCTATGCACATGACTTGTACACAAGCTTTCCTAATGATCCACATTTGAAATTAGATGAGTTTTAGTTCATCTAGATGCAAAAACTATGCACCTTGAACTTAACTCATATCCTAGCATCTCACATGTATCTAGGGTGTATAAATACACATACATGTCAATTGGATGTGAGATGTGGGTTTTGGTTCATTTAAAACTAGGGTTTCATGCATCTTCTAAGGCAACCCTACTTGATTCCCTTATGAATGAGACTCCAAGTCATGCCATAATCCTTAAATCAATTTCAATCGAAATTTTTCTTAAATGCATGAATGATTATGGCATTAATGATGATATAAATAAGCATATGCTCATAATCATGATGTCATGGCATAAGATGAAATCTAAAAACACATGACATTTAAAACCTTAATCCTAAAACATGAACATGACATATAAAATGATTAAAAGTAAGCATGATGTCATGGCATGTTATATGGCAAACAAAGCATGGCATATAAAATATATAGGTATAATAATACCTAAATTTTAATATTAATTACCATTTGTTAGGATTAATCATATTTTGTCATATTAACCTAATCTCCCTAGTGTGCCAAAAACCCAAAATGACACACTAACCTCTAAACCTAAATTGTGCCAATTTAATTGATTTTTCTTAATTTCAAAAGTGCATTGGCACATCCTAAAATCTTTTAGGATATTGATTCAAATCTATTTCCAAGGTAACCATAACCTTGAAAATATCCTAAAGTGCCACCTTTACCATGGTTGAGTTAACTACCCATCCAATCAAGGTTGGCACACCCTAAACCCATCTAGCGTGAATCAATCACGCTCTTAGGAACCCAAAACCGATTTGAGCTCCTAGGGTTAATTAGGTATTCATTAGGGATAACCTCCCTAGGTACCTTCCTAATGACCCTCCTAGGCTTGTTAGCCTTGGTCATTTGGGTCTTACCTAGGTTGACTCTAGGGGTAACTTCCCTTGCAACCTTCTTAGTGGCCACCCTAGGTTTCCTAGAAACCCTAGCCACTAGGCACAACCTTTGGTCAACCTTAGAGATGACTTCCCTATTGACCTTGGTCTTCCTAGACCTAGTTTGTGTCCCATAATCAAATGGAACACTATGGTAAGCTACCTTAGGCTTAGGTTTGTGACCCAAACCTTGCTTGCCCTTGGTTGACTTTTGACTCTTAGGTCCCAGGTGTTGACTTTGACTTTTGGACCTTTGACTTTGACCATTAGACCCTTTAAATTTATTTTGTATCTTATTTAGGGTCTTTTCAAGTTTTTCAAGCCTTGACCTCAAGACTTGATTTTCCTTTTCTAATTGCCCAATTTTAGAATTTTGATTTAAATCTTGGGCATTGGACTTCCTAGGCATATGCCTAGTCCATTTAGGATTGAAACCTAGGTGTTCTCCTATTTTCTTGATAGATTCCCTAGGTAAAATATTTTTAGGGACATTAGTCTCAAATTTCTTCTTATTTCCTAAGTGGACATTCTTAGCTCCCAAGCAAAAATACTTGTTCCTATTAGCATGCTTTTCATAAATTGCAAGTGAATTGAAATCCCTAGCATGATTTTGCTTGTAAATTGAAGAAGGAGCAAAATTAGAAGTTACCCTAGGGTTTGCCTTAGCTCCCCCTACATATGATGCTCCATTTTGAGTCTTCTTGTCCCCCTTCTTGCATTGACTCCGAAAATGTCCCGGTTGTCGGCACTTGAAGCAAATTACTTGTTCTTTGTTTTTTTTTGCGTTGAGGGACCGGCATCCTTGACCTTTGGAGCCGGTGGAGCTTTCCTATTCTTCTTTGAGCACTTGCTCTTATAGTGCCCGGTTTCCCTACACTCAAATCATATTATATGCATTTTATTATTAACATATATGTTTGAGTTACCTAGGTTAATGGAGACCGGAATTGGACTTTGGGCTTCTTCATCTTGATCAGATGTCGAAGCTTCGTCTTGATGTTCCGGTGTGGAAGTTCTCTCCTCCCCCTCAGTCCTTGAAGTGGATGCTTCTTCCACTTCCTCCACCGATCCGGAAGTTGACTCCCTATCAACCTCCGAATCCTCAAGCTCTTTAGATAATGATGTACTTGCTTGAGCTTGAGAGGGTGAACACTCCTCTTCTTCTTCTTCTTCTTGGATTGATGATGGATTTTCATGAAGCTTTGCCACTTGGCTCCACAACTCCTTAGCATCCATATAGTCCCCTACCATACACACAATTTCATTAGGAACCAAATCAAGAATAAATTTTACTACCTTCATGTTTTTCTCGAAGGCTTGGAGTTATCTTCACTCCACTTCTTCTTCTTGAGGAACCCTCCCTTTGGTCCTATTGGATAGCTAAAACCCTCCATCAAGATAGACCATTCTTTGAAGTCCCTCATCATTAGGAAGTCTTCAATTCTTGACTTCCATTGCTTAAACCCTTCTTGTCCATAGAAGGTATAGGGGATAGGTGTGTTGATATCCCATCCCAAATGTCCTTGGATTTCCATCTTTCCTCTAGCCTTTTAGCTCCCGACGGTTAATCCGTAGAAGAGCCCCAGGCTCTGATACCAATTGTTGGAGAATTGACGCCGCTAGAGGGGGGGTGAATAGCATTTACTCTTGCGTAGATGGAAAACGTTCGCGTGTTCGTGTCTACAAGTTTCGTTAGCACAGCGGAATATATATATAATAACAATAACGAAACACAATCACAAACACAATAACACAAAGATATAACGTGGTTCGGAACCGCATGGTTCCTACTCCACGGATCGAGCTCTAACGAGCTCTAGCGATGCCAATGCAATCACTAATCAATAAACTCCTTCTCGACAACAAGTCGGAGGCGGAGAAACCTCGTACAAACATTTACAACAATAAACGAAAGAAATACAAGCAAATACAAAGGAAATGTAAAGAACACTTTACAAAACTAGGGTTTGAGCGCTTTGCTTGTTGGTTGCTTGGATGAGATTGAAGGGCCCTGAAATGCACCTACAAATCGCCTTCAAATCGCCTCAAGAAAGCTCCCCAAGAACTGATGATGAAATCCTCCATGAGCTCCCCTTTTTATCTTGCGTTGGGCTGAATTTCCGCCTATCAGTCGACTGCCATAAGTCCCCAGTCGACTGATGCCACTGTTGTCGTGAGACAACGGCTCAATCCACGTCGAACAAGTTCCAACGAGACTCTTGGAAGTCGATCGCTAACATTGCGTGGCCGATCATTGCCCGAGCCGCGGTAGCGGTCGGCTCGCGTCTGTGCTCGACATTGGGTGGCGGTATTGTCGACCCTTGGTAGTTGACTGCCGTCGACACCAGTCGACTGCTCCAATGAGCAGTCGAATGTCAGAGCATTTCTAGCTCTAATCTGGCAGTCGAACTCAAGTCGACTCACGGCAGTCGAACCGGCCATAATGCCAGTCGACTGCCAACCTCAAAAATGAGGTTTTAACCCAAGTATGGTGCCCCCATACTTGCTAGACCACCCTTCGCCTAGACCTAAGCCTTCTAGCCACCTACATCAGCCTCACACCTCTCGGATCCCTCTAAGTCAACCATGACTTATTCATCCATCGTGCTAGCCTCTAGGTGCTTCCGTCGGCTATGTCATGCTAACGGTGTCTACACCGCCAACACACATTGGACTTACGCCGCCAAGACTCCGCTTGGACTTTACGTCGCCAACCATTGGACTTATGCTGCCAAGACTCCCGCTTGGACTTTACGCAACCAATATCAAACCCCTTGGACTTCTCATGCCAAGACTCAAGCTTGGACTTTCCCTTGCCAACCCATGTTGGACTTTTACATTGCCAAGACCCATGCTTGGACTTTTCCCTTGCCAACCCATGTTGGACTTCTCAAATGCCAAGACCATGCTTGGACTTTCCCTTGCCAACCCATGTTGGACTTTTACATTGCCAAGACCCATGCTTGGACTTTTCATGTGCCAAGTGTCCCACTTGGACTTTTCATGCCAAGTACTCAAGACTTGGACTTTACCAAATGCCAAGTGTTCCACTTGGACTTTCCATGCCAAGTACACAAGACTTGGACTTTCCCATGACAATTATATTGTCATACATTTTTGTCGAAACATCAAAACATCACTCGAGTCAAACTCGAGTCCTGGTCAATCGTGACCTGGGCCAATTGCACCAACAGACGGGAAGGTTGAGACCTTCAAAGCGAGGCTTGTTGCGAAGGGGTATACTCAGAAAGAGGGTATCGATTATGAGGAGACCTTTTCTCCAGTAGCCATGCTTAAGTCTATTCGGATTCTCTTATGCATTGCAGCTCATATGGATTATGAGGTGTGGCAGATGGATGTCAAGACAACTTTCCTTAATGGAAGTCTTGAGGAAAATATCTATATGAAGCAACCAGAGGGATTCATTGCTAAGGGCAAAGAGCATCTTGTATGTAAGCTTAATCGGTCCATTTATATATTGAAGCAAGTTTCGAGGTCTTGGAACATCCGCTTTGATGAGGTAATCCAGTCTTATGGATTTATTCAAAGTTTGGATGAGTCTTGTGTATACAAGAGATGTGACGGAAATGTAGTGGTATTTCTTGTACTATACGTAGATGACATTTTGTTAATTGGAAACAATGTCAAGGTGTTATCGGACGTAAGGGTATGGTTGTCCAAACAGTTTGATATGAAGGACTTGGGAAAAGTGGGACACATCCTTGGGATCAAGGTTATAAGGGATCGCAGGAAAAGGATGTTGTGCTTATCTCAAGCTTCATACATAGACACCATTATGGATCGTTTTAGCATGCAGAACTCCAAGAAGGGTTTTCTACCTTTTAGGCATGGAGTTCCTTTACTTAAGGAGATGTGTCCTAGAACATCTGATGAGATAGAGGAGATGAAGGTGGTTCCTTATGTTTCGGCAGTAGGAAGCCTTATGTATGCGATGTTATGTACGAGACCAAATATCTGCTTTGTCGTGAGCATGGTCAGCAGATATCAGAGTAATCCAGGATAGTGACATTGGACTGTGGTAAAGCATATATTGAAGTACCTGAGAAGGACTAGGGATTATATGCTAGTTTACCAGGCAGACCAATTACTCCTTGTGGGTTACACGTATTCCGACTTCCAATCAGACAGGGATAAAAGTAAGTCTACCTCAGGTTTTGTGTTTACTTTGGGAGGTGGAGCCATTGTATGGAGAAGTGTCAAGCAGAAATGCATGGCGGACTCCACCATGGAAGCTAAGTATGTGGCAGCTTCTGAGGCGGCCAAAGAAGTTGTGTGGCTCAGGAACTTTCTGATGGACTTAGATGTGATTCTTGGTTTGCCCAGAAATATCATAATTTGTTGTGATAATAGTGGTGCTGTTGCAAACTCGAAGGAACCACGAGCCCATAAGGCAAGTAAACACATAGAGCGCAAGTACCACCTGATACGAGAAATCGTAAAGAGAGGAGAAGTTATTGTGGCCAAGATTGCATCAGAGGATAACCTGGCAGATCCTTTCACTAAGGCCCTTTCGGCGAGAGCCTTTGATAGGCATGTGGAGGGAATGGGAATAAGATGTATGGCAGTTTGAGGACAGCATAGTCTTTTAGTATAAGTGGGAGATTGTTGGATGTATTCTGAAAAGTCTATCTTTTGTATGAACATCTTTATTTTGAAATAAGAATCACATGATCATTGTTTGCATATTTTTGGTGATGCATATTGTCTAATACATTACATTGTAGATAACATGGTGTGTGGTGTCACACGGGAGATCATGTTATCGACTCCTTGTAAAGTATAAGTAAAGGCTCACAACCGAGATGGCTTTGGACAAACCATTGGTATGGTTGTAGTGTGATTTTGTATTGGTTTGTCATGACCATAGAATCACACTAGTACACTTTATGTGTATTGAGCATGACCGGCTTAGAGGTGATTCAATTTATTGCTGACTACATAATCGAATCGGACCTCAGATATTATATTGTACATACTCTTTATCCCGATATAATAACGGACACATATACTTAGTATTCATTTCTTTGATTTACCAATGGGCGAGATTTATAGATTAAATCGATAGGCTCGGTAAGTTGGGAAATGATATTATTTATATGGTGTGCCGTTGATTATAGGAGGAAACCGTGTCCTATATATTAGGATGATGATGTCCCCTTGAGGAGCTCATAAGGTTCATCATGTAAACCCTGCAGGTGGACTTGGTCCGACATGATGAAAAGGTTGAGTGGTACTACTCATGGAGTTAGATGTTGATTAATTAATGGTTAGTAAATTAATTAATCGATGAACATTCGAGATCTTAAACACGGGGAGAAAATGTACAAATAATATATGGAGCCCATATTAACTTATGGGGGTTTGTGAGGTAGATCAATGATAATCCTTTAGTGGATTGAATTATCATTAATGGATCGAACTTTATGTGGGCTTGATCCATTGGGTGGCCAAGATCCAACTCCTCCTCACCTATTGTAGCCTATTAAAACCTCATGAAGCCTAGATCCAATAGATGAAAACAAAACTCTAGATCCAAAGGTAGAGATTAAATCTCTAGATCCGACGGTTGAGATAAAATCTCTAGATCCGACGGTTGAGATTAAATCCTTAGAACCAATGGTAGAGATTAAAACAAGGCTTATCCCTAACTCTATAAAACGGGAGGAGGGGGTGGGCGGCAAGATGAATCCCATTAGAGATAGGATTTGGGCAAGGGGCGGCAAGCATTGGAGATTAGGGTTAGGGAGTTGGCGGCACCAAATAAGGAAAGCTTTTCCTTATCTTCTTCTTCCTTGGTGGTCGGCGCCCATACAGCCCTTCCCTCCCTTGGCCATCGTCAAAACCAGCCCTTCTCCTTCTCCTTGGCCGGTGGAAACAAGGCTTAGAGTCCTCCCTTGGAGCTCTTGGCCGGCATCCATCCTTCTCATCCCTTTTCCTTGTTGGTCGGCGGCAAGCATCTAGCTTGGTGCTTGTTGGTTGGCTAAAGGAAAGAGAAGGGTTTTGTTTCTATTTTTCCTCTTGTTTGGAGCAAGCAAGGAAGGAAGATTGGTGATCTAGGAGCTTCAACTTTTGGTAGATCGTCGTCTACACGATGTCCAAAAGGAGGAAGAACATACGATAGAAGATCGAGAGGTATAATACTTGTCTATTTTCTTATGTAACATGTTTATGATTGTTTTCAATTATATATGCATGATATATTCTATTTTGTGGCTAATATAACTTGGACCCCGAACATAAACACAAAAGTCGGCGATCCGTATATCATCTATTCCGCGGCTATTCATAAAATAGAGGTTGGTGGCTTGAACAACAAGTTTGTTCAATTGACTACTCTAATTCGAATAGCACGATGATGAAATGGTTGCTTGGGTAATCCCTCTTGTTAAGGATAAATATTTTTATCCGGGGACGTAGAAGGGATCGCCATGAACAAGCGACCGAGTTGAAGTGGGAAACGAAGTTTCCTACCTTCAGTTATATGATACACAAGCGAAACCAAAGTCCTATAATCGCCTTTTCAAGACCCCGACACACTCTTTTCCTCCTCCGTGTGACACCGCACTGAGTAGGGTCCTCTGATAGTCCTCACCAACGACTCTCTCTGAGATTCCGTCTGAACAATTGCAATCACTTAGCGTATTGGTACTCGAATCCCAGTCCCTGTGGGATCGATAATCTTTATTACTTGACGACATCCGTGCACTTGTGAGCGTTGAGCGCGAGCACGCACTTTGAGTCTTTGATGGTCTCCGTCGCGGGATTTAAGGTCGCGACCGTGCACATCAAGTTTTTAGCACCGTTGTCGGGGACTGTCGATTCAATATCAAATCGAACGGTTGTAGATTGTATCGGACTTAGGATTAGATTATTTTATTGCTTTACTTTCTTATTAGTTTGCTTTATTTGCTTTAGTTTTATTTTCCATATTTAGATTTAGTTTTTATTTTCAGTAGTAGTTTCCTGTTTACTTATTGAATCTTAGGTCTTTATTTGCTAGATTTATTTATATTCTGCTTTTAGCATTAGGTTAGCACTCTTACTTTTGTGTATTGGTTTGTCGTATTCTTTGAAGACTAGGATCGGAAGGTCTAATTCTGATCAATTTAGAGATTGAGCTAACCTTTCACCGTCAGAGAGCAACGCAGCGAAAGATGGAAGATCAAGCTGCATCCGAGGTGAACATGGGTAGCCGACCTCTGCGGGACTACGCAGCTCCTAGTGCTAGAGGATTCAGGCTGAGCATAGCTGGACCATCAATTTCGGCAAATAACTTTGAGCTGAAGCCGACACTTATACATATGGTCCAGCAGAGCCAATTCGGGGGAGCTGCAACTGAAGACCCGAACCAGCATCTTGAGGCTTTTCTCGAAATTTGCTCAACTATGAAACTGAACAGAGCCCCTTCTGACGCGATCCGCCTGAGCCTGTTCCCATTTTCATTACGGGATAAGGTTAAGGCATGGCTTCACTCCTTACCCTCTGGCAGCATCACCACATGGGAGCAGTGTGAGTAGCAATTTCTGAATAAATACTTCCCACCAAGTAAGACTGCTCACATGTGCCACCTTATCACTAGCTTTCGCCAGAAGGAGGGAGAGTCCTTATTCGAAGCATGGGATCGCTACAAGGGGCTACTTTATCAATGCCCACACCATGGACTGGAGAGGTGGTTGGTGATCCATCTTTGTTGTATATTACAAAAGGAGAAATACTCGAGTTACATTCGAGTCTAAAGCTAATTTTACAACAAGAATTTTAGGAGAAAGGCACGACACGCAGGCCGTATTAAGAATTATAACACACAATCACAAACTTTTTGGGACTAGGCCATAACCATGCACCATGTCAATTTTAACTTTTAAAAGACATCGGATATTTTATTATGTTTGAAAATTTGCTAATGCAATTATCAACTCATAATAAAATTCATCCTACTTCTATATCATATATAAAATAGAGAAAAACTATTTTTATACGATCTTTCGCAAGTGGCTCTGATACCACTGTAGGGATTTCTATATGCCAAATAGCATATGCGCAACGGAAAAATTAGGATCCCTTCCTAGTGATCCTTGCGAAAGAAAACCTCGTACAAAATAAATTTCTCTAAAACCAAACCTATCTTATAGGAGAGGATTACCTTTGTTGCGTGCCCTTGTTAATCCCGCTTTTCCTTTTGGTTTGTTGGATCTTTAGCACGTTCAAATGTCCGTGCCTCTATACGTATCCACACGAGCAAGCTCTTGTCTCACAAAAGAAAAACTAGAAGGGCTCTCCTTTACTTCTTGCTAGAGAAGTCCCTAAAGGAGAGGAAGCTAGGGAAAAAGAGAAGGGAAGAAGAAGACTACTCTTCTTGCTAGCCTACACTCACAAAACCACACAACCAA
This sequence comes from Wurfbainia villosa, assembly GCA_025175895.1. Lineage (NCBI taxonomy): Eukaryota > Viridiplantae > Streptophyta > Magnoliopsida > Zingiberales > Zingiberaceae > Wurfbainia > Wurfbainia villosa. The sequence continues at coordinate 37,094,407 of CM045992.1, read as the reverse complement.
AGCTTCCACCAAGCTCTCAAGCTCTCACACAACCACAATCACCCTTTGGCCGACCACTCCATGGAGTCTTTTATAGGGTTGGAAAAACCCTTTCACCTCCTACCATTCAATGCAATCCATTGCATTGAGACACCTTGTTTGGCCGGCCACTTTAAGGAGACAAAAACCACTTTGTCTCCTTCCACCTTATCTAGCTTAGGTGGCATGATTATGTGGCATGCTTGTGTGGCATTCATGCATGTTGAATTAATCTTATTAATTCAATAAGCCCACCTTATCTAGCTTAGGTGGCATGCTTGTGTGGCATTCATGCATGTTGAATTAATCTTATTAATTCAATAAGCTTATGTTATCATATTGAATTAATCTCATTAAATCAATAAGGTAACATATTGAATTAATCTCATTAAATCAATAAGCTAAAATTCTCATTAAGCTTAAAGTCCAAAAACCATTTTGTACTTAAGCTTATTCCTAAATTATTCTAGTCAAACTAGAATGCACTAATTCTTCTAATCATCATGCTCTTTGTGTGTGACCCTATAGGCTCTCATAACGTTGGCAGTGGATCTAAACTCTTTTAGATACACAAGCAATGAGCGGCATCTAGCAATACATCATTGCTACCCAAGTTCTGAAATAAGTCAAGATCCGACTAACCTTTCCGTGACTACTATAATGTATGGACCGTGTCCTTCTATCCTTGATATATCGATTGACTAATGAGGCATAGACGGTCATCCTCGATCAATCTATGTGTTTCTTGATCCCCTGAGTAAACTAACTCAAACAAATGAGCTCAATATCTCATATTGACTCATTTGAGCATAACATCATGCGTTTTAGTAGTTCTACTCAATCAAAGGCCCACCGATATCACTCTCGTCATATGAGAGGGATAGATCCCATCTACATCACTCACATCCCTCCGCATAATTTGTTATATACCCGATGTCGACTTTATGGTCCACCCACTGCTACGGGTGGACGTTTGTGATACCAAAGTACATAATTCCTTATGTAGGGAACCGTAGTGACTTCAGGTTCGAGGACTATTCATACCAATAGTCACATGAGAAAGTTTTTGACACTCATATAACGATCCATGAAACTTTCTCATGGCGGGTCAGTTCAGTATATATTCTCTAATATATACCCATGTGTCAACTTGATATCATATATCCATGACTTGTGAGATCAAGTCATCAATCGACCTACATGCTAGTCTTTATGTATTAATATTGCCCTTGCATATTAATACTTGACTAGGAACATTTAGGAAAGTGTTCTCTACAGCCTCTCATAATCAATTCTGCCAATTGATGTGCTGTAGATAAGAACCTACTTTTCTAGGGCATTATTATATTTAATTTAGCTGGCACAAGCAAGATGTAAATATAATAACCAATCCTTTGCCTTTATTGAATATGATACAAAATGTTCCCTTTTCAACCATCACATGATTGGCTCTAGGGCTATAACTAACATCCACCACCTCCCTAGGTAACTCAAGTGTTATTATTTTAAATAAAAATCACATAATATGCTTTGAGTGTAGGGAGAAAGGGCATTACAAGAGAAAATGCCCTAAATTGGCTAAGGAAAAGGCATCGGCACCAAAAGTCAACCCAAAGTCAAAGGATGTCGGAGTCCCCACAACTAGAAGCAAAGAGCACATTGTGTGCTTTAAATGCAACCAATGGGGACATTATCGAAGCCAATGCCCTAGGGGGAGGAAGAAAGGGAAAGAAGGTGTGACTCATGTAGGGGGAGCTTCTAAAGCTAACCCTAAGGTACAGTTAAATAATGCACCTTCAATTTCTAGAATTAAAAAGCATGCTAAGAATTATTTTAGTTCTCTTGCCATTATTAATGAAAAGCATGCTAGGAGAAACAATAAGGTTTATTGCTTAGGTGCTAAGCATGTTAGTTTCTCTAAGGACAAACCTAGGACTCAAAACACTAGAACTATTTTACCTAAAGAGTCCATTAGAAGAGTTGAAAACCATCTAGGCATTAACCCTAAGAAGGGTAGACACATGCCTAAGAAGAAGAATATTTCCCAAAAGATAAATGAAAACTCAAAATTGGGAAAATTAGAGTTAGAAAACTAAGTCTTGAGGTCAAGACTTGAGAGAATAGAGAAAACCCTTAGAATCATAGAAAATTCAATTCTAGGGTCAAATGCTCAAAAGTCAAGACCTAAGGTTCAAAAACGGTTTAAGGGCAATGAAGGTTTGGGTCACAAATCTAAGCCCAAGAAGACTTGTCATAATGTTCCATTTGATTATGGAACTATTTCTAGGTCTAAAAAAACCAAGGCTAATAGGGAAGCTATCCCTAAGTCTAGCCATGGTGTTTGCTTAGTGGCTAAGACCTCAAAGAAATCAAATGTAGTCACTAGGAAGGTCAAAGGAGGAGTCACCTCTAGAGTTGACCTAGGAAAGACCCAAAAGACTATGGCTTTAAATCCTAAAAGGGTCATTATGAAGGTATCTAGGGAAGTTATCCCTAGAGAATACCTTGTTAACCCAAGGAGCTCCAATAGATATTGGGTTCCTAAGAGCGTGATCGATTCACGCTAAATGGGTTAGAGTGTGTCAACCCTAAGTGGATGGGTAGTTAACCTAACCATAGTAGAGTTGACACATTAGGGTGTGCCAATATGGTTTGAGAAGATGAAAAATGATTAAATTGGCACAATTAGGTCTTAGAGGTATTGGTGTGTCATTTTGGGTTTATGACACACTTGGGAGATAATGGCATTAAGGCAAAAATGGACTTAACCCTAGAAATGACAATTTGGATTCAACACTTAGGTATTCTATACCTTAGTATATTTTACTTGCCATGATTTGTTTGCCTTGCCATGTCATGACTCATTTTCATTTTTATCTATAAAAATGTCATGATCATGTTTAAAATTATTTTTAGATGTCATGTATGCTTAGATGTCTCTCACATGCCATGACATCATGATTTTGGCATATGCTTTTATATATATCATATTTATGCCATAATCATCATCATGCATATAATTAAAAATGAATTAAGGACTATGACATGATTTGATGGGAATCAAATAATATTGCCTAGAAATATGCATGAAACCATTAAAAGATCAAAACCCCACATCTCACTAAAAACTTGCCTTGTATGTGTTTTACACATCTAGATATAAGTGAGATGTTTAGGAAAAAGAAATTAAAGATTTCAAAAACATTTTGAAAATATGTTGAAAAACCTTGGTGAAGCCTATCTTTTGATAGCTATCACCATTGAATGGGATGATACAAAGAGGGCTCTTTATTGAAGCTTTTCTTAACTTTTGGACTTTGTGTCAATCTCTTAATTTAGTGGGTAAAATAATTTTCAAATATTTTTCACACATAGTGTTTATGATAAGTAATATACATACCAAATTTCAAGATTTTTAAATATATGTATATTTACTTATGAATTTCGAAAAGTCATTTCTGAAATTGACAAAGCAAAACAATTATCGATCATTTGCCGGGAGGACGATCGTGATGATGAACAGCCGTGATTTCTGAATTGATCATTCGCTAAGCTGATTTTAAATCTTGTTGGTTAGGCCCATGTTCAGCTAGGTTAAGGTCCCCTAACCACTCCTATGTTGGGTTTCCGGCACCGCGGCGAGTGTGTGTTCGAACATGTTTCATAAACATGTGCACAGCGGAAGAAATAAAAATAATAAATCTAATTTATTACAACACACACACCACACACATGCATAGTACAACATGTGTAGACATAACCGTAAATTCAAATTTTACAATAAAAGGAAATTTATACTACATATACCTGACGTATCACGTGTAGCGGGAAAGGCATTAACCGGAGCGATCCTCGCTAGAATCGCCTCTATCCGTATCCACGCCGAGTATCTTCGGGATGAATTCACAAAGTCACGAGCCTCATCTTCGTACGGGTTACTAGTCTCATGTTGAAGACGATGTGATCGAGAGAAGATCACGATCCGAATCAAAATTCGGATCCAAAACGAGTCCTCAAAAAACTCGCTTCTCCGGAGAGGTATTCGTCAATCGTTTGACGAATCCTTCATCCTCCACCTATGAGGATTACCAGAGATCGAATCCCCGGCAAGGCTACCGCTATCAGAGCTTCAAACGTCATCTAAACGATGCTCCGACAAGAAGGAAACAAGCTGTCCAGAAAACTAGACAGCTTTGGTGGAGACCTTGCGTCGGCCAAATAAGGAAAGCAATATGCTCACCTTGTCGCCGGAGCCAAGGAAGATCACCGGAGCTCCTCCGGCAACAGCTAGACGCTAGCAAGTGGGGAGGACGGCAGCTGTTGGACGCCGGTTGGAGGAGCTTGGGCAGCGGCAAGGATTTGGGCACCGACCACTTGGAGAAGAGGGAGAGGGTGGGCGGCAACAATTAGGGTTGCAAGGATTAAGGCTTAACAAAAACCCTTAAGCCCTATTTTATAGAGAACAAATTTTCTTAATGGTTATCGGATCATAACCAAAAGCCTTCTAAGCCGCTCCATTAATTTAAGTTAAAATAAACCAAACCATGATAGTTTATTTTAAGTTAAAACGAACCGAACCAACTTTGGTTCATTCGTTTAAAACAAACCAAACCCCTTTGGTTTATTCTCCTCCATTGGATTAGAACCAAACTAATTTGGTTCATCCATCATGTCTTCATTAGACACGACCCATCCACGCTTCCATTGCGACTAAAACGATTTCATGCTCGCTCCATTTTTGGTCCAACCAAACCTAGTTTCTCTCGGTCTGAGAATCTCATTCTCAAGCTCGTTTTAAATCCTTCGGATTACGCTCGTTGTGCGTGTTACCAAATAGGTTCTCGGTTTATGTTGGTCGTCTATAATTAACCATTAATTATAGAACGATCATGAGTGGCACCTAGTAGTACATCATGATCCCCAATTAACCGAAAAGATCAACGGTTGATCCAGAACTATTTCTGAAACCCTTCAGTAGCTCGAATGAATCGTGCCCCATTCCCTTCACTCATCTTATACCCACTTGGTTCAGGACATGGTCTATAGTGTCAGTCCCCACTAGGCTGACTACGTCACACCTAGCCCAAGTATCATTTCCTCGTCCTACAGATTCTAGTTACTGCACATGTATCGAAGAGTACCTTACTCTAAACATGTAATGCTTTGGCCAAAGACTTTAGTAACAATCCGATGAGAGGCCATGGGTATACATCTCCTCGCAAGGAGTGGTGAATCCTTTATAGGCTATTCAAACACCTTCGATCACTTCGACTTATACCCAATCATCCCGGGTCCACATCTCCTTAGAGATGCTTGCTTAAGATGTCAAAACATAAGTCTTTATAATCAAGATGACTTGAATACCGCAAGTCAAAGGAACATCGCACTTAAGCTGCAGTAAGAACTTCATTGACATATCTATATATGCAGAGAACCATATGAAGTCTTATGGCTGGTCACTCCAATGAACTAGTTACCATAACTAGCATCCACGATTAACTCCAGACATCACAATGTCTCCAGCCAGTGAGAATCAGCTGCTTGGATACACCAAGGAGTATACCTCGTGCTAGTCTCGACAGAATCAATTCATCGACTAGGGATAATTCTGATACATCACAATTACACATGTAGAGATACTCACTAGTTGTGATCCAATCACAAATTCTCTCATGCTATGAATCGTATCGTGGACATTCAGTAAATGAGTTTAAGATCTAATCAAATACATGAAAATATGTATACTCAAATAGTGAATCTTCATTTATCATATAAATGGTTCAAACATAAGGCGATTGGCTTAGAACATCTCTCATATATTACTAACAAACCCCCACTTGGCCTAATGTCAATCGCTACGGTATCCAATACCATAAGCTCTAACATGACCCTCAAACTTACTTTGAGGTAATGCCTTAATCAAAGGATCCGCTAAGTTCCTTTCAGTGGGGATTTTCTCAATTTGTATTTCCTTCCTACTGATGATCTCTCTGATCAGATGATAGCGGCGAAGCACATGTTTGGATCGATGATGAGACCTTGGCTCTTTCGCCTGTGCAATAGCTCCATTGTTGTCGCAGTAGACCGGTATTGCTTCAACAATGGCTGGAATCACACCAAGTTCATAAATGAACTTCTTGATCCAAACCGCTTCCTTTGTTGCTTTCGAAGCTGCAATGTATTCTGCCTCAATGGTAGAATCCGCTACAGTGTCTTGTTTGGAACTTTTCCAACTCACTGCACCCCCATTCAAGGTGAACATGTATCCAGACTGAGACCTGGAAACATCCTTGTCTGTCTGGAAGCTGGCATCCGTATACTCGCGTATCACCATGTCCCCTTCTCCATATATTAGGAACACATTCTTAGTTCTTCTTAAGTACTTAAGGATTGTCTTAACAGCCGCCCAATGATCCATTCCTGGATCAGACTGGTATCTACTCGTGACACTCAGAGCATACGATACATCGGGCCTCGTACATAACATAGCATACATGATATATCCTATTGCGGATGCATAGGGAATCTTACTCATGCAAATCCTCTCGTCTTCTGTGCAGGGACACAGACTTCGAAAGGTGTATCCCATGCCTGATGGGTAGGAAACCTTTCTTGGATTCCGACATGATAAACCTCTTTAGCACTCGGTCTATATATGTAGACTACGAAACACCAAGCAACTGTTTCGATCTATCTCTATAGATCTTAATCCTGAGAATGTAGGTTACTTCTCCCAGGTCTTTCATGGAGAATGTCTTGGATAACCAAATCTTAACTAACTATAAGACTGAAATATCGTCTCCTATAAGTAATATGTCATCGACATACAATACTAGGAACACGACTGCACTCCCACTAACCTTCTTGTACACACAAGGTTTGTCTGGATTTTGTGAGAAATCAAACTTTTTGATTGTCTCATCAAAACGGATATTCCAGCTCCTGGATGCTTGCTTCAATCCATATATGGACCGTCGCAATTTGCATACCTTGGTTTTATCAACCGATGTGAAACCCTCAGGTTGTATCATATACACGTCCTCGAGCAGGTTTCCATTAAGGAAAGTTGTTTTCACATTCATCTACCATATCTCATAATCATAATGAGCTGCTATGGCCAAGAGCATCCGAATGGATTTAAGCATAGCTACAGGCGAATAGATTTCGTCATAATCAACACCTTGTTTTTGATGATATCCTTTCACCACTAATCTAGCCTTATAGGTAATCACATTACCATCCATGTCGGTTTTCTTCTTGAAAACTCACTTGCACCCTATAGGCTTTATGCCTTCAGGTGGGTCAACCAAGTTCCAAACTTGGTTTTCATACATGGAATCCATTTCCGACTTCATGGCTTCAAGCCACTAATCCCTTTCTGAACTTGTCAGAACTTCTTCATAACTAGTAGGCTCCTCATCATCAATGTGTAACACATCGTTCGATTCACTTACGAGAAATCCATATATCTCAGGAATATTGCGTGTTCTACCAGATCTACGAAGATGTGGTGTTTCAATAGGTCCAACCGATTGCTCATCACTATGAGTTGTCGGCTATTGTGCTTTACCAGGTATCTCATCAATGTCTATTTGAGTCTCTCGAGCCTCCTCAAGCTCGACGACACTCCCACTGTTTTCTTGCAAGAGAAACTCTTTCTCTAGAAACACAACATGCCTTGAAACAAACACCTTTTGTTCCACAGGATGATAGAATTGGTAACCCCTTGTTTCCTTAAGGTATCCAATAAATAGACATTTATCAGACTTAGCATTCAATTTGTCTGATACAGTCCTCTTCACATAAGCAGGGCAACCTCATATCTTCAAGTAAGATACATAAGGTTTCTTACTATTTCATATCTCATATGGAGTAGTAGAGACTACTTTAGTTGGCATTCTGTTTAACAAGTAAACAGTTGTCTGAAGTGCATAACCCCAAAAGGACTTGGGAAGATTTGCATGATTCATCATTGACCTGACCATGTCCAACAAGGTCCGATTTTGCCTCTCAGATACACCATTATGCTGTGGTGTATATGGCGGAGTCCATTGAGACAATATACCATTGTCTCTTAGATAATCAAGAAACTCTTGACTTAAGTATTCACCACCTGGATCCGATCGAAGTATTTTAATACTCTTGTCATGTTGTTTCTCTACTTCATTTCTGAATTCTTTGAACCTTTCAAAGGCTTCAGACTTGTGTTTCATCAAGAACACATACCCAAACCGTGAGTGATCATCGGTGAAGGTAATGAAGTAGCTATAGCCTCCTAAAGCTTGAGTTGACATAGGTCCACATACATCAGTATGTATTAGACCTAGCAACTCTCGCACTCGTTCACCTTTTCCTGTAAAAGGTAACTTAGTCATCTTGCCTTACAAGCATGATTCGTATGTATCGTATGAATCCAATTCAAACGATTCCAAAATTCCACATCGGTGTAATTCGGACATGCGTTTCTTGCTTTTATGGCCAAGACAACAATGGCACATGTAGAAGTCTAATTGATTATCTTTTCGAGCATGCTTGTTGCTCGCTTTGATATTGAAAATGTCACTGGATACGTCTAACGTATAAATGTCATTGCTCAAAGTTTCAGTTCCATAAAGTATGCCATTCAAAGTTATATAACAACAATTGTTACTAAACATCAAATGGTAACCATTTCTATTTAAACAGGAAATAGAAATCAATGTTCTTTATTAGAGAAGGAACACAATAGCAATTGTCCAGTTCCAAGACTAGTCCGCTAGGGAGCTTCAACAAATAAGTTCCGATGGCGACCGCAACAACCTTTGCTCCATTGCCAACTCACAAATTTGACTCCCCTCTGACGAGTCTTCTTCTATTCCTTACCCCATATATGTCATTACATATATGTGAGTCACACCCAGTATCCAATACCCAAGTGTCTAAGGAAATAGAATGACAATCAATAACGAAGATACCTGAAGAGGATGGGGCATCGGATGCCTTCTTCTTCTTTATGGACTCAAGATAAATCTTGTAGTTTCTTCGCTAGTGGCCTTCCTTGCCACAATGATGGCAAGTACCCTTTTGTGCTGGTTCTGCCTTCTTAGCCTTCTCGTTCTTCCCTTTCTTCTGTTCCTTTGCCTTCCTCTTAGAACCTTTCTTTGAGAAATCAACTAACAGAACCGCCTTCTCCTCATGCTTCACAGAAGGCTCCATAGTCGTCAGCATATTGAGGAGCTCAGGAATAGTGGATTCTAATTTGTTCATCCGATAGTTCATCATAAATTGTGAGAAACTCTTGGGCAAACAATGCAGAATTAAGTCAATACTTAATTCATGATCCATCACAAACCCGAGGGTGGCTAGCCGCTCGATGTACCCGTTCATCTTTAGCATAAACTGCACTACAGACGAACCTTCTTGCATCTTCGTGGTGAAGAGGAGCCTGGAGACTTCGAACCTTTTGGATCTCGCTTGCTCATCAAACAACTCATGAAGATGGAAGACCATGGTATTAGCATCCATATGCTCATGCTGCTTTTGCAGCTCAGGTACCATCGCAGCTAGCATGATGCAACTCGCCAGTTCAGAATCTGCCACATGCTTCTGATAGACCAACATTTGGTCTGGAGTTGCATCATCCCTAGGACGATTGGGAAGAGGCTCTTTAAGGACATATGCTAGCTTTTCTGCCTTGAGAATAATTCTCAAGTTTTTAAGCCAATCCAGGAAGTTAGGCTCAGTCAATTTGTTTGAATCCAAAATAGTACATAAATTCAAAGACGCCATGATCAATCGATTAACCTAGAAATACAAAATGAGCATATATGAGAAAATGATTTTAAAATGCATCAATATACATTCATAAATCCCATTCATTTTTCGAATTTCAAAAACCCTAAAATCACTTCGGGAGATCGTAGGTCTATCTCCGAATGGGCTGATATCCATCACAGATATGAACAACCTTGGAGAGAGTCCAATAAGCCATTCATAACTACAATGGTAGGTATCAAATATACCGATTGCATATCACGTATATGCAACTATCACAATGTGCTATCAACTAATTGAATGTTCACACATATATCGGGTTGTTAACACATTAACAAGTATGCATCATATGCATAGAACCCAACTTCACCTCCCTTAACATCGACCTTGGAGAGAGTCCAACAAGCCGATGCTCCAGGTTAAAGCCAACGCATTAATCGAGAAATAGTTTTGATATGGTTAGAGTGCATTCAACCAATCAGCCCGGCTTGGAGAGAGTCCAACAACCAAAGCTAATGATTGACCTCTGACTCTTACCATATTAGTATTAAACTATTCCATGGTTTGAACATGTTCGGGTTCGAGCCGAGCTTGGATAGAGTCCAACAACCCGAACAAGAAACGGAACTCTGGTTCTAACCATATTAATGGAAGGTGTAGGCTTTAATATTGAGTTAGGGTTTTTATGTCTCATTCTCTTTGCATACAAATAACTATTATCTACATGGCATGGCATACATGGCATACATCTACATGTCACGATACACATGGCATAATGATATGCATCTAATGCAATACATGGCATACAATTATGTCATGTACAAAATTTTTTTATATGTCATAACTATTTATGGAAATAAAATATGTTTAAAATTTGATTTTCTAAATCAAATCATGATTAAATTAGGAAACAAATCTCCAAATCTAATCACATATTTTATTTGTGAAAATAGTTGATTAAGGAAAGTCAATTTAGGAAACCAATTTCCTAAATCATCAAAACTACTTATGGAAATAAAATATTTTTAAGATTTGATTTCCCAAATCAAATCAATATTAAATTAGGAAACAAATTTCCAAATCTAATCAAATATTTTATTTATGGAAAATATCAATTTCCATAAATACTTCCAACTTTCCAAAAGTAGAAGATTTTCATAAATACTTCTAGACTTTCCAAAATTAAAAATTTCCATAAATACTTCTAACTTTCCAAAAGTAGAAAATTTCCAGAAATACCATTATGACTATCGCAAAATAATTTTACGATTATGTCGAAACACAACCTGGGCTCTGATACCACTGTTGGGTTTCCGGCATCGCGGCGAGTGTGTTCGAACATGTTTCGTAAACATGTGCACAACGAAAGAAATAAAAATAATAAATCTAATTTATTACAACACACACACCACGCGCATGCATAGTACAACATGTGTAGACATAACCGTAAATTCAAATTTTGCAATAAAAGGAAGTTTATACTACGTATACCTGACGTATCACGTGTAGTGGGAAAGACATCAACCGGAGCAATCCTCGCTAGAATCGCCTCTATCCGTATCCACGCCGAGTATCTTCGAGATGACTTCACAAAGTCACGAGCCTCGTCTTCGTATGGGTTACTAGCTGATGTGTGTGTATCATGCTACATTTTCACTACTCCATATGCATGCATTTTATCTCATTTCATGTCCTAGGCATGTATTTTGTCATGAATCAGTTAAGTTTAGCATATTTTAGACGAAGAGACTGCTTTTGGGTGTTTTTCGTGTTAACAGGGCGAAGAAGCAGGCATATCAAAACAACACAAGCGTGTTATCAGTGACACACCCATGTCAGGAGTTCCATCGCTCAACATGCCCTGGTTCAGCAACCGGCATGCCCCGTTCAAGCGCTGACACGGCCAGTGAGAAATGTGCGACACGCCTGTGCCCTCATTTGGCACGGGCGTGTTGGCCTGATTCCAGACTTCCTTTTCTGTGAGCAACTCGACGAAGCCGCGATCTTCGTCTCAATTAAAGGAAAATCTTTTGCCTTAATTGAAGAGGAGGCCAAGGCTATAAAAGAGGAGATATTCTAACCCTAAAGGGAGGCGGCAGGCAGGAAGAGGACGACAGAAGAACGAGGAGAACGAAGGAGTCGACGACAGAGGAACACAGATGGCACTAAGTATTGTAATTTCTTTCTCTAGCAATTCTTGTTCGACTATGGAGTAGTGTCCTGTAATCTTAGGATGGGGGAGTAGCCCTTGACGATTTATGATGGATGATGTAATCTATACTACTTGAATTATTGTTTGTTTTGATCTGGTTCTTGGATTCTTATTGATAAACCTAAGGAGCTAAGGGGAAGTACCTAATAGTGAACCCAAGTTCCCGAAACCTAGAACCAACTAGGGATTAACTCCTGTCAAGTAGCGGTAGTGTATCTATGAGGGCTTGCGGGGGTCTCATGATAGGTCCTCTTAGCTTATTATGGTCCCGTGTGCAAACCTATCGTGAAAAGGAAATTTAGACTCTAAAGGAACTCTTATGGACTTAATGGATCTATCAAATCTAGTTTTTACCAGGTAACGGTGGTAAGACTAGGGAGTTTTGCGGGGGTCTCGTGACAGGTCCCCTTAGCTGATTATGATCCCCTATGCTCGAATACCGTGACAGGTAAATTGAGTTTGATAGGTACAGTTGGCGTAGACCTTGAAAGGGGTCGTTGATTTACCTTAGGATAGGTTCCATCAAAACAACTCTAATAGGGGTAGGAAAGAAATAAATCACCTTATAAATCGTCGACGTGGTGAAACCCATATCCTGAGATTCTTCTCAACTATTGACTTTTAGCTCGTTCTTCTCATTCGTTGTTCTTGACTGCTCAGTTTCTTTGCTTAATCCACAAATTGATTGACTAGATAACTTGGTATCACGATCATTCGGTAATTGTCCCAATCCCTGTGGGATCGATATTTTTATTACTTGACGACAACCATGCACTTGCAGAAAATAACACATCACTAGCCTCGTGTTGAAGACGATGTGATCGAGAGAAGATCATGATCTGAATCAAAATTCGGATCCAAAACGAGTCCTCAAAAAACTCGCTTCTCCGGAGAGGTATTCGTCAACCGTTTGACGAATCCTTCGTCTTCCACCTGTGAGGATTACCAGAGATTGAATCCCCGGCAAGGCTACCGCTGTCGGAGCTCCAAACGTCGTCCAAACGATGCTTCGACAAGAAGGAAACAAACTGTCCAGAAAACTGGACAGCTTTGGTGGAGACATTGCGCCGGCCAAATAAGGAAAACAATATGCTCACCTTGTCGTCGGAGCCAAGGAAGATCACCGGAGCTCCTCCGACTATAGCTAGATGCCGGCAAGTGGGGAGGACGGCAGCTGCTAGATGCCAGTTGGAGGAGCTTGGGTGGCGGCAAGGATTTGGGCGCCGACCACTTGGAGAAGAGGGAGAGGGTGGGCGGCAACAATTAGGGTTGCAAGGATTAGGGCTTAACAAAAACCCTTAAGCCCTATTTTATAGAGAACAAATTCTCTTAATGGTTATTGGATCATAACCAAAAGCCCGCTAACCCTCTCCATTAATTTAAGTTAAAATAAACCAAACCATGATGTATATTTTAAGTTAAAACAAACCGAACCAACTTTGGTTCATTCGTTTAAAACAAACCAAACCCCTTTGGTTTATTCTCCTCCATTGGATTAGAACCAAACCAATTTGGTTCATCCATCATGTCTTCATAAGACACGGCCCATCCATGCTTCCATTGCGACTGAAACAATTTCATGCTCGCTGCATGTTTGGTCCAACCAAACCTAGTTTCTCTTGGTCTGAGAATCACATTCTCAAGCTCTTTTTAAATCCATCGGATTATGCTCATTGTACATGTGATCAAATAGGTTCTTGGTTTATGTTGGCCGTCTATAATTAACCATTAATTATACAACGATCATGAGTGGCACCTAGTAGTACACCATGATCTCCAATTAACCGAAAAGATCAACGGTTGATTCAGAACTATTTCTGAAACCCTTCAGCAGCTCGAATGAATTGTGCCCCATTCCATTCACTCATCTTATAACCACTTGGTTCAGGACATGGTCTATAGTGTCAGTCCCCACTAGGCTGACTATGTCACACCTAGCCCAAGTATCATTTCCTCATCCTACGGATTCTAGTTACTGCACATGTATCGAAGAGTACCTTACTCTAAACATGTAATGCTTTGGCCAAAGACTTTAGTAACAATCCGACGAGAGGCCATGGGTATACATCTCCTCGCAAGGAGTGGTGAATCCTTTATAGGCTATTCAAACACCTTCGATCACTTCGACTTATACCCAATCATCCCGGGTCCACATCTCCTTAGAGATGCTTGCTTAAGATGTCAAAACATAAGTCTTTATGATCAAGATGACTTGAATATCGCTAGTCAAAGGAACATCGCACTTAAGCTGCAGTAAGAACTTCATTGACATATCTATATATGCAGAGAACCATATGAAGTCTTACGGCTGGTCACTCCAATGAACTAGTTACCATAACTAACATCCATGATTAACTCCGGACATCACAATGTCTCCAGCCAGTGAGAATCAGCTGCTTGGATACACCAAGGAGTATACCTCGTGCTAGTCTCGACAGAATCAATGGTGTCCAAATCCATCAATTCATCGACTAGGGATAATTCCGATACATCACAATTACACATGTAGAGATACTCACTAGTTGTGATCCAATCACAAATTCTCTCATGTTGTGAATCGTATCGTGGACATTCAGTAAATGAGTTTAAGATCTAATCAAATACATGAAAACATATATACTCAAATAGTGAATCTTCATTTATCATATAAATGGTTCAAACATAAGGCGATTGCCTTAGGACATCTCTCATATATTACTAACAAACTCCCACTTGGCCTAATGTCAATCGCTACGGTATCCAATACCATAAGCTCTAACATGACCCTCAAACTTACTTTGAGGTAATGCCTTAGTCAAAGGATCCACTAAGTTCCTTTCAGTTGGGATTTTTTCGATTTGTATTTCCTTCCTACTGATGATCTCTCTGATCAGATGATAGCGGCGAAGCACATGTTTGGATCGTTGATGAGACCTTGGCTCTTTCGCCTATGCAATAGCTCCATTATTGTCGCAGTAGACCGGTATTGCTTCAACAATGGCTGGAATCACACCAAGTTCATAAATGAACTTCTTGATCCAAACCGCTTCCTTTCGCCTCGCCGCAATGTATTCCCTCGCTGGTAGAATCCACTGTTGTCTTGTTTGGAACTTTTCCAACTCAGCACCCCATTCAAGGTGAACACGATCCGCATCGAGACCGAATCATCCTTGTCTATCCGAAGTCCGCATCCGTGATACCCACGTATCACCATGTCCCTTCTCCATATATTAGGAACACATCCTTAGTTCTTCTTAAGTACTTAAGGATTGTCTTAATACCATCCAATGATCCATTCCTCGATCGATCGGTATCTACTCGTGACACTCAGAGCATACGATACATCGGGCCTCGTACATAACATAGCATACATGATAGATCCTATTGCGGATGCATAGGGAATCTTACTCATGCAAATCCTCTCGTCTTCTGTGCGCGGACACAAACTTCGAAAGGTGTATCCCATGCTTGATGGGTAGGAAACCTTTCTTGGATTTCGACATGCTAAACCTCTTTAGCACTCAGTCTATATATGTAGACTACGAAAGACCAAGCAATCGTTTCGATCTATCTCTATAGATTTTAATCCTGAGGATGTAGGTTGCTTCTCCCAGGTCTTTCATGGAGAATGTCTTGGATAACCAAATCTTAACTGACTGTAAGACTGAAATATCGTCTCCTATAAGTAATATGTCATCAACATACAATACTAGGAACACGACTGCACTCCCACTAACCTTCTTGTACACACAAGGTTCGTCTGGATTTTGTGAGAAATCAAACTTTTTGATTGTCTCATCAAAACGGATATTCCAGCTCCTGGATGCTTGCTTCAATCCATATATGGACCGTCGCAATTTGCATACCTTGGTTTTATCAACCGATGTGAAACCCTCAGGTTGTATCATATACACGTCCTCGAGCAGGTTTCCATTAAGGAAAGCTATTTTCACACTCATCTGCCATATCTCATAATCATAATGAGCCACTATGGCCAGGATCATCCGAATGAATTTAAGCATAGCTACAGGCGAATAGGTTTCGTCATAATCAACACCTTATTTTTGACGATATCCTTTCTCCACTAATCTAGCCTTATAGGTAATCACATTACCATCCATGTCGGTTTTCTTCTTGAAAACCCACTTGCACCCTATAGGCTTTATGCCTTCAGGTGGGTCAACCAAGTTCCAAACTTGGTTTTCATACATGGAATCCATTTCTGACTTCATTGCTTCAAGCCACTTATCCCTTTCTGAACTTGTCAAAACTTCTTCATAACTGGTAGGCTCCTCATCATCAATGTGTAACACGTTGTTCGATTCACTTACGAGAAATTCATATATCTCGGGAATATTGCGTGTTCTACCAGATCTACGAAGATGTGGTGTTTCAATAGGTCCAACCGATTTCTCATCACTATGAGTTGTCGGTTGTTGTGCTTCTCCAGGTATCTCATCAATGTCTATTTGAGTCTCTCGAGCCTCCTCAAGCTCGGCGACACTCCCACTATTTTCTTGCAAGAGAAACTCTTTCTCTAGAAACACAGCATGCCTTGAAACAAACACCTTTTGTTCCATAGGATGAAAGAATTGGTAACCCCTTGTTTCCTTAGGGTATCCAATAAATAGACATTTATCAGACTTAGCATCCAATTTATCTGATACAGTCCTCTTCACATAAGCAAGGCAACCCCATATCTTCAAGTAAGATGCATGAGGTTTCTTACTATTCCATATATCATATGGAGTAGTAGAGACTACCTTGGTTGGCATTCTGTTTAACAAGTAAACAGCTATCTGAAGTGCATAGCCCCAAAAGGACTTGGGAAGATTTGCATGATTCATCATTGACCTTACCATGTCCAACAAGGTCCGATTTTGCCTCTCAGATACACCATTATGCTGTGGTGTATATGGCGGAGTCCATTGAGACAATATACCATTGTCTCTTAGATAATCAAGAAACTCTTGACTTAAGTATTCACCCCCTGGATCCGATCGAAGTATTTTAATACTCTTGTCATGTTATTTCTCTACTTTATTTCTGAATTCTTTGAACCTTTCAAAGGCTTTAGACTTGTGTTTCATCAAGAACACATACCCAAACCGTAAGTGATCATCGGTGAAGGTAATGAAGTAGCTATAGCCTCCTAGAGCTTGAGTTGACATAGGTCCACATACATCAGTATGTATTAGACCTAGCAACTCTCCCACTCGTTCACCTTTTCCTGTAAAAGGTAACTTAGTCATCTTGTCTTTCAAGCATGATTCACATGTATCGTATGAATCCGATTCAAACGATTCCAGAATTCCACATCGGTGTAATTCGGACATGCATTTCTTGCTTTCATGGCCAAGACGACAATGCCACATGTAGGAGTCTAATTGATTATCTTTTCGAGCACGCTTGTTGCTCGCTTTGATATTGAAAATGTCACTGGATACGTCCAACGTATAAATGTCATTTCTCAAAGTTCTAGTTCCATAAAGTACGCCATTCAAAGTTATATAATAACAATTGTTACTAAACGTCAAATGGTAACCATTTCTATTTAAACAGGAAATAGAAACAATGTTCTTTATTAGAGAAGGAACACAATAGCAATTGTCTAGTTCCAAGACTAGTCCGCTAGGGAGCTTTAGTAAATAAGTTCCGATGGCGACCGCAGCAACCTTTGCTCCATTGCCAACTCCCAAATTTGACTCCCCTCTGACGAGTCTTCTTCTATTCCTTAGCCCCTGTATGTCATTACATATATGTGAGTCACACCCAGTATCCAATACCCAAGTGTCTAAGGAAATAGAATGACAATCAATAACGAAGATACCTGAAGAGAATGGGGCATCGAATGCCTTCTTCTTCTTTATGGACTCAAGATAAATCTTGCAGTTTCTTCGCCAGTGGCCTTCCTTGCCATAATGATGGCAAGTTCCCTTTTGTGCTGGTTCTGCCTTCTTAGCCTTCTTGTTCTTTCCTTTCTTCTGTTCCTTTGCCTTCCTCTTAGAACCTTTCTTTGAGGAATCAACTAACAGAACCGCCTTCTCCTCATGCTTCACAGAAGGCTCCACAGTCTTCAGTATATTGAGGAGCTCAGGAATAGTGGATTCTAATTTGTTCATCCGATAGTTCATCACAAATTGTGAGAAACTCTTGGGAATACAATGCAGAATTAAGCCAATACTTAATTCATGATCCATCACAAACCCGAGGGTGGCTAGCCGCTCGATGTATCCATTCATCTTTAGCACAAACTGCACTACAGACAAACCTTCTTGCATCTTCGTGGTGAAGAGGAGCCTGGAGACTTCGAACCTTTCGGATCTCGCTTGCTCATCAAACAACTCATGAAGATGGAAGACCATGGTATTAGCATCCATATGCTCATGCTGCTTTTGCAGCTCAGGTACCATCATAGCTAGCATGATGGAACTCGCCAGTTCAGAATCTGCCACATGCTTCTGATAGACCAACATTTGGTCTGGAGTTGCATCATCCCTAGGACGGTTGGGAAGAGGCTCTTCAAGGACATATGCTAGTTTTTTCGCCTTGAGAACAATTCTCAAGTTTCTAAGCCAGTCCAGAAAGTTAGGCCTAGTCAATTTGTTTGAATCCAAAATAGTGCACAAATTCAAAGACGTCATGATCAATCGATTAACCTAGAAATACAAAATGAGCATATATGAGAAAATGATTTTAAAATGCATCAATATACATTCATAAATCCCATTCATTTTTCGAATTTCAAAACCCTAAAATCACTTCGGGAGATCGTAGGTCTATCTCTGAATGGGCTGATATCCATCACAGATATGAACAACCTTGGAGAGAGTCCAACAAGCCATTCATAACTACAATGGTAGGTATCAAATATACCGATTGCATATCACGTATATGCAACTATCACAATGTGCTATCAACTAATTGAATGTTCACACATATATCGGGTTGTTAACACATTAACAAGTATGCATATGCATAGCACCCAACTTCACCTCCCTTAACATCGACCTTGGAGAGAGTCCAACAAGCCGATGCTCCAGGTTAAAGCCAACCCATTAATCGAGAAATAGTTTTAATATGGTTAGAGCGCATTCAACCAATTAGCCCGGCTTGGAGAGAGTCCAAAAACCAAAGCTAACGATTGACCTCTGACTCTTACCATATTAGTATTAAACTATTCCATGGTTTGAACATGTTCAGGTTCGAGCCGAGCTTGGATAGAGTCCAACAACTCGAACAAGAAACGGAACTCTGGTTCTAACCATATTAATGGAAGGTGTAGGTTTTAATATTGAGTTAGGGTTTTTATGCCTCATCCTATTTGCATGCAAATAACTATTATCTACATGGCATGGCATACATGGCATACATCTACATGTCACGATACGCATGGCATAATGATATGCATCTAATGCAATACATGGCATACAATTATGTCATGTACAAAATTTCCTTATATGTCATAACTATTTATGGAAATAAAATATATTTAAGATTTGATTCTCCAAATCAAATCATGATTAAATTAGGAAACAAATTTCCAAATCTAATCACATATTTTATTTGTGGAAATAGTTGATTAGGGAAAGTCAATTTAGGAAACCAATTTCCTAAATCATCAAAACTACTTATGGAAATAAAATATTTTTAAGATTTGATTTCCCAAATCAAATCAAGATTAAATTAGGAAATAAATTTCCAAATCTAATCAAATATTTTATTTATGGAAAATATCAATTTCCATAAATACTTCTAACTTTCCAAAAGTAGAAGATTTTCATAAATACTTCTAGACTTTCCAAAATTAAAAATTTCCTTAAATACTTCTAACTTTCCAAAAGTAGAAAATTTCCAGAAATACCATTATGACTATCACAAAATAATTTTATGAATATGTCAAAACACAACCTGGGCTCTGATACCACTGTTGGGTTTCCGGCACCGCGGCGAGTGTGTATTCGAACATGTTTCGTAAACATGTGCACAGCGGAAGAAATAAAAATAATAAATCTAATTTATTACAACACACACACCACATGCATGCATAATACAACATGTGTAGATATAACCGTAAATTCAAATTTTGAATAAAAGGAAGTTTATACTACATATACCTGACATATCACGTGTAGCGGGAAAGACATCAACCGGAGCGATCCTCGCTAGAATCGCCTCTATCCCTATCCATGCCGAGTATCTTCGGGATGACTTCACAAAGTCACGAGCCTCGTCTTCATATGGGTTACTAGCCTTGTGTTGAAGACGATGTGATCGAGAGAAGATCACGATCCAAATCAAAATTCGGATCCAAAACGAGTCCTCAAAAAACTCGCTTCTCCAGAGAGGTATTTGTTAACCGTTTGATGAATCCTTGATCTTCCACCTATGAGGATTATCGGAGATCAAATCCCCGACAAGGCTACCGCTGTCGGAGCTCCAAACATCGTTCAAATGACGCTCCGACAAGAAGGAAACAAACTGTCCAGAAAACTGGACAGCTTTGGTGGAGACATTGCGCCGGCCAAATATGGAAAGCAATATGCTCACCTTGTCGCGCGGAGCCAAGGAAGATCACCGGAGCTCCTCCGGCAATAGCTAGATGCTGGCAAGTGGGTAGGAAGGCAGCTGCTGGACGCCGGTTGGAGGATCTTGGGCGGCGGCAAGGATTTGGGCACCGACCACTTGGAGAAGAGGGAGAGGGTGGGCGGCAACAATTAGGGTTGCAAGGATTAGGGCTTAACAAAAACCCTTAAGCTCTATTTTATAGAGAACAAATTCTCTTAATGGTTATCGGATCATAACAAAAAGCCGCTAACCCGCTCCATTAATTTAAGTTAAAATAAACCAAACCATGATAGTTTATTTTAAGATAAAACGAACCGAACCAACTTTGGTTCATTCGTTTAAAACAAACCAAACCCCTTTGGTTTATTCTCCTCCATTGGATTAGAACCAAACCAATTTGGTTCATCCATCATGTCTTCATAAGACACGGCCCATCCACGCTTCCATTGCGACTGAAATGATTTCATGCTCGCTCCATGTTTGGTCCAACCAAACCTAATTTCTCTCGGTCTAAGAATCTCATTCTCAAGCTTGTTTTAAATCCATCGGATTACGCTCATTGTGTGTGTGATCAAATAGGTTCTCGGTTTATGTTGGCCATCTATAATTAACCATTAATTATAGAATGATCATGAGTGACACCTAGTAGTACATCATGATCCCCAATTAACCGAAAAGATCAACGGTTGATCCAGAACTATTTCTGAAACCCTTCAGCAGCTCGAATGAATCGTGCCCCATTCCCTTCACTCATCTTATACCCACTTGGTTCAGGACATGGTCTATAGTGTCAGTCCACACTAGGCTGACTACGTCACACCTAGCCCAAGTATCATTTCCTCGTCCTACGAATTCTAGTTACTGCACATGTATCGAAGAGTACCTTACTCTAAACATGTAATGCTTTGGCCAAAGACTTTAGTAACAATCCGACGAGAGGCCATGGGTATACATCTCCTCGCAAGGTGTGGTGAATCCTTTATAGGCTATTCAAACACCTTCGATCACTTCAACTTATACCCAATCATCCCGGGTCCACATCTCCTCAGAGATTCTTGCTTAAGATGTCAAAACATAAGTCTTTATGATCAAGATGACTTGAATACCGAAAGTCAAAGGAACATCGCACTTAAGATGCAGTAAGAACTTCATTGACATATCTATATATGCAGAGAACCATATGAAGTATTACGGGTGGTCACTCCAATGAACTAGTTACCATAACTAGCATCCACAATTAACTCCGGATATCACAATGTCTCCATCTAGTAAGAATCAGCTGCTTGGATATACCGAGTATACCTCGTGCTAGTCTTGACAGAATCAATGGTGTCCAAATCCATCAATTCATCGACTAGGGATAATTCTGATACATCACAATTACACATGTAGAGATACTCACGAGTTGTGATCCAATCACAAATTCTCTCATGCTTTGAATCGTATCGTGGACATTCAGTAAATGAGTTTAAGATCTAATCAAATACATGAAAACATGTATACTCAAATAGTGAATCTTCATTTATCATATAAATGGTTCAAACATAAGGCGATTGCCTTAGGACATCTCTCATATATTACTATCATCCTTCGGTTGATGGTTAGATCCCTCTTGAAATATCATGCTTTGGTTGATGGTTAGATCCTCCGATGCAATCCGGCTCTGATACCACTTGTAGGGGATCTTTGGAAGGCTAGAGGGAATGAATAGCCTCTTTTTGTTTCTACAAAGATGGTTAGTGAAAGCAAAATGAAATACTAAAGAAAAAGAAGAAATGAAAAGATAATACACGAGCACTAACAAAAGATTATGCTCCTACTCCATGGCGATCCTTAAGGTGGATCAACCCAAGCCAATCTTCCACTAGAAGTCTCCTTTTGATGACCAATCAAGATGGAGAATCCTTCTTACAAACACTCCTCTTCTTCTTACAAGATAATGGATTTGAGCTTAGGAATAAGAGGTTTAGAAGCACTTGAGAGCTTAGGGAAGACTTGAGGAGCTAAGTATGAAGGTTTAGAATGAAAGCATTAGCCTCCTCCAAGCTCACCTAGCTTCTTGTAACACCCCCCCCCCCTCTTGACACTAGTAAGGGAGGTGTTACTATCATATTTTATCTTACTCTTTGCATGATCAGGTAAAACATGACTCAATCATTCCATAAACTCACATACACTATTTAAAAATTAACTAATACCTGATTTAGAACTGAAGAGTGTCAACAACTCGTAACAATATCTAAACATGGTTTTCTAAGCAAGTATCATAATTTATACTCTTAACTTGAAACAGCAGAAGCTAAAGAAATAGATCAACTACATTGGCATGTTGACACAGGGATATTACGCAAGTTCTTAACATATCTAAGCATGCATCTTCGCTAGAGTTCTAACATAAAACATTCTTAAGTAACTCAACCTCATCCATGGCGATAGTAATGATAAGCATCTTTGACATAAAGATAAATGTAAACAACAATACTAACATCAACACTAGCACCTAACATGAACACTAGCACATAACATAAACACTAGCACACTAGCAAGTTCATGGGTCTTAGCATAGCATAATACTGGTAAGTTCAACATTCTTAGACACAACCTAATCAAACACATAACATGAACACTAGCACACTAGCAAGTTTAAAGGTCTTAACATAATATAATACTAGCAAGTTCAGGATCGTGATCCACTGTTCGGCTGCCACACACACCAAGCACTTCATCCACTGCCCCCTCTTACTCAAACTTGGCTTTACCTTTATCTGTAGTATAAGGAATGCAACTATAAGCCATGATGCTTAGTAAGTATATCCTATTCTTGTTAGGGCAATCTCTTGCCATGATTAGGTTTTGATGTGTGTGGCAAAGGGTTTAAGTTAGTTTGTTATGTTGATTTGATATGTGCGTTGAAGTCGTGCAGGACTTAGTAATTCACACATGGAGCCGTGGCGAGTTTTACATCTCATGACTCGTCCTTGAGTCGGTGAAGGATAGCTTTGCGGAAGCCGTACGCTTGGAGCATTTGAGGGACCGCCGGACGAGAAGCTTGGAGTGAAGTCGGAGGAAGTAGACTTCGAGTCAAGAGACGCGAAGGAGCATTGTAGAGTCGTGCGCCTGATGCTGCCGAGGGACGTGGCCGAGGATGAAGATAACTTCGAAGGCAAGGGACTCCAAGAGATGAGAGTGAGCGAATGTAACCCGGGAAGGGGTAGTAGCTCTTAGGTGAAACTTGGCCATTTGGCTAAGTGTTGGATGGGATTTCCCGACACCAGTCGATTGCCATGTAATGGTAGTCGACTGCTCTAAGTCGAACGTGGTTCGACTGGTATTCGACCAGGTCTGTTTGAGGCCAGCCGATCGCCATATGTGGGCAATGATCGCGACATTAGTCGATCGATAAGCGAAGCGTGATCGGGTCGAAAGGGTTTGACCAGAGAACCGCCGTGGCCGTGGGCGGTCGACTACGAGACAGATCGACTAATGAGGTCCATCGACCGCCAAGTGTTCCGTTGGACTACACGTCAATCCGACGTGTTCGAGGCCGTTGGAGTGGCGGCGATCAAATTCTATAAAAGAGAGGGTGTGGAGCTTTGGGGGGCTAATGCTCTTCCTCCAAACGACCATCCAAGTGCCCCACAAGCTCTAAACTCTTCTTACTTGCTTTTACTCCATTCTTATTGTAAGAAGAGTGATCTTGTTTGTAAAGGTTACCTCCACCTAGCTTGGTGCAAAGGAGAGACCAATAGTGATTGGCTTTGAAGGAGTGATTCACCTTGGACGAATCAGACCGTGGATTAGCGGCGCAGCCGTGAGCCACGTTATACCATCGTGTTAGCGTTTGTTTTATTGTTTATCTTTTGCTTTGTCTATTTGTATTTGTATATTCCGCTTGTGCTAATCTTTTGTAGACGAGCAATTTACGACATCCATCGTAAGAGGGCTATTCACCCCCCTCTAGCCGGTCGTTCGATCCCCTACAAGTGGTATCAGAGCCAAGGAAAGCTTGTCGAGGACTAACCGACACAACAAGCAACTCTCAAAATGGTCGGCTCCAACATCCATCCACCGAAGTTTGAAGGAGAATTCGCTTGGTGAAAGAAGCGAATGGAGGTATTTTTTGAAACGGATTTTGATATCATGATTACAATGGAATCCGGTTTCGTTTTGCCTAGGGATGAAGAAGGGAAGCCAATAGAGAAATCTAGGTGGACCAAAAAGCAAAGGGAAGAGCACCTCGCAAACTCAAAAGCCAAGCACCATCTCTTCAATGTGCTCCCCCAACAAGAGATCAACCGAATAGGAGAATGCCTAAGTGCCAAGGAGATGTGGGAGAAGCTAATTGAGCTTCATGAAGGCACATCCGAGGTGAAGCTAGCAAGGAGAGATCTCCTCCACTCCCAACTCAACAATATTAAACTAGAAAAGGGAGAAAAGGTAATTTCCTTACATTCTCGTTTCAAGGAAATTATAACCGGTTTGTCAAGTGTAGGTGAGAAGCTATCAAACTGGGATATGGTTATGAAGGCTATAGATGCCTTTCCGAGATCCTCAAAGTGGAGCTCCATGGTGGACTCCTTCTATATTTCGAAGAATTTAGAAGTGAGCACCTTGGAGGAGTTCTTCTCAACAATGGAGCTCCACGAAACAAGGCTTGAAGGAATACAAGAAGAGCCTAGAACCCAACCTTCAAGGGGAATGGCACTATTGGCAAACAAGGGGAAGAAGAAGATAGAGATCCCTTCCTCCTTCGATGATGAAGCATCCTCCTCCTCCTCCATTGATAGCACGGAAGAAGCATATATGGTAAGAAGGGTAAGACGTGCATTAAAGGGTTTTAGATTTAACAAATCAAATGATAGGAATAGGAGACCAAGAGGAAAGATCATATACTACAATTTCCAAGGAGAGGGCCACATAAGGGACAATTGTCCCCTCTTGAACAAAAGCAAGGAGGAGAAGAGAAAGAAAGAAGAAAAGAAGAAGAAAAAGGGGAGCAAGAAGAAAAAGGAATAGGAGAAGAAGGCAAAGGAAAAGGGGAAGGCCAAGGCATTCAAAGCAAAGACGTGGGATGGCCCTTCCTCTTCCTCTTCATCATCATCGGAAGAGGAGAACGCTTTTGTCACCAACCTTGCTCTAATGGCCTTTGATGACTTGGATTGCTCCTCCACCGAAAATGAAGAATCAAGCTCAAATGGAGAGAGCTCAAGTGAAGGGGGAGCATCCTCTACATCCTCATCTGAAGAAGAAGAAGAGGACATGGAGACTATGGTAACAAATCTAACTCCCAAGAAGATAGTTTCCATGGTCTCTAGCTTAACTAGGGATTTATTTAGAGCTAAGAAGAAGAATAAGAGCATGCTAGATCAAATTAAGGATCTAGAAAATAAACTAGAAAAAGCATGCTTAAATGAAAATGAAAATATTTCTTCTAGCTTAAATGATGCATGCTCACATGATAACTATATGCTTTTTGATGTTAATGATGCATGCATAGAGGAAAATAGGACTTTAAGAGAGAAAGTAGATTATTTAACCAAAGCCCTAGAAAAGTTTACAATTGGCTCAAACACCTTGAACATGATTATAGGGAGCCAAAGAGCTAGCTTCATTAAGAAAGGCCTAGGATATAAAGAAAAGAAAAATGAAAAGGCCTATAAATGCCTAATTGCTAGGGGACAAGATAAGAAGAAGGTAATAGCTAGAAAATGGATCCCCAAGGAGTTTTTAGTGAACCCTATAGGCAAGAATTTGTATTGGGTTCCAAAATCCATCCTTAAGGGTTAGGAAAACCCTAGGATAGTCAACCATATGGACAACATTTTTAAATAGTGTTAGGTGATGATAACGTGCCTATAAATAGTTAATAATGCTTAAATCATGATGATTAATGTAATTGCTATGTATGTTTGCAATCATGATTTATGATTTTGAAATTTGGCACGTCATCATGAGAAATAGGGTTAAATCATGCTTTAGGTGATACTTTATTTATTATCATGACATAATACCTAATTCATGATAACAATTCAATGAATACATGTGTTTCATGATCATAATGTAGAATTAATTGATATATGCCTTTATGATCATGAGGATTGTTAGGTTGATACTTAACCTTGATAGAATTGTATGAATATAATGGTTAAGTATATACAAATACCCCCTAGGATGCATCTCACACTCACCATAGGCTACTTTGATTGAAAACTTAGCATAGGTGAGATGTTAGGATGATACAAATGTCCACTAATGCCTATGGCATTTAGATGGTCATTTAAAGTATCAAAATAGCAATAATAGACCAATCATGGGGAAGGCTTATGTTTAATTCATAGACATATTATCCAAAGATCATGGTTGGATATTTCATATATTTTCAAAACAATTTCTTACTTTAAAATCTATGTATTCATGTTTTGAAACAATTGGATGCAAAACTAGGTGTTAAACTTGATACTAGAATGGTCAAAAACCTAGTGGTTTTTAAAACTTTTGGATTTTTGGCAAATACGTGAAAATATAATGATTTTTCATGAAGACCTATTTTTCACTGATAAAGAATCTTACAATAAATATGTTCCCCAAATTTCATGATTTTTTGAATTTTTTAGAATTTTTAATGCATTTCTGAAATTCGCCCAGAAAATCAAAATTTTGAAAACCATTGTGTCAGTCGACTGCCATACTGATAGCAGTCGACTGCTCACCTGAAAAATAGTCCAATATTTTCTGATTTCAGATTTTAAACATGTTTTTGGTATTTTCCTTCTATTAGACTTGATGTCATGGGTTTATAACTTAGTATTAATCTTTTTGATGGTGTCAAAGGGGGAGAAATAATTGTGTTTAAGTAAATTATGATATGGGGAGAAATATGTATGGGGAGTTTCATGGTTTAAGGGGGAGTTGCATGTTGCTATATCATGTTTATGTTTACATGCTTTCTTACCTTAAAAATTTTTATCAAATGTTTTTACCTAACTTAAACGGATTGCCACACATCAAAAAGGGGGAGATTGTTAGGGAAATCTCTTGCCATGATTAGGTTTTGATGTGTGTGGCAAAGGGTTTAAGTTAGTTTGTTATGTTTATTTGATATGTGCGTTGAAGTCGTGCAGGACTTAGTAATTCGCACATGGAGTCGTGGCGAGTTTCACATCTCATGACTCATCCTTGAGTCGGTGAAGGATAGCTTTGCGGAAGCCGTGTGCTTGGAGCATCCGAGGGACCGCCGGACGAGAAGCTTGGAGTGAAGCCGGAGGAAGTAGACTTCGAGGCAAGACACGCGAAGGAGCATTGCAGAGTCGTGCGCCTGATGCTGCCAAGGGACGTGGCCAAGGATGAAGATAACTTCAAAGGCAAGGGACTCCAAGAGATGAGAGTGAGCGAATGTAACCCGGGAAGGGGTAGTAGCTCTTAGGTGAAACTTGGCCATTTGGCTAAGTGTCGGATGGGATTTCCCGACACCAGTCGACTTCCATGTAATGGCGATCGATCGAGCGAGAACGTGGTTCGGACCGTATTCGATCGGGCTATTTTGAGGCCCGCAGCCGATCGCCATATGTGGGCAATGATCCAAGACTATCGATCGGCGGCGCGAATCGACTGGTCGAAAGGGTTTGGCCACAGAACCACTCGTAGCCGACTGGGCAGTCGACTACGGAGGCAGCAGTCGACTGATGAGGTCCATCAGTCGACTGTCAAGTGTTCCGTTGGACTACAACGGTCGAGATCCGACGTGTTCGGAGGCCGTTGGAGTGGCGGCAGTCGACTGCCAAGGGCAACAGTCGACTGGTGGTGGCCAACGGGAAGAAAAGCCTCCTCTCTATAAAAAGAGAGGGTGTGGAGCTTTGGGGGGCTAATGCTCTTCCTCCAAATGACCATCCAAGTGCCCCACAAGCTCTAAACTCTTCTTACTTGCTTTTACTCCATTCTTATTGTAAGAAGAGTGATCTTGTTTGTAAAGGTTACCTCCACCTAGCTTAGTGCAAAGGAGAGACCAATAGTGATTGGCTTTGAAGGAGTGATTCACCTTGGAAGAATCGGACCGTGGATTAGCGGTGCAGCCGTGAACCACGTTATACCATCGTGTTAGCGTTTGTTTTATTGTTTATCTTTTGCTTTGTCTATTTGTATTTGTATATTCCTCTTGCGCTAATCTTTTGTAGACGAGCAATTTACGACATCCATCGTAAGAGGGCTATTCACCCCCCTCTAGCCGGCCGTTCGATCCCCTACAATTCTCACAAAACATCGCATTATAAGAAAACATGTTATTAGAATACTTGCATGCAAACATATGCCACTAAGAAAAATCTGCATTAAACAATTTGCAACACTTGTACATAACACAATGGTTCAACTTGAAATGCATGAACTTGAAATACTCAACTTGTAATACCAAATCTTTAGATATACTTCGCTTGTAGAACCATGCACATAAGATATACTTAAACTGGTGACCATTGTGCTTTAGTTAACTTTAGAAAATCTTGTACCATATATATATATATATATATATATATATATATATATATATATATATATATATATATATATATATATATATATATATATATATATATATACACTTAAAAATACTAATCATCCTTGTTTGGACAGCTCGGCATTATACCATTTTGTGTGCAACCCTAATAGAATTCGGGGTAGCTAGCCACCAAACTTATTAGGGCAACTTACTAAGGGCGGTCTAGGTCCCGTGGGCGGTCTAAGGGCCCGGTATATGCCACTTTAAAGTAAAATACTTTCTTTATATATGACTTACTGATTTTTTCCATTTATCAAACATTTAACATGATCATACTCCTAAAACCCATATAGGAAGCATTTCAAGACATTTAATCATGCTCTTTGTCTCCAAAACTCATAGGGGAAGCATCTTTGCGATCTTATGCCTTGCTTCAACATGAAATATACCTATAAATATATATGACCTACTGATTTTGTCATTTAACCAACATGTAACATGCTCATACTCCCAAAACCCATATAGGAAGCATTTTAAGACATTTAATCATGCTCTTTGTCCCCAAAACTCGTAGGGGAAGCATCTTTGCAATCTTTACATCTTGTCCCACAAGAAATATACCTAAAATACCTAAAAATCCAAACATACATAATCTGGACAGAACATATAAATCTGAATAAAATATGATAATAGAAGCTAGATGTGCAAATCAAAGAGTTACTTATGCTGTAGGTGAGAAATAACATCCTGGTGATCTTATGTCTTGCTTGAAACAAAATATACCTTACCTATAAATCTGAACACACCCATATAATCTGATCAAAACCTAAATTTTAACAAAACATAGGAAAAGAAGCTAGATACAACAATCGAATAGCTACTTATACTGTAGGTGAGAAATACTTACTTCCTCTCGCTATCTTACTAATATACCGCTAGGGTTTTTGTGAGATGAAGACCTTCTCTTATTCCTTAGCCTTGAGAGTGATCCTCTAGCATATATCAAGATTTTAAGCAAATCCCCTTGAAGCCCTCTCAAGGACACCAAAATAAGGGACCTTAGGGTTTCGGATGGGGAGGGAGGAAGGAGGAGGAGTTTCGGTGGAGTTGGATCTTCTAGCAATACCAAGACTTGTGAGAAACTCCTCTTGAAAAACCCTCTTGAGAATCCCAACACAAGAAGCCCTAGAGCTTTGGATGGAAGAGGGAGGAAGAAGGATGGAGGTCTCAGCCAAGAATGAGGGGAAGAAGAATGAAGAAGGAAAAGATGAGGTTTGGTTTTTTCCTTCTCTCTTTAATCTCCTCTTTAATACCTAGGAAGATGAACACTCTTCATCCTCTCATGGGGGAATGAACCAACCCCTCATCTTCCCATTTATATCATTTGTATATTCTTTATATATCCTAGCCAAGAATCATCCTATGGCCTAGTGGTATCAAGGCTATCTCACTATTAGGAGGTTCATGGTTCAAATCCTAGCTATAACGAACCATAATTTATTTTATTTTATTTTCATGCATTACACTTCTATTTATAGAGAAAGGATATTTTTCTCATTGATCCTGATAGCAGTCGACTGGTGAATACATCAGTTCAACTGATGGCACTATTGACCGAATCCAACGGCTTCTGACGGAGCCTGATTTACATTCGTCACGCTCAACGTTAACCTGATCAGTCGACTGCCAAAAGTGGTAGTTCGACTGATGCCTATGTAGCCGATCGATCGGCCTACCACCTTTTGTTCGTGGCGATTGGCGCGCCAATAATGATCATTCGCCGACTTGTATGCGATGCATACCGTCGAGTCTACCATCGATTCGAATAACTCCTCTACATATTGAAGGCCAGTTTGAATGGCACAATGTGTTAGTCGGCTGGCACACCCCAAGTATGACTAATTCATACTTGAAAATATACCCTAAACCTAGACTTAACCTTCTAGCTTCTCCATCAGCCTTGTGCCTCCAAGATTTCTCTGAGTCCATGACTCCATCCATGTGCTTGCCTTCAAAAGCTTCCTTCAATTTCATCATGCTTTGGGTTTCTTCTTTGTCAAAGGTTTGCTTGGACTTTATGCCACCAAGACTACATGCTTAGACTTACACTGCCAAGACCTCGCATTTGGACTTCCTTTGCCAAGATCCGCTTGGACTTTACGCCTCCAAGACTACATACTTGGGCTTACGCTGCCAAGACTTTTCCTTAGACTTTCCTTGCCAAGATTACACTTGGACTTCTCTTTACCAAGTCTTCATACTTGAATTTTTCTGTCACTTAACACAATCATAGTTAGATCACAAATATTGCCTAACTTAGATGATTATCCAAACATCAAAACACTTAAATTCTTGGGGCATTGTTGCACCAACAATTTAGTGATATGAGACTTATCACTATGAAGAGTGAAGGCATCCAATATATTTTAAGGCCAAGGGAGATAATGTAGGATCTCTTTAAGAGATGAGGCATTGGGTACCCTTGGTAGTCTTTTTGATGTATGCCAAAGGGGAAGAAGTGAGGTTTAAGTTAGGTAAACCGTCATTATGTTTTGGCATTGGAAGAGTTAAGTTTGGGTTATTATTAGCCTAACTTAAAGGTATTGCCAAAAATCAAAAAAGGAGGAGATTGTTGGTGCAACAAGCCCCGAGTTAATGTTGACCAAACTCTAGTAGGACTCGGGTAGTATTTTGATATTTGACAATGGATTGACAATGGGTTTGACCATTATTTGACTATATGGTTTGACCATATATTGACATATGACTAGTGGATGATTGGGATATCCAAAATCATATGGGGGTATTATTTAAGGAAGATTATTGGAGCAATCAACCTTGGCAATTGGAAAGTCCAACATGGAGTTGGCAAGGAAAGTCCAAGAATGATCTTGGCAAGGGAAAGTTCAAGCCTAGTCTTGCCATGGAAAGTCCAAGCATGGTTTTGGCAAAGAAAGTCCAAGTCATGGGTACTTGGCAATTGAAAGTCCAAGTCATGGGTACTTGACAATGGTAAAGTCCAAAGGTATAGTCTTGGCGGCATAAAGTCAAAGTGAACTTTAGCAATTGGGAAGTCCAAGGGTAGGTTTAGTGATGTAAATACCAAGCATGGGTCTTAGCAGCGTAAGTCCAAATGGATCCTAGCAATTGGGAAGTCCAAAGGTAGATTTGGTGACGTAAAGTCCAAGCATGGGTCTTGGTTGTGTAAGTCCAAATGGATCTTGACAATGAAGTCCAAGGGTGAGGTTTTGGCAGCGTAAAGTCCAAGCATGGGTCTTGGCTGCATAAGTTCAAATGAACCTTAGAAAAGGACCCAATTAGCATGACATAGTTAATGGAAGCACCTGAAGGTTAATGCAAAGGGTAAAGAGTCGCAGACTCGAGGGATCCGAGAGGTGTGAGACTGATGAAGGTGGTTAGAAGGCCTAGGCTATGAGTGTTGATCAAGTATGAGGGAATCATACTTGAGTTAAACCTCATGGTTGAGCTTTACCAATCGATTGGAACCTTGGATCAGTCAATTGGCCGAGTGTTTAGCACTCGAGAGCCTAGCCAACTCAGAGTAGTTGACTGGGATTATGACCAGTTAACTAACAGTACAATCGAATATCGATCGACTTTCGACTGTGCTTTGGCAATCGACTAGAGGTTATACTAGTCGACTAGTCTTGAGCAGTTGACTGTCATGGATGGAAGTCGACTGGTTTTTACAGACACAAGCACAGAACACTCGATAGTTGACTGGCCAATCGACTATGGGCTTGGCAGTCAACTGCTAGGGTATCCGTTGGGCGAATTCAATGTGGATTAAGTCCGTTGTGAGGCAACGACACTGTGGGAAGTCGACTGCTAGGCAGTGAATCAACCCGATGCAGGATATAAAGGAAGCTGCGATGGAGGGAGTAAGTTATTTTTGGGCGATTTTGAAGGGGAAGTGTTATTGCATTCCAAACCTTCAAGAGTAATCAATAAGCAAGCAATCAAATGAACTCTTTTAAAGTTTTCTTTGCATTTCATTTGTATTATTGTACTTGCTCATTGTATTACTATTTTAATTTATTTGTAAGAAGTTTCTCCAACTTCGGAGTGTTTTCCAAGAACGAGAAGTTTGATAGTGGTGGTGTGCATCACTAGAGTTCGACCCGTGGAGTAGGAACCCTAGTTCCAAACCATGTTAAATCGCTCTTGGGCATTGTGTGTGCTTGTTGTGCATATTTATTCTTGTATATTCCGCTATGCATTAACAAATTTTGTAGACAAACATGCAATCGCAATCGCTGAAATTGAAATCGCTATTCACTCCTCCCCCTCTCTAGTGCGTCACTGATTCCTCTACAGTTAGGCTAGTGAGGATGACACAAACACCATATCTTGAACCAAATGGGTATAGGATGAATGAAATAAACAAGACGCTAATAACTGTAGCTATTGAAGGGTTTAGAAATATTCTGAAGTTGATTTTGACTTTTCGATCAATTGAGGATTGTGATATACTGCTAGGTGTCACTCATAATTTATTCATAATTAATGGTTAATTATGAATAACAACATAGTCGGGAACCTATTGGATCACATGCATTACGGATGATCTAGAGACATAAAATAAGTTTGAGAATGAGATTCTCAAAGAGAGAGATTGTATCTAGTTGGACCAGGTTAAAAGACATGAAATAAGGCTAACATGACCTATCACGGTCATGTCAGGGCATGACATGGTCGTGCCACACTCAACCGACTCGAAAATTCCAATATAGAGTCTGACACGACTAGATCATTTTGAGAAATAGGATCGTGCTAGACTATGCCTAGGCAACACGGTAACATGACAGTCGACACGGTCATGTCAAGCTGACATGATCATTCTAGAGAGCTCCATAACCAGGCTATAGAGCCCTCCACAACCATAGAGCTCAACACAGTCGGTCATGTTGAGCAACACGGTCATGCTACAGGGTGTCATTTCATGTTTTTGGTTGAGTTAGGATTTTCTTTCCAAAATTATGTGATAATTTTGGAAAGTTTAGCCATTTATGGTAGTTCTATAATTCCCTAATCAAGAGATCTATATTCATAAAGGTTAAGGATTTGTCTTCTTGGTTTCTAGGGTTTGTGAGAGCCCTCTTTTTGTCTCCTCTCTTGATTGTCTCCTCGAGTGGCTAGCACCAATCGGAGATAGCATCTTGTGGCTTAGAAAAGTTGAATCGAAGAGATCCCGGTGTGGATATTAATAGAGGCAAAATTTGTTAGTCTTATTTTTTGTTTCTATAGATTCTTTGAATCATGAAAGTATGAAAACTTTTATAAACTTCCTATTTCATAGGATTATGTCAAAAGCATGTGATCCAGAGCTCCAGGGATTTTGGGATGCAAGCATTTCTCACTTGCCACACCCTATTAGACTTTCAACCACTAAGTGTTTAGTCCTCTATGATCTACTTAGATTTTTCTATATGTCATGTTGGAGATTCCGAGATCTTGCGCAGTGGAATAAGCGAATAAAAACAATTTTTATTACATCCCAGACATCCCCTGGGGGCCAGGAAAACTTGTTTTGGCATAATCACATGAAAACACACAAGGAGAAAGAGAAGTTATACCTTCGGGATTCTTTTGAATCCGTCGAAACCACAAGCAAGACCAACGGACCTTGCCTCTATCAGTATCCACACCGATATCACCTGAGACAACTCCTAGAGCAGCAAGTCTTTGTCTCCGATTGGTGCTAGCCAACCGGTGGAGACAAGGGAAGAGGAGAGAGAAGAGAGCGACGATGGCTACCAAGGGAAAACCTAAAAACCAAAACCTCAGCCAAAGATTATCAACGGATATATTTATATATCTCTTGATTAGGTCATCTTAGGAGGCTTAAATGGAATATATGTTGAGAGTATGGGGAATACAATCAAAGTCCCACATTGGTAAGACATGGAAAAGATCATGTGCTTATAAGAAAAAAGATATCTCCATTGGTATGAGGCCTTTTGGGTAAAGCCCAAAAATAAAACCATGAGGGTCTAGGCCCAAAGTGGACAATATCATGTCATTGTAGAGATATGTGGATATTATAAGCACTAACAATTGGTATCAGAGTCATGGTCCATGTCAAGCCATGAACCTCGAACGAAGGAAGTTGAGCTCCCACGTCCGGATCAAGAGAACCAGACATCAGGAAGGAAGTCTAGTTGGGTCGGGGGGACCGAACAACTGGCAGGAAGTCCTGGTGGGTTGAAGATCGGACATCAAGCAGAGAAAATCCTTCGAGGAGGGATAGGCTTGAGGGGGGCCCAATGTGGTCCTTCGTTTGAGGGGGGGATTGTTGAGAGTATGGGGAATACAATCAAAGTCCCACATTGGTAAGACATGGAAAAGATCATGTGCTTATAAGAAAAAAGATATCTCCATTGGTATGAGGCCTTTTGGGTAAAGCCCAAAAATAAAACCATGAGGGTCTAGGCCCAAAGTGGACAATATCATGTCATTGTGGAGATATGTGGATATTATAAGCACTAACAATATATATTACCATAATTATCCCATAATTAAGGTAAGAACAACCCAGGAATTTCTATAAAGAGAAATCTCTAAAATCGGCGGAGACGCAACACGGCTGTGTGGATTCACACGGCTTGGACGTGTGGATTCACATGACCGTGTGTTTTCATATGGCCTGGCCGTGTGGATTCACATGGACATGTGAAAATACATGGCCTGGCCATGTGTCTCTCTGGGGCAGCCCAAACTTTGCCAATTTGTGGCCAGAGCCAGGCACGACCCGTGCCAAGTTAGGCACGGTCGTGTGAGGCTTTGTATGGTCCATTCGACTTCGTTTAAGTGTGATATGGTTGTGCTAACTCCAACAAAGTCATAGGAGGTTGTATAGCCTCCGTTTCGCACCCCCTTGGTCTGGTCCAACCATACATATCCTCTCTCAACGAGAATCTCATTCTCAGACTTGTTTGACATCTCAAGATCACCCGTAGTGCGTGTGACCCAATAGGTTCCCAGTTATGTTGGCCATTCATAATTAACCCTTTAATTATGAATAGATCATGAGTGGCACCTAGCAGTACATCATGATCCTCAATTAACCGAAAAGTCTAAATCGACTTCAAAACATTTTCTGAACCCTTCAGCAGTTACAGTTGTTCGTGCCTTGTTCCTTTCACTCATCCTATACCCACTTGGTTCAGGACATGGTCTTTGTGTTCGTCCCCACTAGGCTGACTACGTCACACCTAGCCCAAGTTAATTTTCTTGTCCTGTGGATTCAAGTTACTCCTACATATTCCCAAGAAGACCATCTTCTTAACATGCTTGCTCTGGCCAGAGACTTCTGAGTAACAATCCTGACAAGAGGACTAGGATATACATCTCCTTTATCAGGAGTGGTGAATCCTCTGTTGGCTATTCAAACACCTTTGATCACTTTGGCTTATACCTAATCATCCCGGACTTACACCTACTATATATATGGCTGCGAAGAAGTCAAAGTACAAGGTGTCATGATCAAGGTGACTTGAATACCTCAAGTCTAAGGAAGCTCGCACTCAAGCCGCAATGAGATCTTCAACGACAAATAGAATCATATGAAGTCTCATAGCAGGTCACTCTAATGAACTAGTTACCATAACTAGCATTCACATGTTCACTCTCAGCATCCCTATGCTTCCATTCAATGAGTATCGAATGCTTGGATAAACCAAGGAGCAAACATGTGCTAGTCTCACAAAATTGATGATGTCCAATCTCATCAATTCATCGACTAGGGATAGTTTCAATACTTTCATATTTACATATGATGAGATACCCATTAATTGTGATCCAATCACAATTTCTCTCATGCTATGCACCGTATTGTGGACTTCAGTATATAAGTTTAAGACCCAATCAAATACATAGATAATGTATACTCAAATAGTGAATTTTATTAATAACTTCTAAGGCGATTGTCTTAGGACACCTCTCAATTACATCAAACTCCCACTTGGCCTACAGCCAATCGCCTTGGTATCTAATACCATAGGCCTCTATATGCTTCTCGAATTTTTCTTGGGGAAGAGGCTTTGTCAAGGGATCTGCTAGATTCCTATTAGTGGGAACTTTTTCTATTTGTATGTCTCCTCTACCAATGATCTCTCTGATCAGATGGTAACGGCATAGTACGTGTTTGGATCGCTGATGAGACCATGGTTCCTTCGCCTGTGCAATGGCACCATTGTTGTCGTAGTAAACCGGTAATGCTTCAACAATGCTCGGAACTACTCCAAGTTCAGTAATGAACTTCTTAATCCAGACTGCCTCCTTTGCTGCTTTAGAAGCTGCAATGTACTCTGCCTCCGTAGTAGAATCAACAACGATATCTTGTTTGGAACTCTTCCAACTCACCGCACCTCCATTCAAGATGAATATGTATCCAGACTGAGATTTGGAATCATCCTTATCTGTCTGGAAGCTGGCATCAGTATACCCGCTTACTACCATATCACCTCCTCCATATACCAAGAACAAATCCTTAGTCCTTCTCAAGTACTTAAGGATTGTCTTGACAGCCACCCAATGGTCCATACCAGGATCCGACTGGTATCTACTCGTAATGCTCAAAGCATACGATACATCGGGTCTCGTACATAACATAGCATACATGATCGATCCTATAGCTAACGCATATGGGATCTGACTTATGTGAATCCTCTCGTCTTCAGTGCGCAGGCACATAGACTTCGAAAGGTGAATCCCATGTCTCATGGGAATAAAACCTTTCTTGGATTCTTCCATGCTAAACCATTTTAGCACTTTGTCTATGTATGTAGACTACGAAAGACCAAGCAATTGATTTGATCTATCTCTATAGATCTTGATCCTCAAAATATAGGTTGCTTCTCCCATGTCTTTCATGGAGAACATTTTGGACAACCAGACCTTGACTGTTTGCAAAATAAGAATATCGTTTCCTATAATTAATATGTCAACGACATACAATACTAGGAACATGACCGCACTCCCACTAACCTTCTTATACACACAAGGCTCCTCAGGATTTTGTGAGAAATCAAACTGTTTGATTGCCTCATCAAAACGGATATTCCAACTCCTGGATGCCTGCTTCAATCCATAAATGGAACATTGAAGCTTGCATACTTTGTTCCTATCAATGGATGTGAAACCCTCAGGTTGTATCATATATACATCCTCAGACAGGTTTCCATTAAGGAAAGTTGTTTTCACATTCATCTGTCATATCTCATAATCAAAATGAGCTGCCATGGCTAGGAGTATCCGAATGGATTTAAGCATAGCTACTGGTGAAAAGGTTTCGTCATAGTCAACACCTTGTCTTTGACGATAGCCTTTTTCCACTAATCTAGCTTTATAGGTAATAATATTACCATCCATATCGGTTTTCTTCTTGAAACCCCACTTACACCCTATAGGCGTTATGCCTTCGGGTGGGTCTACCAAATTCCAAACCTGGTTTTCATACATGGAATTCATTTCCGATTTCATGGCTCTTAGCCATCTATCCCTGTCTGAACTATTCAGTGCCTCTTCGTAATTAGTAGGTTCCTCATCATCTATAAGCAACACGTCATTAGATTCACTTATGAGAAATTCATATCTCTTAGGAATCCTACGTGTCCTACTAGATCTACGAGAAGATTGTGTATTATCAGGTTCAGCTATTACCTCATCCGAATGAGTAATCAGCTGTGGTTCTTTACTAGGCATCTCTTCTGTATCTACCGGAGCCTCTTGAACTACACTTAGTTCAACCTCACTCCCACTATTTTCCTGTAAGAGAAACTCCTTCTCTAGGAATACAGCATGCCTTGAAACAAACACCTTTTGTTCCAAGGGATGATAGAATTGGTAATCCCTCGTTTCCTTAGGGTAACCAATAAATAGACACTTATCAGACTTAGCCTTCAGCTTGTCTGATACTGTCCTCTTCACATAAGCAGGACAACCCCATATCTTCAAATAAGATAAATGAGGTTTTCTACTTTTCTACATCTCATATGGAGTAGTATAGATTGCCTTAGTCGGGACTCTATTTAACAAGTAAATAGCGGTCTTGAGTGCGTAACTCCAAAAGGTTTTTGGAAGACTTGCATGCTGCATCATTGACCTAACCATGTCCAACAAGGTTCGGTTTCGCCTTTCAGCCACACCATTATGTTGTGGCATGTAAGGTGGAGTCCTTTGGGATAAGATGTCATTGTCCCTTAGATAATCTTGAAACTCTTGGCTTAAGTATTCACCACCTCGATTCGATCGAAGTACTTTAATACTTTTACCAAGTTGTTTCTCTACTTCCTTTCTAAAACCTTTAAACGTTTCAAAGACTTTAGACTTGTATCTTAATAGACACAAATACCCATATCGTGAATAATCATCGATAAAGGTAACGAAGTAGCTATAACCTCCTATGGCATGAGTTGACATTGGTCCGCATACATCGGTATGTATAAGGCCCAATACCTCAACTGTTCGTTCACCCTTTCCTCTGAAAGGTAGTTTAGTCATCTTTCTTTTTAAGCATGAAACACATGTGTCTAATAAACCGTATTCATAAGACTCCAAAATGCCAAGCCTCTGCAGTTTGGACATGCGTTCATTGCTTATATGGCCAAGACGACAATGTCATAATTGTGAGCTTAATTGATTATCTAACTTAGAACATTTGCTATTTGATTCAATATTGAATATCTCGTTGGATGTATCTAATATGTAGATCCCATTATTTAATATCCCAGTAGCATAAAGAACACCATTTAACGTAATGTAATAACAATTATTACTAAACGTCAAATGATAACCTTTCTTATTCAAACATGAAATAGAAACAATGTTCTTTATTAATGCAGGAATATAAAAATAATCATCCAACTCTAAGACTAGTCCTGTAGGAAGTCGCAACATATAAGTGCCCTTGGCTACTACAACAACCTTTGCTCTATTGTCAACCCTTAGATCTGCTTCTCCCTTAACCAGTTTTCTTCTGTTCCTCAGCCCTTGTATGTCATTACATATATGTGAGCCACACCCAGTATCCAATACCCAAGTGCTAGAAGAAATAGTATGACATTCAATACCAAATATACCTAAAGTAGATTGGGCATCAAATGCCTTCTTCTGCTTCAGTGACTCTAGATATTGCTTGTAGTTTCTCTTCCAATGTCCATCCTTGCCACAATGATGGCAGGTGCCCTTGGGAGTTATTTCTTCCTTCTTTACCTTCTTCTTCCCTTTAGCTTTTGTTTTTTGACTTCCTCTTAGAACCTTTCTTTGAGGAGTCAACCAGTATCACCGACTTCTGTTCATTCGCAACAGATGACTCCACTGTTTTGAGCATATTGATCAATTCAGGAATCGTGGACTCAATCTTATTCATCTGTTAGTTCATCATAAATTGTGAATATCTACCAGTCAGATTGTGAAGAATTAAGTCAATACTTAATCCATGGTCCATGAAAAACCCTAATGATCCCAATCACTCAATATAGCTATTCATCTTTAGTGCAAACTGCACTGCAGATGAACCCTCCTGCATCTTCGAGCGAAAGAGGAGTTGGGTGACCTCGAACCTTTCAGATCGTGCCTTCTCATCGAATAACTCTCGAAGATGGAAGACAATTGTATTAGCATCCATATGCTCATGTTGCTTCTGTAACTCAGGAGACATCGATGCTAGCATAATGCAGCTCGCCATCTCAGAGTCAGCAATATGTTTCTGGTAAGCTAACTTTTGGTCACCAGATGCATTGTCTGCAGAAGGTTGGGGAAGAGCCTCTTCAAGGACATAAGATAGCTTTTTAGCCTTGAAAACAATTCTCAGGTTGCGAAGCCAATCCATGAAGTTTGGCCCAGTCAATTTGTTGTTGTCCAAAATTGAACGTAAATTAATAGAGGTTGACATGCTGTTCTAATTAGTACCTAGACATACAAAAAGATGTGTATAAGAGAGATGAATTTATAGTAATGTAAACAATTTACATTAACAAGAAACTCCCACTATTTTTATCAAATTCAATAGCCCTCACTTTGAATTCGAGAGATGGTTGGTGATCTCTTAGTGGGTTGATATCCATTATGACTAAGAACAACCTTGGAGAGAGTCCAACAAATTATTCATAG
This sequence comes from Wurfbainia villosa, assembly GCA_025175895.1. Taxonomy (NCBI): domain Eukaryota; kingdom Viridiplantae; phylum Streptophyta; class Magnoliopsida; order Zingiberales; family Zingiberaceae; genus Wurfbainia; species Wurfbainia villosa. The sequence continues at coordinate 37,053,251 of CM045992.1, read as the reverse complement.
TCATAATGTTAGGTATCAACAGTACCCATTATATATCAAATATATAACTATCACTTTAAGCTATCAACTAATTGAATGTTCACATATACATTAGGTTGTTAACTCATTAACATATATACATCCATTGCATATCACATAATTGCACCTCTGTCCACATTGACCTTGGAGGGAGTCTAACAAATCAATGCTTTCAGTTAGGGCCAGCCCATTAATCATGAGATCGAATTTAAATTATTTGAACACATCCAATTTACAAGCCAGGCTTGGAGAGAGTCCAACAACCCAAACTTGAAATTGACCTCTGGTCCTTACCATTTAAAATAAACATCGAATCTCATATGAATTGAACATGCTCGATGTCATGCCAAGCTTGGAGGGAGTCCAACAACCCAAACATGAAAAAGAACTCTGGTTCAACCATATTAATGGAAGGTGTTAGCCCTAATATTTGCATGAGGGATTTCATATTATTATGGGTCTCATCTAAAAAGGAAATAAACCTAAATATGGAAAAACCAAAGTCACATTAGGAAATAAATTTCCCGATGTGAACGTGAGTCTATGCTTAGGCTCTAACGATGTGGCCAACACCTTCGGTGTTTCCAAGCGCATCCTCGGTATTTTTTTTTAGATTACAAACATATCCTATATGTAAAGCAAGCATACTCTAATCTATCATATAGATAAACATGGCACAGGTATATTAAAACATCAAACATGCTTTAAAATTTCTCCTACAACATGCAATCTATGCCAAAAGAACAAGGTGGCTCTGATACCACTTGTTGGAGATTTCAAGATCTTGCGCAGCGGAGTAAGAGAATAAAAATAATTTTTATTACATCCCAGACATCCCCTGGGGGCCAGGAAAACTTGTTTTGGCATAATCACATGAAAACACGCAAGGAGAAAGGGAAGTTATACCTTCAGGATTCTTTTGAATCCGTCGAAACCACAAGCAAGACCAACGGGCCTTGCCTCTATCAGTATCCACACCGGGATCACCTGAGATAACTCCTAGAGTAGCAAGTCTTTGTCTTCGATTGGTGCTAGCCAACAGGTGGAGACAAGGGAAGACGAGAGAGAATAGAGCGACGACGGCTACCAAGGGAAAACCTAAAAACCAAAACCTCAGCCAAAGATTATCAAGAAATATATTTATATATCTCTTTATTAGGTCATCTTAGGAGGCTTAAACGGAACATATCTTACCATAATTATCCCATAATTAAGGTAAGAACAACCCAGGAATTTCTATAAGAGAAATCTCCAAAATCGGCGGAGACGCAACATGGCCGTGTGGATTCACATGGCCGTGTGTTTTCACATGGCTTGGCCATGTGAAAACACATGACCTGGTCGTGTGTCTCTCTGGGCAGCCCAGACTTTGCCAATTTGCAGCCAGAGCCAGGCACGGCCCGTGCCAAGTTAGGCACGACCGTGTGAGGCTTTGTATGGTATGCAGCGTTTAAGTGTGCAAAGTCATAGGAGGTTCCATAGCCTCCGTTTCGCACTCTGGTATGGTCTAACGGACATATCCTCTCTCAATGAGAATCTCCTATATTGGCCATTCATAATTAACCCTTTAATTTTGAATAGATCATGAGTGGCACCTAGCAGTACATCATGACCCCCAATTAATCAGAAAGTCTAAATTGACTTCAGAACATTTTCTGAACCCTTCAGCAGCTACAGTTGTTTGTGCCTTGTTCCTTTCACTCATCCTATACCCACTTGGTTCAGGACATGGTCTTTGTGTTCGTCCCCACTAGGCTGACTACGTCACACCTAGCCCAAGTTAATTTTCTTGTCCTGTGGATTCAAGTTACTCCTACATGTTCCCAAGAAGACCATCTTCTTAACATGCTTACTCTGGCCAGAGACTTCTGAGTAATAATCCTGACAAGAGGCCTAGGGTATACATCTCCTTTATCAGGAGTGGTGAACCCTCTATTGGCTATTCAAACACCTTTGACCACTTTGGCTTATACCCAATCATCCCGGACTTAAACCTACTATGTAGATGGCTGCGAAGAAGTCAAAGTACAAGGCGCCATGATCAAGGTGACTTGAATACCTCAAGTCTAAGGAAGCTTGTACTCAAGCCGCAATAAGATCTTCAACGACATATAGAATCATATGAAGTCTCATAGCAGGTCACTCCAATGAATTAGTTATAATAACTAGCATCCACATGTTCACTCTCAGCATCCCTATGCTTCCATTCAATGAGTACCCAATGCTTGGATAAACCAAGGAGCATAACATGTGCTAGTCTCATAAAATTGATGATGTTCAATCTCATCAATTCATCGACTAGGGATAGTTTCAATACTTGCATATTTACACATGATGAGATACCCACTAATTGTGATCCAATAATAATTTCTCTCATGGTATGCACCGTATTATGGACTTCAGTATATAAGTTTAAGATCCAATCAAATACATAGATAATGTATACTCAAATAGTGAATTTTATTAATAACTTCTAAGGCGGTTGCCTTAGGACACCTCTCAATTACATCATGTCATGCCAAGTGTTTGGTCCTCCATGACCCACTTGGACTTCCCTACTTCTCATGTATCTGGTCAACCTTGACCTACTTACTTCTCATTCTATATTTTTCATCGAATACTATATCCTTCAAGATTAACTCGACTCAAAAATAATTACACCAACAATCTCCCTCTATGATCAATCTTTATCACAATCAACCCAAGCTTGATTATCCTTGACTAACAATCTTCCTCTCGTTCAAACATATTGTTAAAATATCTTCACATATTATTTAAATATTAAAACTAAACTCAAGCAAACTCGAGTTTGGTCAACCTTGACCAAAGGTCAATTGTACTAACAATCTTTTCCTTTTTAATGTTTGATGATATGTATAGGTTAGCCGAGGACCTATCCCAACTTATTGCTTCTTATGTCAAAGCATAATGAAGGGTTCCTAACTTGAACTCTTCATATCCTTCTTTATTGATGCACGCGAACGCGACCTCAAATCTCGCAACGGAAACCGTCGAGGACTCGAAGCGCACGCTCGTGCTCAACGCCCGCAAGTGCACGGATGTTGTCAAGTAATAAAAAGATTTATCAATCCCACAAAAATTGAGATTAGAGTTTCTGCAAAGAATATTTTCCTTTGTTGGGTCATGAATTCTGGAGGTATCACCCTTCCTGCCAGAAAATTCACCAAATCTGCATACTAGGGGTGGTAACCTTAGTAATAGCCATGAGGGTATCATCTCGCAGAGTATCATCTATTTGGGCACTGTCTCCCCCTCCTATCCTGCTATCTATGGGCATGCGCGATAAGTGGTCCACAATAATGTTGTCCGATCCCTTTTTATCCCTGTATTTCTATATCAAATTCTTGAAGTAATAGAATCCAACGAATAAGGCAGGGTTTAGCATCCTTCTTACTTAGCAAGTAACGAACTGCAGTATGGTCAGTGTAAACCACTACCTTCAAACCTACTAAGTATTGTCTGAACTTGTCGAATGCGAACACGACTGCCAGTAATTCCTTCTCGATCGTGGCATAATTGATCTGTGCTTCATTCAGCATCTTACTGGCATAGTGAATGGCATGTAGTTTTTTCTCTTTCTGTTTCCCCAACACTGCCCCCACTACATAATCACTAGCATCACATATGACCTCGAATGGTAGGCTCCAGTCAGGTGGTTGTATTATCGGGGACATTACTAAGGCTTTCTTTATTTCTTCGAACGCTACTAAACATTGTCGATAGAAAATAAACTCTATGTCCTTAGCTAGTAGATTTGTCAGAGGTCTAGTTATCTGAGAAAAATTCTTTATGAATCTTCGATAAAAATCTGCATGCCCAAGAAAGCTTCGGACCCCCTTTACATACCTGGTTGGCGGCAATTTTTTAATTACTTCGACCTTCACCTTGTCTACTTTGATACCGTTCCTGGATATCTTATGTCCTAGAACTATCCCTTCAGTTACCATGAAGTGACATTTTTCCCAATTCATAATCAAGCTATTCTCCTCACACCTTTGCAAAACGCTTTCTAGATTCTTTAGACATGCATCGAAACTTGTTCCATAGACTGAAAAATCATCCATGAATACTTCCAAAATATGTTCAATCATATCTGAAAAGATAGCTGTCATACAATGCTGGAAGGTGGCTAGGGCATTACACAATCCAAAGGGCATTCGTCTATATGTGAAGGTTCCATACGAGTAGGTGAAGGTGGTCTTCTCTTGGTCATTAGGGTGGATTGGGATTTGGAAAAACCCTGAGTACCCATCAAGATAGCAAAAATAGGAATGTTTAGCGAGGCATTCCAGCATCTGATCGATAAACAGAAGTAGAAAATGATCTTTTCTTGTTGCTTTGTTTAGTTTACGATAATCTATGCACATTCTCCACCCTGTTACCGTTCGAACATGGATCAGCTCATTCTCTTCATTTTTGCCTACTATAGTGATGCCTTTCTTTGGAACTACATGCACCGGACTTACCCACTCACTATCTGAAATTGGGTAAATTATTCCGGCATCCAAGAGTTTAAGCACTTCCTTCTTCATTACCTCCTGAAAATGAGGGTTAAGTTGCCTTTGGCGTTCCATAGTTGACTTACACCCGTCCTCAAGTATTTTCCTATGCATGCACAGAGACGGGCTTATCCCCTTTATGTCATCAATGGTATAGCCCAACACTTTTTTGTACGTCTTGAGCACCTCCAGCAACTTCCTTGTCTCTACCTCACTCAAATTGGCATTTATAATCACTGAATGGGTTGAAGTCGGTCCCAAAAATTCGTACTTGAGATTAGGGGGAAGTGGCTTCATCTCAGGCCCTGTGTGTTTCTCTGCTGCCACCTTCCCCGACTCTTCCTCTTCTTCTGATCCTGAAGATAGAGAAGCTTCTTCCATCCAGTACTCTCTCTCTTTATCCTCCCCCTGTACATTGCAGACTACTTAAGCGCTATCTATCCCCGTAAGGGGAAAGCCTCCTAAAAATTTTGCTCGCTATTCGCCCATATTTCAAGAGTCCCCACCACTGTCTCTATAATGCGATATGCGTCGTCTATGCTTTTTTTCATCAGCACACCCCCCGTGGTTGTGTCCAAGAGTTTTTTCGACGAACTAGTTATTCTGTAATAAAAAACATGGAGGAGTAACCAATCCTGTAATCCATAGTGTGGGCAACAAATAACCAGTTCTTGTAGTCTCTTCCATGCCTCGGCCAGAGTCTCTTCTCGCCCTTGCTCAAAGGAAAGGATTTTATCCCTAAGGTAGGCTATTTTGTAGGGAGGAAAGAATTTACTTAGAAAAGTGTCTCCATTTGTTCCCATGTCATTATACTCCCTTCTGGTAGCGTGCATATCCATTGCTTAGCCTCCCCTTTCAGTGAGAATGGGAACATAATGAGCTTAATGGTGTCCGTTGGGATTCCTTCATATTGCACTTTGTCGCAGTATGCCAGAAATTCTTCAAGGTGTAGATAGGGTTCCTCAATCTGAGCTCCTCCAAACTGCTTTTCTTGAATAAGAGCAATTAATGCAGGATTTATTTCCTAACTCGCGGACTGAATTCGAGGAATAGCTATGCAAGAGTTTCATGCTTTTGTCTAGGCGCTATGTAATCTCTCAAGGATCGAGCGGGTTGCATTAACATTTCAACATCCTTTGATGAGAGAGGAGAAATAAATCATATACAATGTGTAGGGGACCTTTGTGACCGCTAGAGGGGGATGAATAGTGTCATCGCTTGTCGATGGATTATCGTTTGATCGTGCTTGCTACAAAATATTAATACGCAATGGAAATACAAAATATACAATGAAAATAAATACTAGCACAATCACAACTCAAGATGTAATGTGGTTCGAAACTGAATGGTTTCTACTCCACGGATTGGGAAAGTAAGAGCCCTAGCGATGCAAATCACACACACAATAACAATAACTCCTTCTCGGAACAATCCGGAGGCAGAGAAATCTCTTACAATGATTACAAAAGTAATACGATAAGAATACAAGCAAATACAATAATGAATACAACAATCTATGTAAAGAAAACTTTATAAATGCTCTTTTGATTGCTTGATCTTTGGTTGCCTTGGACTATCCTTGAAGGACTGGAAAGAACCAACTATTCCCCTCTAAATCCCCCAAGAGAACCATAGCAAAAACCTCCTCCACGAGCTACTTTTATAACCTATATTTGGGCTGATTTTTGCCTAGCAGTTGACTGATCGAGACCATCAGTCGACTACCCCTGTAGCCATTGTGAGACAACGGTATGTTCCATGTTGGATAAGTTCCAACGGATAAACCATCAGTCGACTGATGGTCTATCCATTGGAACTTATCCAACGTGGCACATGTCGTTGTCTCACAACGGCTATAGGGGCAGTCCACTAATAGTCCTAATCAATGGTATGATCAGTCGACTCATGGCTCAATTAGTCGAGTGCTCAGGATGATCACTCGACTGGAGAGCTTTCTGTGCCTGAAAACCTTACCATCATCGGTGATCTCGGATCGATTGGACCGCTCAGCCATCGATTGACTATCCACTCGATTGTGATCGGGCCATTTCCTATAGTCCCAGTCGACTGATACACCTCAAACATGAGGTTTTAACCCAAGTATGGTGCCCCCATACTTGCTAGACCACCCTTAACCTAGACATAAGTCTTCTAGCCACCTCCTGTAACGCCCGTAAAATTTCTAGCCATTTTATGAGAATTTTTGGCTTTACGATAATGGGCTTTATGTGGGTTTTTTTTTCGAAAATAAAAGAAAATAGCCAAAAAGAGATGCAAGGCCTAGGAATTGAACCCCAAACCTCTAGAGATAGCCAAGCCCTATAGATGCACCCACTAACCAGAAGCCCAATAGGATTATATCATTAGAGGAAGAGGGGAAATTGTAGATAAGTGTGATGAGGGTAAATGAAGAGGCATGGAAAGAGAAGAGAAACTTCTCTTCCTCCCTTTATAAAGAAGAGTGAAAGTCCCATTTGGCCACTTCTTCTTCTTCCCTCTTCTCTTCTTCTTCCTCACCGAGCTCCCTCTTCATCCTTTGGCCGAAACCCCCATTCAAGCAAGGAGAAGGCTAGGTGGCTTCCATTAGGTCATCTCCCAAGCAAAGCGAAGGATGTAAGATTCCCTCTCCTGCAGTGTATTCGTTCTTGTAGATGCTTGAAAGAATAAGAAGCTTTAATACCTTACATGTTTCGGCCAACCAAAGTATTTAGGGCTAGGGTTGCATGAACATGCTTCTAATGATACTATGATAAGTTATAAGCTTCATGAAGGAATTTTAGGTAACAAAACCCAAGCTTGAGCCCTTACATGTTTCGGCCAACCAAAGTATTTAGGGCTAGGGTTGCATGAACATGCTTCTAATGATACTATGATAAGTTATAAGCTTCATGAAGGAATTTTAGGTAACAAAAACCCAAGCTTGAACCCTTACATGTTTCGGCCAACCAAAGTATTTAGGGCTAGGGTTGCATGAACATGCTTCTAATGATACTATGATAAGTTATAAGCTTCATGAAGGAATTTTAGGTAACAAAAACCCAAGCTTGAGCCCTTACATGTTTCGGCCAACCAAAGTATTTAGGGATAGGGTTGCATGAACATGCTTCTAATGATACTATGATAAGTTATAAGCTTCATGAAGGAATTTTAGGTAACAAAAACCAAAGCTTGAGCCCTTACATGTTTCGGCCAACCAAGGTATTTAGGGCTAGGGTTGCATGAAAATGCTTCTAATGATACCATGATAAGTTATAAGCTTCATGAAGGAATTTTAGGTAACAAAAAAATCCAAGCTTGAGCCCTTACATGTTTCGGCCAACCAAGGTATTTAGGGCTAGGGTTGCATGAAAAGGCTCCTAAAGAAATTAGGAGATGTTATATGCTTCATGTAGAAATTTTAGGTGACAAAAAAAAATACAAGGTTTGATACCTTACATGTTTCGGCCAACATTGGTTTTAGGGTTAGGGTTTCATGAAAACACCCCCCTTGTGTAGTTATGCTATGTGTATGATTTTAATATGTCATGAATTATGCCTATGTGATGAATATGTTCATGATTCAATATGCTATGAAATATGCTTATGTGATGAACATGTTTATGATGTAGTATGCCATGAAATTATGCCTATGTGATGAATATGTTTATGAGGTAATATGCCATGAAATATGCCTATGTGATGAACATGTTTTATGATTTAATATGCCATGAATATGCCTATGAAATATGCTTATGCGATGAACATGATTATGCTTTAGGACCCCTTTAGGGCACTCTTATGTTATGAATGCATGTATGCTATGAAATGTCTGAGATGGAGATGCTTCCCTTTCAAGTAGGGATTAAGAGCTCTCCTTATGATAAGATAAGATGGAGATGCTTCCCTTTCAAGTAGGGATTAAGAGCTCTCCTTATGATAAGATAAGATGGAGATGCTTCCCTTTCAAGTAGGGACTAAGAGCTCTCCTTATGATAAGGTAAGATGGAGATGCTTCCCTTTCAAGTAGGGATTAAGAGCTCTCCTTATGATAAGATAAGATTGAGATGCTTCACTTTTTATGTTGGGGATTAAGAGCATTCTTTATGATATGACAAGAAAGAAAGGAATTAAGTATTTTACTTTGTAAGAGGTTAAGTACCCGACCCGTTAGGTGGTCGTTAATTAAATCCAAAGGGACATAAGAAGACGTAAGAGGTCTTGCCCTGGTAAGACGTAAGAGGTCTTGCTCTAGTAGGTCTGGTGGCTCGCTACCCCAGCCTATTAGGGAACGCGCATTATGTGGTACTTAACCTGGGGCCCCCCATGCAAGTTATGATTATGTTGAAGTATCTATATGTATATGTTTTGAAAAGAAAGGACTTTTATGAAATTGTCCTCTATGCATGTTTAGATTTCATGATGCTATGAATGCTTATGGTTAAGTCTAAGAATATTTGTGACTATGTACTTTATGCATGATTAAGATTTATGATGTTACAGATACTTATGTTATGAATGCTTATGGTTAAGTTTAAAAATGCTTATGATTATGTCCTTTATGCACGTTAGATTTTATGAAGTTATTATGCTTATAGTTAAGTTAAGAATATTTGTGATTATGTACTTTATGCATGTCTAAGATTTATAATGTTATGGATTGCTTATGTCATGAATGCTTATGTTTAAATTATGCCCTACTTAGATTTAATTATGCTTAGCATGCTGATGTAAACTCTATGCCATGCTTAGGTTTTATTACGTGGGTATGTTGTTGATTAGTGTTGCTATGAAATACTTAGGCTATTTATGCTAGTATGCTCATGTTTCTAATTGCTTGATGAAGTTTGTGGCTTTTGTGAGTAGGCAAGAATCTTACTAAGCTATATGCTTATAGTTTATGTTGTCCATATACTGCAGATAAAGGAAACCTGAACTAGAGGAAGTAGCAGGAAGGGCCAAGTGTGTGTGATAGTGGCATGGTGGAGAAAGACCCTGTTACTATCTGCTTATATTACATGCTCAATGAACCACTTAAGACTTTGCTTCCACTTATAAGACTTATGAATCATTAGTATCATGTTGGATGATGCTTATTTATGTTACTGTTCAATTACTTAAGAACTCATGAATGACTCTTTGTGTTATGCATGTTATAAATGAGACAAGATATGTTAACATGCTGATTATGAATATGATATGTGACGCATGTGCAAAAGAAGGTTTAAGTTATGATAACATGTTAAAGTATGTGGATTGTGAAATGATCCATATATGTTATGTAAGAAAAAAAGAGTAAAGTAGCGCCGCCCTGAGAGCAGATAAGGGCGGGCGTTACAGGTTGGTATCAGAGCAGGTTCACCTTTCCACTATCACACATCAAGCCTCCATCCTGCTATTTTTCCAAGTAAGTAACTTTATGCATACCTAAATTTCTTTTATAATGAAGAATGTCTTCTATCTAGATAGAAATAATACCTCCTCATGTTAGAGTAGAATGGAACTATACTTGTGACTTAGATAGAAATAATACCTCCTCATGTTAGAGTAGAATGGAACCATACTTGTGACTTAGATAGAAATAATACCTCATCGTGTTTTAGTAGAATGGAACCATACTCGTGACTTAGATAGTAATGATACCTTACCATGCTTTATATGATGGAAACATGTTTCTAACCTAGAAATACAACTAGGAAGGATACCTTACCTTGTTTATGATAAGAAATGTCTCTAGCCTAGCCTTTAGTTTAAGTAATGCATGAATATACAAATGATAGCTTTATGCTAGCCTTAGTTTAATTACGCGTAGATGAACGAACAAAAAAAAAACTCCTAAAATTACGAAGATTTGATTTTCATAATTATGGTGTAAGGTCTACGCTTATAGAAATTGAATTAAGTCGGTTTAAATGCAGGTTAGTCGGTTTGTATCGACTTCATTATTTCAATTCGGATGGCACGACGATGACTACAATGACCGTCGTGATGTGCTACGAAACCAATTAAGGGAAGCTATTGAAGAGATAGTTTATAAACCGATGGTGGGGTCATCGGACACATGAGAAGGCTCGATGGTCTTTTAGGAGACTCCGGCGGGGAGTTTCGTTCTTGGACAACTATCGGATATGGGCCTTGGTACGCTCTCGCCAAATGATTTCATGGTGGTTGCACATCACGTATGGGGCGCTATGAAGGCGGATAACATATGTTGAGTTGTCTTTGAGCTACCGAGCACAAGGTTCAAGAGAATCTGTGGTAGAGAATCCGTGGCGGTGGCCTCGAGAAGAATGAAGAGAGTTCTATAAATAAACTTATTGGCCACCGAGACTACCTAGTGAGGCCAAGGAAGATAGGACTAAAAATAATTACAAGCGCCTAGGCTTTGTCCTAGGTGGAGTCGTAATGAACTATCTTCTCAAGTAGTTTTTTTGTTTAGATTAGATATATGGAATGTTATATGTTAACATTTTTCCTTCTTGTCTGAAAATATGAATAAGAAATGATAAGTTCGTTTCTTTGAAATTAATGATGAGTTCATTGCATGGGACGTGTATGGTATAGTTGATCAATGTCGGTTAGATTGGAACATACGAATGATGAGTGGAAACGAAGTTGCCGCTTGATTTTGTACACCAATTCAATTTACATTGAGTCAATCAGAGACTACATGTGACCCATCAGTCGGCAAAGCCATGAAGAGATTCAACCAGGCTTCGCATGCCTATACGAGTTGGTCAAGACGGAAGAGAAAGGGTCGACTTATTCAAGATGCTCAGGAAATAGCTCTTAATGTGGCGGTGGAGCTCATCATAGACCCGCAGATACATTGAGGAGTGCTCGAGTGCCCTGATTTCCGAGCAATACCTGAACATGAGACAACGCCGATGCCTCGAGCTAGTCAAGGATTAGGATTGTGAGATATTCTATCATCCCGGAAAGGCCAACAAAGTGGCAGATGCACTTAGCAGAAAGTCCTGTGCCGCTTTGATGACCTTATCAATGCTATCTCATCCCCTGAAAAGAGAAATAATGAATTATGGAATAGAGATTATTTCTGGACAACTTTCCACCATGACGATAGTGTCGACATTGTTCGACGATATATTGGGAAAGCAAGATGGTGATTCAGACATCCAGAAGATCAAACAGGAAGTCCTGGAAGGAAGGGATAATGGATTCCGCATTTCTGACAGCGGACTATTATACCTCCGGGACCGGCTATGTATTCCGGATGATCCGGAATTACGGAAGAAGATACTCGAGGAATCCCATGGAACACCTTATACCATGCATCCTGGATCTACAAAAATGTATCAGGACTTAAGAGATAAATTTTGGTGGTCTGGCATGAAAAGGGATGTGGCTCAGTACGTCAGCACTTGTCTGACCTGCCAGAGGATTAAGGCAGAACACCAGAAATCGGGGGGATTACTGCAGCCGATACAGATTCCAGAGTGGAAATGGGAAGAAATTTCTATGGATTTCATCTCGGGATTTCCCAGAACAACAAATGGTTATGATGCTATATGGGTAATCGTAGACCGGTTGACAAAGTCTGCCCATTTCCTGGCAATTAAGATGACCTATTCGGTTGAGCAGCTAGCTCGATTATATGTCAAGGAAATTATTAGATTACATGGAGTACCTAAGGCTATCATTTCTGATCGTGATGGCCGTTTTACCTCCCATTTCTGGGAATGTGTTCAGAAGGCTCTTGGCACTAAGTTGAGATTCAGCACTGCGTTTCATCCTTAGACCGACGGTCAGACAGAAAGAGTGAACTAGGTGCTGGAAGATATGTTGTGGGCTTGTGCTCTAGACTTTAAGGGGAGTTGGTGTCGATATTTGTGCTTGGCAGAATTTGCTTACAACAACAGTTACCAGGCTACTATTGGAATGGCACCATATGAAGCTCTATACGGGAGAAGATGCAGGTCTCCTATCTGCTGGTACGAGGGTGGTGAAAGGAGGGAAATGGGTCTTCAGGCCGATATTATTGACGATACCACTTGAGCTATATAGAATATCCATCGGAGAATCAAAACTACTCAGAGCCGACAAAAGAGCTATGCGGATATGCGGTGTAGACCGTTAGAATTCAAAGTCGGGGACCTGGTATTTCTCAAAGTGACCCCTATGAAGGGAGTGATGAGATTCGGAAGGAAGGGTAAACTGAGTCCACGCTACGTGGGACCGTATCCGATATTGCAGAAGGTTGGCAAGGTAGCTTAAGTCGAGCTGCCTCAAGAGATGTCGGCTATACACAACGTGTTCCATGTCTCTGTGCTCAAGAAATGCTTATCCAGTGCAGACCAAGTGATCGAGCCACAAACTGTACAAGTTCAAGAGGACCTGAGTATGGAAAGTCGGCCTATCCAGATACTAGACCGAGAAGTCAAGAGGCTAAGGAACAAAGAGGTGCCCTTAGTAAAGGTCCTGTGGCAGAATCAACGATACGAGGAAGCTACCTGGGAACGCGAGGAGGACATGAAGCAGAAGTACCCAGAATTGTTTTAAGTTTCGAGGACGAAACTTTTACAAGGTATGAGGGATTGTAACGCCCGTAAAATTTCTAGCCATTTTACGAGAATTTTTGGCTTTACGATAATGGGCTTTATGTGGGTTTTTTTTCGAAAATAAAAGAAAATAGCCAAAAAGAGATGCAAGGCCTAGGAATTGAACCCCAAACCTCTAGAGATAGCCAAGCCCTATAGATGCACCCACTAACCAGAAGCCCAATAGGATTATATCATTAGAGGAAGAGGGGAAATTGTAGATAAGTGTGATGAGGGTAAATGAAGAGGCATGGAAAGAGAAGAGAAACTTCTCTTCCTCCCTTTATAAAGAAGAGTGAAAGTCCCATTTGGCCACTTCTTCTTCTTCCCTCTTCTCTTCTTCTTCCTCACCGAGCTCCCTCTTCATCCTTTGGCCGAAACCCCCATTCAAGCAAGGAGAAGGCTAGGTGGCTTCCATTAGGTCATCTCCCAAGCAAAGCGAAGGATGTAAGATTCCCTCACCTGCAGTGTATTCGTTCTTGTAGATGCATGAAAGAATAAGAAGCTTTAATACCTTACATGTTTCGGCCAACCAAAGTATTTAGGGCTAGGGTTGCATGAACATGCTTCTAATGATACTATGATAAGTTATAAGCTTCATGAAGGAATTTTAGGTAACAAAAACCCAAGCTTGAGCCCATACATGTTTCGGCCAACCAAAGTATTTAGAGCTAGGGTTGCATGAACATGCTTCTAATGATACTATGATAAGTTATAAGCTTCATGAAGGAATTTTAGGTAACAAAAACCCAATCTTGAGCCCTTACATGTTTCGGCCAACCAAAGTATTTAGGGCTAGGGTTGCATGAACATGCTTCTAATGATACTATGATAAGTTATAAGCTTCATGAAGGAATTTTAGGTAACAAAAACCCAAGCTTGAGCCCTTACATGTTTCGACCAACCAAAGTATTTAGGGCTAGGGTTGCATGAACATGCTTCTAATGATACTATGATAAGTTATAAGCTTCATGAAGGAATTTTAGGTAACAAAAACCCAAGCTAGAGCCCTTACATGTTTCGGCCAACCAAGGTATTTAGGGCTAGGGTTGCATGAAAATGCTTCTAATGATACCATGATAAGTTATAAGCTTCATGAAGGAATTTTAGGTAACAAAAAAATCCAAGCTTGAGCCCTTACATGTTTCGGCCAACCAAGGTATTTAGGGCTAGGGTTGCATGAAAAGGCTCCTAAAGGAATTAGGAGATGTTATATGCTTCATGTAGAAATTTTAGGTGACAAAAAAAAATACAAGGTTTGATACCTTACATGTTTCGGCCAACATTGGTTTTAGGGTTAGGGTTTCATGAAAACACCCCCTTGTGTAGTTATGCTATGTGTATGATTTTAATATGTCATGAATTATGCCTATGTGATGAATATGTTCATGATTCAATATGCTATGAAATATGCTTATGTGATGAACATGTTTATGATGTAGTATGCCATGAAATTATGCCTATGTGATGAATATGTTTATGAGGTAATATGCCATGAAATATGCCTATGTGATGAACATGTTTTATGATTTAATATGCCATGAATATGCCTATGAAATATGCTTATGCGATGAACATGTTTATGCTTTAGGACCCCTTTAGGGCACTCTTATGTTATGAATGCATGTATGCTATGAAATGTCTGAGATGGAGATGCTTCCCTTTCAAGTAGGGATTAAGAGCTCTCCTTATGATAAGATAAGATGGAGATGCTTCCCTTTCAAGTAGGGATTAAGAGCTCTCCTTATGATAAGATAAGATGGAGATGCTTCCCTTTCAAGTAGGGATTAAGAGCTCTCCTTATGATAAGATAAGATGGAGATGCTTCCCTTTCAAGTAGGGACTAAGAGCTCTCCTTATGATAAGGTAAGATGGAGATGCTTCCCTTTCAAGTAGGGATTAAGAGCTCTCCTTATGATAAGATAAGATTGAGATGCTTCCCTTTTTATGTTGGGGATTAAGAGCATTCTTTATGATATGACAAGAAAGAAAGGAATTAAGTATTTTACTTTGTAAGAGGTTAAGTACCCGACCCGTCAGGTGGTCGTTAATTAAATCCAAAGGGACATAAGAAGACGTAAGAGGTCTTGCCCTGGTAAGACGTAAGAGGTCTTGCTCTAGTAGGTCTGGTGGCTCGCTACCCCAGCCTATTAGGGAACGCGCATTATGTGGTACTTAACCTGGGGCCCCCCATGCAAGTTATGATTATGTTGAAGTATCTATATGTATATGTTTTGAAAAGAAAGGACTTTTATGAAATTGTGAATGCTTATGAATGCTTATGAACTTGTCCTCTATGCATGTTTAGATTTCATGATGCTATGAATGCTTATGGTTAAGTCTAAGAATATTTGTGACTCTGTACTTTATGCATGATTAAGATTTATGATGTTACGGATACTTATGTTATGAATGCTTATGGTTAAGTTTAAAAATACTTATGATTATGTCCTTTTTGCATGTTAGATTTTATGAAGTTATGATGCTTATAGTTAAGTTAAGAATATTTGTGATTATGTACTTTATGCATGTCTAAGATTTATAATGTTATGGATTGCTTATGTCATGAATGCTTATGTTTAAATTATGCCCTGCTTAGATTTAATTATGCTTAGCATGCTGATGTAAACTCTATGCCATGCTTAGGTTTTATTACGTGGGTATGTTGTTGATTAGTGTTGCTATGAAATACTTAGGCTATTTATGCTAGTATGCTCATGTTTCTAATTGCTTGATGAAGTTTGTGGCTTTTGTGAGTAGGCAAGAATCTTACTAAGCTATATGCTTATAGTTTATGTTGTCCATATACTGCAGATAAAGGAAACCTAAACTAGAGGAAGTAGCAGGAAGGGTCAAGTGTGTGTGATAGTGGCATGGTGGAGAAAGACCCTGTTACTATCTGCTTATATTACATGCTCAATGAACCACTTAAGACTTTGCTTCCGCTTATAAGACTTATGAATCATTAGTATCATGTTGGATGATGCTTATTTATGTTACTGTTCAATTACTTAAGAACTCATGAATGACTCTTTGTGTTATGCATGTTATAAATGAGACAAGATATGTTAACATGCTGATTATGAATATGATATGTGACGCATGTGCAAAAGAAGGTTTAAGTTATGATAACATGTTAAAGTATGTGGATTGTGAAATGATCCATATATGTTATGTAAGAAAAAAAAAAGAGTAAAGTAGCGCCGCCCTGAGAGCAGATAAGGGCAGGCCTTACACCTCCATCAGCCTCACGTTTATCGGATCCCTCCAAGTCATCCATGACTTGTTCATCCATACACTAGCCTTCAGGTGCTTCCATCGGCTATTGTGATGCTAACGGTGTCTACACCACCAAGGCACATTGGGCTTACGCTTCCAAGACCACGCTTGGACTTTACGCCGTCAACCATTGGACTTATGCTGCCAAGACTCCACCCTTGGACTTTACGCCACCAATATTCCCCTTGGACTTTCCAATTGCCAAGACTCAAGCTTGGACTTTCTCTTGCCAACCCATGTCGGGCTTTCCGTGTCAAGACCCATGCTTGGACTTTTCTTGCCAACCCATGTTAGACTTTTCCTTGCCAAGACCCATGCTTGGATTTTACATGCTAAGTACTCAAGACTTTGACTTTCCCAATGCCAAGTGTCCCCCTTGGACTTTCCATGCCAAATACCCATGACTTGGACTTTACCATGACAATCACATTGTCATATGTTTTTGTTGAACATCAAAACATCGCTCAAGTCAAACTCGAGTTTGGTCAATCGTGACCTGGGCCGATTGCACCAACAATCTCCCCCTTTATGATGTTTGACAAAAACCACAAACACCATTGAGTTAGGCCACCTAACTCAAAAACTCTTTAACAATTTTCCCAAATTGGTAATCCCATAAATTATCCCCCTTTTTGACTAACATCAAAAAGGTTCTCTCAAAGGAGGTCAATGTCTCATTTCCCAATGAGATCTTACAATCTCCCCCTTGATCCACAAGCACCTAGGATGCCTTCACTCTTCCAAGTGATAAGTATCATATCACTCAAGAGAGGCACTCTTATGAAGTTTCCCAATTTCCAAATTGGACATCGCAAATTCCCATTTTTCCCTTTCATGAGGAAAGATCCATCCATCATCCCATGATGGATACCTCCCCCTAAAGGCTTGCTCCCCCTTCACCATTGCACCAACAATGTCCTTGGGAAGTCTCTAAGCTTATAGAAACTAAACCATCAAAAATAAGGTTAAAAATTCAACATTGAACTTTCCTACACCTTAAATTTGGTATATCACCCTAACAACTCTCCTAATCCATATCCAATGGATTTTCACCCTTTCTAATGTCTTTCAAAGCATATCCTAGGGTTAGGAGCAGTTAGAGAACCCTAACATAGCTGAAATCAGGCTAAACAAATCTTGTTTACCCGAAATCAGGCCTAGCAGTTGACTCTTACAGGCACCAGTCGACTGCCCTATACATCAGTCGACTGCCATCAAGGTCAGTCGACTTATATCTGCAAAATGTAGATTTTAATTATCAAATTTGAAATTGCAAAAAGCATAAGTAATTATACATAATTAGAAAAATCATGGAAATTCATATGTATAATACTTATAACACATACAATGGGTGAAAAATGTTTGAAAAATATTTTACCCATAAAATAGCAAAATTGACACAAAGTTCAAAAGTGAAGAAAAACTTCAATATTTTAGCTCACTTTGTATCAACTTTATCAATGGTGATTGCTATCAAAAGATAGAATTCATCAAGGAATTTTAAAATGATTTTAAAATGATTTTGAAAACCTATATTAGATCATGTTCTTTGGGCTTAATGTACATGGCTTGAACATAAGCTTTCCCAATGATCCATCACTAATATAAGATGAGTTTGAGTTAATCTAGATGCAAAAACTATGCACCTTGAACTCAACTCATATCTTAGCATCTCACATGTATCTAGGGTGTATCAATACACATACATATCAATGTAATGTAAGATGTGGATTTTGTTCATCCTAAACTAAGGCCTCTTGCATTTTCTAAGGCAACTCTACTTGATTCCCTTTTACATGGGACTTCAAGTCATGTCAATTATCCTTGAATCAATTTTATTAATGCATGAATGATTATGGCATTAATGATGATATAAATAAGCATGTGCTCATAATCATGATGTCATGGCATAAAATGGAGTCTAAGCATACATGACATAAAAACCTTAATCCAAAGTAATATCATGACATATTAAATGATAAAAAGTAGATATGATGTCATGACATGTTATATGACAAATCAAGCATGGAAAATAAAATATAAGGTATATAATACCTAAATCTTAGCATTAATTGTCATTTGTTATTATTAAACCCATTTTGCCATATTATCACTTATTTCCCAAATGTGCCAAAAACCCAAAATGGCACACTATGACATCTAAACCTAATTTGTGCCAATTTGATTGATTTTTCATAATCTTCAAGGTATATTGGCACATCCTAAAATCTTTTAGGATTTAAATTCAACCCTATTTCCAAGGTATACATAGCCTTGAAAATGACCTAAAGTGTCACCTTTACCATGGTTAGGTTAACTACCCATCCATTTAAAGTTGGCACACCTAAACCCATCTAGCGTAAATCGATCACACTCCTAGGAACCCAATACCTATTGGAGCTCCTTGGGTTAACTAGGTATTTACTAGGGATAACTTCCCTAGATACCTCCTAATGACCCTCCTAGGCTTAGAAGCCTTGGTCATCTTGGTCTTACCTAGGTTAACTCTAGGGGTGACTCCCCCTATAACCTTCTTAGTGGCTTGCCTAGGTTTCCTTGAAACCCTAGCCACTAGACATTTACCTTGGTCAACCCTAGGGATAACTTCCCTATTGACCTTGGTTTTCCTAGACCTAACTTGAGTTCTATAATCGAATGGAACATTATGATAGGTCTCCTTAGGCTTAGGTTGGTGATCCAAACCTTTCTTGCCCTTAGGTGGACCTTGCTTCCTAAAACCAAGGTTTTGACTCTTAGACCTAGATTTTTTATCCTTTGACCCTTGTATTTGATTTTGCATCTTTTTGATGGTCCTTTCAAGTTTTTCAAGCCTTGACCTCAAGGCTTGATTTTCTAACTCTAATTGTCCAATTTTTTATTTTGCATCTATTCTTTGAACATGAGACTTCCTAGGCATATGTCTATGGTTCTTTGGATTAAAACCTAGATGGTCTTCAATCTTCCTTATGCTTGCCTTAGGTAAAATATTTTTTGGGACATTAGTCCCAAATTTTTCCTTATCCTTAAAAGTGTAACTCTTAGCACCTAGGCAATAGTGTCTACTATTTCTAACATGCTCTTTATGATAAATAGCAAGATTGCTAACATTATTTCTAGCATGCTTTTGATAACTAAATTAAGAAGAAGCATACTTAAAAGTTACCTTAGGGTTTGCCTTAGCTCCCCCAACATGTATAGCTCCCTCTTGGGTCTTTTTCTTCCCTTTGGGGCATTGGCTCCATTAATGGCCCCGTTGATTGCACTTGAAGCAAATTACATGCTCCTTGCTTTTAATTGTGGGGGCACTGGCATTCTTGATCTTTGGAGCCAGTTGAGCCTTCTTGACCCTTTTAGGACACTTACTCTTGTAGTGTCCATTTTGTTAGTAGTATATGAGAGGTGTCCTAAGGCAATCGCCTTATGATTGTACCATTTATTTTATAAATGAAGATTCACTATTTGAACATACATGAATTCATGTATTTGATTGGATCTTAAACTCATTTACTGAATGTCTGTAATACGATTCACAACATGAGAGAATTTGTGATTGGATCACAACTAGTGAGTATCTCTACATGTGTAATTGTGATGTATTGGAATTATCCCTAGTCGATGAATTGATGGATTTGGACACCATCAATTCTGTTGAGACTAGCACCAGGTATACTCTTTGGTGTATCCAAGCAGCTGATTCTCACTGGATGGAGATATTGTGATGTCCAGAGTTAATCGTGGATGCTAGTTATGGTAACTAGTTCATTGGGGTGACCAGTTGTAAAACTTCATATAGTTCTCTGCATATATGGATATGTCAATGAAGTTATTACTGCAGCTTAAGTGCGATGTTCCTTTGACTTGCGGTATTCAAGTCATCTTGGTCATGAAGACTTATGCTTTGACATCTTAAGCAAACATCTCTGAGGAGATGTGGACCCGGGATGATTGGGCATAAGTCGAAGTGATCGAAGGTGTTTGAATAGCCTATAAAGGATTCACCACTCCTTGCAAGGAGATGTATACCCATGTCCTCTCGTCGGATTTTTACTAAAGTCTTTGGCCAAAGCATTACATGTTTAGAGTAAGGTACTCTTGGACACATGTGCAATAACTAGAATCCGTAGGATGAGGAAAGTATACTTGGGCTAGGTGTGACATAGTCAACCTAGTGGGGACTGACACTATAGACCATGTTCTGAACCAAGTGGGTATAAGATGAGTGAAGGGAATGGGGCACGAATCATTATAGCTGCTGAAGGGTTTCAGAAATAGTTCTGGATCAACCGTTGATCTTTTCAGTTAATTGGGGATCATGATGTACTACTAGGTGTTACTCATGATCATTCTATAATTAATGGTTAATTATAGACGACCAACATAAACCGAGAACCTATTTGGTCACACACACAACGAGTATAATTCGAAGGATTTAAAATGAGCTTGAGAATGAGATTCTTAGACCGAGAGAAACTAGATTTTGTTGGACCAAATAAGGATCGAGCATGAAATCGTTTTAGTAGCAATGGAAGCGTGGATGGGTCGTGTCTTATGAAGACATGATGGATGAACCAAATTGGTTTGGTTCTAATCCAATGGTGGAGAATTAACCAAAGGGGTTTGGTTTGTTTTAAATGAATGAACCAAAAGTTGGTTCGGTTCATTTTAACTTAAAATAGACCAATGCGGTTTGATTTATTTTAACTTAAGTTATTGGAGCGGGTTAACGGGTTTTGGTTATGAACCAATAACCGTTAGGAGAATTTGTTCTCTATAAAAATAAGGCTTAAGGATTTTGTGAAGACCTAACCCTAATTTTTTTTGCCACCCCTCCCTCTCTTCTCATGGTGCCGCCGCCCAACAAGGTTGCCGCCCAACCTTTGTTGTCGCCCAACCCTTGTGCCGCCGTCTAAGCTATTTCCAGTGTCCAAGCTCCTGACGGCGATCCTCTGGCGACCCTCCGGTGATCTTCCTTGGCTCCGGCGACAATGTGAGCATCTAGCTTTCCTTATTTAGCCGGCGCAAGTTCTCCACCAAAGCTGTCTAGTTTTCTAGACAGCTTGTTTCCTTCTTGTCGGAGCATCGTTTGGACAATGTTTGGAGCTACGACAGTGGCTACCTTGCCGGGGATTCGATCTCCGGTAATCCTCATAGGTGGAGGACGAAGGATTCGTCAAACGGTTGACGAATACCTCTGTGGAGAAGCAAGTTTTGGGGACTCAGTTTTGAATCCGAATTTTGATTCGGATTGTGATCTTCTCTCGATCACATCGTCTTCGACATGAGGCTAGTGACTCATACGAAGATGAGGCTTGTGACTTTGTGAAGTCATCCCGACGATACTCGGCGTGGATATCGATAGAGGTGATTCTAGCGAGAGTCGCTCCGGTTGATGCCTTTCCCGCTATACGTGATATGTCAAGTATACGTAGAATAATTTCCTTTTATTACAAAATTTGAAACTACAGTTATGTCTACACATGTTGTACTATGCATGCGTGTGGTGTGTATGATGTAGTAAATTAGATTTATTACTTTTTATTTCTTCCGCTGCGCATATGTTTACGAAACATGTTCGAACACACACTCGCCGCGGTGTCGGAAACCCAACAGTGGTATCAGAGCCCAGGTTGTGTTTCGACATAATCGTAAAATTGTTTTACGTTAGTCGTAATTGTATTTATGAAAATTTTCTACTTTTGGAAGTTTAGAAGTATTTATGGAAATTTTTTAATTTTGAAAAGTCTTGAAGTATTTATGGAAATCTTCTACTTTTGGAAAGTTAGAAGTATTTATGGAAATTAACACTTTCCATAAATAAAATATTTGATTAGATTTGGAAATTTATTTCCTAATTTAATCATGATTTGATTTGGGGAATCAAATCTAAAATATATTTTATTTCCATAAATAGTTTTGACAATTTAGGAAATTTATTTCCTAAATTAAATTTGACTTTCTTTAATTGAGACCTTCCATAAATAAAATATGTGATTAGATTTGAAAATTTATTTCCTAATTTAATCATGATTTGATTTTGGGAATCAAATCTTAAAAATATTTTATTTCCATAAATAGTTATGGCATATAAGGAAATTTTTTTGTACATGTTATAATTGTATGTCATGTAATTGTATTAGATGCATATCATTATGTCATGCATGTCGTGACATGTGGATGTATGTCATGTATGTCATGCCATGTAGATAATAGTTATTTGCATGGAAAGAGGATGAGACATAAAACCCTTACTCAATATTAAAGCCTACATCTTCCATTAATATGGTTAGAACCAGAGTTCTTTCCTGTTTGGGTTGTTGGACTCGAACCGAAACATGTTCAAACCATGGAATAGTTTAATACTAATATGGTAAGAGTCAGAGGTCAATCATTAGCTTTGGTTGTTGGACTCTCTCCAAGCAGGGCTAATTGATTGAATACGCTCTAACCATATTAAAACTATTTCTCGATTAATGGGTTGGCTTTAACCTGGAGCATCGGCTTGTTAGAATCTCTCCAAGGTCGATGTGAAGGGAGGTGGAGTTGGGTGCTATGCATATGATGCATACTTGTTAATGTGTTAACAACCCGATGTATGTGTAAACATTCAATTAGTTGATAGCACATTGTGTAGTTGCATATATGTGATATGCAATCGGTATATTTGATACCTACCATCGTAGTTATGAATGGCTTGTTGGACTCTCTCCAAGGTTGTTCATATCTATATTGGATATCAGCCCATTCGGAGATGGACCTACGATCTCCTGAAGTGATTTTGAGGTTTTTGAAATTCAAAAAATGAATGGGATTTATGAATGTATATTGATGCATTTTGAATCATTTTTCTCATATATGCTCATTTTGTATTTCTATGTTAATCGATTGATCATGACGTCTTTGAATTTGTGCACTATTTTGGATTCAAATAAATTGACTGGGTTGAACTTCTTGGACTGGCTTTGGATTCAACCTGAGAATTGTTCTCAAGGTTGAAAAGCTTGTGAATATCCTCAAAGTGCCTCTTCCCGCTCGTCCTAGTGACAATGTAACTCCAGACCAATTGTTAGCCTATCAGAAACATGTGATTGATTCTGAAATGGTGAGTTGCATCATGCTAGCCGCGATGATATCTGAGCTGCGGAAGCAACATAAGCATAAGGATGCTCATATCATAGTCTTTCATCTTTATGATTCGGTTGATGAGCAAGTGAGATTCGAAAGGTACGAAGTCTCCAAGCTCCTCTTCACCTCTGAGATGCAAGAAGGTTCATCTGTGGTACTGCTCAACATGTTGAAGACTGTGGAGCCTTCTATGAAGCATGAGCAGGGGACGGTGATGTTAGTTGATTCCTCGAAGAAAGGTTCTAAGAGGAAGTCAAAGGAACAGGAGAAGGGGAAGAAAAAGACTAAGAAGGCAGAACTAGAACAAAAGGGCACTTGCCATCATTGTGGCAAGGAGGGCCTTTGGCGAAGAAATTGCAAGATTTATCTTGAGTCCGTGAAGAAGAATAGGGCATCGGATGCCCCATCTTCTTCAGATATCTTCGTTATTGATTGTCATTCTATTTTCTTAAACACTTGGGTATTGGATACTGGGTGTGGCTCACATATATGTAATGACATACATGGGCTAAGGACTAGAAGAAGACTCGTCAAGGGAGAGTTAAATTTACGTGTTGGGAATGGAGCAAAGATTGCTGCACTTGCCATCGGAACGTATTTGTTGAGACTCCCTACAGGACTTGTCTTAGAACAGGACAATTGCTTTTATGTTCCTTCGTTGATAAAGAACATCATTTCTATTTCTTGTTTAAATAGAAATGGGTACCATTTGACTTTTAGTAACAATTATTGTTACATAACTTTGAATGGAGTTCTTTATGGGACTGGAACTTTAAGCAATGGTATTTATACGTTGGATGTATCCAGTGACATTTTCAATATCGAATCGAGCGACAAGCGTGCTCAGAAAGATAATCAATTAGGCTCCTATATATGGCTTTGTTGTCTTGGCCATGCAAGCAAGAAATGCATGTTCGAATTACACCGATGTGCAATTCTGGAATCGTTTGAATTGGATTCATACGATACATGTGAATCATGCTTAAAAGGCAAGATGACTAAGTTACATTTTACTGGAAAAGGTGAACGGGTGAAAGAGTTTCTAGGTCTAATACATACTGATATATGTGGACCTATGTCAACTCAAGCTTATGGAGGCTATAGCTACTTCATTACCTTCACCGATGATCACTCACGGTTTGGGTATGTGTTCTTGATGAAACACAAGTCTGAAGCCTTTGAAAGGTTCAAAAAATTCAGAAATGAAGTAGAGAAACAACATGACAAGAGTATTAAAATACTTCGATCAGATTGAGGTGGTGAATACTTAAGTCAAGAGTTTCTAGATTATCTAAGAGACAATGGTATATTGTCTCAATGGACTCTGCCATATACACCGCAGCATTATGGTGTATCTGAGAGGCGTAATCGGACCTTATTGGACATGGTCAAGTTAATGATGAATCATGCGAATCTTCCCAAGTCCTTTTGGGGCTATACACTTCAGACGGCTGTTTACTTGTTAAATAGAATGTCAATCAAGGTAGTCTCAACTACTCCATATGAGATATGAAATAGTAAGAAACCTCATGTATCTGTAGGGGATCGATTGGACGCTAGAGGGGGGTGAATAGCATGTTACCGTTCGTTGATGGAATTCGATCGTGATCGCGTCTACAAATCGTGTTAGCGCAGCAGAATAGTAATAATAAAAGCAATAACGAATTGACACAACCACGAACACAAAGATATAACGTGGTTCAGAACCGAACAGTTCCTACTCCACGGATCGAGCTCTAAAGAGCTCTAGTGATGCACACGCACTCACTAATCACAAATAACTCCTTCTCGACACAAGTTAGAGGTGGAGAAACCTCGTACAATAGATTACAACAATAATCTAAATACAACAAGCAAATACAATATGAAATACAACAAGAGAAGTAAAGAACACTTTACAAAAACTCTTTGGAAGCTTGCTTGTTGATTGCCTTGGACTAGCACTTGAAGGCCCTGATTTGCAGCAGCAAATCGCTTCAAAACGTCCAAGAAAACTGATGCTTTTTCCTCCATCACGAGCTCCTTTTATAGCTTCAACCTGTGCTGGAAAAAGTCGATCAGTCGATTGGTCGGGACCATCAGTTGACTGATGCCACTATTGTTGTGAGACAATGGCTAGATCCACGTTGGATAAGTCCAACGGATCCATCATCAGTCGACTGATGATACTCATCAGTCGACTGATGGAGCCTTCACTCGACTAGTCGAGTCTCGACTCCATTCTGTGCCCGATTTCACGAGCACCAGTTGACTGATCACAAGATCAGTCGACTACTCAGCCAATCAGTCGACTGCCCACGTATGGCAGTCGACTGCTAAGGTAATTCCCGCAGTCAAACCCTAGTTGACTCAGGCCAGTCGACTATCACATGGCACCGGTCGACTGGCATAGCTCAAACATGAGGTTTTAGCCCAAGTATGGTTCCGCCATACTTGCTAGACCACCCTTAGCCTAGACCTAAGCCTTCTAGCCACCTCCATCAGCCTCACGCCTCTTGGATCCCTCCAAGTCATCCATGACTTGTTCATCCATCGTGCTAGCCTTCAGGTGCTTCCATCGGCTATGTCATGCTAACGGTGTCTACACCGCCAAGGTACATTAGACTTACACCGCCAAGACTCCGCTTGGATTTTACGCCGCCAACCATTGGACTTATGCTGCCAAGACTTCACCCTTGGACTTTACGCCGCCAATATCAAACCCCTTGGACTTCTCAAATGCCAAGACTCAATCTTGGACTTTCCCTTGCCAACCCATGTTGGACTTTCCATGCCAAGACCCATGCTTGGACTTTACTTTGCCAAGACCCATGCTTGGACTTTACATTGCCAAGACTCATGCTTGGACTTTCCCAAATGGCAAGTTTCCCACTTAGACTTTTCATGTCAAGTACCTAAGACTTGGACCTTCCCATGACAATTACATTATCATATGTTTTTGTCGAACATCAAAACATCTCTCGAGCCAAGCTCGAGTCCTGGTCAATCGTGACCTGGGTCGATTGCACCAACAATCTCCCCCTTTTTGATGTTTGATAAAAACCAAACAAACCATTTGAGTTAGATCATCTAACTCAAAAACTCCTTACCAATTATCCCAAATTGGTAATCTTATCTTTCTCCCCTTTTTTGACATACATCAAAAAAAAGTTTATCTCTCCAAGGAGGTCAATGTCTTAAGTCCCAATGAGATCTTACAATCTCCCCCTTGGTCCAAAAATACCTAGGATGCCTACCATCTTCCTAGTGATAAGTCCCATAACACTCAAGATAGTCAATCCTATCCACTCTCCCAATTTCCAAATTGGGTTTCTCAAAATCCCATCAATTTTCCCAATTGATGACACTCTCCCAATAACTTCTCCCCTTCAAGAAGAGAAACACATCCATCATCCCAAGATGGATAACTCCCCCTAAAGGCTTGCTCCTCCTTGACCATTGCACCAACAATGTCCTTGGGAAGTCCCTAAGCCAATAGGAACTCTAAACCATCAAAAATAAGGTCTAAAGTTCAACATTGAAC
Source organism: Wurfbainia villosa (assembly GCA_025175895.1). Taxonomy (NCBI): domain Eukaryota; kingdom Viridiplantae; phylum Streptophyta; class Magnoliopsida; order Zingiberales; family Zingiberaceae; genus Wurfbainia; species Wurfbainia villosa. The sequence continues at coordinate 37,026,255 of CM045992.1, read as the reverse complement.
TTTCTCATACCTTAAATTTGATATATCACCCTAACACCTCTCCAAATCTATATCCAATAGATTTTCACCCTTTATAATGCTTCTCAAAGCATATCCTAGGGTTAGGAGTGGTTAGGTACCTTAACCATAGCTGAACACGGGCTAAACAAACTTAGTTTTTCCGAAATCAGCATTGGCAGTCGACTCCGTTAGTTACCAGTCGACTGCAACTCACATCAGTTGACTGCCACCCAGGGCAGTCGACTGATAACTAAAATTTTTGAATTTCAATTATCATAATCGAATTTCAAAAAATCATAAGTAATTCTACGTATATCGAAAAATCATGAAATTTGATACGTATATTACTTATAGTCAATACAATGGGTGAAAAATAATAGAAAAATATTTTACCCATAAAATACTGAAATTGATACAAAATTCAAAAGTGAAGAAAACTTCTAAGTTTTGGCTCACTTTGTATCAATCTCATCAATGATGATTGCTATCAAAAGATAGACTTCACCAAGGTTTTCAAAATGATTTTAAAATGTTTTCAAAACCTTATTTTGGATCATATTCCTTGGGCTCAATGTACATGACTTGTACACAAGCTTTCCCAATGATCCACCAATGATTTTAGATGAGTTTTAGTTCATCTAGATGCAAAAACTATGCACCTTGAACTTAACTCATATCCTAGCATCTCACATGTATCTAAGGTGTATAAATACACATACATGTCAATGTGATGTGAGATGTGGGTTTTGTTCTCCCTAATCTAGGGTTTCATGCATTTTCTAAGGCAACTCTACTTGATTCCCTTATACATGGGACTTCAAGTCATGTCAATTATCCTTAACTCAATTTTAATCAAATGCATGAATGATTATGGCATTAATGATGATATAAATAAGCATATGCTCATAATCATGATGTCATGGCATAATATGAAATCTAAAAACACATGACATTCATCCTTAATCCTAAAAAACATGATCATGACATATAAATACTAGAAATAAATATGATGTCATGGCATGTTATATGGCAAATCAAGGCATGGCAAATAAAAAGTATAGGTATAATAATACCTAAATTTTAATATTAATTGCCTTTTGAGATAATTAAGTATATTTTTGTCATATTCCTATTAATCTCCCAAGTGTGTCAAAAATCCAAAATGGCACACTATAACCTCTACACCTAAAACGTGCCAATTTGATCATTTTATCAAACTTCTCAAATAATATTGGCACATCCTAAAATCTTTTAAGATTAAAGCTCAAATGTATTTCCAAGGTAACCAATAACCTTAAAAATAACCTAAAGTGCCACCTTTATCATGGTTGAGTTAACTACCCACCTAATCAAGGTTGGCACACCCTAAACCCATCTAGCATGAATCAATCACGCTCTTAGGAGCCCAAAACCTATTTGAGCTCCTAGGGTTAACTAGGTATTTCTTAGGGATAACCTCCCTAGATACCTTCTTAATGACCCTCCTAGGCTTGTTAGCCTTGGTCATTGTGGTCTTACCTAGGTTGACTCTAGAGGTAACTCCCCTTGCAACCTTCTTAGTGGCCACCCTAGGTTTCCTAGAAACCCTAGCCACTAGGCATAAACCTTAGTCTACTCTAGGGATGACTTCCCTATTGACCTTGGTCTTCCTAGACCTAGATTGTGTTCCATAATCAAATGGAACACTATGATAAGCCAACTTAGGCTTAGGTTTGTGACCCAAACCTTTATTTCCCTTGGTTGACTTTTGTCTTTTAGGTCCTAAGTGTTGACTTTGAGATTTTGACCCTTGACTTTGACCATTAGACCCTTTAAATTGATTTTATATATTCCTAAGGGTCTTCTCAAGTTTTTCAAGCCTTGACCTCAAGGCTTGGTTTTCAATCTCTAATTGCCCAATTTTGAAATTTTGATTTGGTCTTTAGGCATTATCCTTTCTAGGCATATGCCTAGTCCATTTAGGATTAAGACCTAGGTGTTCTCCTATTTTCCTAATAGATTCCCTTGGTAAAACTTTTCTAGGGACATTAGTCCCAAATTTCTCCTTCTTTGAAATATTAATATTTTTGGCACCTAAACAAATATATTTGTTATTTCTAGCATGCTCTTTATGATAAATAGCAAGATTGCTAAAATTAGTTTTAGCATGCTTTTGCCTATAATTGAAAGAAAACCCATTATTTAGATATACCTTAGGGTTTGCCTTAGAGGCTTCCCCTACTTGTGATGCTCTCTTTTTCTCTCCCTTTGGACATTGACTCGGTAATGTCCTTTTGAATTGCACTTGAAGCATATGATATTCTCCTTGCTCTTTTGACTTTGGCCACCGGCATCTTTGATCTTTGGAGCCGGAAGAGTCTTCTTGACTTTCTTTGGGCACTTACTCTTATAATGCCCAAATTCCCTACACTCAAAACACATAATATTATTTTTATTTTGAATTACTGTGTTTGAGTTACCTAGGGTGGAGGTGAGGTTCTCTTGAGCTTGCTCTTCCTCTCTACCGGATGTAAATGGTTCTTCTTGTTGCTCCAGTGTTGAGGATGCTCTAGTCTCCTCCCCCTCAATCCTTGAGGTGGAGGTCTCCTCCAATTCCTCCTCTTCCTCCTTAGATGTTAATGGTCTCTCAACCTCCAAGTCCTCACTTCCTCGTGAGGATGATGCATTTGCCTCTTCAGTCCCTTCCTCTTAGACCGGTGATGGACTTTCATGGAGCTTGGCCACTTGGCTCCATAGCTCCTTGGCATCTACATAATTACCTAACATACACAAGATATTGTTAGGTATTAAATCAATTAAAAACTTCATTACCTTATCATTTTTCTCGAAGGCTTGGACTTGCTCTTTGGTCCATCTCTTTTTCTTAAGGAATCCACCTTTTGGTCCTCTTGGATAGCTATATCCCTCCATTAAAATGGACCATTCTTCGAAGTTCCTCATCATTAGGAAGTCCTCAATTCTCGCCTTCCATTGTCTAAACTCTTCTTGTCCATAGAAGGAATAGGGAATTAGGGTGTTGATATCCTATCCCAATTGTTCTTCCAACTCCATCTTCACCCTCTAGCATGCTCCCTTTGTTGTTAAACTTGAAGAGCGACCTCGCTCTGATACCACCTGTAGGGGATCGATTGGATGCTAGAGGGGGAGTGAATAGTGCATTACCGTTCGTTGATGGAATTCGATCGTGATCGCATCTTCAAATTGTGTTAGCGCAGCGGAATAGTAATAATAAAAGCAATAACGAATTGACACAACCACAAACACAAAGATATAACGTGGTTCGGAACCGAACGGTTCCTACTCCACGGATCGAGCTCTAAAGAGCTCTAGTGATGCACACGCACTCACTAATCACAAATAACTCCTTCTCGACACAAGTCGGAGGTGGAGAAACCTCGTACAATAGATTACAATAATAATCTAAATACAACAAGCAAATACAATATGAAATACAACAAGAGAAGTAAAGAACACTTTACAAAAACTCTTTGGAAGCTTTCTTGTTGATTGCCTTGGACTAGCACTTGAAGGCCCTGATTTGCAGCAGCAAATCGCTTCAAAACGCCCAAGAAAATCGATGCTTTTTCCTCCATCACGAGCTCCTTTTATAGCTTCAACCTGTGCTGGAAAAAGTCGATCAGTCGACTGGTCGGGACCATCAGTCGACTGATGCCACTATTATCGTGAGACAACGGCTAGATCCACGCTGGATAAGTCCAACGGATCCATCATCAGTCGACTGATGGAGCCTTCACTCGACCAGTCGAGTCTCGACTCCATTCTGTGCCCGATTTCACAAGAACTAGTTGACTGATCACAAGATCAGTCGACTGCTCAGCCAATCAGTCGACTGCCCACCTATGGCAGTCGACTGCTAGGGAAATTCCCACAGTCAAACCCTAGTTGACTCAGGCCAGTCGACTGCCACATGGCACCAGTCGACTGGCACACCTCAAACATGAGGTTTTAGCCCAAGTATGGTTCCCCCATACTTGCTAGACCACCCTTAGCCTAGACCTAAGCCTTCTAGCCACCTCCATCATCCTCACGCCTCTCAGATCCCTCTAAGTCATCCATGACTTGTTCATCCATCGCGCTAGCCTTCAGGTGCTTCCATCGGCTATGTCATGCTAACGGTGTCTACACCGCCAAAGCACATTGGACTTACGCCCCCAAGACTCCGCTTGGACTTTACGCCGCCAACCATTAGACTTATGCTGCCAAGACTTCACCCTTGGACTTTACGCCGCCAATATCAAACCCCTTGGACTTCTCAAATGCCAAGACTCAAGCTTGGACTTTCCCTTGCCAACCCATGTTAGACTTTCCATGCCAAGACCCATGCTTGGACGTTACTTTGCCAAGACCCATGCTTGGACTTTACATTGCCAAGACCCATGCTTGGACTTTCCCAAATGCCAAGTGTCCCACTTGGACTTTCCATGTCAAGTACTTAAGACTTAGACCTTCCCATGACAATTACATTGCCATATGTTTTTGTCGAACATCAAAACATCTCTCGAGCCAAGCTCGAGTCCTGGTCAATCGTGACCTGGGCCGATTGCACCAACAGTATCTTGCTTAAAGATATGGGGTTATCCTGCTTATGTGAAGTGGACTGTGTCAGACAAATTGGATGCTAAGTCTGATAAATATCTATTTATTGGATACCCTAAGGAAACGAGGGGTTACCAATTCTGTCATCCCTTGGAACAAAAGGTGTTTGTTTCAAGGAATATTGTGTTTCTAGGGAAAGAGTTTCTCTTACAAGAAAACAGTGGGAGTATCGTTGAACTTGAGGAGGTTCAAGAGACTCCAATAGATATTGAAGAGATACATGGTCAAGCATCCCGATCGATGACTCATAGTGATGAGACATCAGCTGAACCTATTGTGACACCACATCTTCGTAGATCTGGTAGGACACACAACATTCCTGAGAGATATGGATTTCTCGTAAGTAAATCAAACGACGTGTTACTCATTGATGATGAGGAGCCTATCAATTATGAAGAAGTTCTAACAAGTTCAAAAAGGGATAAGTGGCTTGAAGCCATGAAGTCGGAAATGGATTCCATGTATGAAAACTAAGTGTGGAACTTGGTTGACCCACCTGAAGGCATAAAGACTATAGGGTGCAAGTGGGTTTTCAAGAAGAAAACCGACATGGATTGTAATGTGATTACCTATAAGGCTAGATTTGTGGCGAAAGGATATCGTCAAAAGCAAGGTGTTGATTATCACGAAACCTATTCGCCTGTAGCTATGCTTAAATCCATTCGGATGCTCCTGGCCATAGCGGCTCATTATGATTATGAGATATGGCAGATGGATGTGAAAACAGTTTTCCTTAATGGAAACCTACTCGAGGATGTGTATATGATACAGCCTGAGGGTTTCACATCGGTTGATAAAACCAAGGTATCCAAATTGCAACGGTCCCTATATGGACTGAAGCAAGCATCCAGGAGCTGGAATATCCGTTTTGATGAGACAATCAAAAGGTTTGATTTCTCACAAAATCCGGACGAACCTTGTATGTACAAGAAGGATAGTGGGAGTGCAGTCGTGTTCCTAGTATTATATGTCAATGACATATTACTTATAGGAAATGATGTTTCTGTCTTACAGTCAGTTAAAATTTGGTTGTCCAAGACGTTCTCCATGAAATACCTGGGAGAAGCAACCTGCATCCTCAAGATTAAGATCTATAGGGATAGATCGAAATGGTTGCTTAGTCTTTCACAATATACATATATAGACCGAGTGCTAAAGAGGTTTAACATGTCGGAATCCAAGAAAGGTTTCCTTCCCATCAAGCATGGGATACACCTTTCGAAGTCTATATGTCCGCACACAGAAGACGAGAGGATTTTCATGAGTAATATTCCCTAGGCATCCGTAATAGGATCTATAATGTATGCTATGTTATGTACGAGGCCCGACGTATCGTATGCTCTGAGTGTCACGAGCATATACCAGTCTGATCCAGGAATGGATCATTGGGTGGTTGTTAAGACAATCCTTAAATACTTAAGAAGAACTAAGGATGTGTTCCTAATATATGGAGAAGGGGACATGTTGATACGCGGGTATACGGATGCCAGCTTCCAGACAGACAAGGATGATTCCAAGTCTCAGTCTGGGTATGTATTCACCTGGAATGGAGGCACAATAAGTTGGAAAGGTTCCAAGCTTGACACTATAGCGGATTTTGCCACTAAGGCAGAATACATTGCAGCTTCGGAAGCAGCAAAGGAAGTGATTTGGATCAAGAAGTTCATCTCTGAACATGATGTGCTCTCATCAATGATCCAAACATGTGCTTCGCCGCTATCATCTTATCAGAGAGATCATTAGTAGGAAGGAAATACAAATCGAGTTGATTCCCACTGAAAGGAACTTAGCGGATCCTTTAACTAAGGCATTACCTCAAAGTAAGTTTGAGGGTTATGTTAGAGCTTATAGTATTGAATATCGTAACGATTGACACTAGGTCAAGTGGGAGTTTGTTAGTAGTATATGAGAGATGTCTTAAGGCAATTGTCTTATGGTTGTACCATTTATGAGAGACGATTGACGCTATTCAAGTCATCTTGGTCATGAAGACTTAAGCTTTGACATCTTAAGCAAGCATCTCTGAGGAGATGTGGACCCGGGATGATTTTGCATAAGTCGAAGTGATCGAAGGTGTTTGAATAGCCTATAAAGGATTCACCACTCCTTGCGAGGAGATGTATACCCATGGCCTCTCGTCGGATTGTTACTAAAGTCTTTGGCCAAAGCATTACATGTTTAGAGTAAGGTACACTTGGACACATGTGCAGTAACTAGAATCCGTAGGACGAGGAAATGATACTTAGGCTTGGTGTGATGTAGTCAACCTAGAGGGGACTGACACTATAGACCATGTCCTAAACCAAGTGGGTATAAGATGGGTGAAGGGAATGGGGCACGAATCATTATAGCTGCTGAAGGATTTCAGAAATAGTTCTGGATCAATCGTTGATCTTTTTGGTTAATTAGGGATCATGATGTACTACTAGGTGTCACTCATTATCGTTCTATAATTAATGGTTAATTATAGATGGCCAACATAAACCGAGAACCTATTTGGTCACACGCACAATGAGTATAATCCAAAGAATTTAAAACTAGCTTGAGAATGAGATTCTCAGACCAAGAGAAACTAGATTTGGTTGGACCAAACAAGGATCGAGCATGAAATTGTTTCATCCACAATGGAAGCGTGGATGGGTCGTGTCTTATGAAGACATGATGGATGAACCAAATTGGTTTGGTTCTAATCTAATGGTGGAGAATAAACCAAAGGGGTTTGATTTGTTTTAAACGAATGAACCAAAAGTTGGTTCGGTTCATTTTAACTTAAAATAGACCAACGCGGTTTGGTTTATTTTAACTTAAGTTATTGGAGCAGATTAACGGGTTTTAGTTATGAACCAATAACCGTTAGGAGAATTTGTTCTCTATAAAAATAGGGCTTAAGGGTTTTGTGAAGACCTAACCCTAATTTTTTTACCGCCCCTCCCTCTCTTCTCATGGTGTCGCCACCCAACAAGGTTGTCACCCAACCTTTGTTGCCGCCCAGCCCTTGTGCCACCGTCCAAGCTGTTGCCAGCATCCAAGCTCCTACCGGCGATCCTACGGTGATCTTCCTTGGCTCCGGTGACAAGGTGAGCATCTAGCTTTCCTTATTTAGCCGGCACAAGTTCTCCACCAAAGCTGTCCAGTTTTCTAGACAGCTTGTTTCCTTCTTGTTGGAGAGTCATTTGGACGATGTTTGGAGCTCCGACTGTGGCTACCTTGCTGGGGATTCGATCTCCGGTAATCCTCATAGGTGGAGGATGAAGGATTCGTCAAACGGTTGACGAATACCTCTCCGGAGAAGCGAGTTTTGGGGACTTGGTTTTGAATTCGAATTTTGATTCGGATTGTGATCTTCTCTCGATCACATCGTCTTCGACACGAGGCTAGTGACTCATACGAAGATGAGGCTTGTGACTTTGTGAAGTCATCGCGACGATACTCGGCGTGGATACGAATAGAGATGATTCTAGCGAGAGTCACTCCGGTTGATGTCTTTCCCGCTATACGTGATACGTCAGGTATACGTAGAATAATTTACTTTTATTGCAAAATTTGAAACTACGGTTATATCTACACATGTTGTACTATGCATGTGTGTGATGTGTGTGATGTAATAAATTAGATTTATTGCTTTTTATTTCTTCCGCTGTGCACATGTTTACGAAACATGTTCGAACACACACTCGCCGCAGTGCCTGAAACCCAACACATTTTCCCTACACTCAAAGAAAATTTTATGATTTTTACTATTAACTAAATTGCTTGAGTTACCTAGGTCAATGGTGGCCGAAATTTGAGCTTCCTCTTCTCCTTGACCGGAAGTAGAAGCTTCTTCTTGATGCTCCGGAGTGAATGGTCTCTCCTCCCCCTCAAACCTTGAAGTGGAGGCTTCTTCCATCTCTTCTTCCTCTTTGGATCTAGATGTTGATTTCCTATCAACCTCCAAATCCTCAAGCTCTTGGGATGAAGATGTGCTTGCTTCTTCTTAAGCTTGAGAGGATGAGCACTCTTCTTCTTCTTCTTCTGCTTTGATCGGTGATGGATTTTTGTGATATTTTGCCAATTCGCTCCAAAGCTCCTTAGCATCCTTGTACTCACCTAACTTGGACAAGACATTATTAGGAATTAAATCACTCAACATTTTGATTACCTTAATATTTGTCTTGAACTCTTTGAGTTGTTCCTTGGTCCACTTTTCAACCTTGAGGATTCCACCCTTTTTGCCTCTTGGAAAATCGCAACCTTCTATCAAGGCGGACCAAAGCTTGATATCCACCATCATCAGGAAGTTCTCAATTCCTATTTTCCATGAGTTGAAGCCTTCAAATCCATAGTCCTCATAGGATGGTGGTGTGTTGATGTCCCGACCTAGTCTTTCTTTGAATTTCATCTTCCCTCTAGCTTGCTCCCTCGGATGTGAAGCCAGTGAAGAGCAACCCGCTCTGATACCAATTGTAGAGGACCTTCGTGACCGCTAGAGGGGGAGTAAATAGCATCGTCGCTTGTCGATGGATTATCGTTCAATCATGCTTGCTAAAAAATGTTAATACGTAGCGGAAATACAAAATATACAATGAAAATAAATACAAGTACAATACCAACACAAGATGTAATGTGGTTCGGAACCAAATGGTTACTACTCCATGGATTGGGCTCGTAAGAACCCTAGCGATGCAAATCACACACCACTATAACAATAACTCCTTCTCGGAATAATCTGGAGGCGAAGAAACCTCTTACAATGATTACAAAAGTAATACAATAAGAATACAAGCAAATACAATAATGAATAAAACAATCTATGTAAAGAAAACTTTACAAATACTTTTTTGATTGCTTGATCTTTGGTTGTCTTAGACTAGCCTTGAAGGACTAGAAAGCACCAACTATTCCCCTCCAAATCACCCAAGAAAACCATAGCAAAAACCTCCTCCATGAGATGCTTTTATAACCTACATTCGGGCTGATTTTTGCCTAGCAGTCGACTGATCAGGACGATCAGTCGACTGCCCCTGTAGTCGTTGTGAGACAATGGCATGTGCGACATTAGATAAGTTCTAACGGATAGACTATTAGTTGACTGATCATACCCATCAGTCGACTGATGGCTCAATCAGTCGAGTGCTCGGGTTGATCACTTGATTAGAGAGCTTTTTGTGCTCGAAACGACCATCACCGATCGATCTCTAGATCACGATCGCCGTGCCATCACCGACTATCCATCGGGCAATGCCAAGCCATTTCTCGTAGTCAAACCCTAGTTGACTCCCATCAATCAACTGACCATAGTCCCAGTCGACTGATACACCTTAAACATGAGGTCTTAACCCAAGTATGGTGCCCCCATACTTGCTAGACCACCCTTAGCCTAGACCTAAGCCTTCTATCCAACTCCATCAGCCTCATGCCTATCGGATCCCTCCAAGTCATCCATGACTTGTTCATCCACACACTAGCCTTCAGGTACTTCCATCGGCTATTGTCATGCTAACGATGTCTACACCGCCAAGGCACATTGGGCTTTTGTTGTCAAGACCACGCTTACACTTTACGCCGCCAACCATTGGACTTATGCTGCCAAGACTCCACCCTTGGACTTTACGCCGTCAATATTCCCCTTGGACTTTCTAATTGCCAAGACTCAAGATTGGACTTTCCCTTGCCAACCCATGTTGGACTTTCCATGCCAAGACCCATGCTTGGACTTTTCCTTGCCAAGACCCATTCTTGGACTTTCCTTGCCAATCCATGTTGGACTTTTCCTTGCCAAGACCCATGCTTGGACTTTACATGCCAAATACTCAAGACTTGGACTTTCCCAATGCCAAGTGTTCCACTTGGACTTTCCATTCCAAGTACCCATGACTTGGACTTTACCATGACAATCACATTATCATAATTTTTATCGAACATCAAAACATCGCTCGAGTCAAACTCGAGTTTGGTCAATCGTGACCTGGGCTGATTGCACCAACACAATGAATAATTTTGAGGGTTGAACCAAAGCTTGATGAATTGTGGCTATCAAATCAGATTTTTAATATCGAGAGTTTAATAACTGAAGTAAATCCAGATATAATAAATCTAAATTAAAAATTAGATACGAAAAATCTAAAACGGAAGTAACTATAGTAAATGTAAGAATAAAAGAAAGTAGTAAAAGTAAACAAGTAAATAAATCTAATCCAATTATCCACTTCTTGATTCGATATCGAATCAATCAGTCCTCGGGAACGGCACCAAAAACTTGATGCACGCGAACAGGACCTCAAATCTCGCGACTGAGACCGTCAAGGACTCAAAGTGCATACTCGCGTTCAATGGCCGCAAGTGCACGGATGTCGTTAAGTAATAAAAAGATTTATCGATCCCATAGGGACTGAGATTCGAGTACCTATCTATTCGGTGGACGCTATTGTTCGGAAGTCAAATCTAATGGTGGTGATTACGAGGGTTGTCAGTGGTCCTAACTCAATACGGTGTCACATGGAGGAAGAAAAGGCTTGCTGCGAGTCTTTGTAAGGGATTCTAGGATTTCGGTTTCGCTTGTGTGTCGCAAAACATGCTATCAATTGGCCATTGTCTAAACGTCTAACTATGGCCTTGTGGAAGGGACATCATACACTCCCCCGATGAGCCTTTGCATCTATCGGGAGCTATCTCTGCCTTACGAGGACGGGATAGGTGGTACAAGGATGTCGAATCAATCCCTATGACGAATTGTTTCCAATTCTGTTGCACCCTTCTATCCACAGTTACAGGAGATGAGGCCAACCCCTAGGTTCCTCTTTAATTCTCCTAAATCTTAGATACGAGGGTTGTCACCTCTCGTATCGGCTAAGCTCAGTAGATAAAAAACTAAAACACATAGATATCGGTCTAAACTAATATCAATTGCAAATACAAACTCAAGAACATAATTTTGATGGCATGCTCGGAGGCTCGTTGGCTCCCATGTCCCCGGATTAAAATTTTCACTAATGAAAACTAATCCGGATGGGATGAGTTTCCTAAGCACAACCAATTCGGCGTCGTGCTAACGACTTGAGCGATCGCATGAACAAACTAGTTGTTCAAGCAACACAACTCTTCTAGTCGGTTAGCCGCGGAATAGACGACGGATGGATCGCCGGTTTTTGTGTTTATCTTTGGGGTCCATGATTATACAAATACATATAGATGTAGACATGTATAATCAACACATACAAACATATTAATAAGAACATGCAAAGATCAATAATAAAACTTGTAAAACTTTTATACCTCTCGATCTTCTATCGTATGTCCTAACCTCCTTGTAGACTTCGTGTGGGCGAAGATCCTCCACAAGTTGAAGCTTCCTAGATCTTCTTCAATCAAAAGAAAGAAGAACTCTCCTTCCCTTCTTGCTTAAGCCAACCACCAAGCCACAAAGACTTGATGCCGCCGGCCCCAAGAAAAGAGAGAACAAGATGGCCAACCAAGGAATCAAACAAGGGAACAATCCCTAGCTCCTTTGTGCCGCCGGCCAAGAGGAAAAGAAGAGGAGAAGAGGAATAGGTTGAGCGCCGACCAAGGTAGAGGGAAGAGAGGTAGGTGCCGGCAACACCCTAGGAAGAAGAAGAGCACCTCTCCTATAGTTGCCGCCCACCTTACCTTCCAAACCCTAGCCGCCCAACCAAACCCTAACCTTCCTAGGGTTTCTTGCCGCCCAAGCCAATGATAGGCAAAACCCTAATCTTCAAAAACCATTCTCATTCTTGCCGCCCACCTTAAGCCCCCTTTTATAGAGTTAGGCTTAAGCCTTGTTTTAATTTCCACCGTTGGTTCTAGGGATTTAATCTCAACCGTTGGATCTAGATATTTAATCTCAACCGTCGGATCTAGAGATTTAATCTCCACCGTCGGATCTAGGGATTTAATCTCAACCATCGGATCTAGAGATTTAATCTCAACCGTCGGATCTAGAGATTTAATCTCCACCGTCGGTTCTAGGGATTTAATCTCAACCGTCGGATCTAGAGATTTAATCTCAACCGTCGGATCTAGAGATTTAATCTCCACCGTCGGTTCTAGGGATTTAATCTCAACCGTCGGATCTAGAGATTTAATCTCAACCGTCAGATCTAGAGATTTAATCTCCACCGTCGGATCTAGAGTTTTGTTTTCCATCATTGGATCTAGGCTCCATGAGATTTTAATAGGCTACGATAGGGACCATGAGGAGGAGTTGGATCTTGGCCACCCGATGGATCGGAACCACACAAACTTGATCCATCAATGATGTTCCATTCCACTAGAGGATCATCATTGAATTACCTCACCAACCCCCATAAATTAATATGGGCTCCATACATTATTTGTATATCCATCTCCCCGTGTTTAATGTAGGGGATCGAAACGGCCGGCTAGAGGGGGGTGAATAGCTCTCATTCGTTGGATGTCGTAATTCGTTCGTTCTCGTGTGCTCGTCTACAATTGTCGTTAATATACGCAATGGAATAACAATAGAAATAACAATAATACTAACAACAATACAAGCACACCAAATACGCAAGCATATACGTGGTTCGAAACCGAATGGTTCCTACTCCACGGGCGAGCTCCTCGAGCTCTAGAGATGCACACGACAATACTCAAACTCCTTCTCGACTACACGTCGGAGGTGGAGAAACCTCTCACAAGCAATTACAATAGTAATATACAAATACAAACAAGAATACAAATACAATACAAAAGAAACACTTTTCACCGATTGCTTTTGATCACTTGTTTGTTGCTTGCTTTGATTGGCTCTTGAAGGACTGGAATGCAGCAGCAATTCCCCTCCAATAGCTCCACAAAAACCATAGTGAAATCCTCCAACTCAAGCTCCATTTATAACCTACATCAAGTTGTTTTCGCGCCCATCAGTCGACTGATCGTGACCATCAGTCGACTGGTCCTGTAGTCGTTGTCTCACAACGGCCAGATCCACGTTGGTTAAGTTCCAACGGATCACATATGAGTCGACTGATCATCCATCACGAGTCCGCGAAGCTCGACTCCATTCGTGCGTGCATGTCATCATCACGACGCCATCCCTCCGATCGATCGATCCCAACAATGACCGCTCTCCTCGCGTCCGATCACCAAAACTTGGTTCAGAACACCGGTCGAACCCATACGACCCAGAGCAACGATCGGCACTATGTCAGTCGACTGATGTCGGCTAAAACCTCAAACACAAAGTTGTTTGAGCGTCCGACACTCAGTCTTAGCCACTTGGCCAAGTCCACCTTGTCCCTCATGGAGTTCCCCACCGAAGCTCTCTTCCCTCGGCCTACGTCCCTCGGATGCGCCAAGCGCATGGCTTCGCAACGTCATCCTTCGCGTCTCATGCCCTAGAAGTATGCTTCCCTTTGGGCTCACTCCATTTGCTCCCCGTCCGGCAGTCCCTCGGATGCACCAAGCGCACGGCTTCGCAATGTCATCCTTCACCGACTCAAGGACCCGAGCCTAGTGAACTTGCCAAGTTCTCAAGACATCCCAAATGCACCAAGCGCACGGCTTCGCAATGCATTTCTCACCAAACACCAAGGGCACGGCTTCGCAATGCTTTGGATTTCCCATGCCAAGCACCAAGCGCACGACTTCGCAATGCTTTAGACTTTCCCATGCCAGGGCTTCCCCCTTGGACTTCCACACCAAGCTCCATGCTTGGATTTTCCATGCCAACCCCATGTTTGACTTTCCCATGACAATCCCATGTCATGAGTTTTGTCTATCATCAAAATACTATCAAGGTACTGCTCGAGTCAAACTCGAGTCAACCTGGGCCGATTGCACCAACAATCTCCCCCTTTTTGATGATTGACAAAACTACCATCTCAAGTCTACCAATGAGAATTCCAACAAACCCTAATTGGTAACTTGGTAACTTCTCCCCCTTTTTGACATTACATCAAAAAGGTCCTCCCTAAGGGTATGAATGTCTCATATCCCAATGAGATCTTACAATCTCTCCCTTGGAGGAAAAACATGCCTACAATCTTTCTAGTGATCCCATATCACTTAAAGAGAGGCAACCCAATTTTCCTCCCAAGAGGAAATACACATCCATCTTCCCATGATGGATACCTCCCCCTAGAGGCTTGCTCCCCCTTGACCATTGCACCAACAATGTCCTTGGAGAGTCCCTAAGCCAATAGGAACATTAAACCAAACAAAATTAAGGCAAAGTTCAATAATAAACTCTCTTCCACCTTAAAATTGATACTCACCCTCAACCTAACTCCTAATCCATATCCAATGGATTTCCACCCTCTCTAATGCTCTCCCAAGCATATCCTAGGGTTAGGAGTGGTTAGGGGACCAAAACACAGCTGAACATGGGTCTAACTTTGGACTTACCATCGATCATTTGCCATTACAAGCGGTCGTGATATACTTCGATCGATTTTGATTTAAAATGGATTTTCGAAATCCATAAGTAAATATACGTAATTTTAAAAATCTTGAAAATACATACGTATAATACTTATCCTAAACACTATGGGTGAAAAATATTGGAAATTTATTTTACCCATTAAATTAAGAGATTGATACAAAGTTCAAAATTTAAGAAAAGCTTCAATAAAGAGCCATCTTTGTATCATCCCATTCAATGGTGATAGCTATTAAAAGATAGGCTTCACCAAGGTTTTTCAAAATGTTTTTAAAACCTTTAATTTCTTTTCCTTAAACATCTCACTTATATCTAGATGTGTAAAAACACATTCAAGGCAATTAATCTAGTGAGATGTGGGTTTTTGTTATTTAAATGGTCTCATGCATATTTCTAGGCAATATTATTTGATTCCCATCAAATCATGCCATAGTCCTTAATTTCTTTTTAATTTATGCATGATGATTATGGCATAAATATGATTTAAGTAAAAGCATATGCCAATATCATGGTGTCATGGCATGTGAATGAGAACTAAGCATACATGACATCTAAAAATAATTCTAAACATGATCATGACATTTTATAGATAAAAATGAAAATGATGTCATGACATGGTAAGGCAAACACATCATGGCAAGTAAAATATACTAAGGTATAGAATACCTAAGTGTGAAAATCAATTTGTCATTTTTAGGGATTAAATACATTTTGCCTTAATGTCATTATTTTCTTAGTGTGCCAAAAACCCAAAATGGCACACCAAGACTTCTATGACCTAATTGTGCCAATTTAAATCATTTTAAACTTCTCAAATCATATTGGCACACCCTAATGTGTCAACTCACAATGGCTAGGTTAACCACCCATCCACTTAGGGTTGACACACCCTAACCCATTTAGCGTGAATCAATCACGCTCTTAGGAACCCAATATCTATTGGAGCTCCTTGGGTTAACAAGGTATTCCCTAGGGATAACTTCCCTAGATACCTTTCTAATGACCCTTTTTGGCTTTGAAGTCTTAGTCAAATGGGTCTTACTTGGGTCAACTCTAGAGGTGACTCCTCCATTGACCTTCTTAGTGGCTACATTTGATTTCTTTGAGGTGTTAGCCACTAAACACATACCATGGCTAGACTTAGGGATGGCTTCCCTATTAGCCTTGGTTTTCCTAGACCTAGATGTGGTTCCATAATTAAATGGAACATTATGATAAGTCTTCTTGGGCTTAGGTTTGTTACCCAAACCTTCCTTGCCCTTAGACCGTTCTTGTCTCCTAGGTTTTGACTTTTGGGCATTAGACCCTTGAACCGAATTTGATATTAAGGCTAGGGTCTTCTCCAATTTTTCTAGCCTTGACCTCAAGGCTTGGTTCTCCACCTCTAATCTTTCCAATTTTGAATTTTCATTCTTTCTTTGGGAATTATTTTTCCTTTTAGGCATATGTCTATATTTCTTGGGGTTGACACTAAGGTGGTTTTCGATTCTCCTAATGGACTCCCTAGGTAATATAGGTCTAGTGTTTTGGGTCCTAGGTTTGTCCTTAGTTATATGAACATGCTTGGCACCTAGACAATACACCTTATTATTTCTCTTAGCATGCTTTTCATTGATAATAGCAAGAGAACTAAAATAATTTTTAGCATACTTTTTGACTTTAGGAATTAAAGGTGCATTATTTAAATATACCTTAGGGTTAGCTTGGGAAGCTCCCCCTACATGAATTACACCTTCTTGCCCTTTCTTCCTCCCCCTAGGGCATTGGCTTCGGTAATGTCCCCGTTGGTTGCATTTGAAGCACACAATGTGCTCTTTGCTTTTAATTTTGGGAACACCGGCATCCTTTGACTTTGGGTTGACTTTTGGTGCGGATGCCTTTTCCTTAGCCAATTTTGAGCATTTGCTCTTGTAATGCCCTTTCTCCCTACACTCAAAACAAATAATATAATCTTTACGATTAATTATAATACATGAGTCACCTAGGGAGTTGGTGGAAGCCTCTTGGTCATTTCTTCCGGAGGTAGATGCTTCATTTTGACTTGGCTCCGGAGTGGAAATCCTTTCCTCCCCCTCAATGCTAGAGGTGGAAGTCTCCACCAAATCATCAACATCTTCAAATGTGGATGGGCTTTCTTCCACGGCATCTTCCTCTACTTGTGTCAATTGTGAACTTTCTTGAAATTTCATTATCTTCTCCCATAATTCCTTTGCATCCCTAAAATTACCCAATCTAGACCAAATAGTGTTAGGTAATAAATCACTAAGCAATTCGATTACCTTGTGATTTGTCTCAAAGTCTTTGATTTGGTCTTGGGTCCACCTTGACTTCTCAATTTGCCTATTTCTTTCATCCCTAGGCAATTCGAAACCATTTTCTAAGATTAGCATAAAATCAAAATCGGTTTCTAGATATACCTCCATTTTTCTTTTCAACCATAGAAAATCTCCTTCGAATTTTGGTGGTTGGAGATTGTAGCCGACCATCTTATAGTGCTCTCGCGGCGGTTAGTCCTTGAAGAGCGACCTCGGCTCTGATACCACTTGTAGGGGATCAAAACGGCCGGCTAGAGGGCGGTGAATAGCCCTCGTTCGTTGGATGTCGTAATTCGTTCGTTCTCGTCTGCTCGTCTACAATTGTCGTTAATATACGCAGCGGAATAACAATAGAAATAACAATAATACTAACAAAAATACAAGCACACCAAATATGCAAGCATATACGTGGTTCGGAACCGAATGGTTCCTACTCCACGGGCGAGCTCCTCGAGCTCTAGAGATGCACACGACAATACTCAAACTCCTTCTCGACTACACATCGGAGGTGGAGAAACCTCTCGCAAGCAATTACAACAGTAATATACAAATACAAACAAGAATACAAATACAATACAAAAGAAACACTTTTCACCGATTGCTTTTGATCACTTGTTTGTTGCTTGCTTTGATTGGCTCTTGAAGGACTGGAATGCAGCAGTAATTCCCCTCCAATAGCTCCACAAAAACCATGGCGAAATCCTCCAACTCGAGCTCCATTTATAACCTGCATCAAGCTATTTTCGCCCATCGATCGATCGTGACCATCCGATCGTCTGTAGTGCTCTCTCACAACGGCCAGATCCACGTTGGTTAAGTTCTAATGGATCACACATCAGTCGACTGATGGCACCCATCAGTCGACTGATCATCCATCAGTCAAGTGTTGGAGAGCTCGACTCCATTCTGTGCCCATGCACAGTGTCATCGATCGCCATCCTCGACAATGATCGATTCTCAACACGATCGCCTCCCTCGGCGATCGCCGGCACGAACTTGGTTCAGTCGAACACTGGTCGAACCCATACGACCTAGAGCAATCAACTGGCACCTATGTCAGTCGACTGATGTCGGCTAAAACCTCAAACACAAAGATGTTTGAGCGTCCGACACTCAGTCTTAGCCACTTGGCCAAGTCCACCTTGTCCCTCATGGAGTTCCCCACCAAAGCTCTCTTCCCTCGGCCTATGTCCCTCGGATGCACCAAGCGCATGGCTTCGCAACGCCATCCTTCGCATCTCATGCCCTAGAAGTATGCTTCCCTTTGGGCTCACTCCATTCGCTCCCCGTCCGGTAGTCCCTCGGATGCACCAAGCGCATGACTTTGCAATGTCATCCTTCACCGGATCAAGGACCCGAGCCTAGTGAACTTGCCAAGTTCTCAAGACATCCCAAATGCACCAAGCGCACGGCTTCGCAATGCATTTCTCACCAAGCACCAAGCGCACGGCTTCGCAATGCTTTGGATTTCCCATGCCAAGCACCAAGCGCACGGCTTCGCAATGCTTTGGACTTTCCCATGCCAGGGCTTCCCCCTTGGACTTCCACACCAAGCTCCATGCTTGGATTTTCCATGCCAACCCCATGTTGGACTTTCCCATGACAATCCCATGTCATGAGTTTTGTCTATCATCAAAATACTATCAAGGTACTGCTCGAGTCAAACTCGAGTCAACCTGGGCCGATTGCACCAACCTTTAAGATATCGAATGTCCGTCAATTAATTGATTTACTGACCATCAATCAATTAACATCTAACTCCTCGAGTAGTACCACTCAACCTTATCATCATGTTGACTAAGTTAACCTGCAGGGTTTACATGATGAACCTTATGAGCTCCTCAAGGGGACATCATCAACCTAATATATAGGACACGGTTTCCTCCTATAATTAATGGCACACCATGTAAATAATATCATTTCCCAACTTATCGGGCATATTGATTTAATCCATTTAAATCTCACCCTTTGGTAAATCAAAGAAATAAATACTAAGTACATGTGCCCGTTATTATATCGGGATTAAGAGCATGTACAACATAATATCCGATGTTCGATTCAATTATGTAGTCAGCAATAAATTGAATCACCTCTATGTCGGTCCTGCTCAATACACCTAAGTGTACTAGTGTAACTCTATGTTCAAGACAAAACAATACCAAGCTACACTACAACCATGCCAATGGTTTGTCCAAAACCATCTTGGTTGTGAGCCTCTACTTATATTTTACAAGGGACTGATAACATGATCTTCTGTGCCACACCAAGCACCATGTTATCTACAATGTAAAGTATTAGACAATATGCACACATATAATAAATATAAAGTGCAAACAATGATCATGTGATTCTTATTTCAAAATAAAAATGTTCATACAAAAGAGCTAGGCTTTCAGTATACATTCCAACAATCTCCCACTTATACTAAAAGACTATGTTGTCATCACACTGCCATACATCTTATCCCCATGTCCTCCACATGCCTCTCAAACTCTTTCGCTGGAAGGGCCTTAGTGAATGGATTCGCCAGGTTATCCTCTGATGAAATCTTGGCGACAGCTACTTCTCCTCGCTTTACGATCTCTTGTATCAGGTGGTACTTGCGCTCTATGTGTTTACTCGCCTTATGGGCTCGTGGTTCCTTTGAGTTTGCAACTGCACCACTGTTATCACAATAAATTGTGATAGTTCTGGGCAAACCAGGAATCACATCCAAGTCCATCAAGAAGTTCCTGAGTCATACAGCTTCCTTGGCTGCCTCAGAGGCTGCCACATACTCAGCTTCCATGGTAGAGTCCGCCACGCATTTCTGCTCGACACTCCTCCATACTATGGCTCCACCTCCAAAAGTAAACACAAACCCCGAGGTAGACTTACTGTTGTCCCTATCTGATTGGAAATCAGAATCTGTGTAACCCACAGGTACTAATTGATCTGCTCGGTAAACTAGCATATAATCCCTAGTCCTTATCAGGTACTTCAATATATGCTTTACCGCAGTCCAATGTCCCTGTCCAGGATTACTCTGATATCTGCTAACCATGCCCACGGCAAAGTAGATATCTGGTCTCGTACATAGCATAGCATACATGAGGCTTCCTACTGCCGAAGCATAAGGAACCGCCTTCATCTCCTCTATCTCCTTTGATGTTTTGGGACACATCTCTTTAGATAAAGGTACTCCATGCCTAAAAGGTAGAAAACCTTTCTTGGAGTTCTTCATGCTAAAACGAGCAAGGATAGTGTCAATGTTTGAAGCTTGAGATAAGCACAACATCTTTTTCTTGCGATCCCTTATTACCTTGATCCCAAAGATGTGTCCTACTTCTCCCAAGTCCTTCATATCAAATTGTTTGGACAACCATACCGTTACGTCTAATAACACTCTGATATTGTTGCCAACTAACAAAATGTCATCTACGTATAGTACAAGAAATACCACTACGTTTCCATCACATCTCTTGTATACACAAGGCTCATCCGGACTTTGAATAAATCCATATGACTGGATTACCTCATCAAAGCGGATGTTCCAAGATCTAGAAGCTTGCTTCAATCCATAAATGGACCGATTAAGCTTACACAGAAGATGCTCTTTGCCCTTTGCAATGAATCCCTCTGGTTGCTTCATATAGATGTTTTCCTCAAGACTTCCGTTAAGGAAAGCTGTCTTGACATCCATCTGCCAAATCTCATAATCCTCATGAGCAGCAATAGATAAGAGAATCCGAATAGACTTAAGCATAGCTACCGGTGAAAAGGTCTCCTCATAATCGATACCCTCTTTCTAAGTATACCCTTTCGCAACAAGCCTAGCTTTGAAGGTCTCAACCTTCCCGTCTACTCCTCTCTTTCTCTTGTAGATCCACTTGCATCCAATGGCTTTCATACCATCGGGTGGTTCTACTAGCTCCTAGACATGATTAGAATCCATAGATTCTATCTCTGAATTCATCTCTCTTTACCAAGATACCGCATCTCTATCTTGGAGTGCCTCGTCATATGTCCAGGGATCAGGTTCATGTTTACC
Organism: Wurfbainia villosa; assembly: GCA_025175895.1. Taxonomy (NCBI): domain Eukaryota; kingdom Viridiplantae; phylum Streptophyta; class Magnoliopsida; order Zingiberales; family Zingiberaceae; genus Wurfbainia; species Wurfbainia villosa. The sequence goes on along the minus strand of CM045992.1, from coordinate 37,004,897 downwards.
AGGGACTAAGTCCGAAGACTCTCCCAAGAACATGAATCTCTCGGGTTGTCTAACAACCCTCCCACTACGATGAGGTGCCTCCTGTGTATGCTCTGTGACACGCGGTGCAGTGACTTGTGGTATTTCCTCTTGTACCGGTGGTACTGAAGTCGGGACTTCCCCTGTCAACTCCTCAAGAACAATCCTACTTGTGGGCTTATGGTTCATCACATAGTCCTCCTCTAGAAATCTGGCATTCGTACTCACGATCACCTTCTAATCTCTAGGACTATAGAACAAACCACCCTTCGTTCCCTTAGGGTAGCCAACAAACAAGCATACTTCTGTACGAGATTCCAACTTACCAGCATCTCCCTTCAGCACATGTGCTGGACTACCCCAAATCCGAATATGTCTTAGACTAGGCTTTCGCCCAGTCCACAATTCTGTGGGAGTAGAGGGTACTGACTTAGATGGAACCAAGTTCAGAATGTGTGTTGTCGTTTCCAGAGCAAACCCCAAAACGAATCAGGTAACTCAGAATAACTTATCATCGATCTGACCATCTCCATAAGAGTCCTATTCCTTCGCTCCGTCACACCATTCTGCTGGGGTGTGCCAGGTGCGGACAATTGGGATTGAATCCCAGCCTCTGATAAGTAACTCCTAAACTCTCCCAAGAGGTACTCGCCACCACGATCAGATCGTAGTGTCTTGATACTTTTACCTTGACGGTTCTCCACATCAGCCTTGAATTCTTTGAACCTGTCAAAGCATTCAGACTTGCGGCGCATCAAGTAAATGTATCCATACCTTGAATAATCATCTATAAAAGAGACAAAGTATTCAAAGCCACCTCTAGCCTGGATAGACATAGGACTGCACAAATCAGAATGAACCAATTTCAATACATCTTTGGCTCTATACCCCTTAGCCTTAAAAGGCCTCTTGGTCATCTTACCTTCCAAGCAAGACTCGCAGGTTGGGAGATCTTCCACCACTAATAAACCCAAGGGTCCATCAACTATCAACCTTTGAATTCTACTCAGGTTAATATGACCAAGTCTTAGGTGCCAAAGATATGTCTGGTTCATTTTCGAAGGTTCTTTTCTCTTATTAGACTTAGAAGATGAGTTATTCACTTCTATATGCATCGTGGGAGTTTTCGGTTCAAGAGTATACAAATTGCCAACCAATGTACCAAAATAGATAATCTCCTTATTCCTTTTTATAACAACTTTGTCATTAAAAGAAACAGAATATCCATCCAGAAACAATTTAGAAACTGAAATTAGATTCTTTCTAAAAGTAGGTACATAAAGACAATTTCTCAAAACCAAAACTTTATTCCTATCAAAAGATAAATAAACGTCTCCCACTGCAATAGCCGCCACCTTTGAAGCATTGCCCATGAAGACGATAATCTCTCCCTCAGCTAGTCGTCGGATTTCCTGGAACCCCTGCAAAGTATTGCAGACATGATCAGTGACTCCTGTATCTACACACCAGGTACTAGTAGATAACACCGCTAAACATGTTTCAACAACTAAACAAGAAGATATACCTTTGTTCTTTCGGTGAGGACAGTCCGCCTTCCAATATCCAATCTGCTTGCAAGTGAAGCACTTGCCTTTCGGCTTCTTCACTCCTGCCTGAGGTCCTACTGCCACTTTCTTTGCTCCACCTTGCTTCTTCTTCTTCTTACCTTTCGGTTTAGAAGAAGAAACCTTCTGAGCAACCATGGCTTAAGCGCTTTGACGAAAAAGCCCTTTTGCCGCCTGGAGTTTTGTCAGAAGCTCCGCCAACGAATACAACCTCTTGTTCATGTTGTAGTTGAGGCGGAACTGCTCAAAACTCCTAGGCAGAGACTGGAGAATGATATCGACCTGGGTTTCCCCATCGATCTCAGCTCCGAGGACTTCCATCTCATTCAGATGAGCCATCATCTTGAGAACATGGTCCCTGACGGGTGTTCCCTCGATCATGGTGGTCGTCATCAAGTTCCTCATAGCCTCTCGTCTCGCTGCCCTACTCGATGTCCAAAAGTTTCTTGAGATTGAACATCATGACTGACGATGTCGATGTTGCAAAGACATTTGACATAGATGCCAAAATGTAACACCGCGCCATCTCATCTCGCCTTGATCCATTTCTTATAACTTTCTTTCTCCTTTTCATCGTGAGTCATCTGGGTTTAGGAGGACAGGACCTCGAAGAGTACAAATTTGTACTCCTCTGCAGTTAAGACAATATCCAAATTTCTTTTCCAATCAATATAATTTGTTCCAGTAAGTTTATTTTCTTTTAATATCACAGCAAGTGGGTTGAAAGCCATTTGAAAAACCTAAGAATCACAATGATCAAAATATTAGATTTCAAATATCATTGATTCCTCAAACAATAAAATTTCGAAATCAACCAACACCTCAAAACACTGAGAATATCGCATGCCACGATAGTGTGGACGTATACGAATTCTACATTTGTAAGAGGAGGTTTAACCCTTTAATTTTATTATCTTGTCAACCTTACTTTTTGGCAAATAAAATTAATAGTTGGTTCCTCTTTGGCCCTACAAATAAAAGCAGTGACTCCGATGGGGAGGATACTTTTTATTTTCATCTAAGTGTGCACCATTACACGATACTAAGGGAATTATCTCGGATTATGTGCCTTACCGATGGGGAAGTACACATGCTCCTAAATAATTTCCTATAACCATTATTTGACCTAGTGATCCGCAAACAAACTCATCTGATGGGGAGGAAGGTACTCAGAGTCGACGCGCAAGTTTGTTATATCACACGTCAAATTGTAATGGAGGCCATGGGAATTAATTAAAATGTCCCTCTCCCACTTAGTAAATTGACAATGAGGAATTTTCAAGCACACACAACATGCATATAAAACAAATCAACAAATAATATGGAAAAAATCAGAATTTTCCCAACTATTATGGCATTGTTCTCCAATATGCGTCCCGTCGTGTCGCCACCTTGTCCGCTCCACCTTTTCTCGTGCGCAAGTCACCAAAGAGATCCGAGCCAAGATAAACTATTTTAATTTACATCCATCGATCCAATACTCCACGAAGGAGTGTACAAATAATCTATATCGAAAGTAAACTAAAATGAGTGGCTAAACAATGTCATATTTAATTACAAAAATTAAATACTAATTTAGCCTCGTCAACCCCGAGGATTCAAATAATATACAATCATACACACATGCAATCACATACACACATATATAGACATAATAGTTGGAACTTATGCCTGCAACCAAAAAGGTATCCTACGCACATCCTACTATCATCCGGCATACACAATATATGATAAGTGCGTGAAAGTAACCGAATCCAAAACACACAAAATCGGAAACCGTGGCTCTGATACCATTTTGATGGCATGCTCGGAGGCTCATTGGCTCCCATGTCCCCGGATTAAAATTTTCACTAATGAAAACTAATCCGGATGGGATGAGTTTCCTAAGCACAACCAATTCATCATCGTGCTAACGACTTGAGCGATCGCTTGAACAAACTAGTTGTTCAAGCAACACAACTCTTCTAGTCGGTTAGCCGCGGAATAGACGACGGACGGATAGCCGGTTTTTGTGTTTATCATCGGGGTCCATGATTATACAAATACATATAGATGTAGACATGTATAATCAACACATACAAACATATTAATAAGAACATGCAAAGATCAATAATAAAACTTGTAAAACTTTTATACCTCTTGATCTTCTATCGTATGTCCTAACCTCCTTGTAGACTTCGTGTGGGAGAAGATCCTCCACAAGTTGAAGCTTCCTAGATCTTCTTCAATCAAAAGAAAGAAGAAATCTCCTTCCCTTCTTGCTTGAGCCAACCACCAAGCCACAAAGACTTGATGCTGCCGGCCCGAAGAAAAGAGAGAACAAGATGGCCAACCAAGGAACCAAACAAGGGAACAATCCCTAGCTCCTTTGTGCCGCCGGCCAAGAGGAAAAGAAGAGGAGAAGAGGAATAGGTTGAGCGTCGACCAAGGTAGAGGGAAGAGAGGTAGGTGTCGGCAACACCCTAGGAAGAAGAAGAGCACCTCTCCTATAGTTGCCGCCCACCTTACCTTCCAAACCCTAGCCACCCAACCAAACCCTAACCTTCCTAGGGTTTCTTGCCGCCCAAGCCAATGATAGGCAAAACACTAATCTCCAAAAACCATTCTCATTCTTGCCGCCCACCTTAAGCCCCCTTTTATAGAGTTAGGCTTAAGCCTTGTTTTAATCTCCACTGTTGGTTCTAGGGATTTAATCTCAACCGTCAGATCTAGAGATTTAATCTCAACCGTCGAATCTAGAGATTTAATCTCCACCGTCGGATCTAGGGATTTAATCTCAACCGTCGGATCTAGAGATTTAAACTCAACCGTCGGATCTAGAGATTTAATCTCCACCGTCGGTTCTAGGGATTTAATCTCAACCATCGGATCTAGAGATTTAATCTCAACCGTCGGATCTAGAGATTTAATCTCCACCATCGGTTCTAGGGATTTAATCTCAACCGTCGGATCTAGAGATTTAATCTCAACTGTCGGATCTAGAGATTTAATCTCCACCGTCGGATTTAGAGTTTTGTTTTCCATCATTGGATCTAGGCTCCATGAGGTTTTAATAGGCTACGATAGGGACCATGAGGAGGAGTTGGATCTTGGTCACCCGATGGATCGAAACCACACAAACTTGATCCATCAATGATGTTCCATTCCACTAGAGGATCATCATTGAATTACCTCACCAACCCCCATAAATTAATATGGGCTCCATACATTATTTGTACATCCATCTCCCCGTGTTTAAGATATCGAATGTCCGTCAATTAATTGATTTACTGACTATCAATCAATTAACATCTAACTCCTCGAGTAGTACCACTCAACCTTATCATCATGTTGACTAAGTTAACCTGCAGGGTTTACATGATGAACCTTATGAGCTCCTCAAGGGGACATCATTAACCTAATATAAAGGACACGGTTTCCTCCTATAATTAACGGCACACCATATAAATAATATCATTTCCCAACTTACCGGGCATATTGATTTAATCCATTTAAATCTCACCCTTTGGTAAATCAAAGAAATAAATACTAAGTATATGTGCCCGTTATTATATCGGGATTAAGAGCATGTACAACATAATATCCGAGGTCCAATTCAATTATGTAGTCAGCAATAAATTGAATCACCTCTATGTCGGTCCTGCTCAATACACCTAAGTGTACTAGTGTAACTCTATGTTTAAGACAAAAGAATACCAAGCTACACTACAACCATGCCAATGGTTTGTCCAAAACCATCTTGGTTGTGAGCCTCTACTTATATTTTACAAGGGACTGATAACATGATCTTTTGTGCCACACCAAGCACCATGTTATCTACAATGTAAAGTATTAGACAATATGCACACATATAATAAATATAAAGTGCAAACAATGATCATGTGATTCTTATTCCAAAATAAAATGTTCATACAAAAGAGCTAGGCTTTCAGTATACATTCCAACAAATTTAATTTGTAATAACATGTTCTACGCATACAAACTACTCCCTAATCCTAGAATCAAAGAAACTACTCCATAAATATGAGAGGAGAAACACAAAGCACATTCATATTCGAATAAACAATAGATAACATGCAAAGAACGAAATTTACAATGCAATATGGTCTTCTCTCTGGCATTGAAGTTCAGAACTTGGATCTCCGATGGCCTTCCTCCTCCCCATTGTGAGTTCCCGAAGCTTTTTAAGGCTTCAGAGTTATGTCCCAGCCATCATGCCTCCCCCCTAGGGTTTGGATGTAGCTTTCCTTATATAGGCATCACTCCGGATCCTCGCGAAATCTGGAAAAACTCTTGGTCGCGTCAAGTTGCTTGGTCGCCACACGGCCATGTGAAAATGCATGACCAGGCCGTGTGTAAGGCTGTGACGGCCATTTTTGGCCGTGTGTAGCCACACGCCCAGGTAGTGTCCCACTCTATGTCCAGCTGCCAAATGCCTCCTTTTTGCTCCGAAAGCGCGCCATTTTCCCCATGGAATGCTATCCTGCACACAAAAGTACAAAGAGCAGATCTCCGAACTAGAAAATAGAAAATGCATGCAAAATAAAGTAGAATATGCATGAAACATGTTAGGACCTCGGTGGCCGCTAGAGGGGGTGAATAGCATCGTCACTTGTCGAGCGATGGATTTCGTTTACGATCGCGTGCTTGCTACAAAAAGTGTTATATGCAGCAAAAATAGAAATAATAAAACAAATACAACACAAACACAAGCACAACAATACAATGTAACGTGGTTCGGAATCGAATGGTTCCTACTCCACGGATTGGGCTCTAAAAGTCCTAGCGATGCCAAAACACACCACTATAACAATAATACTCCTTCTCGACAACAAGTCAGAGGAAGAGAAACCTCGTACAAAGATTACAATAGTAATATAACAAGAATACAAGCAAATACAATAGAATGCAAGTAAAGAAAACTTTATAAAGATCTTTTAGATGCTTACTTGTTGATTGTTTGAAGCATGGTTAAAGACCCTGATTTGCACTAGTAAATCGCCTCAAGAATGTCCAAGAAACTGATAGCGAAAATCTCCTCCTCGAGCTCCCTTTAAAGCTTCTCCTTGGGTTGGATTCCGCCTAGCAATTGACTGATCGGGACCATCAGTCGATTGCCCCTATAGCTATTGTGAGACAACAGCATGAGCCACGTCGGATAAGTTCCAACGGATAGACTATCAGTCGACTGATGGCTCAATCAGTCGAGTATTCGGGCCGATCACTTGACTGGAGAGCTTACTGTGCTCGGGGCCGACGCATCAATTGACTGTCATACCCTAGTAGTGTTGGGTTTCCGGCACCGCGGCGTGTGTGTGTTCGATCATGTTTCGTAAACATGAGCACAGCGGAAGCAATTAAAAATAATAAATCTATATTTATTACAACACACACAACACACGCATGCATATTACAACAAGTGTAGACATAACCGTAAATTAAAATTTGCAATAAAAGAAATTTATCTACGTTATACCTTTCGTATGACGTGTAGCGGGAACGGCATCAACCGGAACGATCCTCGTAAGAATCGTCTCTATCCGTATCCACGCCGAGCTCCTCGGGATGACTTCGCTAAGTCACGAGCTTCGTCTTCGTACGGGTTACTAGCCTCGTGTTGAAGACGACGTGATCGAGAGATGATCACGATCCGAATACAAATTCGGATCCTAAAACGAGTTCTCAAAACTCGCTTCTCCGGAGAGGTATTCGTCAACCGTTTGACGAATCCTTCGTCCCCCACCTCAGAGGATTACCGGAGATCAAATCCCCGGTAAGTTAGCCGCTGTCGGAGCACTAACCGTCGTTCAAACGACGCTCAGACAACAAAGAAACAAGCTGTCCAGAAAAACTGGACAGCTTTTGGTGGAGGAATAGAGGCCGGCCAAAGGAGATGTGGAGCTCACCTTATCACCGAACCCACAAGAGATCACCGGAGGGTCGCCGGAGCATCGCCGGCTGAAGCTTGGATGCCGGCGGCAAGGAGGCGGCAGCAGCTCCATGAAGTTTGCGGCAACACCATGTTGGGCGGCAACAACAAAAGGAGGCTAGGGTTGGGCGGCCAAAACTTCATTAGCCTTAGGGTTAGGGTTTAAGCCCTATTTTATAGAGAACTAATTCTCTTAATGGTTAATGGATCATATCCATAAAGCCCGTTAACCCGCTCCATTAAGATAAGTTAAAATAAACCAAACCATGATGGTTTATTTTAAGTTAAAACGAACCGAACCAACTTTTGGTTCATTCGTTTAAAATAAACCAAACCCTTTGGTTTATTCTCATCCATTGATTAGAACCAAACCATTTTGGTCCATCCATTATGTCTTCATAAGACACGGCCCATCCACGCTTCCATTGCGACTGAAACAATTTCATGCTCGCTTTATGTTTGGTCCAACCAAACATAGTTTCTCTCGGTCTGAGAATCCCATTCTCAAGCTCGTTTTAAATTCTTTGGATTACACTCGTTGTGCGTGTGACCAAATAGGTTCTCGGTTTATGTTGGTCATCTATAATTAACCATTAATTATAGAACGATCATGAGTGGCACCTAGTAGTACATCATGATCCCCAATTAACCGAAAAGATCAACGGTTGATCCAGAACTATTTCTGAAACCCTTCAGTAGCTCGAATGAATCGTGCCTCATTCCCTTCACTCATCTTATACCCACTTGGTTCAGGACATGGTCTATTGTGTCAGTCCCCACTAGGCTGACTACGTCACACCTAGCCCAAGTATTATTTCCTCGTCCTACGGATTCTAGTTACTCCACATGTATCGAAGAGTACCTTACTCTAAACATGTAATGCTTTGGCCAAAGACTTTAGTAACAATCCGACGAGAGGCCATGGGTATACATCTCCTCGCAAGGAGTGGTGAATCCTTTATAGGCTATTCAAACACCTTCGATCACTTCGACTTATACCCAATCATCTCGGGTCCACATCTCCTTAGAGATGTTTGCTTAAGATGTCAAAGCATAAGTCTCCATGATCAAGATGACTTGAATACCGCAAGTCAAAGGAACATCGCACTTAAGCCACAGTAAGAACTTCATTGACATATCTATATATGCAGAGAACCATATGAAGTCTTACGGCTGGTCACTCCAATGAACTAGTTACCATAACTAGCATCCACGATTAACTCCGGACATCACAATGTCTCCAGCCAGTGAGAATCAGCTGCTTGGATACACCAAGGAGTATACCTCATGCTAGTCTCGACAGAATTTTATGGTGTCCAAATCCATCAATTCATCGACTAGGGATAATTCTGATACATCACAATTACACATGTAGAGATACTCACTAGTTGTGATCCAATCACAAATTCTCTCATGCTGTGAATCGTATCGTGGACATTCAGTAAATGAGTTTAAAATCCAATCAAATACATAAAACATGTATACTCAAATAGTGAATCTTCATTTATCATATAAATGGTTCATACATAAGGCGATTGCCTTAGGACATCTCTCATATATTACTAACAGACTCCCACTTGGCCTAATGCCAATTGCTACGGTATCCAATACCATAAGCTCTAACATGACCCTCAAACTTATTTTGAGGTAATGCCTTAGTTAAAGGATCCGCTAAGTTCCTTTCAGTGGGAATTTTCTCGATTTGTATTTCGTTCCTACTGATTATCTCTCTGATAAGATGATAGCGGCGAAGCACATGTTTGGATCATTGATGAGACCACATCAAGTTCAGAGATGAACTTCTTGATCCAAACCGCTTCCTTTGCTGCTTCCAAAGCTGCAATGTATTCTGCCTTAGTGGCAGAATCCGCTATAGTGTCAAGCTTGGAACCTTTCCAACTTATTGCGCCTCCATTCCAGATGAATACATACCCAGACAAAGACATGGAATCATCCTTGTCTGTCTGGAGCTGGCATCTGTATACCCACGTATCACCATGTACTCTTCTCCATATATTAGGAACGTATCCTTAGTTCTTCTTAAGTACTTAAGGATCGTCTTAACAGTCACCCAATGATCCATTCCTGGATCAGACTGGTATCTGCTCGTGACATTCAGAGCATACGATACATCGGGCCTCGTACATAACATAGCATACATGATAGATCCTATTGCGGATGCATAGGGAATCTTACTCATGCAAATCCTCTCGTCTTCTGTGCGCAGACACATAGACTTCGAAAGGTGTACCCCATGCCTGATGGGTAAGAAACCTTTCTTGGATTTCGACATGCTAAACCTCTTTAGCACTCGGTCTATATATGTAGACTGCGAAAGACCAAGCAACCATTTCGATCTATCTCTATAGATCTTAATCCCGAGGATGTAGGTTGCTTCTCCCAGGTCTTTCATGGAGAATGTCTTGGATAACCAAACCTTCACTGACTGTAAGATTGAAATATCGTTTCCTATAAGTAGTATGTCATCGACATACAACACTAGAAATACGACTGCACTCCCACTAACCTTCTTGTACACACAAGGTTCGTCTGGATTTTGTGAGAAATCAAACTTTTTGATTGTCTCATCAAAACGGATATTCCAGCTCCTGGATGCTTGCTTCAATCCATAAATAGATCATCGCAATTTGCATACCTTGGTTTTATCAACCGATGTGAAACCCTCAGGCTGTATCATATACACGTCCTCGAGCAGGTTTCCATTAAGGAAAGCTATTTTCACATCCATCTGCCATATCTCATAATCATAATGAGCCGCTATGGCCAGGAGCATCCGAATGGATTTAAGCATAGCTACAGGCGAATAGGTTTCGTCATAATCAACACCTTATTTTTGACGATATCCTTTCGCCACCAATCTAGCCTTATAGGTAATCACATTACCATCCATGTCGGTTTTCTTCTTGAAAACCCACTTGCACCCTATAGGCTTTATCCCTTCAGGTGGGTCAACCAAGTTCCAAACTTGGTTTTCATACATGGAATCCATTTCCGACTTTATGGCACCAAGTCACTTATCCCTTTCTGAACTTGTCAGCACTTCTTCATAACTGGTAGGCTCCTCATCGTCAATGAGTAACACGTCGTTCGATTCGCTTACGAGAAATCCATATCTCTCAGGAATATTGCGTGTTCTACCAGATCTACGAAGATGTGGTGTTACAATAGGTCCAGCCGATTGCCCATCACTATGAGTTGTCGGCTGTTGTGCTTCACCAGGTATCTCATCAATGTCTATTTGAGTCTCTCGAGCCTCCTCAAGCTCGACGACACTCCCACTGTTTTCTTGCAAGAGAAACTCTTTCTCTAGAAACACAGCATGCCTTGAAACAAACTCCTTTTGTTCCACAGGATGATAGAATTGGTAATCCCTAGTTTCCTTAGGGTATCCAATAAATAGACATTTATCAGACTTAGCATCCAATTTGTCTGATACAGTCCGCTTCACATAAGCAGGACAACCCCATATCTTCAAGTAAGATACATGAGGTTTCTTACTATTCCATATCTCATATGGAGTAGTTGAGACTACCTTGGTAGGCATTCTGTTTAACAAGTAAACAGCTGTCTGAAGTGCATAGCCCCAAAAGGACTTGGGAAGAGTTGCATGATTCATCATTGACCTGACCATGTCCAACAAGGTCCGGTTACGCCTCTCAGATACACCATTATGCTGTGGTGTATATGGCGGAGTCCATTGAGATAATATACCATTGTCTCTTAGATAATCAAGAAACTCTTGACTTAAGTATTCACCACCTCGATCCGATCGAAGTATTTTAATACTCTTGTCATGTTGTTTCTCTACTTCATTTCTGAATTCTTTGAACCTTTCAAAGGCTTCAGACTTGTGTTTCATCAAGAACACATACCCAAACCGTGAGTGATCATCGGTGAAGGTAATGAAGTAGCTATAGCCTCCTAAATCTTGAGTTGACATAGGTCCACATACATTAGTATGTATTAGACCTAGTAACTCTCCCACTCGTTCACCTTTTCCAGTAAAAGGTAACTTAGTCATCTTGCCTTTTAAGCATGATTCGCATGTATCGTATGAATCCAATTCAAACGATTCTAGAATTCCACATCGGTGTAATTCGGACATGCATTTCTTGCTTATATGGCCAAGACGACAATGCCACATATAGGAGTCTATTTGATTATCCTTTCGAGCACGCGTGTTGCTCGCTTCGATATTGAAAATGTCACTGGATACGTCCAACGTATAAACACCATTGCTTAAAGTTCCAGTCCCATAAAGAACTCCATTCAAATTTATGTAACAACAATTGTTACTAAAAGTCAAATGGTACCCATTTCTATTTAAACACGAAATAGAAATGATGTTCTTTATCAACGAAGGAACATAAAAGCAATTGTCCAGTTCTAAGACAAGTCCTACAGGGAGTTCCAACAAATACGTTCCGATGGCGAGTGCAGCAACCGTTGCTCCATTCCCAACACGTAAATTTGATTCTCCCTTGACGAGTCTTCTTCTATTTCTTAGCCCATGTATGTCATTACATATATGTGAGCCACACCCAGTATCCAATACCCAAGTGTCTAAGGAAATAGAATGTCAATCAATAACGAAGATACCTGAAGAAGATGGGGCATCCTATGCCTTATCCTTCTTCACGGTCTCAAGATAAATCTTGCAATTTCTTCGCCAATGGCCCTCCTTGCCATGATGATGGCAAGTGCCCTTTTGAGCTGGTTCTTCCTTTTTAGCCCTTTTCTTCTTCCCCTTCTATTGTTCCTTTGACTCCCTCTTAGAACCTTTCTTCGAGGAATCAACTAACAACACCGTCCCCTGCTCATGCTTCTCAGAAGGCTCCACAGTCTTCAGCATGTTGAGCAGTACCACAGATGAACCTTCTTAGCATCTCAGAGGTGAAGAGGAGCTTTGAGACTTCGAACCTTTCGAATCTCACTTGCTCATCAACCAACTCACAAAGATGAAGGACTACGATATGAGCATCCATATGCTCATGCTGCTTTCGTAGCTTGGGTTCCATCGCGGCTAGCATGATGCAACTCATTTGTTCAGAATCACTCACATGTTTCTGATAGGCCAACAATTGGTCCAGAGTTGCATTGTCACTAGGATGGGCGGGAAGAGGCGCTTCGAGGACATACGCAAGCTTTTCCACCTTGAGAACAATTCTCAAGTTTCTAAGCTAGTCCAAGAAGTTCGGCCCAGTCAATTTATTTGAATCCAAAATGGAACGCAAATTCAAACACATCATGATCAATATATTAACTTAGAAATACAAAACGAGCATATATGAGAAAAATGATTTTAAAATGCATCAATATACATTTATAAATCCCATTCATTTTTCGAATTTCAAAAACCCCAAAATCACTTCGGGAGATCGTAGGTCCATCTCCGAATGGGCTGATATCCATCATAGTTATGAACAACCTTGGAGAGAGTCCAACAAGCCATTCATAACTACGACGGTAGGTATCAACTATACCGATTGCATATCACGTATATGCAACTATCACAATGTGCTATCAACTAATTGAATGTTCACACATACATCGGGTTGTTAACACATTAACAAGTATGCATCATATGCATAGAACCCAACTTCACCTCCCTTTACATCGACCTTGGAGAGAGTCCAACAAGCCGATGCTCCAGGTTAAAGCCAACCCATTAATCAGGACATAGTTTTAATATGGTTAGAGCGCATTCAATCAATTAGCCCAGCTTGGGGAGAGTCCAACAACCAAAGCTAACGATTGACCTCTGACTCTTACCATATTAGTATTAAACTATTCCATGGTTTGAACATGTTCGGGTTCGAGCCGGGCTTGGAGAGAGTCCAACAACCCAAACAAGAAACAGAACTCTGGTTCTAACCATATTAATGGAAGGTGTAGGCTTTAATATTGATTAAGGGTTTTTATGTCTCATCCTCTTTGCATGCAAATAACTATTATCTACATGGCATGGCATACATCTACATGTCACGACACGCATGGCATAATGTTATGCATCTAATGCAATTACATGGCATACAATTATGTCATGTATATAATTTCCTTATATGTCATAACTATTTATGGAAATAAAATATGTTTAAAATTTGATTCTCCAAATCAAATCATAATTAAATTAGGAAACAAATTTCCAAATCTAATCACATATTTTATTCATGGAATTATTTGATTAAGGAAAATCTATTTAGGAAACCAATTTCCTAAATCATTAAAACTATTTATGGAAATAAAATATTTTAAGATTTGATTTCCCAAATCAAATCATGATTAAATTAGGAAACAAATTTCCAGAATCTAATCAAATATTTTATTTATGGAAAATATCAATTTCCATAAATACTTCCAACTTTCCAAAAGTGGAAGATTTCCATAAATACTTCTAGACTTTCCAAAATTGAAAAATTTCCATAAATACTTCTAAATTTCCAAAATTTAGAAAATTTCTAGAAATACATTATGACTATCGCAAAACCATTTTTACGATTATGTCGAAACACAACCTGGGCTGTGATACCACTGTTGGGTTTCCGGCACCGCGGCGTGTGTGTGTTCGATCATGTTTCGTAAACATGAGCACAGCGGAAGCAATTAAAAATAATAAATCTATATTTATTACAACACACACAACACACGCATGTATATTACAACAAGTGTAGACATAACCGTAAATTAAAATTTGCAATAAAAGAAATTTATCTACGTTATACCTTTCGTATGACGTGTAGCGGGAACGGCATTAACCGGAACGATCCTCGTAAGAATCGTCTCTATCCGTATCCACGCCGAGCTCATCGGGATGACTTCGCTAAGTCACGAGCTTCGTCTTCATACGGGTTACTAGCCTCGTGTTGAAGACGACGTGATCGAGAGATGATCACGATCCGAATACAAATTCGGATCCTAAAACGAGTTCTCAAAACTCGCTTCTCCGGAGAGGTATTCGTCAACCGTTTGACGAATCCTTCGTCCCCCACCTCAGAGGATTACCGGAGATCAAATCCCCGGTAAGTTAGCCGCTGTCGGAGCACTAACCGTCGTCCAAACGACGCTCCGACAACAAAGAAACAAGCTATCCAGAAAAACTGGACAGCTTTTGGTGGAGGAATAGAGGCCGGCCAAAGGAGATGTGGAGCTCACCTTATCACCGAACCCACAAGAGATCACCGGAGGGTCGCCGGAGCATCGCCGGCTGAAGCTTGGATGCCGGCGGCAAGGAGGCGGCAGCAGCTCCATGAAGTTGGCGGCAACACCATGTTGGGCGGCAACAACAAAAGGAGGCTAGGGTTGGGCAGCCAAAACTTCATTAGCCTTAGGGTTAGGGTTTAAGCCCTATTTTATAGAGAACTAATTCTCTTAATGGTTAATGGATCATATCCATAAAGCCCGTTAACCCGCTCCATTAAGATAAGTTAAAATAAACCAAACCATGATGGTTTATTTTAAGTTAAAACGAACCAACCAACTTTTGGTTCATTCGTTTAAAATAAACCAAACCCTTTGGTTTATTCTCATCCATTGGATTAGAACCAAACCATTTTGGTCCATCCATTATGTCTTCATAAGACACGGCCCATCCACGCTTCCATTGCAGTGAAACAATTTCATGCTCGCTTTATGTTTGGTCCAACCAAACATAGTTTCTCTCGGTCTGAGAATCCCATTCTCAAGCTCGTTTTAAATCCTTTGGATTACACTCGTTGTGCGTGTGACCAAATAGGTTCTCGGTTTATGTTGGCCGTCTATAATTAACCATTATAGAGCGATCATGAGTGGCACCTAGTAGTACATCATGATCCCCAATTAAGAAAAGATCAATGGTTGATCGAGAACTATTTACGAAACCCTTGATGGCTCGAATGAATCGTGCCCCATTCCCTTCACTCATCTTATACCCACTTGGTTCAGGACATGGTCTATTGTGTATCCCCACTAGGTGACTATGTCACACCTAGCCCAAGTATCATTTCCTCGTCCTAGTTCTAGTTACTCCACATGTATCGAAGAGTACCTTACTCTAAACATGTAATGCTTTGGCCAAAGACTTTAGTAACAATCCGAGAGGCCATGGGTATACATCTCCTCGCAAGGAGTGGTGAATCCTTTATAGGCTATTCAAACACCTTCGATCACTTCGACTTATACCCAATCATCCCGGGTCCACATCTCCTCAGAGATGTTTGCTTAAGATGTCAAAGCATAAGTCTTCATGATCAAGATGACTTGAATACCGCAAGTCAAAGGAACATCGCACTTAAGCTACAGTAAGAACTTCATTGACATATCTATATATGCAGAGAACCATATGAAGTCTTACGGCTGGTCACTCCAATGAACTAGTTACCATAACTAGCATCCACGATTAACTCCGGACATCACAATGTCTCCAGCCAGTGAGAATCAGCTGCTTGGATACACCAAGGAGTATACCTCGTGCTAGTCTCGACAGAATTTTATGGTGTCCAAATCCATCAATTCATCGACTAGGGATAATTCCGATACATCACAATTACACATGTAGAGATACTCACTAGTTGTGATCCAATCACGAATTCTCTCATGCTGTGAATCGTATCGTGGACATTCGGTAAATGAGTTTAAGATCCAATCAAATACATAAAACATGTATACTCAAATAGTGAATCTTCATTTATCATATAAATGGTTCATACATAAGACGATTGCCTTAGGACATCTCTCATATATTACTAACAAGTAGTTGACTGATGGCACCATCAGTTGACTACTAGGCCATCTTCCCACAGTCAAACCCTAGTTGACTCCCATCAGTCGATTGACCATAGTCCTAGTCGACTGATACACCTCAAACATGAGGTTTTAACCCAAGTATGGTGCCCCTATACTTGCTAAACCACCCTTAACCTAGACCTAAGCCTTCTAGCTACCTCCATCAGCCTCACGCCTATCGGATCCCTCCAAGTCATCCATGACTTGTTCATCCATACGCTAGCCTTCAGGTGCTTCCTGTAGAAGATTTGAGGCCGCTAGAGGGGGTGAATAGCAGTGCGCTCATACGATGGAATTCGTTCGCGTTTGCTTGTCTACAATCTTGTTAGTACGCAGCAAAATATACAATAAAATATAACAAGAACAAACACAACATGATAGACACGAGATGTAACGTGGTTCGGAACCGAACGGTTCCTACTCCACGGATCGGGCTCTAAAAGCCCTAGCAATGCAAACACGCACTACTAATCACAATAACTCCTTCTCGACACAAGTCGAAGGTGGAGAAACCTCGTACAAATAATCTTACAACAGCAAGAATGAAATACAAGCAATATACAAAGCAAATACGAAAGACAAGTAAAGAAAAACTTTACAACACTTGCTTTTGATTGCTTGAATGCTTGGTTGCTTGACTTACACTTGGAGACATGATTTACAACAACAAATCGCCCCAAAAGCTCTCAAGAACCGAATGGCTTTTTCTCCTTCTCAAGCTCCATTTATATCTTCAACATGTGTTGGAAAAAGCCGATCAGTCGATTGCTCGGGACCATCAGTCAACTGATCACACTGTTGCTGTGAGACAACGGTGTAATCCACACTGGAAAAATCCAACGGCTAGGACATCAATCGACTGATCAAGCCATCACTCGACTGTTGACTGCAGTGGTCGAGTGAGACTACATTATGTGCCCCAAAACTCGAGCATCAGTCGACTGATCACAAGATCAATCGACTGCTCATCCATCAGTCGACTGATCACAAGATCAATCGACTACTCGTCCATCAGTTGACTTCCAAGCTTTGGCAGTCGACTGCTGGGACACATCCCACAGTCAAACCCTAGTTGACTCTCACCAGTCGACTGTCATATGGCATCAGTCGACTGGCACACCTCAAACATGAGGTTTTTGCCCAAGTATGGTTCCCCCATACTTGCTAGACCACCCTTAGCCTAGACCTAAGCCTTCTAGCAACCTCCATTAGCCTCACGCCTCTCGGATCCCTCTAAGTCATCCATGACTTGTTCATCCATCGCGCTAGCCTTCAGGTGCTTCCATCGGCTATGTCATGCTAACGGTGTCTACACTGCCAAGGCACATTGGACTTACGCCGCCAAGACTCCACTTGGATTTTACGCCACTAACCATTGGACTTATGCTGCCAAGACTCCCGCTTGAACTTTACGCCGCCAATATCAAACCCCTTAGACTTCTCAAATGCCAAAACTCAAGCTTGGACTTTCCCTTGCCAACCTATGTTGGACTTTCCATGCCAAGACCCATGCTTGGACTTTACATGTCAAGTACTCAAGACTTGGACTTTCCATGACATGGTCAACTCCAGTCAACCATCAAAGTCTCCCTCGAGTCAAACTCGAGTCTGGTTAAACATAACCCGGGTTGATTGTATAAACAATCTCCCCAAAACATCAACAGACATTAATGTCAAACATCAATGTCAACTCACTTTGTCAAACATCAAAACATCACTCGAGTCAAACTCGAGTCTGGTCAATCGTGACCTGGGTCGATTGCACCAACACTTCCATCAGCTATTCTCATGCTAATGTGGTCTACACCGCCAAGGCACATTGGGCTTACGCTGCCAAGACTCCGCTTAAAATTTACACCGCCAACCATTGGAATTATGCCGCCAAGACTCCCGCTTGGACTTTACGCCGCCAATATTCCCCTTGGACTTCTCAATTCCCAAACCTCAAGCTTGGACTTTCCCTTGCCAACCCATGTTAGACTTTCCATGCCAAGACCCATACTTGGACTTTTCCTTGCCAAGACCCATACTTGGACTTTCTTTGCCAACCCATGTTGAACTTTCTATGCCAAGACTCAAGATTGGACTTTTCATGTCAAGTATACAAGACTTGGACTTCTCCCATAATAATGATCAAACCATCATCAAACTGTAGGGAGTTGCTTCGGAGGATCATTGGCTCCCATGTCCCCGGATTAAAATTTTCACTAATGAAACAACTAATCCGGATGGGATGAGTTTCCTTAGCACAACCTATTCGTCGTCGTGCTAACAACTTGAGGGATCGCTTGAACAAACTAGTTGTTCAAGCAACACAACTCTTCTAGTTGGTTAGCCGCGGAATAGACGACGGACGGATCGTCGGTTTTTGTATTTGTCTTCAGGGTCCATGATTATACAAAATATATACAAATGCACACTTGTATAATCAACACATAAAAGAACATGCTAAGATCAGAAAATAAAGTTGTAAAACTTTTATACCTTACGATCTTCTACCGTATGTCCTATCCTTCTCATGGACGACGTGTGGGCGAAGATCCTCCATGAGTAGAAGCCTTCTAGATCGCGTTCTTCCCTTCCTTGTTTGCTGCGAACAAAGAGAAGAACAAAACTCCTCCTCTCTAGAACCGACCACCAATCAAAAGAGCTCGATGTAACCGCCAGCCAAGGAGTGAATGGATGAGCGTCGGCCAACTTGTTGCAATGTTACCGCCGGCCGCCTAGAAGTTGTAGAAGTGTCGGCCACCAAGGAGTTGGAGAACCGCCGGCCACCAAGGAGCAAAGGAGGAGAAAGAGAGGAGCACCGGCAATGGATGAGAAGAGGATGAGGGGCGCCGGCCAAAACCCTAGGGAGAACCAAGCTTGCCGCCCACTTCCAGCCGCCCAAAACCCTAGCTCCTCTAGGGTTTGTTGCCGCCCACTTTGAGATGAGCAAAACCCTAATTTCCAATTGAACCATCATTGCCGCCCAACCTAAGCCCTCTATTTATAGAATTGGGCTTAAGCCTCCTTTAATCTCCACCGTTGGATCTAGGGATTTAATCTCCACCGTCGGATCTAGGGTTTTATCCCAACCGTCGGATTTAGGGTTTCATCCCAACCGTCGGATCTAGGATTTCATCCCAACCGTCGAATCTAGGGTTTCATCCCAACCGTCAGATCTAGGGTTTCATCCCAACCGTCGGATCTAGGGATTTAATCCCAACCGTTGATTCTAGGGTTTCATCCCAACCATTGGATCTAGGGATTTAATCCCAACCGTTGGTTCTAGGGTTTCATCCCAACCATCGGATCTAGGGATTTAATCCAACCTTTGGTTCTAGAGTTTTGTTTTACATCCTTGGATCTAGATTTCATGAGGATTATATTAGGCTACGATAGGGACCATAAGGAGGAGTTGGATCTTGGCCACCCGATGGATCGGAACCACACAAACTTGATCCATCAATGATGTTCCATTCCACTAGAGGATCATCATTGAACTACCTCACCAACCCCCATAAATTAATATGGGCTCCATATATCATTTGTACATTCATCTCCCCGTGTTTAAGATATCGAATGTCCGTCAATTAATTGATTTACTGACCATCAATTAATTAATATCTAACTCCTCGAGTAGTACCACTCAACCTTATCATCATGTTGACTAAGTCAACCAGCTGGGTTTACATGATGAACCTTATGAGCTCCTCAAGGGGGCATCATCAACCTAATATATAGGACACGGTTTCCTCCTATAATCAACGGCACACCATGTAAATAATATCATTTCCCAACTTACCGGGCATATTGATTTAATCCATCTAAATCTCACCCTTTGGTAAATCAAAGAAATAAATACTAAGTACATGTGCCCGTTATTATATCGGGATTAAGAGCATGTACAACATAATATCCGAGGTCCGATTCAATTATGTAGTCAGCAATTAATTGAATCACCTCTATGTCGGTCCTGCTCAATACACCTAAGTGTACTAGTGTAACTCTATGTTCAAGACAAAACAATACCAAGCTACACTACAACCATGCTAATGGTTTGTCCAAAACCATCTTGGTTGTGAGCCTCTACTTATATTTTACAAGGGACTGATAACATGATCTTCTGTGCCACACCAAGCACCATGTTATCTACAATGTAAAATATTAGACAATATGCACACACATATAATAAATATATAAAGTGCAAACAATGATCATGTGATTCTTATTCCAAAATAAAATGTTCATACAAAAAGAGCTAGGCTTTCAGTATACATTCCAACACAAACATCAAATGTGACCTGGGTCAATTGCACCAGCAATCTTCCCAACACATTTCAGACATCAATATCAAATATTAAAACACTACTCAAGTCAAACTCGAGTCTGGTCAATCATGACCTGGGCCGATTGCACCAACAATCTCCCCCTTTTTGATATTTGACAAAAACACCCTTGAGTTAGGCCCCTAACTCAAATTTCCTTACCAATTTTCCCAAATTAGTAATTTTACTTTCTCCCATTAATTCTCCCCCTTTTTGACATACATCAAAAAGGTTCTCCCAAGGAGGTCAATGTCTCATATCCCAATGAGATCTTATAATCTCCCCCTTGGTCCAAAAACATCTAGAATACCTTCAATCTTTCTAGTGATAAGTCTCATATCACTCAAGAGAGACACTCCTATAAACTCTCCCAATTTCTAAATTGGGCATTTCACATTCCCATTTCTCCCCCTCATGAGGAAGAAACACATCCATCATCCCATGATGGATACCTCCCCCTAAAGGCTTGCTCCCCTTTGACCATTGCACCAACAATGTCCTTGAGAAGTCCCTAAGCCTATAGGAACTCTAAACCATCAAAAATAAGCACTACAATAAAAATGCTAAAAGACAATACCACAAAGACAACGGTTTAGGAGAAATCATTGTCTTTGTATTAAAAGACAATGGTTTTTGACAAAATCGTTGTCTTTGAGCGCCCATATAACACAAAAGACAACGGTTTTACAGTATCCGTTGTCGTTGAGCATATTTTTTTTTAAATCAACAACATATTTTACAACGGTTTTCCAGAACTGGGTTCTTTAAGGTTTTTTTTTATCTTAACAACAGTTGGGACAACGGTGCAATCAACCGTTGTCAATGAGAATTTTTTTGTTGTCGTTGTGATAATATTACAACGGTTTTAAACCGTTGTCAATGAAATTTTAAAAGTTTATAATACTATTAATACTATTTTATTATTATAATACAACGGTGAAATTATTTTTTTAATTATTAATACTATTTTTTTTTAAATTATTGGAAATAAGTTTTTTTAAAAAAAATATAAATATATACGTTTACAACAATATATTTAAAAGTTTATATATATTTTTTAAACAATATATTACAAAAATATTTTTTTTAAAAGTTGTTATATATATTTAAAAATTTGTTAGGTTAAATAAATCTTCCCTAAACTTCTCCGTCGTTCTTACTTTCCGAAAACCTCCGCGGTTCCTACTTCCCAAAAAACCTCCCCCGTTCTCCGTTGCGCGCTCGTCCATCCCATCTTCTTCCGCGCCGCATTCTCACGGTTGGTCGCCCTCTGTTCATTCTCTTCCTTTTCCGTCGGCCATTGCTCGACCTCTGTCCGTCGGCCTTCATCCATCATTCAGCGTCCTAATTCCGTCCCAACAGGTTCAGCGTCATAAACTCTTGGTTTATGGTTATCATGTTGTGCCTTCAAACCTTTATTGGTTAAGAAGGTTTGAGTTGGATTGTTTCTATCCATTGAACCTTAATCTCATTGTCACAGATAATCCGGTATCTGCGCATACAGAAAATCCAGTTATGTTCCAACCTTATTCTTCATGAAGATTATTCACCTTATATCATCATTTGTACATCGTATTTATCTATTCTAGAAGCCATTCTCTCAGTATTCTATAATATAAAATGTCTGTTTATAAATTTAGTTTAAATTTTTTACTTTATAGTACCTTCCAACCCCTGAAATTTATATTTAATTCACTGAACAGCTGCTTTGTCTGTATTTATCGTTAGTTTCTACTTAAATTTATATTTTATTCACTGAACAGCTGCTTTGTTTGTACTTTCTAACTTTAGCTTAGGTGGACAGCTAGATCATATACAAATTTAAGTTACTTCATATTACCTTCTTATCCTGGAAATATAAGTTTGATACATTGAAGCATCTACTGCTGCTTTATTAATGATCTAGTGGTGTTAAGTATTATGAAGGTTTATTTAATTGTCAATTAATGTTTTTATGCACTAGAATGGACAAAGAATGGATGTTCAAGGATAGATTATCACCTGAGTATGCGTATGGAGTAGAGTCCTTCTTGCAATTTGCAGTGCAAAATTCTGGTGATTCTAATGCAATATCTTGTCCATGTGCCATGTGTGGTAACCTAAGAAGGAACAATATTGATGTCACAAGGGCTCATTTAAGAAGTAATGGTATGGATTTAACATACGTAGTGTGGATATGGCATGGAGAAAAACCCTCATTTACCAACTTAATGAATGATAGTGAACAAGGCCAACAAGGTGAACATAATTTCTTTGATGAGAAGCTTGTAGATATGGTAAATGCAACATATGAATATGATGAGAATCCAACTACATTCAATAACCTACTCCATGATGTTGAGAAACCTTTATATCCTAGATGTACAAAATTTACAAAGTTATTTGCCATTGTTAAATTGTACAACTTGAAAGCCAAATATAGTTGGAGCGATAAAGGATTCACAGACATTCTTTCTTTGTTGGGAGAAATGCTTCCAGATGGTAATGAATTGCCTTTATCAGTGTATGCTGCAAAGAAATCCTTGGCTGTATTGGGTATGGAATATGAAAAAATCCATGCATGTCCTAATGATTGTATCTTATATCGTAAGGAATACGCAGATTGTATCAATTGTCCTACTTGTGGGTTTTCAAGATGGAAGATATGCAAGAATTCAAAAGTAAATGAAGGAGTTCCTGCAAAGGTCCTCTGGTACTTTCCACCTATTCCAAGATTTCGAAAAATGTTTAGAAACTAAGAAACCTCTAAGGTGTTAACCTGGCATGCTGATAGTAGAACTTGTGATGGTTATTTGCGTCATCCAGTAGATTCACCCAATTGGAAGGTAGTCGACCATAAGTGGCCAGATTTTTCTTATGAGCCAAGAAATTTGAGATTGGCCATATCGGCAGATGGAATAAATCCACATAGATTGATGAGTTCTACGTATAGTTGTTGGCCAGTTTTGTTGATCACTTACAATCTTCCTCCATTTTTGTGTATGACGAGAAAATTTATGATGCTTACTTTATTGATATCGGGTCCTAAACAACCAGGGAATGATATTGATGTTTACCTAGCACCTTTGATTGATGACTTAAAGCAGTTATGGGAAGAAGGTATTGAAGCATATGATGCATATCGACAAGAAAGATTCACCCTTAAGGCAGTCTTATTATGGACAATTAATGACTTTCCGGCATTTGGAAACCTTTCTGGATGTTGCGTGAAAGGATATAATGCATGTCCTATCTGTGGTGAAAACACATGTGCAAAAAGATTGAAACATAGTAGAAAAATGTCATTCATAGGCCATAGAAGGTTTCTTCCTGAGAACCATCCTTATCGAAGGCAAAAGAAAGCATTTGATGGGAAGCAAGACTTTAACATTGCACCGAGACCATTGAGTGGTCGTGATATTTCCAAAACAGTTAATAAAATTAATTGTCATTGGAGAAAAATGAACAGAAAACTTCAAGCATCAGAGGATGGTAGTCATCCATATTGGAAGAAGAAATCAATATTCTTCGAACTTGCGTATTGGGAGCATCTACATGTCCGACATGTTCTTGATGTGATGAATGTTGGTGTAGTGAGGCACCGAAATCGAACCTGTGTTTTGATTATAGCAAAGACACAAAAGTTAAGTCTATTTTGTTTTCTCACGAGCTGAATCGAGTGTGCAGAAGATTGCTATAGCTGGAGCTGAAGGCTAGCGACACCCGGAGGAAGCCGCGGTGGTCGGGCGACACTCGAGTGATTTCGGAGGGAGCCGATGGAATCGAGTGGAAGGTCGGAAGCAAAAGCAACACGTAAGCATCGAGGTAAGCTCGTGTGTGTGAGCGTAAGTGAGGTCGTATCCTCTTTACGGGGATGATCTTAAGCGTAGATCCGACCCAAGACATCTCATAGGTGATCTAGGTCGAGATCGGACGGTCGAAGACCGTCGGAATTATGTTTTTGTTGAGATAACTTTGACTTGCAGCAAGCATCAGTCGACTGCCAGCTTGGAGGACTCGGATGCGTGTATCGATCGATCGCTGAAGGTCATCAATCGGCCGATCTTGCCATCGATCGATCGATGATGGCCATCTCGATGGTCAATGATCAGATTCGAAGAGTCAAGGCTTATCACTCCACCTCAAAGCGGTTTGGTGTCCATTTGTGATTGGTTGAAGACCCACTCGAAAAGGGGCTCAAAAGCTATAAAAGGAGGGTCAAACCTAGGGTTTTGACAACAATTCTAAGCTTCCAAAAAGTCTCCGCAAAGCTACCGACAACAACGTGCTTCTTCTTCTCCGACGTCTAGGTTTCATTTCCTTTATTTTTGTACGTCGGTTTTAATTTTAGTGTCGTTGCTCATTTACATTCTTCGAAGCTATTTTTCTATCGTAACGAGGAGAGGGGGAGTGTCCCTCTACCTCAAGTTTTTTGTATCGATTAACTCCTACCTCCAACGAGGAGGAGTTTGTTTAGTGATTTGCCCTCCGTGCGTGGTCAAGGACCACTAGGGCCTTGGAGTAGTAGCCTTCGGCTACGAACCAAGTAAATATCTTGTTTCTATTGTCTCCTTTACTTTTTGTTTTGCTTATCTTTCCGCTGCGTATATTTGTCTTGAAACGAATTCGAAAAAGTTTTTTCTTTCGCTATTCACCCCCCCCTCTAGCGAACCGCATTGATCCAACAATTGGTATCAGAGCCGGGGGCGCTTAGATTTGGTGAAACCACCAATCTAACTTTTTTTCACAGATTTGTTTTTCGTTCGTTTAAATTTTTCTCCCGCACTACTAATCCAAGACGAAGTCTTGGTACTCTTCGTTTGATTTTGTTTTGCAAGTATTCGCTTTTGGAGTAGCCGACGGTCAAACGGGCATAACTTTTCGTACAAGTTGACCCACGACACGGTCTACCTACCAAATCGAAGCTCGCGAGATCTACACTTCTTACTGGGGTTTACCCCGTAACAAGCTATTTCATCCTCAAAAATGACGTTTAGTAGTCTTTTTGGGGACATCAAGGTTGTGAGTACTTACTTTTTATTTAGTTTCTTATTTCTTTGCTTAACTTTCTATTTTTCGTTAATATCTTTTTAATTCCCGCACTACTAATCCAAGACGCAAGTCTTGGTACTTTCGTGTTTTTTTGTTGTTGCTAGTTTTTCATTTTAGTATCCTTGAATTTTTGTTCTAATGGCCCGTCTCGAGGTTTTAGCACCGTCAGACCTCCGTTTTACAACGGAGATGATTTCCGTTACTGGAAAGGTCGGATGGAATGTTTTCTCAAAACCCAAATTGAGATGTGGATCATAATTCAAACGGGTTTCACACTTCCGACTAATGAAGTGGGTGACTCCTTGGATTATGATCAATGGACCGTTGCAACAAAACGACAAGTCGAAGCCGATGCCAAGGCGACACAAATCCTCCAATGTGGCCTATCCAAGGAGGAGCTAAATCGCGTCGGCCCCTTCATAAGCGCAAAGGATCTTTGGACAAAACTAATCGAGTTACGAAGGATCGGATCAAGCTAAGGTTTGCAAAGCGTGATTTGTTATTCAATAAATTGTACACACTAAAAATGCAGAACACGAGTCCGCGACGCAACTCCACGCCCGTGTCCAAGACATAGTCAACAACCTACACGCAATCGGGCAAAAGGTCGAAAATCGCGACCTTATAAGGTATGTCCTAAACTCTTTTCCGAGGACTACCTTATGGGCATCCATGGTCGATGCCTATAAGGTCTCCAAGGACCTTTCTAAAATTAGGTTAGATGAACTCTTTTCGAATTTTGAACTTCATGAGCAGTCTAACTCGGAGCCCGAGAGGGGTATAGCCTTGTTTGCAGGTTCAAAGAAGAAGAAAATCGCAAGCAAGCCACCACCAACCGAGGAGGAAGACGAGTCCGAAGAAGAAGTTGACCCGGAGTTGACTGCCGAACTAATGAACCTAGCTCGAAGGATAGCCAAGGGACGAAAGCGAACCACGACTCGACCCAACCAAGGTAAATCTAAAAGTTCTAACATTAGGTGTTATGAGTGTAACAGGTTTGGACACATCAAGTCCGAGTGCCCCAAGCTCAACCACCAAGCACCTAAGCACAAGAAGGCCCTCAACGCGACATGGGAAGAAGCGTCATCCGAAGAAGACGAAGACCACGTCTTCATGGCGAAGTCGATTGAGTCAGACACGGAGACCGAACCTGAACTTGAGTCAGAACCTGAGGATGACTCGGACTATGAAGCTACCTTCAAGTCAAGCCACGGATACGCATCCGGTTCAAAAGATACCCTTAAAGTAAGTCGAAATTTATTTAATACTTTACAAAATACGGTTAGGTTTTTGTCTAGGAAATTAGTTAAATCCGAGTCCAAGGTCGAGACCCTAGTTGAGGAAGTTAAACTCCTCAAACACCAGGTCTCCCTAACCTCTTCGACTAGTCGAGTTCAAGAGAAGGACTCAACTCGGGTTGAAAAACTCGAAGTTGAGAACTCTCTCTTGAAAAGTCAAGTCGAAGATCTTAGGAACACGTTGGAAAGGTTCACTTCGGGATCCAAAGGACTTGACCTCCTACTTGGATCTCAAAGGGCCGTGTACAACAAGGCTGGACTAGGGTTTAACTCAAACGCGACTAATAGGTCGTATATGTCGATCGTAAGTAGACATAAAAAATGTGTCCAAGCATGGGTCCCTAAGACCACTTTGATTTCAACTCTAGGATCTAACTCGTACTGGGTTCCCAAGGACCAAATCCACTATGTGGATAGACCGAACCGATTCAACGGTCTAGGGGGAGCCAGTACAAAATATGTTTGTGCTTTAACTTAGAAATTGCATGTTTTAACTTAGAAAGTTTGTGCTTTAACTTAGAAATTGCATGTTTTAACTTAGAAAGTTTGTGCTTTAAAACTTGTGAACTCTCTTAGAACACGTACATAAACAACTAAAATTCTTCGAAAAGATTGAGCCTCGGGGAGCCTCTTTTCAAATAACCAACTAAAATCCTTTGAAAAGATTGAGCCTCAGCCTCTTTTCAAAAAATAACACTAGGAAATGATCTTAGGTGAGTCAAGTCATCATTTTCTTGAAAATGGCTTTGTCTAAGGAAGTGGTCGATGATCCGATAAAAGAAGGCCCCTGTGCCTCGCCACGACCTGGAAGCCTTGATCTTGAAAAGGTAAACTTGACAAGCCTAGGGTTAAATCCAAATCTAACATAAAATTACTTGAACCTAAATCCACTTAATCAACTTAATTAGAAGTCATCTCAAAATAAACACATAAGTATAACATGCTTGATCATATAGACTCCGGTGAGATGACCTAGGGTTAACAACTTACAACCAATTTTCTTAACAAAAATCTAACATCCAATCCAACCACCTTGTGTGTAGGATCAATGGATGTTGGACAGCGGTTGCTCCCGACACATGACCGGGGATCAACTCAAATTCATAAGCTTGATTCAAACGACAAGGATCGGTAGCCTTTGGGAATAACGGCAAGCTCAAAATCATCGGATCAGGTGATATCGAGCTTAACACGAATTTTGTTATTAAAAATGTATTACTTGTAGAGAATTTTGAATATAACTTACTTAGTGTAAGCCAATTGTGTGATAATAACTATAAGGTTATATTTCTAGAAAATGAATGCGTAATTAATACCAACGAAACCTCTGAAATAATTCTTAAAGGAACTAGAAATAACAACATTTATACGATCAATTTAACCAACTCCTCAACTAAGTGTCTTATGACACGGCAAGAGGAATCATGGTTGTGGCACCGACGACTCGGTCACTCGCACCCAAGACTCGTCCACAAGATGAGTCGAGTGAAGCTTAATCGAGGCTTACCCAACCTCAACAACTTGGTTAATAAAATCATGCTTGTCAACAAGGAAAACAACCTAGGACACAACACAAGTTAACTAACCAAGAACGAACCTCAAGTGTACTTGAGCTCCTGCATATGGATCTATTCGATTCACATGGAGCCAAGTCACTCAATAGAAGTCAATATTGCTCAGTCATAATTGACGACTACTCCAGTTTACAGGTTAGGTTCATCAAACATAAAAATGATACCTAGATCAATTAATCAATCTATTCAAATTAATCGAGAATCAAAAGACCTTAAGGTTAAAAGACTTAGAAGCGATCATGGTGGTGAATTCAAAATCAAAGGTTCACCGACACGTAACCTAAGCGGATACCACCATGAATTCTCTTGCCCTAGGACCCTCGGCAAAATGGCCTAGTGGAGCGGAAAAACCGAACTCTACAAGAAGCCACTAGGACCATGTTGAACGAATACGACCTACCCGATAGGTTTTGGGCAGAAGCCGTTAGCACGGCTTGCTATGTCCAAAATAGGATCCTTATGGTAAAGAGGCACCTTAAGACCTCGTATGAGATTTATCACGATAAAATACCTAACATCAAGTACTTTAGGGTATTTGGGTGTAAGGTACATATCCTAAACACTAAGGATTACCTAGGGAAATTTACATCCAAAACCACGACCGGAATCTTTCTAGGATACTCTACTACAAGTAGAGCTTATAGAGTATATAACCACGATACCCTTAGAGTCGAGGAGACTATCAATGTAGTATTCGATGAAGGACATGAACCTACAAAACCCCCTACAACCCCAATTAGCGAGCCGATTCATACTAGACCTTACTCTGATCCGGAGATCAGGTCTAGTGTTAATCCTAACCTAAGTCAACCTAGTCACTCTATTGATCAAGTGATAGATGACTCCAACCAAACTAGTGTTCAACCAAGTCACCCCATTGATCAAGCATTAGGTGACACAAACCCAACCCAATCTAGGACTCAGACTAACCACCCTATCGATCAAGTGATAGGAGATCCTAATCTAGGAGTTCGAACTAGAGCATCCTATAGGAACCTTAGTCAAATTTCCTTAATTTCAAAGATAGAACCCAAATCAATTGAACAAGCTCTTCTTGATCCCGATTGGATTATTGCAATGCAAGAAGAGCTAGCTCAATTTACTAGGAACGAAGTGTGGGAATTAGTACCACCACCTAAAGACAAAACGATAATTGGAACAAGGTGGGTGTTTCGAAATAAGCTTGATGATAAAGGTGAAATAGTTAGAAACAAGGCTCGGTTAGTCGCCAAAGGATTTAGCCAAGTCGAAGGCTTAGATTACGACGAAACCTATGCCCCAGTAGCTAGACTCGAATCCATTCGAATGTTGCTAGCTTATGCCGCACATCGAGGATTTAAGCTGTTTCAAATGGATGTTAAGTCGGCATTCCTAAATGGATACATTAAAGAAGAAGTTTATATTAGCCAACCCCCCGGATTCGAAAATCTAGATAAACCCGACCATGTTCTAAAACTTAAGAAAGCTCTCTATGGACTTAAACAAGCTCCTCGAGCTTGGTACGAGAGACTTTCAATCCATCTTAAGTCAAAAGGGTTTAACCACGGCTTAGTTGACCCAACTCTCTTTGTAAAAACCTTAGGTAAAGAAATATTCATAGCTCAAATTTACGTAGATGATATAATTTTTGGAACCTCTAACTCAGCCTTACTAAATGAGTTCGTTTCGCTCATGGAAAGTGAGTTCGAAATGAACTTGGTAGGCGAGTTAAGTTTCTTTTTAGGTCTACAAATTAAACAAACTAAGGATGGTATATACCTATATCAATAAAAATACACTAAGGAGTTAATTAAAAGATTTGGAATGCAAGACGCTAAGGTAATAAACACCCCAATGGCGATAAATGTTAACATAGGAGAAGACCTAGAAAGTAAGTCCATTGACTTAAAGTACTATAGGAGCGCAATAGGAAGTCTTCTATACTTAACTGCGAGTCGACCCGACATCCTATTCGCAGTAAGTATGTGCGCCAGGTTTCAAACCTGTGCTAAGGAGTCTCACCTAACCCTAGTTAAGCGTATCCTTAGATATCTAAAGGGTACACTTAATGTCGATATTTGGTATCCTAGATCTACCGAGTTCAAACTAATCGGCTACTCCGATTCGGATTATGCCGGTAGTAAACTCGATAGAAAGAGCACGAGTGGTTGTTGTCAACTACTCGGCTCGAGTCTAGTGAGTTGGTGCAGTAGGAAGCAACATTGTGTTGCTTTATCTACCACCGAAGCCGAATACATCGCGATGGGTGAGTGTGTCACTCAACTTCTTTGGATGAAGCACACTCTCCGCGACTTTAAGTTAGACTTTACGAATACTAAACTTCACGTAGATAACATTAGTTCAATTAATCTTACAAAGAATCCAATATGTCACTCTAGGACCAAACATATAGAAGTCAAACACCACTTCATTCGAGAACATGTGGCCAACGGAGCCATACAACTCGAGTACGTCGAATCGAAATCTAACCTAGCAGACCTATTTACTAAACCCCTACCCGAAGCCGAATTTAGTCTATTAAGACGAAAATTGGGCATGTGCGTAATAGAATAAGAACTTGCAAACTATATTTTCTTACTACTATTTCTTATTTTTCATTTTGATGGAACTAGCATAGGACATACCTTAGATATCATGCACCTATAGATTTAAGGAGTCAATACATCTCACAACACATAGGACTAATGTGTTTGTGTACTTAGCCAATGATGGGCGTGAGATGTTAGGACCCTACTCGAGTTCCAAGATGTAGATCAAGTGCGTCAATATGAACCTCGGAGTATAAATATGCAACTAATATTAACCAACTCTAATCAGGACTTGTTGATAATATCATTTCAATCAAGTCAAACTAGAGTTGAACATTTAGATGAATTATTTTCACATACTATTTTTAAAATCATCATGCTTGGACTTAGGGTTTTCTTAAACCCCACTTTTCCTTGATTTATGTCAAAAGGGGGAGAAAAGGCCAAATTTAAGGTTCAAGAAAAAGCCAAAGTTCAATTTCAAATTTTTGAAATTGATAACTTAACTTAAAACTTTGATTCTGGCCTAAGTTAAGGGGGAGTAAGGTTTAGGTTTCAACTCTTCGGAATTGAAAACTTTAAAGGCCCAAGTTAAGAAATCAAAAGTTAAACCTTTTGAATAATTAACCTTTTAACTTAACTTTTGTGTTTGGAGAACTAAAAGTCTTTTTCAAGTACTCACCCTCGGTCAAGGGGGAGGGTTCCTCTAAGGGGAGAACTTGAGAAATATTTTTACTACTCCTACTTTTGCTTCTTGTCTTTACTGTTTCATGCACTTAATTTCCTTAACTTTGTGTGTTTTTGCCATATATCAAAAAGGGGGAGATTGTTGGTGCAGTGAGGCACCGAAATCGAACCTGTGTTTTGATTATAGCAAAGACACAAAAGTTAAGTCTATTTTGTTTTCTCACGAGCTGAATCGAGTGTGTAGAAGATTGCTATAGCTGGAGCTGAAGGCTAGCGACACCCGGAGGAAGCCGCGGTGGTCGGGCGACACTCGAGTGATTTCGGAGGGAGCCGATGGAATCGAGTGGAAGGCCGGAAGCAAAAGCAACACGTAATTTTAGTGTCGTTGCTCATTTACATTCTTCGAAGCTATTTTTCTATCGTAACGAGGAGAGGGGGAGTGTCCCTCTACCTCAAGTGTTTTTGTATCGATTAACTCCTACCTCCAACGAGGAGGAGTTTGTTTAGTGATTTGCCCTCCGTGCGTGGTCAAGGACCACTAGGGCCTTGGAGTAGTAGCCTTCGGCTACGAACCAAGTAAATATCTTGTTTCTATTGTCTCCTTTACTTTTTGTTTTGCTTATCTTTCCGCTGTGTATATTTGTCTTGAAACGAATTCGAAAAAGTTTTTTCTTTCGCTATTCACCCCCCCCCCTCTAGCGAACCGCATTGATCCAACAATGAACATTGAGAAAAATACATGTGAAAGCCTGGTCGGCACATTACTTGGCATTCCAGGGAAAACAAAAGATGGATTAGCAGCACGCCTAGACCTTGTGGATATGAATGTCAGGTTGGAATTGGCACCAAAGGAGGGGAAAAAGAAAACTTTTTTTCCAGTGGCATGTTATACATTAAGTAAAGATGAGAAAAGGAAATTTTGTAGCTCCTTGTTGGGAATGAAGGTTCCTACAGGTTATTCATCCAATATTAGAAGCCTTGTATCAATGAAGGAATTGCAACTTTTTGGTATGAAATCACACGATTGTCACACTTTGATGCAACAGTTACTTCCAGTTGCCATTCGTGGTGTCTTACCCAAACATGTTAGATATACTATCACTCGATTGTGCTTTTTCTTCAACAAGTTGTGTAGCAAAGTGATAGATGTCTCAAAGTTAGATGATATGCAAAGAGATATTGTGACAACATTGTGCTTACTTGAAAAATATTTTCCTCCATTTTTTGATGTCATGCTCCATTTGACTGTTCACCTCATACGTGAGGTTAAATTGTGTGGACCAGTTTGGTATAGATGGATGTACCCATTTGAAAGATTCATGAAAACATTGAAAGGTTATGTGCGAAACCGCAATCGACCCGAAGGTTGTATAGCCGAATGTTATATTAGTGAGGAGGCTCTAGAATTTTGCTCAGACTACATGTTTAATGTGCACACTGTTGGCATCCCAACAAGGAATCGTCAATTGGAGTTTACCAGACCTTTATCATGAGATCGAGTGCACTCCACCAATCATGAGGAGTGGGAGCAAGCACATCGTCACGTATTAGAAAATAATGATGAGATAGAGACATATATCGAGTAATTTCTCCAACTCATTGTTACTTTTAAATGCGACATTAAATTCTAGTATCTAATCGTTTCTTCAACATCAAACACATGGCTCATTTGAAGGCAATATTTCATCAGAAAGCAAAGTCAAAAAAGTGGTTACAAGATGGGCACAATCGGACTTTTATTCCGTGGTTGCGTGATACTGTAAGTTACATGTAAATTAATGGGGGTATTTATAATTTATGAAGATTAATATATAATTCAACTTTTGCATTTTGTAATTTATAGGTTGCAAATGCAATTAACCATTCGACACATCAAATCTCTGAACAATTAAAGTGGTTGGCGCATGGACCTAGCACGCGAGTATTCAAGTATTCTGCATATTTAATTCTTTGGGGTTACCTTATCACACAAGCGTGATAGCGTGCGGGTAGTGCAAGAATGCAGGTAAGCTTAGTTGCAAGACTATACAACTTTCTATGAGGATAGGAATCAATTGTGTCGGACATGGTATTCTATGGCGTTATTGATGAAATATGGAGCTCGATTACCATCTCTATCAATTCGGTGTTTAAATGTAGTTGGGTTGATAATAATGGTGGTATTAAAGTAGATGAACATGGTTTCACATTAGTAAACCTCAAAAGGATAGGGTTTAAATCTGATTCATTCATCTTAGGTAGTCAAGCGAAACAAGTTTTTACCTTGAAGACCACGAAGATCCCATGATGGTCATTGCACTTGCAACTCCTAGTAGAGACTACTTTGAAAATATTATTGGTGATAATTTGGAAAGCGCAACCAACTATCAATGTTTTTCGAGGGCTCCCAATAATGGATGTTGGAATTAGATGACAATGAACCACCGTGCATGCGTGAAGATTGTGTGGAACTTGGGTTGATGATGTTTTAACTTAGTGTGGAAATTATATTTAAATTTAAATCCTACGTTAATGTTTTGGTTTGTCTTTGTGTCACCTTGTGTTACTTTGGATTGGAATTATATTTTTTTCCCATAAATTTGCTATATCTTATGGGATTGCTTTATTTTATTTGTCACTCGATTATTTCTATTTTGGTAGATGATATTGCTATCTGTAAATGATACTCTTTATCCCATAAATTTGATGATGGTTTACCACACCGGCATCAAATCTGGTTTGGTAAATGATACTGCTTTATATGTCAGATAATTTTGCAACACAATAATGAAATGCCAGTTTGATCCTTTGTGATAGTCGCTGCACCTCCAAATTTATCAACCCTTATAGGAGATTGTAAGAATTTCAACTTTGTGTTGCTTACTTGTTATTTGTTTTTCTTAATATTTGCACATATTTTAGCAAGCTCAGCTACGTGTGGACTGCAACATGATTATATTCCTGTTGAAAATAAACTTGCTTATTTGTATATGAGTTCTGTTCATGAACTTTTATATAATTAAGGATACTAAGCATGCCAATTGTAGATTATATTAATCTAAAGTTGAATTTTTTGTTGTCAACTCACACAAGACAGAAGTTGCAAGTTTAATATTTGTTGTTATCTCCATCAGTAATTTATGATATTTACCTTATATTTACAAAGTGCAGATTTTGTGATTAATAGGTTGTCAACTCTATGACAAAAAATCAAAGCAAACGAGAAGGTACAAACCTTGAAAAGGGTAAGGAAAAAATTGGCACTGATTTATTAGATGAGGAAAATGTTGGTTGCACACAGGATTCCAATGCCACCCAATCAAACAAAATGAGTAGAGGTCCTACACATATGGACAGTATTTCAAGGCTAAGGAATAAGAGCATTATACTGAAAGTTGAATTCAATAATTTGGGACAGCCTATTGGGGAAAATGCAGTTAAAATGCAAAGTTCACTTGGCCAGATTGTTCGAGAGAAAGTACCAATAACTTACAATACTTGGAAGCGTGTTCCTATTGACATCAAGGAGTGTGTGTGGGAAGCCGTGAATGTAAATATAAATGACCATACTTTTATTCTTCAAATATAAACTAATACTTTTTTTTGTGTTTATTAACATTTGATGTTTATCCATTTTTTTATGGATTTGTAGTTGGCGTACAAGGTTGATGTTGCTTGGAAAAAGGGATGTTTGAGCTCGGCAAATGATAAGTGGCGCCAATGGAAAAGCAATCTCACGCAAAACTATATTTATCCCAATTGCAAAACTCCAGAGAAGTTGCATATGCCACCTCCAGGATCAAATATTCCAGCAGACATATGGAGCAAGTTCATGATAAGTCGTTTGTCTAATGAATTTAAAGTAAGATTTTTAAATCTCATGTCTCAAATAATTAACTCTTAATAGAATATTGTGATTGGTAATGCATTGTTGTCTTGTTTATTTTTTAAGGAACTAAGTGAGAAACAACAGGAAAGGAGAGCCCAAAACAAATACCCCATCGACTTTCTCAAAGGATATGCACGCTTAGTCAAGAAATAGTAAGTAATATTTAATTATCACTTACAATAAATTTGATACCTTAACGAAGAGGTATTTAAATAATATTGATTCATTTGTTATTGTTATTAGAAGGATGAATTATCTATTGATAATGAAATCAACCGAGCTATCCTTTGGAAGAAAGGCCATTTCGAATAAAGAAGGGAGTTTGTTGGTGATCAATCAAGGAAACAACCTCAAAATTGTAAGTAAATGTTTTAGATTTTGGATTGTTATGTTAATGGTTCCCATCCAAATATTAGTCAATATATGTTTTTGTGCATTGGATGATGGTATCTTACAAAAGAGGGAGGAAAGTTAATGCTTGGTGAATCGACACAAGACATTCTAACAGTTGCACTTGAATCTAAGGAACATGGTGGGCGTATAAGGGCAGTTGGAGCTTACGTCACTCCAAGTACATACTTTGGCTTGTCAAAATGGGGGTCTCACGTTCAGCAAGCTGTATTTAATGATCAACAAAATATGTTGTTGGAGCAACATAAAAAAATTTTAGAGCAGGAGGATCGGATAAACAAGTTACAAGCAATGGTTTTCAAAAATGGCAAATGCGAGATTGAGAATGATGAGAAGGGAAGTTGTAGTGTGAAGTTTCCTCCAACCTTGCAGGAAAATGAGTTTAACTATGATCATGGTCTATCAAATGAGATGAAAGAAGATAGTGATGCCGATGTGGAGTTTATTAACGAGGCTGAGCCTTTACAGGTATCTTTAATATTTAACGATATCATTGAAATTGTCCAATTTAAATACATTTATTTTTTATACAAGCATTATGTTTTGTCTTACAAGGGTCAATTAGTTGCATTGAGTGTGGAATCTGGCATCCATGTAGCTTTTGGTACAATTGTTAGTATTGGGGGAGATGATGAGCATCTTAATGGTAATCCAAGTAAGCATACGAACCATTGTTTCGTAATGGTTGATGAAGCATTGGATGAAACCGCCCCTTTGCCAATTCCAACCCCTGTGTGTCAAAGCATTGGTGATGCTATCGGATCACATGTAGCTTGGCCTAGACACTTGATGCAAACACAAGATTCTTCGATAAATGCTACAATCTATTTAAATTTAGCTATACAAGTGCCTAACAAGTATATGTTTTCATAAACTAGAAGGTCAAGGGGAAAAAACCTGACTGTGCCAAAAGGAAGTGTCACGCCCCGAGAGTATGCCGTGCCGAAAAGCAAACGGACGGCATCTCCCCTGTACGTGGCAACATATCGGGTTAATACAAGGCCCGTAGGCCCACAATAACAATATGATATACACAGATATCAACATATCAAACATACTAAACATAGCGGAAACAATACAAACAGATCAACAAGATACAAAGACCAACTGTGCACTCCGGAGTGACTTGACACGACAAGAATCATAACAGAAATCGAATCAAAGACCAAATACATACAATATGTCCGTATATCACAAATACGGAAACAATACAGGGAAAAACCCAAACCAACAATCCGTAAGGATACAACAACACGGAAAACATATCCATTCGTCCGGTGTGAGATGGGATCGGTGGCGACTCGAGCGTCAAGGAATCTTCTACATTATGCAGGCGACGAAGCCCGAGTCGGGTGGTGAGTATAAACTCGGGGTAATATATAGAAAGTGCATGAACAACATATAAGGATAGATCTACAAGTATACATGTGAAGATCTACGGTATCTGACATGAGTCCAATAGACATACAGTCATATCCAAATCTAATAACAAGTAACTATAGTAAAGTCATACTCAATGTATATACTAAACTGATCAACTGAACAGGAAGTAATGTACCAACGTACCCGACGGTCTGCAACGCCATAAGCTATATCATCCTGACAGATATACAATAACATAACCCATATAATGGATCAAGTCAATCCCATACCTGACCAATACTCCAACATATGAACAATATATGATCACAGTAATATGACGGTCCGTACCACACAATGACATGATGCTAATCAAATGCATATAACAGTCTGAATCAACGCATGTATCATGCTCAACACATAGTAGTAAATAAAAATGCAGATGGCATGTATCATGATGAACAACCATATACAGCAATCATAGCTCAATCAAATGCAGCATCTCACAGGCATATGTAAAACATATATCAAATACATGCATACATATATATCAGCAATGCATATGCATGGCCATGTCTGCGGACCCGTCCAACCACGACCCCAGTATGGCCCGGGTGGCACGGCATGACGACTAGCCCGACTCCAGCCGTCACTACTCTCGAGTGACCGAGTTGGGTAGTATGAATGAGTAGCATATAAGCGTAATGAGCTAACTACTCCCCGGGGGTCCCTGCTGCTGGTCACTCCATCACTACCCATGAGTAGACGAGCTCTGCACACAGGACAACTGCACGTCACACAACCACCGTCTATAGTGGGCGAGTGCTAACACCACTACCTTTCGGTGGCAGTGCGCATCTCCGGCTACCACCATCCCTAGTGGCCGGCGGCGGCACATCGCAATGCTCGCCTCAACCACTGCTACCACTACCCAGAGTGGCGGGGCGGGATGGTGACGACCCGTCTCATCCACAAGGGAGACCCAGTCGTCAGCATGCATGCAATGTAATGATGCATAGCTCCATACATGTATCCTCGCCTCACTCCCTATCCCATGGGGAGTCCTGGTCAACCAAAAGTCAACTATGCAAGGACTACAATCACAAGACTCTCTCTATCGCACAAAGAGTCATACTCATCTGACAGTCCACCACGCTAAGACCTCTAGTCAGTAGCGATATACAATCGACCGTCCATATAACCATACACAGGCACACAATCCATAATGGATATACCATCGCGCTAGGACCTCTAGTCCATGGTCACATACTGACAACCATACACTTATCTATGCACAGACAACTAGATCCACCATAAATGCACCACTAATACGGTTATGATATAACGATCGACTCCATAATCCAATCCATCACCTAACTCTAGTTAGGTAACACAGTAACCCAATCTGAGGTCACAAAGATAACCCTAACTACATGTACTTACTGAACTTCTATCAGCTAATACATAATAGGGTTTATAGTTCCTATCCGTGCTAGATAATCAATGAGTAACAGAGTATATATCTCAAAGGTCAAGGCAGTACAAGCATATGATTAAATAAGAGTGGATTTAAGGTAAACAGGTATAAACATATATCCAAGATCATGCACAGGAATTTGATCAAAACTACCGGACCAGGTAGATATTACCCACCTGATACGAAGCTCGAATAATCCTCACGGCCGCGGACCTGCTTCGTATCCCAAACCTGCACAATAATAACAAATTAGGGTTAAGCACAAGTCTCTAATTATACGAACAAAATACTAATTCGTTCTATATTCGCATCCTTCCCTTGCTTAACCCAATCATCATCTCCCTAACAGAGCATAACCAATATGATCCAATACACTAAAATCTCCAAATCAAAGCATATCATACATCAACTAATATTAACCGAAACACCATGGCCAGTAAAAGAAACAATCGGCAAACACCCCACAACCGATTATAGCTCCACCCCTAACTGTGCAGAACAACCTCCATGTATACCACTCTTGATCGATTGCTCAACATCACCGATTGATTTGCTTATCTATTGCCATGCTAAGGTGAAACACAACAACCTATCAGATCGATCTGAATGATCGACTGTACCCACAACCACTAGGAGAAACAAACCAACAATTCATCGAAACCCCTCGGCAGAACATACATCTACACCCAATCGAAATAAACGGGAGAAACAGAGACCCATCCATAACAACTGCTGTGAACATAAATGCTCCAAGACTTACCTCACAACACCGACGATCCTAACATCAATCTCCAAAGGAAAATCAGCAATTAGCAATTGAAACTGAAAGAGGGTATCAAGGCTTACCGAATCAAATCACTACCGGCAGCCATCCCCTTCATCGTCCCTTGTTCACCGACTAGAATTCTAAGTTTCAATCAGAATTTGCATCCAGAAGACAACTCCAATCCAACATCAAGGAGAAACAGCGACACTCACCTAGCTACCGCAAAGATCAGCAAAAGTACAGTCACTGTCGATCCAAGCTCCCAACCACACGCGCATTCACCATTCCAGTTCGCAATCGAGATGGCAGGCGACAGCGCAAGTGCAGACCTCCAACACGACGATGGCAAGCCGACTCGGATAAGAGAAGGGCATGACGATATGAGCTCGGGGAAGAAGAGAATGGCGATGGCGACGATCCGAGCTCGTGCGACGGCGAGATTCATGTACAGGTTGATTAGGGCGACCGGATGAGCTGGACGGCGGTTGTCGATGGCTGGAGATCGGAGAAGTGGGGCGCGAGTGAGGGTAGGCGACCGGCCGGCGTTGCTTGCTCCCAATCGAGATCAGCGGCGTCGGGTGGAGGTTGGCCGAGGATGGGCGGCGATCGGGATTTTGACGAAGATTTGCGATCGGGAGAAATGAGATCGAGAAATCGGGATTGGGTTCATTCAATGGCTCATAAAAGTCGTTCGAGTGATTTGGCTAGCCCAACCCAAATCCAACCCAATCCTGATTTGGGTTCATCAATTGTCGGCCAAATTAAGCCCAATCGACCAAGCCCAATTCAGTAGAAGCCCAATTTATTAAAGCCTCAAATCCAGCCCAATTAATCCCCTAATTAATCACAATTAATTAAAGGGTTTAATCCATATAATTTTAAAAAAAAAATTCCGTATTTTACAGGAAGCATCGATTGCAATCACCAAATGTGCAATCATTAACAGTGCGATCATCAAATATGCCTAGATCACTATGGTTGTTGTATTGTTATTGCAAGCGTGCTCTTCATGATCACCAGTCTATGAAATTTATGTTGGAGTATGATGTATTTGGTGGTAAGTTCGAAGCCAGTGTTTGCCTTCAAGACATCATTCCTTTCTGCAACTTGGCACCAATTTCATACAATTGCATAGTTGTGTACATATGGTACGTATATTGTTTTCATGTACTAACACTTTGACTATTGATTTATGAGTTTTATTTATCCTGGTCTTATGCATTTTGTTGTATGTTTAAATGGCAGGCATTTATATAAAAAGATGAAGGAGGAAAATAAGCTGGAGAGGTTTAGATTTGTGGATCCATATGTTGTTGGGTGTCACTTCACATTAGTTGATAAGAGGGCCCTTGGTTTGGCAGCTAGGTTGAATGGCACACCACCAAACCAGCTAGTTTTGGTTCCAGTTAACATAGGGTGTGTAAAATAGAGGTGGAATGCTAATTTTTTTACTTTGATAAACACTTGCTTAATTACATGCATTACTATTGTGTATATATGTAGTTTCCATTGGATTTTGACTGTCATCGATCCTCACAAAGAGGTTGTTTCGTTGTTGGATCCTCTCAGTCAGCGTAATCGTGATGAGACTTGGAAGAATGTTGTGAAGATGTAAGTTTTTGTAGCAAAATATTGTCAATATTTATTATAATTTTTTTATATATACTATATGCACTAAAAGTCTATAATCTTTTATGATTTTATGAAGGGCCTTGAAATTGTTCAACACAGAGATTGGCAAGCACGGGAAGAAACACCCTTTGTGGGAAATAATCAAGGTATGTTTTACATCATGGGAAGCTTATATAATTTGAATTATTTAGTGACATTTATATAATCAAGTTATTTGTTATTTAGTGACATTTTTATAATCAAGTTATTTGTGAATTATTTAGTGACATTTTGATAATCTTCAGATAACTCCGATCTATTCTGGAATTAGCTGAGGTGGGTATCAAATTAGTTCGAGTTAGATCTACAAATTCCTTATTTTTTGTTAAGCATAACCTAATCTGACCTCCTCCCTGACATTTTGTTTTGCCTTGATCTGCTTCTTGACTGTGGCTAAATTGACATTGTGCTCTGATCGGCCTACTTACTCCAATCTATTCTGGAGTGTTTTGCCAATCGACATTGTGTTCTGGAGCAAATTGACATTGTGCTCTGAATTGGCTGCGATGCTGATTCCTGGAGCAAAATGACCCTTCTAATTTGCATTGCAATAATTTTCTCACTATCGCTCTTAATTTTTGCATTTTTTAAAATAGAATCCAGCTTGAAAATCATCATGTGATCAGGTGACTTTATGGCACAAGGAATTTCGGGAAAGATCATGTAAACTATTTACATCCTGTATTCTCCTGCAAGAAGAAAAAAAACAAATGATAAAAGTTGTGTAGGACTATCGTAAAAGTAAATTCTTATTACAAATTTATTATTACTTCAATGTAAGCAAAGGTTGTGTAGACCTATCATAACTTTTACTAAATCATTAAAAGAAATATGAAAATCTTCTTCTTTGTTCTAGATCTTGTCATTAGTTATTCTATTAAACTCAGATAAATCTCACTTTGCTACAGTGTTATGATAGCAAATGGCATCTAGTTCCTAAAGAGAATACCACTTTCAACCATGACAGTTTCATACTCAGAGTGTTTTAGGATTTACTAGAATAATGCATGGCTAGTGCTGATGTCAGGTATCAACCTATGCCAATGTACTGAAACAGAGTGCTGGATCTCAACCTATGCCATGGCTAGATGGTCTATGGCCTTCAAGCAGCGTCACAAAATCTGACAACGGTTACCAGTAAAGCTCAAGGAGGAGTTAAATTCCAAAAGACTTTTACTCGTACTAGATGTTGCTCAAGGAATAACTACCAGCTTTTTTTGAACTCAAGTAGGGAAATTAAGGAGGTTATTAGATGTATAATTGAAAATAAAACAAATGCAACAATTGAAATTAATGACAATTTTTTTTCCCTTATGCCAACTTTTTTTATGTCGTGCATAATTTATGTATCAAATTTTACTATCAGAATAACTACTATAATTTTTTTCCATCATAGGTTCCCCTTCAACCGGATGGAGCTCAATGCGGGTATTTTGTTTTACGATATATGAGAGAGATAATTGAAGGCGCGTGATCCTTTGACAAGTCTTCCTACGATCAATAGTAATATTAGATATATTTTCAAATTTTCTTATTGATACCATAGCGTTTAATTACATTTTTATTTTTCACATGCTTCGCAAATTGTGATAGCAAAGGAAATTGATGAAGTACGTTCGGAGTGGGCTGATTGCATACAAGATCACATATCTGATGATTAGGAGAGATTTAAGTGTACATACATCTTTTGGTTACATTCTATAAGTGTTTTGCTATGCAAATACTTTTGGTGCATATGATGTGTAGTTGTTTTGCCACAGTACTTTTTAATATATATCGGTAAAAGTGATCATTTAAAATGTAATGTGACCTTGTACTTTACATTGCTACAAGTGTGAGTGTATATATGTGTTTTCTATAATTCTTTTTGATGTTGTATGATTTATATTAAAAATGCAACACTATAAATCTACAACGGTTTATTATGTTATAGAGTAACCATTGAGAAATGACAATGCTGAAAAACCATTGTCTATGAGCAAAAAAAATCCATGGTAAATCGGGGGTCGGTCAAAGAACACGGTGAAAAACCGTTGTAGATTTAAGGAAAAGACAACGGTGAAAAATCGTTGTCTATTAGAAAAAAAATCCATGGTAAATCGACCCGTTGTGAATAGTGGTTTGGTCAAAGACAACGGTTTTTCACCATTGTCTTTGACCAAACCACTATTCACAACGGATCGATTTACCACGGACTTTTTTTCTAATAGACAACGGTTGTTCACCGTTGTCTTTTCCTTAAATCTACAACGATTTTTCACCGTTATCTTTGACCGACCCACTTTTCACAACGAGTCGATTTACCACAGATTTTTTAGCTAATAGACAACGGTTTTTCACCGTTGTCTATTCGATTTTTTGTTGTAGTGAAGGTTAAAAGTTCAACATTGAACTTTCCCACACCCTAAATTTAATACATCACCCTAACAACTCTCCTAATCCACATCCAATGGATTTTCACCCTTTCTAATGCTTTCCAAAACATATCCTAGGGTTAGGAGTGGTTAGGGAACCTTACCATAGCTGAAATTGGGCTAAACAAATCTTGTTTTCCCAAAATCAACATTGCGATCATTGCCTTATCGCTTGATCGCCACCAAGGCAAATGATCGATAATCGAAAATTCTGATTTTTAGTTATCGGTTTAATTGAGAAATTCATAAATAATTATACGTAATTTGAAAAATTCTGAAACTTCATACGTATAATACTTATGACAAATACAATGGGTGAAAAATATTTTACCCATAAACTAGTGAAATTGACACAAGGTTCAAAAGTGAAGAAAAACTTCAATGTTTGAGCTCACTTTGTATCAACTTCATCAATGGTGATTGCTATCAAAAGATAGACTTCGCCAAGGTTTTCTAAAATAACTTTAAAATATTTTTGAAAACCTATATTGGATCATGTTCTTTGGGCTTAATGCACATGACTTGTACATTAGCTTTCCCAATGATCCATAATATGATTTTAGATGAATTTGAGTTCATCTAGATGCAAAAACCATGCACCTTGAACTTAACTCATTTCCTAACATCTCACATGTATCTAGGGTGTATCAATACACATACATGTCAATGTAATGTGAGATGTGGGTTTTGTTCATCCTAAACTAAGGCCTCATGCATTTTCTAAGACAAGTCTACTTGATTCACTTATACATGGGACTTCAA
Organism: Wurfbainia villosa; assembly: GCA_025175895.1. Lineage (NCBI taxonomy): Eukaryota > Viridiplantae > Streptophyta > Magnoliopsida > Zingiberales > Zingiberaceae > Wurfbainia > Wurfbainia villosa. The sequence goes on along the minus strand of CM045992.1, from coordinate 36,960,448 downwards.
GTCATGTCAAATGTCCTTGAATCAATTTTATTAATGCATAAATGATTATGGCATTAATGATGATATAAATAAGCATGTTCTCATAATCATGATGTCATGGAATAAAATGGAGTCTAAGCATACATGACATAAAAACCTTAATCTTAAGTAATATCATGACATATTAAATGATTAAAAGTATGTAAGTGATTTGAGACCGCTAGAGGGGGGTGAATAGCGACGTGTTCGTACGATGATGGAATTCTTTCGCGTTCATCTCTACAAACCTCGTTATGCACAGCGGAATGATAATAATAAAAACAATAATGAAGTAAGACAAACACGAACACACCAATACACAAATATTTAATATGGTTCGGAACCACACGGTTCCTACTCCACGGATCGAGCTCAAACGAGCCCTAGTGATGCCACAAGCACACCACTATGTAATAACTCCTTCTTAGAACAATCTGAAGGTGGAGAAACCTCGTACAATGTATACAACAGTAATACAATGAAAATACAAGCAAATACAATGGAAAATAATGCAATACAAGTAAAGAAAACACTTTACAAATGCTTTGGATTGCTTGCTTTTGGTTGCTTGAAGAATGGTCTTGGAGACCCTGATTTGTAGCAACAAATCGCCCCAAGGATGCTCAAGAAACCATGTGCAAAAACCCTCCCGTCGAGCTCTTTTTATCCTTCCGCGCGACCTGGATTTCCGCCTGGCAGTCGACTGCCAACACTGTAGCTGTGAGACAATGGCTCAATCCACGTTGGACAAGTTCCAACGGATCTCTTGGCAATCGACTGCCAACATTGGTAGTTGATTTGCCCCGCCGTAGCCGCCGCGATCGGCTACTGAGCATTCTGCTCGTGGCGAACCATCGATCGATTGTCGTCCATCGCGATCATCGATCGGCCAGCAATGATCGGCCAAAGACACTTTCACAAGCCGTGATCGAACTCAAGTCGACTCACGGCAGTCGAACCGGCCATAATGTCAATCGACTGCCAACCTCAAAAATGAGGTTTTAACCCAAGTATGGTTCCCCCATACTTGCTAGACCACCCTTAGCCTAGACCTAAGCCTTCTAGCCACCTCCATCAGCCTCACGCCTCTCGGATCCCTCCAAGTCATCCATGACTTGTTCATCCATCACACTAGCCTTCAGGTGCTTCCATCGGCTATGTCATGCTAACGGTGTCTACACCGCCAAGGCACATTGAACTTACGCCGCCAAGACTCCGCTTGGACTTTACTCCGCCAACCATTGGACTTATGCTGCCAAGACTCCACCCTTGAACTTTACGCCGCCAATATCAAAACCCTTTGGACTTCTTAAATGCCAAGACTCAAGCTTGAACTTTCCCTTGCCAACCCATGTTGGACTTTCCATGCCAAGACCCATGCTTGGACTTTCTCTTGCCAACCCATGTTGGACTTTCCATGCCAAGACCCATGCTTGGACTTCCCTTGCGCCAAGTACTCAAAACTTGGACTTTCCCAAATTGCCAAGTGTCTCACTTGGACTTTCCATGCCAAGTACCCATGACTTAGACTTTACCTTGCCAAGACCCATGCTTGGACTTTCCCATAGTCACATGGTCAACCCTAGTCAACCATCAAAGTCTCCCTCGAGTCAAACTCGAGTCTGGTCAATTATAGCCTTGGTCGATTGTATAAACAATCTCCCCAAAACATCAACCGACATCAATGTCAAACATCAATGTCAAACCACTTTATTAAACATCAAAACATCACTCGAGTCAAACTCGAGTCTGGTCAATCGTGACCTAGGCCGATTGCACCAATAATGTAGATATGATGTCATGACATGTTATATGACAAATTAAGCATGACAAATAAAATATAAGGTATATAATACCTAAATTTTAGCATTTATTGCCATTTGTTGGAATTAAGTTCATTTTGCCATATTATCAATTATCTCCCAAGTGTGCCAAAAATCCAAAATGGCACACTATAACCTCTAAACCTAATTTGTGCCAATTTGATTGATTTTTCATAATCTTTAAGGTATATTGGCATATCCTAAAATCTTTTAGGATTTAGCACTCAAATCTATTTCCAAGGTATCCATAACCTTAAAAATAACCTAAAGTGTCACCTTTAGGATGGTTGAGTTAACTACCCATTCATTTAAAGTTGGCACACCTAAACCCATCTAGCGTGAATCGATCACGCTCTTACGAACCCAATACCTATTGGAGCTCTTGGGTTAACTAGGTATTCACTAGGGATAACTTTCCTAGATACCCTCCTAATGACCCTCCTAGGCTTAGAAGCCTTGGTCATCTTTGTTTTGCCTAGGTTAACTCCAGGGGTGACTCCCCTTGTAACCTTCTTAGTGGCTTGCCTATGTTTCCTTGAAACCCTAGCCACTAGGCATCTTGTTAGTGAAAGCCCTAGAGTCAATCATGTGATGATTATTATATGGACTTTATTGTATCGTATTCCTATTTATAAAGGCATGGTTATTATATTTACTTGTATTTGTGCCAAATAACTAAATATAATAACATCCTTGAGTAGTAGGTTTTTATCTATATCAATCGATTGGTTGAATCGATAATGAGATGATATAGAGAACACTACTCTTAATCATTCCTAGTAAAGTATTAACATTCAGGGACAATGTTAATGCATATAGACTAGCATGTAGGTCAACACGATGACTTGATCTCACAAGTCATGGATATGAGATATCAAGTTGACACATGGGTATACATTGGAGAATGTATACTGAATGACCCGTCATGAGAAAGTATCATGGATCGTTATATGAGTTGTTGGGTTTCCGGCACCGCGGCGTGTGTGTGTTCGATCATGTTTCGTAAACATGAGCACAGCGGAAGCAATTAAAATAATAAATCTATATTTATTACAACACACACAACACACGCATGCTATTACAACAAGTGTAGACATAACCGTAAATTAAAATTTGCAATAAAAGGAAATTAAACTACGTTATACCTTCCGTATGACGTGTAGCGGGAACGGCATCAACCGGAACGATCCTCGTAAGAATCGTCTCTATCTGTATCCACGCCGAGCTCCTCGGGATGACTTCGCTAAGTCACGAGCTTCGTCTTCGTACGGGTTACTAGCCTCGTGTTGAAGACGACGTGATCGAGAGATGATCACGATCCGAATCCAAATTCGGATCCAAAACGAGTTCTCAAAACTCGCTTCTCCGGAGAGGTGTTCGTCAACCGTTTGACGAATCCTTCGTCCTCCACCTCAGAGGATTACCGGAGATCAAATCCCCGGTAAGTTAGCCGCTGTCGGAGCACTAACCGTCGTCCAAACGACGCTCCGACGAGAGGAGGAGAAGCTGTCCAGAAAACTGGACAGCTTGGTGGAGGAGTAGGCGCCGGCCTAAACAAGGAGAGAAAAAGCTCACCTTGATGCGGAACCTATAGGAGATCACCGGAGGGTCGCCGGAGGTTCACCGGCTGGAGCTTGGACGCCGGCAAGGGTCTTGGACGGTGGCACAAAGCTGGGCGCCGAAATCACCAAGGAGGTGGGCGGCAACTATGTTGGGCGGCCAAGGTTTAGGGTTTTGGATGATTAGGGTTTAACAATCCCTTAAGCCCACTTTTATAGAGAACTAATTCTCTTAATGGTTAATGGATCATATCCATAAAGCCCGTTAACCCGCTCCATTAAGATAAGTTAAAATAAACCAAACCATGATGGTTTATTTTAAGTTAAAACGAACCGAACCAACTTTTGGTTCATTCGTTTAAAATAAACCAAACCCTTTGGTTTATTCTTATCCATTGGATTAGAACCAAACCATTTTGGTCCATCCATTACGTCTTCATAAGACACAGCCCATCCACGCTTCCATTGCGACTGAAACAATTTCATGCTCGCTTTATGTTTGGTCCAACCAAACATAGTTTCTCTCGGTCTGAGAATCTCATTCTCAAGCTCGTTTTAAATCCTTTGGATTACACTCGCGCGTGTGACCAAATAGGTTCTCGGTTTATGTTGGTCGTCTATAATTAACCATTAATTATAGAACGATCATGAGTGGCACCTAGTAGTACATCATGATCCCCAATTAACCGAAAAGATCAACGGTTGATCCAGAACTATTTCTGAAACCCTTCAGTAGCTCGAATGAATCGTGCCTCATTCCCTTCACTCATCTTATACCCACTTGGTTCAGGACATGGTCTATTGTGTCAGTCCCCACTAGGCTGACTACGTCACACCTAGCCCAAGTATCATTTCCTCGTCCTACGGATTCTAGTTACTCCACATGTATCAAGAGTACCTTACTCTAAACATGTAATGCTTTGGCCAAAGACTTTAGTAACAATCCGACGAGAGGCCATGGGTATACATCTTCGCAAGGAGTGGTGAATCCTTTATAGGCTATTCAAACACCTTCGATCACTCGACTTATACCCAATCATCTCGGTCCACATCTCCTGAGATGTTTGCTTAAGATGTCAAAGCATAAGTCTCCATGATCAAGATGACTTGAATACCGCAAGTCAAAGGAACATCGACTTAAGCCACAAGAAGAACTTCATTGACATATCTATATATGCAGAGAACCATATGAAGTCTTACTACCGGTCACTCCAATGAACTAGTTACCATAACTAGCATCCACGATTAACTCCGACATCACTATGTCTCCACCAAAGGAGAATCACCGCTTGGATACACCAAGGAGTATACCTCGTGCTAGTCTCGGCGTAATTGATGGTGTCCAAATCCATCAATTCATCGACTAGGATAATTCCGATACATCACAATTACACATGTAGAGATACTCACTAGTTGTGATCCAATCACAAATTCTCTCATGCCGTGAATCGTATCGTGACATTCAAGAAATGAGTTTAAGATCCAATCAAATACATAAAACATGTATACTCAAATAGTGAATCTTCATTTATCATATAAATGGTTCATACATAAGGCGATTGCCTTAGGACATCTCTCATATATTACTAACAGACTTCACTTGGCCTAATGCCAATCGCTACAGATCCAATACCATAAGCTCTAACATGACCTCAAACTTACTTTGAGGTAATGCTTTAGTCAAAGGATCCGCTAAGTTCCTTTCAAAGGGGAATTTTCTCGATTTGTATTTCGCTCCTACCGATGATCTCTCCGATAAGATGATAGCGGCGGCACATGTTTGGATCATCGATGAGACCACATCAAGTTCATAGATGAACTACTTGATCCAAACCGCCTTCCTTTCGCCTAAAGCCGCAACGATATTCTCGCCTTAGTGGCAGAATCCTCTATAGTGTCAAGCTTGGAACCTTTCCAACTTATTGCGCCTCCATTCTAGGTGAATACATACCCAGACTAAGACATGGAATCATCCTTGTCTGTCTGGATCTGGCATCCGTATACCCACGTATCACCATGTACCCTTCTCCATATATTAGGAACACATCCTTAGTTCTTCTCAAGTACTTAAGGATCGCCTTAATACGCCCCAATGATCAATTCCTCGGATCGATCCGTATCCGCCGTGACACTTAGAGCATACGATACATCGGGCCTCGTACATAACATAGCATACATGATAGATCCTATTGCGGATGCATAGGGAATCTTACTCATGCAAATCCTCTCGTCTTCTGTGCGCGGACACATAGACTTCGAAAGGTGTTCCCCATGCCCCGATGGGCGGATAACCTTTCTTGGATTCCGACATGCTAAACCTCTTTAGCACTGGCCTATATATGTATATCGCGAAAGACCAAGCAACTGCTTCGATCTATCTCTATAGATCTTAATCCCAAGGATGTAGGTTGCTTCTCCCGTGTCTTTCATGGAGAATGTCTTGATAACCAAACCTTAATCGATCAGAAGATTGACACATCGCTTCCTATAAGTAATATGTCATCGACATACAATACTAGGAACACGATCGCACTACTAACCTTCTTGTACACACAAGGTTCGCCCGATTTTGTGAGAAATCAAACTTTTGATCGTCTCATCAAAACGGATATTCCGACTCGGATGCTTGCTTCAATCCATAAATGGATCGCCGCAATTTGCATACCTTGGTTTTATCAACCGATGTGAAACCTCAGTCAGATTATCATATACACGCCCTCGAGCGTGTTTCCATTAAGGAAAGCGTTACATCCATCTGTCATATCTCATAATCATAATGAGCCGCTATGGCCAGGAGCATCCGAATGGATTTAAGCATAGCTACAGGCGAATAGGTTTCGTCATAATCAACACCTTGCTTTTGACAATATCCTTTCGCCACCAATCTAGCCTTATAGGTAATCACATTACCATCCATGTCGGTTTTCTTCTTGAAAACCCACTTGCACCCTATAGGCTTTATGCCTTCAGGTGGGTCAACCAAGTTCAAAACTTGGTTTTCGTACATGGAATCCATTTCCGACTTCATGGCACCAAGCCACTTATCCCTTTCTGAACTTGTCAGCACTTCTTCATAACTGGTAGGCTCCTCATCATCAATGAGTAACACGTCGTTCGATTCGCTTACGAGAAATCCATATCTCTCAGGAATATTGCGTGTTCTACCAGATCTACGAAGATGTGGTGTTACAATAGGTCCAGCCGATTGCTCATCACTATGAGTTGTCGGCTGTTGTGCTTCACCAGGTATCACATTAATGTCTATTTGAGTCTCTCGAGCCTCCTCAAGCTCGACGACACTCCCACTGTTTTCTTGCAAGAGAAACTCTTTCTCTAGAAACACAGCATGGCTTGAAACAAACACCTTTTGTTCCACAGGATGATAGAATTGGTAACCCCTTGTTTCCTTAGGGTATCCAATAAATAGACATTTATCAGACTTAGCATCCAGTTTGTCGTCGACATACCGCTTCACATAAGCAGGACAACCCCATATCTTCAAGTAAGATACATGAGGTTTCTTACCATTCCATATCTCATATGGAGTAGTTGAGACTACCTTGGTAGGCATTCTGTTTAACAAGCAAACAGTTGTCTGAAGTGCATATCCCCAAAAGGACTTGGGAAGAGTCGCATGATTCATCATTGACCTGACCATGTCCAACAAGGTCCGGTTATGCCTCTCAGATACACCATTATAATGTGGTGTATAGGGCGGAGTCCATTGAGACAATATGCCATTGTCTCTTAGATAATCAAGAAACTCTTGACTTAAGTATTCACCACCTCGATCCGATCGAAGTATTCTAATACTCTTGTCATGTTGTTTCTCTACTTCATTTCTGAACTCTTTCAACCTTTCAAAGGCTTCAGACTTGTGTTTCATCAAGAACACATACCCAAACCGTGAGTGATCATCGGTGAAGGTAATGAAGTAGCTATAGCCTCCTAATGCTTGAGTTGACATAGGTCCACATACATCGATGTATTAGACCTAGTAACTCTCCCACTCGTTCACCTTTTCCAGTAAAAGGTAACTTAGTCATCTTGCCTTTTAAGCATGATTCGCATGTATCGTATGAATCCAATTCAAACGATTCCAGAATTCCACATTTGTGTAATTCGGACATGCGTTTCTTGCTTACATGGACAAGATGACAATGCCACATATAGGAGTCTATTTGAATATCCTTTTGAGCACGCGTGTTGCTCGCTTCGATATCAAAGATGTCACTGGATACGTCCAACGCATAAACACCATTGCTTAAAGTTCCAGTCCCATAAAGAACTCCATTCAAAGTTATGTAACAACAATTGTTACTAAAAGTCAAATGGTACCCATTTCTATTTAAACAAGAAATAGAAATGATGTTCTTTATCAACGAAGGAACATAAAAGCAATTGTCCAGTTCTAAGACAAGTCCTGTAGGGAGTTTCAACAAATGCGTTCCAATGGCGACTGCAGCAACCTTTGCTCCATTCCCAACACGCAAATTTGACTCTCCCTTGACGAGTCTTCTTCTATTCCTTAGCCCATGTATGTCATTACATATATGCGAGCCACACCCAGTATCCAATACCCAAGTGTTTGAGGAAATAGAATGACAATCAATAACGAAGATATCTGAAGAAGATGGGGCATCCGATGCCTTATTCTTCTTCACGGACTCAAGATAAATCTTGCACTTTCTTCGCAAATGGCTCTCCTTGCCATAATGATGGCAAGTTTCCTTTTGTGCTAGTTCTACCTTCTTAGCCTTTCTCTTCTTTCCCTTCTGCTGTTCCTTTGACTTCCTCTTAGAACCTTTCTTCGAGGAATCAACTAACAGCACCGTCCCCTGCTCATGCTTCTCAGAAGACTCCACAGTCTTCAGCATATTGAGCAGTACCACATATGAACCTCCTAGCATCTCAGAGGTGAAGAGGAGCTTTGAGACTTCGAACCTTTCGAATCTCACTTGCTCATCAACCAACTCACAAAGATGAAGGACTACGATATGAGCATCCATATGCTCATGCTGCTTTCGTAGCTTGGGTTCCATTGCGGCTAGCATGATGCAACTCAATTGTTCAGAATCACTCACATGTTTCTGATAGGCCAACAATTGGTCCAGAGTTGCATCGTCACTAGGACGGGCGGGAAGAGGCACTTCGAGGACATTTGCAAGTTTTTCAACCTTGAGAACAATTCTCAAGCTTCTAAGCCAGTCCATGAAGCTCGGCCCAGTCAATTTATTCGAATCCAAAATGGAACGCAATTCAAAGACATCATGATCAATCTTAGAAATACAAAACGAGCATATATGAGAAAGTTGATTTTAAAATGCATCAATATACATTTATAAATCCCATTCATTTTTCGAATTTCAAAAAACCCCAAAATCACTTCGGGAGATCGTAGGTCCATCTCTGAATGGGCTGATATCCATCATAGTTATGAACAACCTTGGAGAGAGTCCAACAAGTCATTCATAACTACGACGGTAGGTATCATCTATACCGATTGCATATCCCGTATATGCAACTATCACAATGTGCTATCAACTAATTGAATGTTCACACATACATCGGGTTGTTAACACATTAACAAGTATGCATCATATGCATAGCACCCAACTTCACCTCCCTTTACATCGACCTTGGAGAGAGTCCAACAAGCCGATGCTCCAGGTTAAAGCCAACCCATTAATCAGGACATAGTTTTAATATGGTTAGAGCGCATTCAACCAATTAGCCCAGCTTGGAGAGAGTCCAACAACCAAAGCTAACGATTGACCTCTGACTCTTACCATATTAGTATTAAACTATTCCATGGTTTGACCATATTCAGGTTCGAGCCGGGCTTGGAGAGAGTCCAACAACCCAAACAAGAAACAGAACTCTGGTTCTAACCATATTAATGGAAGGTGTAGGCTTTAATATTGATTAAGGGTTTTTATGTCTCATCCTCTTTGCATGCAAATAACTATTATCTACATGGCATGGCATACATGGCATACATCTACATGTCACGACACGCATGGCATTATGTTATGCATCTAATGCAATTACATGGCATACAATTATGTCATGTATATAATTTCCTTATATGTCATAACTATTTATGGAAATAAAATATGTTTAAGATTTGATTCTCCAAATCAAATCATAATTAAATTAGGAAACAAATTTCCAAATCTAATCACATATTTTATTCATGGAATTATTTGATTAAGGAAAATCTATTTAGGAAACCAATTTCCTAAATCATTAAAACTACTTATGGAAATTAAATATTTTAAGATTTGATTTCCCAAATCAAATCATGATTAAATTAGGAAACAAATTTCCAGAATCTAATCAAATATTTTATTTATGGAAAATATCAATTTCCATAAATACTTCCAACTTTCCAAAAGTGGAAGATTTCCATAAATACTTCTAGACTTTCCAAAATTGAAAAATTTCCATAAATACTTCTAAATTTCCAAAATTTAGAAAATTTCCAGAAATACATTATGACTATCGCAAAACCATTTTTACGATTATGTCGAAACACAACCTGGCTCTGATACCACTGTTTGGGTTTCCGGCACCGCGGCGTGTGTGTGTTCGATCATGTTTCGTAAACATGAGCACAGCGGAAGCAATTAAAATAATAAATCTATATTTATTACAACACACACAACACACGCATGCTATTACAACAAGTGTAGACATAACCGTAAATTAAAATTTGCAATAAAAGGAAATTAAACTACGTTATACCTTCCGTATGACGTGTAGCGGGAACGGCATCAACCGGAACGATCCTCGTAAGAATCGTCTCTATCCGTATCCACGCCGAGCTCCTCGGGATGACTTCGCTAAGTCATGAGCTTCGTCTTCGTATGGGTTACTAGCCTCGTGTTGAAGACGACGTGATCGAGAGATGATCACGATCCAAATCCAAATTCGGATCCAAAACGAGTTCTCAAAACTCGCTTCTCCGGAGAGGTGTTCGTCAACCGTTTGACGAATCCTTCGTCCTCCACCTCAGAGGATTACCGGAGATCAAATCCCCGGTAAGTTAGCCGCTGTCGGAGCACTAACCGTCGTCCAAACGACGCTCCGACGAGAGGAGGAGAAGCTGTCCAGAAAACTGGACAGCTTGGTGGAGGAGTAGGCGCCGGCCTAAACAAGGAGAGAAAAAGCTCACCTTGATGCGGAACCTATAGGAGATCACCGGAGGGTCGCCGGAGGTTCACCGGCTGGAGCTTGGACGCCGGCAAGGGTCTTGGACGGCGGCACAAAGCTGGGCACCGAAATCACCAAGGAGGTGGGCGGCAACTATGTTGGGCGGCCAAGGTTTAGGGTTTTGGATGATTAGGGTTTAACAATCCCTTAAGCCCACTTTTATAGAGAACTAATTCTCTTAATGGTTAATGGATCATATCCATAAAGCCCGTTAACCCGCTCCATTAAGATAAGTTAAAATAAACCAAACCATGATGGTTTATTTTAAGTTAAAACGAACCGAACCAACTTTTGGTTCATTCGTTTAAAATAAACCAAACCCTTTGGTTTATTCTTATCCATTGGATTAGAACCAAACCATTTTGGTCCATCCATTACGTCTTCATAAGACGCAGCCCATCCACGCTTCCATTGCGACTGAAACGATTTCATGCTCGCTTTATGTTTGGTCCAACCAAACCTAGTTTCTCTCGGTCTGAGAATCCAATTCTCAAGCTCGTTTTAAATCCTTTGGATTACACTCGTTGTGCGTGTGACCAAATAGGTTCTTGGTTTATGTTGGCCGTCTATAATTAACCATTAATTATAGAACGATCATGAGTGGCACCTAGTAGTACATCATGATCCCCAATTAACCGAAAAGATCAACGGTTGATCCAGAACTATTTCTGAAACCCTTCAGTAGCTCGAATGAATCGTGCCCCATTCCCTTCACTCATCTTATACCCACTTGGTTCAGGACATGGTCTATTGTGTCAGTCCCCACTAGGCTGACTACGTCACACCTAGCCCAAGTATCATTTCCTCGTCCTACGGATTCTAGTTACTCCACATGTATCGAAGAGTACCTTACTCTAAACATGTAATGCTTTGTCCAAAGACTTTAGTAACAATCCGACGAGAGGCCATGGGTATACATCTCCTCGCAAGGAGTGGTGAATCCTTTATAGGCTATTCAAACACCTTCGATCACTTCGACTTATACCCAATCATCCCGGGTCCACATCTCCTCGGAGATGTTTGCTTAAGATGTCAAAGCATAAGTCTCCATGATCAAGATGACTTGAATACCGCAAGTCAAAGGAACATCGCACTTAAGACACAGTAAGAACTTCATTGACATATCTATATATGCAGAGAACCATATGAAGTCTTACGGCTGGTCACTCCAATGAACTAGTTACCATAACTAGCATCCACGATTAACTCCGGACATCACTATGTCTCCACCGAGAATCACCGCTTGATACACCAAGGAGTATACCTCGTGCTAGTCTCGACAGAATTGATGGTGTCCAAATCCATCAATTCATCGACTAGGGATAATTCCGATACATCACAATTACACATGTAGAGATACTCACTAGTTGTGATCCAATCACAAATTCTCTCATGCTGTGAATCGTATCGTGGGTATTCAGTAAATGAGTTTAAGATCCAATCAAATACATAAAACATGTATACTCAAATAGTGAATCTTCATTTATCATATAAATGGTTCATACATAAGGCGATTGCCTTAGGACATTTCTCATATATTACTAACATGAGTGTCATATACTTTCTCATGTGGCTATTAGTATGACTATTAGTCCTTAGACCTGAAGTCACCATGGTTCCCTACATAAGGAGTTGCATACTTTGGCTTCGTTAAACGTCACCCATAAATGGGTGGACTATAAAGGCGATTACTGGGTATGTGACAAATTATGCGGAGGGATGTGAGTGATGTAGATGGGATCTATCCCTCCTATATGACGGGAGAGACATCGTTATTCTTGATAGAGTGAGACCACGAAGTGCATGGCCATGCTCAAATGAGTCAATATGAGATATTGAGCTCATTTGATTAGAGTGAGTCTACTTGGAGTTAAAGATATAGATTGTACCGAGGATGATACGGTCTATACCTTGATTGGTCAATCTAGATGTCAAGGATAGAGGGACATTGTCACATATTGTGAGTCGCAATTAGTAGTGTCACGCCCCGAGGGAGTCCCCGCCAGATAAAAATCCGGCAGCAACTCCCCTATACGGGTGACAATACCAATTTTCATACAAGGCCTACACGGCCACTATACATCGGTCAACACGACCGGAATCCAAACACACATGCAGGTAATAAAATAGTCCTCTGGCCAACTATCACAGTAAATGGTAACCAGCCCACAATAACTAGACTTACCCCTTCTGCCATCTGGGCAGGAATACCGAACCAAATCCAATCGAAACAAAACCGAATAAAGATCCATAAGGACACCAAAAATCCACGAATACAAATATCCAACTCCCATCCTAAACATGTTTTCTAATCAAAATATCCAAACCATAGAAACAAATAACAAATAAAAACTTTCACGACGAGTGGGGTTTGGCAGCTGGACTCTCCTGACAGCTTCATCCTGAAATAGATATAAATCAACGGGGTAAGTTCAAAGAACTCAGCGGGTATAGTCGATATGCAAAGTAAGATATAGCTAACAATAAAAATCATGCCAGTACAGTCTCACATATAGGGTAAGCAAGAAATAAATGCAAAAGGACTGTACTCACCTGAATCTCCTACCCTGATATAGGAGCATGTGCCTGACTAGAAGTAATAAAGTCATCACCATATATATAAATATGAATCCTGTATGCATGACAATCATATGCAACATCCAAGGCATCAATAAAATAATGCAGCAAACACAATACAAATGCGATCCGTGCAAAGTGCATGTCGTGCAAATGACATGGTCACCCCTGACGCCAGTCAGCCGCCTCACACGCGATGGTGAAGCCGAGTGGGTAGGGCTATGACAACTGTGCACTCTGCCATCACTGCTCCTGAGTGACCGAGTGGACAGGATGCTGTCGGAGTACACCTATCCTCCTGCCCCAAACAGAGTGGGGGAGCTAAGCTCTCATCTCCCGGTGTCATAGACCAGAGGAGGGATCCCTGCCCGCTACCACGCTGCCTCATCGCTACCCATGAGCGAACCAACGGAGCCTGACAGAGCAACTGCACACACCCTCCTAATGTACCACTAACCCATGAGTAACAGTGTGTGCAGGCCATGTAACTGGCTGCGGGCTCAACTATAAAGGAACTCCGTCCAGCCAGCATGCAATCATGCAAGATGGTGCATGTTACTAAAGCATGTAAATCCAACTAAAAATACCTATCCGAATAATATACACAATCAATAAGAGCATATCCATGATCCAAGTAACTATGATCCAAGTAAAACAGGGAAGATATAATCATAACTGATCAAATGCATGTATCAAGTAGGCACAAACACATACTAGGCATATAAACATGAAAATTATTGCAAGCTATCCTAACTAGCATATCAACTTGACTATATCAAAAAGATAAGTCAAAATACCCGCCTGATAAAATGTCTGTAAAAGAACCAAATCGTCACGACCATGAACCTGCCTCGTGATCGAAACCTGCATACAGCATAACTATCATTAAGTTCTAGCACACAACAATGTACTAACTCACTACTATATAGTTTCTATATTCGCATCCTTATATTAAATACGAATTAAAAACCCCCAAATTTTACATTTAACACCATAATAAAACCCACCATTTTCCAACTATCAAATATGCTAACCTACAACCTTCAACTCCATACGCCAATTCCTATATTGATAGAATGGTTCACAAACCAACACAACTCTCTAACCCTTCACAAATTATCTAACTCATTCACAGTCGGCCAAAACCCCACATCATAGAAAATCTGTACAAACTCCAACACCTAACTGTGCACAGCCGACATCCAAATAGACTCTCACAACCCTCTCAATCGGCAACATTCCAAACTCACAGCCGGCAAAACCCCAAATCAGTTCGTAATCGACCACAGCTCCAACCCACTGCCCACCCACCGATCACTCTCACCCCAACACAGATCCACAGTAATCTAGCAATAATAAAAAGATGAGAGAACCCTTACCAGCCGTGGAAACCTCACCGGCAACCAACTCCCCAATACTCTGTTCACCGAAGCGACTCAAACCAGAATCGTTGTTGCCCTTTTCTCTGACAGAACACACGACAGGGCTCAATCGGCGGCTGAGTTCATGGCAGCGCCCCAGAGTGGCTTCGATGGCGAAGACGACCCGCATGCCTACGATTTTGAGTGGACTCAGCGTAGTGGAGGCGCGGTTGCCGCGAGTCGATAGCAACTGCCGCAACTGCATCGGTGATCGTCTGTGAGGGCGGCGCTGTCCGGGGGTGACACCGACAATGCGAGGTCAGCGATCGTCTGCGAGGTAGGCTAGCAGTGTGACGGCAACAGCGAAATGCGGCGCGTCGCCGAAATCTTCCACGGTGGGGGAAACAGAGAGCGGCAACCACCAAGGCGGCACGACCTCAGTGTCAGACGGTGAAGTGGAGAGCGGCTCGCGATGCGCCTGGGTGGCGGCGGCAGTTGCGACGCAGGGAAGAAGGGCTCACGAGTGGAGAGGAGACGGCGCTGGGTCGAGGTGGAGAAGTCGCGAGAAAAACAAGAAATTAGGCGCGGCTGTGAAAACCTCGGGAGAAATAGGAAAAACCTAGATCTATAACCTATGTTAATTAATTCTATTAACTCATCTAACAGGCCCTTTAAAAGCCGGTTTTCCTTATCTCCGTAAATAACCCCGTAAATATCTCTTACAAGCTCCGTTAAATTCTAGAAAAATTCTGGAAAAATCCCTAAAATTCCCTAAAAATCCCGAAAAATTTACAGGATTATTTTTCTTAATTTTTGACCATTAAATTTAGTATTTTAAATTTTAGTATTTAACAAGTAGTCACAAAGGTATGTTGGAGCTCAACATTCTTGTAACTTGGGTAGCAATGATGTGTTGCTAGATACCGCTCATTGTTTATGTTCCTAAATCAGTTTAGGGACATTGCCAACGTTACAAGAACCTATATGGTCACACACAAAAGGGCAATTAGATGGAGATTAGGTTCATATGATGAACCATGAGGATTAGGTTCATGGGATGAACCAAATTGGATTAAGAGTAATCCAAATTAGACTAATTGAGTTGGACTCAATTTGATTTAAGTGTTGAATGAGTCTAATTTAGATTTGATTCATCAAATAAATTTAAATTAATGAATAGAGATTCATTAAATTAAATTGACTTGAATCAAATGGTTGGATTTGATCAACCATGGGAGATAAGAGGTCAAGTTTGACTTGACTTGAGAGGGAAGATGAAAGGTCAAGTTTGACTTGACCAAATGTCATGTTATGATGATGACTTGGCATGGCCGGCCAATGATGATGCTCCACATCATCATTGACTTATCATGTGGTTCCACCTCATGAGGGAGACCAAGAGCCATTGGATCTTGGAGTTACATGCATGCATGTAACCTCCCAAGCCTTGAAGTGGTCGGCCACTCCATTAGATGGTGAATTCATTTTGGTGAGTTACTAAAACTTCATCTTCTTCCTTGGATCATCTTCCTCTCAAGCTTGCTCTCCCATCCCTCTCTTTGATCGAACCATCCATAGGGTGCTAGCACACTCAAGGGTGTGTTTTCTCCACCTATTGCTTGTGTGGATACTAATAGAGGAGTGTGCACTTGACGCTCTTGAGTTCCGGCGAAGCTTTTGGACGAGAGGGATTTGTGAAGGGCGTCGCATCGAGGGTAATGATCTCACCTTCTAGATCTAAGGTAGATCTAGGGTTTTTAGTGAACACATACATGTTTTAGTTTTAATACATCTTCGCACGGATCCGTGGCTAGACTTTCGGGGTTTCCGCAATGCAAAAAGCAGTTTTTGCGGCTCGAAAAGTCCAACACATCTACCTTGGTCAACCTTAGGGATGACTTCCCTATTGACCTTGGCTTTCTTGACCTAACTTGAGTTCCATAATCAAATGGAACATTGTGGTAGGTCTCCTTGGGCTTAGGTTTGTGACCCAAACTTTTCTTGCCCTTGGTTGACTCTTGTTTCCTAGGCCCTTGACTTTGACCATTTGACCTAGATTTTTTATCATTTGACCCTTTAATTTGATCTTGTATATTCCTAAGGGTCTTTTCCATTTTCTCAAGTCTTGACCTCAAGACTTGAATTTCTAGCTCTAATTATCCAATTTTTAATTTTTCATCTATTCTTTGGACATTGTTCCATTTCTTAGGCATATGCCTACCCTTCTTAGGATTAATGCCTAAATAGTCTTCTACTTTCCTAATGAATTCCCTAGGTAGGATTTTTCTAGGGACATTAGTCTCAAATTTCTCCTTATGTGTAAAATGGCAAGACTTAGCCCCTAAACAATAAAACATATTTCTGGCATGCTCTTTATGATAAATAGCAAGATTACTCCTAACATGCTTTTGCCTATTAATTAAAGAATGTGCATTATTAAATTTTACCTTAGGGTTTACCTTAGAGGCTCCCCCTGCATATGTAGCTCCTTCTTGGACCTTCTTCTTCCCCTTTGGACATTGACTCCGGTAGTTTCCCGGTTGTCGACATTTGAAGCACACCACATGCTCCTTGCTTTTTCTAGTGGGGGCACCGGCATCCTTAGCTTTCTCTTGACTTCTAGGCGCCGGTAGAGTCTTCTTAACTCTTTTTGGATACTTACTCTTGTAGTGTCCTTGCTCCCTACACTCAAAGCATATAATATGAATTTTATTCTTAATCAAAATGCTTGAGTTACCTTCCATGGTAGGGAAATCCCGAGCTTCCCCTTCCTCTCGATCGGAGGTAGAAGGTTCCTCTTGAGTTGGCTTCGGTATTGAAGATGGTCTCTCCTCCCCCTCAATCCTAAAGGTGGAGGCCTCTTCCACTTCTTCCACATCTTCTGATCTGGATCTGAATGTTGATTCCCTATCAATTTCCGAATCCTCACTTGCTTGTGAGGAGGATGATTCTTCTTCTTTGGTCTCTCTTTCTACTTGAGCCATGGAGGGTTCTTCATGGAGCTTGGCCAATTTTTTCCATAGCTCCTTGGCATCTAGAAATTCACCTAATCTAGACACAATATCATTAGGTAATGAATTTAATATTAATTGTGTTACCTTATGATTTCTTTCGAAATCTTGGACTTGCTCTTCGGTCCATCTTTTCTTCTTGAGGTATCCACCTTTTGGATCTCTTGGAATTTCAAACCCCTTCACTAAGATCATCCAATCTTCAAAGTCCATCATGAAGAAGCTCTCCATTTGTGCCCTCCATTGTTCAAAACCTTCTTGTCCATAGAAGGTGTATGGAATTGGGGTGTTGATGTCCCAACCCAATTGTTCTTCAAAATCCATCTCTTCACCCTCTAGCGTCTTTGCTCCCGGTTGTTAATCAGTAGAAGAGAGGCCTCGCTCTAATACCAATTGTTAGGACCTCGGTGGTCGCTAGAGGGGGGTGAACAGCGTCGTCACTTGTCGAGTGATGGATTTTGTTTGCGATTGTATGCTTGCTACAAAAAGTGTTATACGCAGCGGAAATAGAAATAATAAAACAAATACAACACAAGCACAAGCACAACAATACGATGTAACGTGGTTAGGAACCGAATGGTTCCTACTCCACGGATTAGCCCTAGCGATGCCAACACACACCACTATAACAATAATACTCCTCAACAATAAGTCAGAGGCGGAGAAATCTCGTACTAAGATTACAACAGTAATACAACAAGAATACAAGCAAATACAATAGAATACAAGTAAAGAAAACTTTACAAAGAGCTTTTAGATGCTTGCTTGTTGATTGCTTGAACCATGGTTGAAGACCCTGATTTTCTCCAGCAAATCGTCTCAAGAACGTCCAAGAAACTGATAGCAAAAACCTCCTCCTCGAGCTCCCTTTAAAGCTTCTCCTTAGGCTAAATTTCGTCTAGCAGTCGACTTATCAAGACCATCAGTCAACTACCCCTGTAGCCATTGTGAGACTACGGCATGAGTCACATCAGATAAGTTCCAACGGATAGACAATTAGTCGACTGATCATGACCATCAGTTGACTGATGGCTCAATCAGTCGAGTGTTCGGGCTGATCACTCGACTGGAGAGCTTACTGTGCTCATGGCCGAAGCATCAATCGACTGTCATACCCTAGCAGTCGACTGATGGCACCATCAGTCGACTGCACAATGCTTGAAGTTGACTGATAGGTCATCTTCCCGCAGTCAAATCCTAGTTAAATCCCATCAGTCGACTGACCATAGTCTCAGTCGACTGATACACCTCAAACATGAGGTTTTAACCCAAGTATGGTGCCCCCATACTTGCTAGACCACTTAGCCTAGACCTAAGCCTTCTAGCCACCTTCATCAGCCTCACGCCTATCGGATCCCTCCAAGTCATCCATGACTTGTTCATCCATACGCTAGCCTTTAAGTGCTTCCATCAGCTATTGTCATGCTAATGTGGTCTACACCGCCAAGGCACATTGGGCTTACGCTGCCAAGACTCCGTTTGGACTTTACACCACCAACTATTGGACTTATGCCGCAAGACTCCCACTTGGACTTTACGCCGTCAATATTCCCCTTGGACTTCTCAATTGCCAAGACTCAAGCTTGGACTTTCCCTTGCCAACCCATATTGGACTTTCCATGCCAAGACTCATGCTTGGACTTTTCCTTGCCAAGACCCATGCTTGGACTTTCCTTGCCAACCCATGTTGGACTTTCCATGCCAAGACTCAAGCTTGGACTTTTTATACCAAGTACACAAGACTTGGACTTCTCCCATGACAATGGTCAAACCATCGTCAAAAATCAAATGTGACCTGGGTCGATTGCACCAGCAATCTTCCCAACACATGTCAGACATCAATGTTAAACATTAAAATACTACTCGAGTCAAACTCGAGTCTGGTCAATTGTGACCTGGGCCAATTGCACCAACAAAACAAACATAAAATGAAACAAAATGTGAGCGAAAACTACTCCTAAAATCCTATATGTTTCGCTCACATCATTTATCAAAAAGTCTCCTAACTTATTTTCCATTCATCAACATCTGAAATCCATTATTCTTCCCCTGTTAGCCATTTGTATGGCTAAACTATGGTTATCCTGCATTCTCCCTTTTTGATAAATCAATCATTTATCACACTTTGAAAGAAACCTCCCCCTAAGGCATACTCCTCCTTAACCATTGCACCAACAATATTTATGGAGTTTCTAAACCTTTAGAGAGTTTCAAATTTTAACTCATGAGGGAAAAAGTTTAGATATGAACCCTAACCTCCCCCCCCTCCCTCCCCCCCTCCCTCAAGGTTTTATTCTATCCTTTCTTAATTCTCTTATTTATTTTACTAAGAAACTTTCCCAGTGGATGCTTGTTCAAGCATATTAGAGGGTTCAGAGGCGTTAAAATACCTAGGATTGAGCTTATGAATAAAAGAATCTTGTTTCAATCAAAAATAGTTTTAACAGTCAACTAATAAAAGGCCACCAATCAACTAATACTAGTAACAGTTGATTGATGTTATGAGCAAGTTGACTGATTTATGATAAACATGAAAATCTATTTTTTTTAATCCAACTTTGAAAATATATAAGTAATTCTATAATTTTCAAAAAAAAAAAACTCAAAACTTCATATAGATAGTACTTATGTCAAATACTATAAGAGAAAAATAATTTTCTATACAAATACTTATTATTTTTAAAGAATGACAAAAAATTAATAACCATTGAAAACTTCAATGATTCATCCTTTGTACCAAACTAACAATGTTGATGTCTATTAACAAATAGAGTTCACCAAAGCTTTTAAAATTATTTTCAAACCTAATTTTCAATCATGATTTATGAGCCAAGTGTACATAACTTATACTTTAGCTTTTCTCATGATTCATCCATATAAAATTCATATCATTTGATGAAATTTAATTCATTTTGATGCATCATATTAGTATTTTGAACTTAACTCATCATCTTAGCATCTCACATATGTGTAAAGTGTCTCAAATCACACATAAATCATCCTATCATCTTTGTGAGATATAAATGATTTTTTCCTAAACTAAAGGATCATGCATTTCTATCTAGATATTTCTAATTTAATCATCCTATCTATGATGCCAAATATTATTATTTAATTGTAATTAAATAAATCAATGTATGAATATGATTATGCCATACATTAAGTGCATAACTTTCAAAAAAAATCTATCAATCTTAAATGATGCATGATGTCATAACATGACAAAAAAGATCATCATGAAAAATTGATTTTCATAATATATGACACCATCTATGACATGATGTCATAACATATCATATGATACACAAAGCATGACAAATATGTAAAATAATCTGCCATACAAATATCTAAGTTATCAATTTAATCATCATTATCTAAAATTATGTCAAATATTAAATTTGACATAAGAATGGACCAACTCCATCAAGTGTACTAAAATCCTAAATTTGGCACACTAATGACCATATCCTAATTTGCCAATCATGATCAAATTTTAAACTTCTATTTCCAGTGACATATCCTAAAATCTTTTAGAATAAAACTCTAATTTTATTTTTAAAGTATCATTATATCTTTAGAATGCCCTAAAATATTAACTCTATTATGGTTAAGTTAATTGTCTTTCCCGTCTAAGTTGACACACCTTATACTCATTTAGTGTAAAAGGATCATATTCCTAAGAATTACTGGAGTTCCTTGGGCTTTCTAGGCATTCACTAGGAATAATCTTCCTTGATACCTTCCTGACAACTCTCCAAAATTCATAGAAGTCTTAGTCATTATAATCTCATCAAGGTCAACTCTAGGGATAACCTCCATTGTAACTTCGATATTTCTAGACCTAGGATTATTTCCATAGTTATATGGAACTCTATTGTATAATGGTATTATTTTCTTAGACTTAAGTTTGTGTCCCAAACTCTTCTTGTCCTTAGGTAGTTCTTGCCAACCAGACCGTAGATTTTATCCTTTTGACCCTTTAAATATAGAGTCAGGCTATCCACACCCCATCAATTACTATACACATCTCAATTTTTTTTCTCAAAAATACCCTTAGATGAAAAGTTTAAAATGCCATTTTATAAAATTTAACCTGCCCTTCCCTTTTTCATTCGGTAGATAGAAACCAAACACGCTATATTGTGTTTGGTGAACTATGACAGAACAGTTCTAATGTGTTCGACAGATGATAGCCAAACATACATCAATGTGTTTGGCAGACCAGGATTAAACGATGCGGGAATGCAACGACATCGGATTCCAACCTCAATTCATCCTTGGAGTTGCTACAACCATCCGGTTATTGTCTCTGATCACTATAGCCAACTATGAATCCGTCGGAGTCACCGTAGTCATTCGATTGACCGAACCGAGATTGGATTCTAGCTGAATTGAGGTCGCTATCAGCCACAGTGTTGGAGGCTAGAATTTGACCAAATTCCGACTACAATCCGATTACGATCCAATCAGAGTCAAAGCCTAGTCGGATCGCGATCAGATTCTAATCAAATTGCAACTAGAATCAACTGTGATTGTTGCCGTCAGATCGTTGGTGATCGCAATTCGATCGTATTTTGGCTGTAATCCAATCGTAATTCGATCAAATTTTGACTGCAATTCAACCATGGTCGGTGGTCCGATCGGAATCAAATTCCGATTGGACCGCAGTCGAATTCTGATTGAAATCCGACCACATTATGATCGTTGGCAGTCGCAATTCGATCAAAATTCAATTGAAGTTTGACCGAACTCTGACTTCGACTCTGATCGAACCATAGATAGATTTCCATCAAAATTCGACCGAATTTTTAGCACCAACGGTGCAACTGATGATGACTGTAATCACGACTGATTCTGACTACAATTCAATTGAAATCTGATCGCAATCAAATCGGACTCTGATGCTGGCTGGATCGCGATTCGAATTCGCCTACTCAGTGGCAATGTCGAGTGGCAATGGGTGCTCGAGCATTGGGCTGGGAAGCAGGTGCTCAGGAGTGGGAAGCGAGTGCTCGAGCGTCGTAGCTTTCAATGATCGATTTTTAGAAAAGATAAAATAGGAATATTATGGAGTATATTTAAAAAAAATTGTGATAAAAAATATTGATGGGTGTATTTAGTGAATGAGGGGGTGTGGATAGTTGCTCCCTTAAATATATTTTTCAACTTTTTAAGAGTCTTCCAATTTGTTAAACCTCGACCTCAAGATTTCATTTTACCCCTCTAATATCACGATTCTTGATTTTTAGATTTCCTTTAGATGTTTTTTTCTTAAGCATATATCTAGTATTCTTGTGATTATTGCCTACATTATTATCTACCTTTTTATTCTTAGGTAGAATAGTTCTTGGATTATGAAACCTAGAATTGTCCTTAGATTTTGCATATTTCTTATTAACATAATAATTAGCACTTAAATAGTAAAATATAGTTTTAGCATGCTTTTTATCTGATATAATGAAATTTCATTAATTAAAAATACCTTGAGCCATGCCTTAAAACTTGAGCTTCCTCCCATGTCCTTCCTTGGGTGTCTCCTCCTTAAATATTGTTTCCAATAATATTCTCTTTGATTGCATAAGAAGCACACTATGTGTTCCTTGCCTTTTCGTATCAAGGTATCCGCCTCCTTTGGCATCTTCTTATCATTGGTGCTAATTAAACTTCCTTCTTAATTAATTGTGAGCGCCTATTCTTATAATGCCCCTTCTTCTTACACTCAAAATATATTATATAATTCTTATTTTTATGAATTGAGCTTGTGTTGCCTTCCATGGTGATAGGGGAAAGATAGGCTTCTTCTTCATCGGCTCTGGATGTCGAGGGCTTTTTTTTATTTTGGTGTCGATTGTCTATCCTCCCCTCAAATCATCTTTCTTGGACTCATCATCACTTTGTGTCAGTGATGGATTCTCATGGGGGTAGGTTAACTAATTTGCTCCATATGTTACTTGCATCCTTGTTTTTATCTAATTTACACAAAACATCAATAGATATTAAATTTATTAAAAAATTTATTACCTTTTCATTTGTTTCAAATTTTTGAATTTGCTTCTCGGTCCATTTCTTTCTCTTGATAAGTTTTCCTTTTTTATCCTTTAGGGCTTCAAATCCTTCCATTAAGATAAACCACTCTATATTTATTTGGAAGACATCTCTATCTTTATCTTCCATTGAACAAACCCTCCTAGTTCGTAGGGTGCTGAAAATCGAGTGTCGTATATAAATCCATCATTAAACTCCATTTGTCCTAATGGGTACTCTTAATCCTCTAACTCATGCTCCCTCAGTAATTAGTTTGATGAAGAATGACCTTGCTCTAATACCACTTGCAAGGATTGTGGCATCACTAGATGAGGGTGAATAGCATTGAGGACTTGATCGTCGATTATGTGCTTATCTACAAAACATTAATGCGCATCGGAAATTAAGCATAAACAAAAGTACAATACAAACCATTTTACATGGTTTGGACCTCTGATTCTTACTCCACGACCTAGAGCCTAGCAGTATCACCATTGTCCTTTCTTCTTCTCAAAAATCTTCTGAAGATGAAGAAACCTCTTGTCTATTTTTTACAAGTACTTACAATCAATTACAATGATATAATGAAAGAAAAAGAAATACAAAGTGAGCTACACTTTACATAATGAGATTTTTACTTGCTTGTAGTTTGGTTGCTTTTGAAAGTCTTTTGAAGGTTTGGAATGCAGTAGCAACTCTCCTTCTGATGCAAGGGGAGCAAGATGAGAATCCTTCCACATGTGACATCAAATTGAGGGTTGTAGAGAAATTGGAGCAGAGAATTCACAAAAACAAAGAGAAGTCACTTTTAGGTTTAAACAAAAGAAACTTTATTAAACCAAAATAAGATGTCTTTTATAAGGGCTCTAATCCTCATTTAAATAGCCTAGAAAATGAGAAAAATTTGAAACAAATAAAAAAAGTAACAAAAAAAACAAACCAAGTTGTGGTAGCTCGGTTTGGGTGAACTGCACGGTGTGACATGGCACACGTCTTGACCATGCCCGTGGGCACGATCGTGGCAAGGAACATGGTCAGGTTGTGTTCCTTGTTGGAACAAGCCTGTTACATCTTAGAATGGGACATGACCATTCCATTCACCCTCTAAGAACTTCATTTTTGCTTTGTTTTGATTGAGAATGAAGCATGCCCATGGCATGTGGCATAGTTGGGTCGTGCTTGCTGCTAGAGGCTTGAATTCTTCTCGCCAAGAATGAAAATGAAGTATACTTACACCTTGGTCCATGGGGTTATCAAAATCCTTATTGGAGGCCTCTATTGTTCTTCATTATGACTCAAAAGGAGGCAGAGTCGCATCATAAGATAGGAATTGGTCATACTATTGGATGCTCCTGCATCACCTTCAAAGTCTTCAAGAATCAATGCCCTGAAATCTTCATGAAATCCTATTTTATAAGGTTGTTGTTGGGGCTGATTTTTGTCAATCAATCGACTAGCCTTACACACCAGTCGATTGATCTCTTATATATTTGATCGTTGTTCTAAGTTATCAATTTAACGACTCTAACCATGTCACTACCAGTCAACTAGCCACAACCTTGATTCTTGTAAACCTCATCAAACCCTTGAACTTAGGGTTTAAGGTTTATCAGTCAATTGATACTGAGGTTAACTCTCATTTCACCTAGTATCTGATTGACCTCAACCTATTAGGAGTTCTTTCACTCAGCATCCAATCACTCTTGATCTATCCAGACTTTACTTGCCTAGCATTCGATCACCTTTGACTTACCAGAACTTCATCAACATCAAACATCCGATCCTCTCTGACCTATTTGGACTTTCCCTCTCATCTCATGCTAAGTGTATGATTAATCATAACCTACTTGGACTTCTCACTTATTAATATCCTGTTGGACTTTCAACCATTAAGTGTTTGATCCTCCATGACCTACTTGGACTTTTCTACATGTCATGTCAAGTGTCTGGTCCTTCATGCCCTACTTAAACTTTCCTACTTATAAAGTATCCTATCAATCTTGACCTTCTTGATTTCTCATTTCATATTTTCCATTTAACACTATATCCTTCAAGTCCAACTTGACTCAAGAACAATTAAACCAAAAATCTCTCTCCACGATCAATCTTCATCATAATCAACATGGACTTGATTACTCTTGACCAATAATTTCTCTCTTATTCAAATATATTGTTAAAACATCTTCACATATTATTTAAACATCAAAACTTAACTCAACCCAACTCGAGCTTGGTCAATCTTGACCAAAGGAGTGCACCAACAAATTAAATGTTTGGCAATGGTGAAGTCTTGGCAGATCAAGATTGACTAGATGTTTGGCATGAGAAGGGAAGTCTAAATAGATCAAGGAGGATTGAATGTTTGACAATGTTTAATCTTGATAGGTCAAGGTTGACCAGAAGTTATGGTAGGTTGACGTCAACTGGATACTAGGTAAAGTTAGGCTTCAATCTTTAAAAAGTTGAAATAAAGGTATCAATCAACTATTATGGAATAACAATTTATTATTGAATCGTAAACCCTAAGATCAAGAATTTAAGGGGTTTTACAAGAGTTTCGGATGTGAGAAATCAGCTATTGAGTATAAGCAGTCAACTATTAGAGTAGAGCAATCAACTAATGTTACTGTTCGAGTGAATATAAGGTTTAGCAATCGACTACAAGGCTCAACTATTTAGATAGCAATCAATTGATAGTACTGAGTAGTCAATTGATGTAATCAAATTTGAACTAAAAAGTGTCGTTCTAAAGGTGAAATAATTGAATTCAAATGAGCAATCAACTATGGACATTATCAGTCAATTATTAGGTAGAAATTAATCCCGACCTAAAGTTATAAATGAAATTTTCGTAGAGGATTTCAAACACGATTCTTGGAGATTTTGGAGGAGAGTGATATTGAATTTCTAAACCTTAGTAAGCAATTCAAAGCAATCAAAGCAAAGTTCATTGTTGTAAAGTATTTCATTTGCATTGTTTCTATTCCCTATTCCCTATTATATTTTTACATTGATTTATATTGCTTATACAAGAATAAGTTTGTAAGAAATTTCTCCACTTTTGGAAAGTATTTGACAAGAAGAAAACATAATGGACTATCATTAGGACATTAGACTATGAAGCATAAACCAAATGTTCCAAGTCATAAAAATCAATTTGTGTATGCATAGTGTGCTTGTATTTATTTTGTGTTTAGATTTTTTTCATTGTGTACTAATCTTTTATGGACGAGTACACATGAATGATCAAGAATAACAAATTATTATTTACCCCCTCTAGCGACGTCATCAATCCCAACACCTCCAAGTCTAACCCTAACCCTTTTCATCTTTGGAGTTATGTCTGACTCTCCCTTGAGTCTTGTCCTCATTTAGCGTTAATTTACTAAATCCAATTTCAATTTGGTTATTTGGGGATGTTATTTTAAAAGGTTCGTTTTTGTCAAATACTACATTGCTTGATTTTTCAATCCTATGATTTTTCTTGTTGTAAACTTTGTCTTGTATTTGAATATCCTATCAAAATTCTCTCATTTATTATGAAAGAAAACTTTTCTAAGTTTATCCTTAGTGTTTAGGATAACCACATGCAACTAAACGCCCTATAATGTTTGATTGTAGGTGTTTTTTCATAACATAATTTTTGAGGGGGTCTTTTTCCATAAAAGATAGAATCTAATTGTCCTAGATGGTCAATAACTGACAAAAAAGGAGAGCATAGGAGGAATCTGAGAACTGGAGCCGGGGATGGTTGATTACATGAAAGAGACCTGGAGAGGGCGCTGACTATGGAGAAATGTGTAGGGGTAAAAGGGATAAGCAACCTTAGACTTACGGAGGATGAGGAAGAGCAGAGAGTGGAAGGGACAACAGGATAAGAGGGGAGGACCATAAAGGAGGAGAGAATGACACGGAGAGAAAAGGGTTGCAACTTACAATAAAGAAAAAGAGTGTTTACTTAGTTTTTATTAGTTTGTTCCTACTCAAAAACGATAAAGCTTTGTCGGTGTATGCAAGTGAAAAAATGGAATAGATGGAGCAGTATCAAAATCCCAAAACTCTACTTTCTCCTTGCTATCCCTGTGGCACTAAACAAAGCACTTCAAGCTATAGAATAGTACCCTTGGCAAAACAATAACCTTTCAGCATGCATTCAATATGGCTAACCAAAAAACATGATTGATCAACTCTGCAAGTGATGTTGCTAAAACTTGAACAGGTTCTTGTGAACTTTTAGCACCAAGCGGCAAGTTAATGACACTCTCTTTGAAGTTCTTTGAAACATGATACTTTGGCACATGTTAACGTCGTCACCATGCAGCAACTGTGTCTCCTTTAGTTCCATGACTTGTGCAGTGTTAACAACCTAAAACCAAAAGGGAAACAAAGGTCACACTAAGCTTCAACTAATACTTGGGTAAGCGTCAGCCAGTTTAAAGACTGTACTTGAACAATAATTAACAATATAATCCTAGTAATAATGGTATGAAACAATCAGGATGACAATTCTCACCTTGTTCAAATTAAGTAATACAGAGTCTTGTATTCCATGAAGATAATCTGAACAATCAAATAAAAACAAAGAAAAATAATAATTAACAATCAGCAGAAAGAACTTGCAGTCAACAGAACACGATCACGAAACAAATAAGTTTCACCTGTATAGGCATGATCTTTGAATACTAATAAACTGCAAGGCATCAAAAGGATAGAGAAACTGTCATGCTCGTCTGAAGTGATTGATGAACTATCCTGTTGACCAATAGCTGTTTCACTAACACTCAAATCTCTGTCCTTTGATCTTGGATGGGGTGTGAACTCAATTGTTATAGGTGACTCAAGTGATAAAATTGCAACGACTGGGAAGTAGGCAGGACCATCTTGGTGTGGCTGAGGAGATAATGATTATTTGTTCTCTTTACAAGCTTTACGAATAAAGAAAAATCAAGAAGAAAAACAATGTGATAGTAAGAGAATTTTGTGGCATAGAAACCAACCATAATTCCTTGATATGGTAGATATTCATTAATGAGCACATGGTTAATTGCAGATGGAAACAAGCCTGTCTTTTGGCATATTCTCTGAGTTATCTTCGTGAGCCAAGATGGCACTGCAAAATCAACCAGCAAATGACAGAATCCTCGGAAACAAACAAATGAAAGATTTTCCAAATAATACAAACCCAACAGTGTTATATTTCCATTAAGACAACTACACATGCTCTATACCTAGATGTAAGCAATGGACCCGAGCCACACAGCCAGGTATACCTAGACGTAGAAATAGGCCCGAGCCACAAGCAGTCCATCCCGCCCTATGAATTTATCAAAATATCCACAAAAACTAAAAACATTATAAAATTTCCCTATAAATATTCTCCCACTGCACAATTAAAATTTTCCTAAACATCTCTAATTGTGATACATCATCCGAAGCACAGAATTCTAATATTCATTTCTCAGTCTCTTATAAACTCTTTCTTAATCTCTTTCTCTCTCTTTTTTTTTTTCTTTTTTTATTTCGTATGTAAAAAGGATGAGGTGGTAAGATACATTGTATGCCTTCTATCGCACATATATGGCTAACAAAGTAGTTAAAAGTTCAATTACATCAAATACAACTTGGCTTGAGAAGAACAAAGTTGCACAAAATGCCCATGTAAATAGAGACTACATGCTGTTACAATAATTAAAAGAAATCTTGATTGAAATCATGAGTGCATACATTCAGGGTGGCTGAAAGGATGCTTCAATTAGAGCTTTCAGCACAGGCAATAGCCATAGTATGACCAACTTAGCCTTATCTAATAATTTCGGGTCCAATTTCCGATCAAATGCTCCCAGTTCTAAAGAGGTAGCATTCTCCGCCTTCCTTTCGAAGAGTTGATTGTCTCTCTTTGTCCAAATGGTCCATATCAAAATTTAAAATCTTGAGCTGACCAAATTCTTAGTTTCTAACCGAAATGATATGGATTTAGTACTGATTTACTTTCAAATATGTGTATACTAATTAAAAATAAGATCATTTTTCATTAGTATTTGAGCAATAGATGTTGACTATTGAGTTGTTTCAGATGCTAGATGTTAATTATTCAGTTCTGTTTCAACACTACATTATGAAATGTTCGGTGCCTATTGTATATCAGTAAGGTATAAATTTGAAACGTATATTTTCATTATTGGATATAATATCATCTAAAAAAATTCAAATCTTAATCACTTTGATTGCGAAGGTCATGATTCAACTTCTTTCTCAAATTATTCTACTACTTTTGTTTCAAGTACGAGAATTGCATCTAGAATGGAGATGTAGGTACAGAAATCTTAACAGTAAGGTAGAGAAGTCATAGATCAAAAAGATGGGATACTTGATAAATAGAGAAATCCAATAAACACTAGCAAAAAAGGATGACCAATAGGAATTGGAATGTAGAGAAAGTCCAAGTCGATCTTGATACTTGGCTGGTGAAGTTCAATAAAAGTTGGCAGATTAGAATTCCTAGCAGGTCGATTAAGGTTAACCACATACCAAGTAGACAAGAAGTCCAAGAGCCAAGGCTCCTAATAGATGAAAAAAGATTTGGGGTTAATACTCCAGGCATAAGGGGTGAGAAACTACAAAAGAACATGAAATCTTGAATTTTGGATAATCTTTTATCTATGCACTTGCTCGACCAAGAAACAAAGCATTCCTAAGTCGTAATTAATGTTGCCAAATAAATTTAGCCACCTAAAGGCTTAAGTTCAATTGACTAAATAGTCAAGTCAATTTAATAGCCAACTGAAGATTTTATGTCCACAAGCACTAGCTCTTTGTTTTGACTTAGTGAGCTGAAAGGAAACATTTCACCAAAAGTACGTTGAGTCAACCAAGACAATCAATTGACTAAACACTACTATCTGTTTGTTCTGAATCAACTAGGCAATCAATTAAAAAAATAATAACATTTGAGTGGATTTGATCTAGTTGAGTAAGAAAAAATAATCCACTTGATTTGAATGACCGGCTTAGAAGCAACTTGGTTGGATTTAAATCGACTAGAATCGTTATCGCCCAAATGATAAACCAACGATCCAATTGATTCAAGTGGTAGGCACTAGAATGAATTTTAATTGACCAAACATTCATTGAGTATTGAGTAGAATGGAGGCAGTAGCCAAAAGAAAAGACCTCCATGATCAACATTTCAGTTGACTAGCCATAGTTTATGTTAATTAAAATTAAACAAAGAAGTTTATCAAAGCCTTTTAGATCATGATTTAAAATTTCATACTATGTCAGGCGGCACTGGCAGAATTTATCATTTCTCTTGTCGCCCGGTACCAACACTAGCACCGTGGATTGTTGCGGTCCTGTAACAAATCTACGAGGTCGTAGAGATTATTGTGATCCAGCGACAATTTCGCGAGGTTGTTGGGCTATCACAATCTCATGGTGACTTCCGCATATATTTTATATTTAAAAAATACCGAAACCATAACGGCACAGCATGATACGGTGTCGAAATCGTATAATTCCGATCATAAACTAAAACTCAAATATGACTCAAAATTTTAAATCATAATTTAGATGACTATAAATAGAAGAACAAGGGGAGCTCATCCTAGAAAAAGAAAGTCATCATCCTATTGCTCTCAAATTGTCTTTAATTTATTTTATAGTTTGTTATTTTGTTTAAGCTAGAGGTTTTTACCGTTAACATTTATTTTTTTTACACAAGCTTTTCCTTTACCTTACTATATTATCTTAATAAAAAAGTTTTTGAAAAAGGTTTTTCCACCTCCAATAAGAAGAAAGTATAGTGATTTTGTTCAGTTTTCGGTACCGCGGCGAGTGTGTGTTCGAACATGTTTCGTAAACATGTGCATAACGGAAGAATTAAAAAGCGATAAATCTAATTTATTACAATACACACACCACACGCATGCATAGTACAACATGTGTAGACATAATCGCAATTTCAAATTTTGCAATAAAGGAAATTACGCTAGTTATACTGACGTATCACGTGCAACAGAAAAGGCATCAACCGGAGCAACTCTCGCTAGAATTGTCTCTATCCGTATCCACGCCGAATATCGTCAGGATAGCTTCACCAAGCTACAAGCCTCGTCTTTGTAGGAGTCACTAGCCTCGTGTCGAAGATAATGTGATCGAGAGAAGATCACAATCCGAATCAAAATTCGGATTCGAAAACGAGTCCCCAAAACTCGCTTCTCCGGAAGGTATTCGTCAACCGATTAACGAATCCTTGGTCCTCCATCTATGAGGATTACCGGAGATCAAATCCCCGGCAAGATAGCCGCTGTCGGAGCTCTAAACGTCGTCCAAACGACGCTCCAACACGAAAGGAAACAAGCTGTCCAGAAAACTGGACAACTTGGTGGAGGAGTTGCGCCGGCCTAAAGGAGGAAGGCCTGCTGCACCTTGGTCACCGGAGCCAAGGGATGTCATTGGAGGGTCGCTGGCAGCAGCAGGTGGTCGGCAACAACTGGTGGTGTCGGCGGCAGTAGCTGAAAGGGGCGACGACGTGGAGACTATGGGCGGCGGCAAGGAGAAGAGAGGGAGAGGAGAGGAGAAGTTTTTTTCCCAAAATAAAACTTAGGGCTCTCAAAAAACCTAAATGCGTTTTTATAAAGCCCGTGTTTCTTAACCATTAAGAAAACTTCTCCTTAGAGTTATTGGTTCATAACCAAAACCCGTTAACCCGCTCCAATAACTTAAGTTAAAATAAACCGAACCGAGTTGATCTATTTTAAGTTAAAACGAACCGAACCAACTTTGGTTCATTCGTTTAAAACAAACCAAACCCCTTTGGTTTATTCTCCACCAATGGATTAGAACCAAACCAATTTGGTTCATCCATCATGTTTTCATAAGACTCGGCCCATCCATGCTTCCATTGCGACTGAAACAATTTTATGCTCGCTACTTGTTTGGTCCAACCAAACCTAGTTTCTCTCGATCTGAGAATCTCATTCTCAAACTCGTTTTAAATCCTTTGGATTACGCTCGTTATGCGTGTGACCAAATAGATTTTCGATTTATGTTGGCCGTCTATAATTAACCATTAATTATAAAACGATCATGAGTGGCACCTAGTAGTACATCATGATCCCCAATTAACCGAAAGATCAACGGTTGATCCAGAACTATTTTTGAAACCCTTCAGCAGCTACAATGAATCGTGCCCCGTTCCCTTCACGCATCTTATACCCACTTGGTTCAGGACATAATCTATAGTGTCAGTCCCCACTAGGTTGACTACGTCACACCTAGCCCAAGTATCATTTCCTCGCCCTACGGATTCTAGTTACTGCATATGTATCCAAGAGTACCTTACTCTAAACATGCAATGCTTTGGCCAAAGACTTTAGTAACAATCCGACGAGAGACCATGGGTATACATCTCCTCGCAAGGAGTGGTGAATCCTTTATAGGCTATTCAAACACCTTCGAGCATTTCGACTTATACCCAATCATCCCGGGTCCACATCTCCTCAGAGATGTTTGCTTAAGATGTCAAAGCATAAGTCTTCATGACCAAGATGACTTGAATAACACGAGTCAAAGGAACATCGCACTTAAGCTGCAGTAAGAACTTCATTGACATATCCATATATACAGAGAACCATATGAAGTCTTGCAGCTGGTCACTCCAATGAACTAGTTACCATAACTAGCATCCACGATTAACTCCGGACATCACAATGTGTACAGCCAGTGAGAATCAACTGCTTGGATACACCAAAGAGTATAACTCGTGCTAGTCTCGACAGAATTGATGGTATCCAAATCCATCAATTCATCGACTAGGGATAATTCCAATACATCACAATTACATATGTAGAGATACTCACTAGTTGTGATCCAATCACAAATTCTCTCATGTTATGAATCGTATAGTGGACATTCAGTAAATGAGTTTAAAATCTAATAAAATATATGAAAACATGTATACTTAAATAGTGAATCTTCATTTATCATATAAATGGTTCAAATATAAGGCGATTGTCTTAGGACACCTCTCATATATTACTAATAAACTCCCACTTTGTCTAATGTCAATCGCTACGATATCCAATATCATATTCTCTAACATAATCCTCAAACTTACTTTGAGGTAAGGCCTTAGTTAAGGACCCGCTAAGTTTCTTTCAGTGGGAATCTTCTCGATTTGTATTTCCTTCCTACTTATGATCTCTCTGATCATATGATAGCAGCGAAGCATATGTTTGGATCATTGATGAGACCACATCAAGTTCAAAAAAAAACTTCTTAATCCAAACCGCTTCCTTTGCTGCTTCCGAAACTGCAATGTATTCTGCCTCACTGGCAGAATCCGCTATAGTGTCAAGCTTGGAACCTTTCCAACTTATTGAGCCTCCATTCCAGGTGAATACATACCCAGACTGAGACTTGGAATCATCTTTGTCTGTCTAGAAGCTGGCATCCATATACCCGCATATCACCATGTTCCCTTCTCCATATATTAGGAACACATCCTTAGTTCTTCTTAAGTACTTAAGGATCGTCTTAACAGTCGCCCAATGATCCATTCCTGGATCAGACTAGTATCTGCTCGTGACACTCAGAGCATACGATACATCGGGTCTTGTACATAATATAACATACATGATAGATCCTATTGCAGATGCATAGGGAATCTTACTCATGTAAATCCTCTCGTCTTCTGTGCGCGGACACATAGACTTCGAAAGGTGTATCCTATGCCTGATGGGAAGGAAACCTTCTTGTATTCTGACACGTTAAACCTCTTTAGCACTCGGTCTATATATGTAGACTGCGAAAGACCAAGCAACTGATTCGATCTATCCCTATAGATCTTAATTCCGAGGATGTAGATTGCTTCTCCCAGGTCTTTCATGGAGAATGTCTTGGACAACCAAATTTTAACTGACTGTAAGACAGAAACATCGTTTCCTATACGACTGCACTCCCACTAACCTTCTTTGTACACACAAGGGTCGTCCGGATTTTATGAGAAATCAAACCTTTTGATTGTCTCATCAAAACGGATATTCCAGTTCCTTATATGGACCGTCGCAGTTTGCATACCTTGGTTTTATCAACCGATGTGAAACCCTCAGGCTGTATCATATACACGTCTTCGAGTAGGTTTCCATTAAGGAAAGCTATTTTCACATTCATCTGTCATATCTCATAATCATAATGAGCCGCTATGGCCAGGAGCATCCGAATGGATTTAAGCATAGCAACAAGTGAATAGGTCTCGTCATAATGAACACATTGCTTTTGACAATATCCTTTCGCCATCAATCTAGTCTTATAGGTAATCACATTACCATCTATATCGGTTTTCTTCTTGAAAACCCACTTGCACCCTATAGGCTTTATGCCTTCAGGTGGGTCAACCAAGTTCCAAACTTGATTTTCATACATGGAATCCATTTCCGACTTCATGGCGTTAAGCCAATTATCCCTTTCTGAACTTTTCAGAACTTCTTCATAACTGGTAGGCTCCTCATCATCAATGAGTAATACGTCGTTCGATTCACTTATGAGAAAACCATATCTCTCAGGAATGTTGCGTGTTCTACCTAATCTACGAAGATGTAGTGTCACAATAGGTCCAGCCAATGGCTCATCACTATGAGTTATCGGTTGTGGTACTTCACCTGGTATCTCATCAATGTCTATTTGAGTCTCTCGAGCCTCCTCAAGCTCAACGACACTCCCACTGTTTTCTTGCAAGAGAAACTCTTTCCCTAGAAACACAACATGCCTTGAAACAAATATCTTTTGTTCCACAGGATGATAGAATTGGTAACCCTTTATTTCCTTAGGGTATCCAATAAATAGACATTTATCAGACTTAGCATCTAATTTGTCTGATACAGACCGCTTCATATAAGCAGGACAACCCCATATCTTCAAGTAAGATAAATGAAGTTTCTTACTATTCCATATCTCATATGGAGTAGTAGAGACTACCTTGGTTGGCATTCTATTTAGCAAATAAACAGTTATCTGAAGTGCATAGCCCCAAAAGGACTTGGGAAGATTCGCATGATTCATCATCGACCTGACCATGTCTAACAAGGTCCGGTTAAGCCTCTCAGATACACCATTATGTTGCGGTGTATATGGAGAAATCCATTGAGACAATATACCATTGTCTCTTAGATAATCTAGAAACTCTTGACTTAAGTATTCACCACCTGGATCCGATCGAAGTATTTTAATACTCTTGTCATGT
Source organism: Wurfbainia villosa (assembly GCA_025175895.1). Lineage (NCBI taxonomy): Eukaryota > Viridiplantae > Streptophyta > Magnoliopsida > Zingiberales > Zingiberaceae > Wurfbainia > Wurfbainia villosa. The sequence goes on along the minus strand of CM045992.1, from coordinate 36,924,619 downwards.
TGTTTCTCTACTTTATTTCTGAATTCTTTGAACCTTTCAAAGGCTTTAGACTTGTGTTTCATCAAGAACACATACCCAAACCGTAAGTGATTATCGGTGAAGGTAATGAAGTAGCTATAGCCTCCTAGAGCTTGAGTTGACATAGGTCCACATACATCAGTATGTATTAGACCTAGCAACTCTCCCACCCGTTCACCTTTCCCTGTAAAAGGTAACTTAGTCATCTTGTCTTTTAAGCATAATTCGCATGTATCGTATGAATCCAATTCAAACGATTCCAGAATTCTACATCGGTGTAATTCGGACATGCATTTCTTACTTGCATGGCCAAGACAACAATGTCACATGTAGGAGTCTAATTGATTATCCTTTCGAGCACGCTTGTTGCTCACTTCGATATTGAAAATGTCACTGGATACGTCCAACGTATAAATACCATTGCTCAAAGTTCCAGTCCCATAAAGTACGTCATTCAAAGTTATATAACAACAATTGTTACTAAACGTCAAATGATAATCATTTCTATTTAAGCAGGAAATATAAACAATGTTCTTTATTAGAGAAGGCACATAATAAGATTGTGGGTTCCCAAGACTAGTCCACTAGGGAGCTTCAAAGAATAAGTTCAGGCGCAAAGACCTTTGTCTATCATTAACTCACAAATTTGACTCCCCTCTGACGAGTCTTCTTCTATTCCTTAGCCCCTGTATGTCATTACATATATATGAGCCACACCCAGTATCCAATACCCAAGTGTCTAAGAAAATAGAATGACAATCAATAACGAAGATACCTGAAGAGAATGGGGCATCGAATGTCTTCTTCTTCTTCACGGACTCAAGATAAATCTTGCAGTTTCTTCGCCAATGGCCCTCCTTGCTACAATGATGGCAAGTGCCCTTTCAGATCGGTTACGCTTTCTTAGCCTTTTTGTTCTTCCTTCTTACATTTCCTTCGACTTCCTCTTAGAACCTTTCTTTGAGGAATCAACTAATGAAACCGCCTTCTCCTCGCTCACGCGAAAGCTCCAGGTCTTGATATTGAGGAGCTCGGGAATAGTGGATTCAAGTTTGTTCATCCGGTAGCCATCACAAATCATGAGTGTGAGAAACTCTTGGCAAACAATGCATAAGTCAAGTCAACTTAATTCACGATCCATCACAAACCCGGGTAGCTCGATTCATCTTTAGCATAAATCACTACAGATGAACCTTCTCAGATCTTAGAGGTGAAGAGGAGCCCTGAGACTTGAACCTTTCGGATCTCGCTCATCAAACAACTCGTGAAGATGGAAGATCGGTATTAGCATTCATACGCCTACGCCGCACTGACTCGGGTACCATCACGGCCAAAGATGAAGCAACTCGCGATTCGAATCACCACATGTTTTGATAGCCAACAATCGTTCAGTAGTTTCATCATCCTTAGGACGATTGGGAAGAGGCTCTTCGAGGACATACACGAGCTTTTCTGCCTTGAGAACAATTCTCAAGTTTCTAAGCCAGTCCAAGAAATTAGGCTCAGTCAATTTGTTTGAATCCAAAATAGTGCGCAAATTCAAAGACGTCATGATCAATCGATTAACCTAGAAATACAAACTGAACATATATGAGAAAGATGATTTAAAATGCATCAACATACATTTATAAATCTCATTTATTTTTTCGAATTTAAAAAACCCCAAAATCACTTCGGGAGATCGTAGGTTCATCTCCGAATAGGCTGATATCCAACATAAATATAAACAACCTTAGAGAGAGTCCAACAAGTCATTCATAGCTACAATGGTAGGTATCAAATATACCGATTGCATATCGCATATATGCAACTATCACAATGTGTTATTAACTAATTGAATGTTCACACATACATCAGGTTGTTAACTCTTTAACAAATATGCATCATATGCATAGCACCCAACTTCACCTCCCTTCACATCGACCTTGGAGAGAGTCCAACAAGCCGATGCTCCAGGTTAAAGTCAACCCATTAATCGAGAAATAGTTTTAATATAGTTAGAGCGCATTCAACCAATTAGCCCGGCTCGGAGAGAGTCCAACAACTAAAGCTAACGATTGACCTCTGACTCTTACCATATTAGTATTAAATTATTTCATAGTTTGAATATGTTCAGGTTCGAGCTAAGCTTGGAGAGAGCCCAACAACCCAAACAAGAAATAGAACTCTAGTTCTAACTATATTAATGGAAGTTGTAGGCTTTAATATTGAGTAAGGGTTTTTATATCTCATCCTCTTTGTATGCAAATAACTATTATCTACATGGCATGACATACATGGCATACATCTACATGTCACAACACGCATGGCATAATGATATGCATCTAATGCAATTACATGGCATACAATTATGGCATGTACAAAATTTCCTTATATGTCATAACTATTTATGGAAATAAAATATATTTGAGATTTGATTTCCAAAATCAAATCATGATTAAGTTAGGAAATAAATTTTCAAATCTAATCACATATTTTATTTATGGAATGTCTCAATTAAGGAAAGTCAATTTAATTTAGGAAACAAATTTCCTAAATTGTCAAAACTATTTATGGAAATAAAATATGTTTTAGATTTGATTCCCAAATCAAATCATGATTAAATTAGGAAACAAATTTTCAAATCTAATCACATATTTAATTTATAGAAAGTGTTAATTTCCATAAATACTTCTAAACTTTCCAAAAATAGAAGATTTTCATAAATACTTCTATACTTTCCAAAATTAGAAAATCTCCATAAATACTTCTAAACTTTCCAAAAGTAGAAAATTTACATAAATACAATTATAACTATTGCAAAATAATTTTACGATTATATCAAAACACAACCGGCTCGATAGACACCACTACGAAATCTTCGAACATGTTTAAATAAACATACGACAAATGAAGAATTAAAAAGCAATAAATCTAATTTATTACAACACACAGACCACACGCATGCATAGTACAACTTGTGTAGACATAATCGCAATTTCAAATTTTGCAATAAAGAAAATTACGCTAGTTATACTTGACGTATCATGTGCAGCGGGAAAGGTATCAACCGGAGCAACACTCGCTAGAATTGCCTTTATCCGTATCCACGCCGAGTATCGTCGGGATAGATTCACCAAACTACAAGCCTCGTCTTCGTAGGAGTCACTAGCCTCGTGTCGAAGATAATGTGATCGAGAGAAGATCACAATCCGAATCAAAATTCGGATTCGAAAATGAGTCCCCAAAACTCGCTTCTCCGGAAGGTATTCGTCAACCGATTAACGAATCCTTGGTCCTCCATCTATGAGGATTACCGGAGATCAAATCCCCGGCAAGATAGCCGCTGTCGGAGCTCTAAACGTCGTCCAAACGACGCTCCAACACGAAAGGAAACAACTGGACCGCTTGGTGGAGTTGCACCGACCCAAAGGAGGAAGGTCACCGCACTCGTCACCGGAGCCAAGGGACGCCGCCGAGGGTCAGCCGGCAAAGAGAGGTGGCGATACCGGTGGCGCTACGGCAGAAATGCAAGGGGCGGCGCCGAGACTACGGGGGCGACGGCAAGGAGAAGAGAGGGAGAGGAGAGGAGAAGTTTTTTTCCTAAAATAAAACTTAGGGCTCTCAAAAAACCTAACCGCGTTTTTATAGAGTCCGTATTTCTTAACCATTAAAAAAACTTCTCCTTAAAGTTATTGGTTCGTAACCAAAACCCGTTAACCCGCTCCAATAACTTAAGTTAAAATAAACCGAACCGAGTTGGTCTATTTTAAGTTAAAATGAACCGAACTAACTTTGGTTCATTCGTTTAAAACAAACCAAACCCCTTTGGTTTATTCTCCACCAATGGATTAGAACCAAACCAATTTAGTTCATCCATCATGTCTTCACAAGACTCTACCATCCACGCTCCATCATGATCAAACAATTTCACGCCGCTACTTGTTCGTCCAACCAAACCTAGTTTTTCTCGATCCGAGAATCTCATTCTCAAGCTCGCTTTAAATCCTTCTGATTACGTGCGCAAACAGGTTCTCGATTTACGTGGGTCGCCTATAATTAACCATTAATTATGAACCATCACGAGTGGCACCTAAGAGTACATCACGATCCCCAATTAACCGAAGACCAACAGCGATCCGTAATTATTTAAAACCCTTCAACAGCCTACAATGAATCATGCCCCATTCCTTCACGCATCTTATACCCACTTGGTTCAGATACGATCTATAGTATCACCCCACTAGATTGACTACGCCACACCTAGCCAAGTATCATTTCCTCGCCTACTGATTCTAGCATCGACACGATCTAAGAGTATCTTACTCTAAACATGCAATGTTTTAGCCAAAGACTTTAGTAACAATCCGACGAGAGACCATGGGTATACATCTCCTCGCAAGGAGTGGTGAATCCTTCATAGGCTATTCAAACACCTTCGAGCATTTCGACTTATACCAAATCATCCCGGGTCCACATCTCCTCAGAGATGCTTGCTTAAGATGTCAAAGCATAAGTCTTCATGACCAAGATGACTTGAATAGCGCAAGTCAAAGGAACATCGCACTTAAGCTGTAGTAAGAACTTCATTGACATATCCATATATGCAGAGAACCATATGAAGTCTTACAGCTGGTCACTCAATGAACTAGTTACCATAACTAGCATCCACGATTAACTCCGGACATCAAAATATTGTCAGTCAGTGAGAATCAGCTGCTTGGATACACCAAGGAGTATACCTCGTATTAGTCTCGACAGAATTAATAGTGTCCAAATCTATCAATTCATCGACCAAAAATAATTCCAATACATCACAATTACACATGTAGAGATACTCACTAGTTGTGATCTAATCACAAATTCTCTCATGCTGTGAATCGTATCGTGGACATTCAGTAAATGAGTTTAAGATCTACTCAAATACATGAAAACATGTATACTCAAATAGTGAATCTTCATTTATCATATAAATGGTTCAAACATAAGGCGATTGTCTTAGGACACCTCTCATATATTACTAACATATTTTTCAAGGGATGACTTACATTACAAATGCAAAAGCTGCAGAGTACGAATATGGAGGTTCTAAACTACAATAAAAAAAAAATTGAGTTGGGCTTGCTTGCTTTATTATTTCCATCTTACTTTCATTTTACATTTCTATTGTGCAATCGAGTTCTTATTTGTCTATTTTAAATTTTGACTATTCACCCCTCCTCTCTAGTTCCCGCACATGATCGTACATATTGGACAAGCCAACTTTCTCTCCATGCCAAATCTTATGATAAAAGAATCTCTATGGCTAAATCAACACTATTTTTTACTCCTAATAGTTACTTTTATTTTTTTTAAATGAAAATACTCGGTAAGGAGTCAAAAATTATATAATGAAGTTTGAACCCCAACTTGAAATTTTGTTAAGATATATTTACAACCTCAATATAAGAAAACGTCCAGAAACACAAATTTTAAGGATTTTTAAACACAAATTTCATACATGCTTTTGAGAACTTTAGATATGAGATTACATCTGATGTTTACAATAACAGTCATAATTCTTTCTTATATTTGTTACTTTGCACATGAAATAAACGATAACTTTTTACTGCAAAACAATTATTACTTTAAATAATTATCATAACCTCGTAATACAGTTATAAAATTTGTAAATACTTATAAAATAGCATATGCATACAACTATTGATGTTTTTTTCCTATTTCATTTGATGATGCATCAAACAATGATGTTGCCATAACGAGATTAAAATATAAATTTAGTCCTACGTTGTTCATTGTGCTTGCGACAACTTAAATCTATGTATTCAAGTTGATTTAAGAATAGTTACTGAATATGTATAATGCATAAGAAATGCTAGTTGTTCATTTATTCTTCTAATTATAGCAGCAAGAATTTAAATAAATTTATAGTGACATGAATAAAAGATATAACAAAATCCCCTCTATTATAATCCCATAGATAGACTTTATTTAATCTTCAAAATATACTTAGAATTTAAGGGTCAGATTCAATTTTAACACTTGCCTAAATTAAATTTTGATAAATTTTCTTTCGGTACTTATCTCAAGTATCTTTATCTTTCATTTTTCTTAAGTTTTGTCTAGATTAAATTCTGACAAATACCTAAATCAAATTTTAACGGAATTCATTTCAACAAATATTTCACATACCTATATCTTTTAATTTCACATCTCTTTTAAGTTCTACTTAAATTCAATTTTGGCACCTACCTACATTAAATTATAGCAAATTTATTTCAGCACTTATTTCAAGATCTTTATTTTCAGTTTCACATTTTTCTCAAGTTTTACCAAGTTTCAATTTTGGAAGCTACCTATATTTAATTCTAATATTTTCTTTTCGGCACTTAATTCAAGTTTATCATTATACTAAGTGAATTCTTTTTTCAATTTCTATCTTTTATCCTAATCATTATTCTATTCCCTTGGAATTTTTTGATTAGTCAATAAATAAGTTTTTTAAAGAGCTAAGCTTAGTGAGTTGAGTGACAATAGATTACTTTAATGGTGAAAAGTAGAGAAGAAGCAAGGCTTGGAGAATTATATGAACAACGTGCCTTGAGACCACACTTGGAGTACATGGAAATCAAATTTAGTTAGATCTTAAAACGATTGGAGAGCCAAGCCGTGTTACTAGAGTTTCTATGTCGAGGCTAGCTAGACAACATAATCATGATGTGAATGATGGGAAAGGAGTATCTAGTTGAAGGTGAAGCTCTTGTCACTAGATGTGCTCTAAATGTGCAAGTGAAGAAAGAAGATAAAGAACAATGAAACAATATCTTTCATACTTGCTGCCACATTAAAAACAAGGTATATAATATAATTATAGATGGGCGAAGTTGCACTAATATAGTTAACACTGCTTTGATTGATAAGTTATGTTTACATACTATTAAACACCTTAAACTTTATAAGCTACAATGGCTAAATGAATATGAAGAAGTTAATGTCGACAAACAACTATTAGTTTTATTTTTCATGATGAGGTGCCAATGCATGCAACTCATTTACTTTTAGATAGGTCATGATAATTGGATAAGAAGGTCATGCATGATGGGTTCAAAAATAAATATTCTTTTGTGATACATGGTAAAGGTGTCACTCTTGTTATTAACTCTTAGACAATTATACAAAGATCAATTTAGGTACAAAAATGAGAGTGAAAAAATAAATGAATGTGAAAGAAAAAAAGATTGAGAAGGAAAAAGAGAATGACAAAAGAAAAAAAAAAAGGAAAAGGAAAAGGGGTGAGAAAATAAAAAAGTCAAAATTAGAGGAGTGAAAAAAAAAAGAATGTAAAAGAAATAAAAGAAAATTTTTAAGAGCAAGAGAGAAAAAAAAAGATAACTTTTATGCAAAAGAAAAAAAAGGTTAAAAGTGTTTTTTATTCTTAACGGCTAATGATTTTACTTTTATACAAAAAAAAGCTTATTTCAACACTAACAATGTTAACCCTAATTTGCCTAGTATTTTTTAGTTTCTTTTGTTGGAATTTGATGATATATTGCCTGATGAGATTCCTGATGGACACCAGATTAATTCATCCCAAGAGAAATAATTTGATGTGGGAGCATCCAACAGTATGACAAATTCTTATCTTATGATGCGACTTTGCCTCTTTCTGAGCCATGACGAAAAGCAATTAAGACTTCCAACAAGGATTTCGATACCCCTATGGACCCCGAGCGTAAGCTTACTTCATTTCAAGTTTTGGCAAGAAGAATTCGAACCCTCCAGCAGCCAACATGACTTGCTCATGCCGCTTAACATGAGTGCGCATAATTCTGGATCAAAACAAGGTGAAAATGGAGTTCTCAAAGGCCAACACGACCTGGTTATGCCCAAGGGCACGATCGTGTCCCGTTCTAGGACTTAACTGACCTGTCCCAACAAGGAATACGGTCCGGCCATACCGTGGCACGCCTTATGGTTTACTCAAACCGGACAACCACAACTTAGTTTAGATTTTTTAAATTACACTTCTTGTTTGTTTCAAATTTTTCTTATTTTCTAAGCTACTTAAACAAGGGTTAGGGCCCTTGTAAAGATATCTTGTTTTGATTTAATAAAGATTTTCGTTTAAACCTAGAGGTCACTCCTCTTTGTTTTGCTAATTCCCTCCTATTACTCTGTAACCCTCTATTCGAACGTCGCACACGGAAGGATTCTCATTCTGCTCCTCTTACGTCAGTTTGTATCAAAGCCCTAGATCCATAGAGAGTCGTGGTCGTGAAAGGTAGGTTCCCACTGAGGAAGCCTCACACCAGGATCGAAGTCCGTACGATCTCATCGAGGATCTAAAGAGACAAGTCATGGAGTTATCTCTGTGCCTAGTAGGGTGAAATTTGGAAGATCGCGAGGTATTTGATCGACACTTAAAGTTTTGAAAACCCGTATCATCGTGATCACCTTGCCCATGAAGAATGGTATGGAGACTTTGGTTTTTGCATCGATCTTTCTAAATTTTTCGACATGTTACAAGAAGAAAATTTTATTAATTGGATTCACAAAGTTGAACAAATTTTATTTCAATGAAGTTTCCGATCGTGTCAAAGTGAAACTAATCGCCATTATGCTCAAGGGTTGAGCCTCCGCTTGGTGAGAACAAATGCAATGCTCACTCGAGAGACAAGACAAGACCAAGATTACTAATTGAAAAAAGATGAAAAAGAAGATGAAAGATCATTTCCTTCCTTTTGGTTATACTCGGTCATTATGTCAATGCCTTCATACTTTAATATAGGGAACCTGTTAGTTGATGAGTGTACAAAGTAATTTTACTAGCTCATCGCTCGGAATGATTTATACAAGACAGAGGAATAGTTAGTAGCTCGATATTTGGGAGGTTTGTGATAATCGTTTTAGGATATTCTTGGTATGCATTCTCTTTGAACTATTTCAGAGGCTTATTAGCGCGCGTTGGTGGTTGAGAAGCAGTAGAGCCAGAAACCCACAATTTAGATCGATTAGAGCGGTCGACAAGCTCGCTCCCAGGAATCATGCCCTATCTAGCCGACACCTCAGGTTCTTCCTAAAACTATTCTCAAGTGTTTTCGATATAGTGAACCGGGCACAAGGCTACCAAGTGCAAAAGATTCGCCAACTAAAAGGGCAAAACTTTGTTGATTGAAGACATAGACGATAATGCTAAAGCAACCAGTGACCCAGTTTACAATGAGGATGATGTTGACGAGGTTCTTTATGGGAATGGTCACGAGACACTAATTGTTTGTATGAGTCTTCTTACTCCCAAGGACGAAGTGAGGAATGATTAGTTAAAGAGGAACATCTTTCACACGACATGCACTGTTGCAGATAAGGTATGCAGATTAAGCTATGCAAAATAAAGGTAATCGTGGATCAAAAATGTCTCATTTCTTTCTCTATCGGCGACAGGTATATGATGATGCCTGGTGTGACGTTGTGACGATGGATGTATGTCACGTATTATTAGGATGACTTTGGCAGTATGATCACAAAACTATCCATTATGGATGAAAGAACACATATACTTTTCATATCAGAGAGAATAAGATTGTACTAGCATTCCGACGAGACGATCCCACTCCTATTCCAGTATCTTCTAGTTCTACTCTCTTTTCTATGTTCAGATTTTTAAATGTAGTAGCACAAGAGAAAGTCATCTACATTTTACTACCTCGCTCGATCAGCATTTTAGACTTAGGTTCAGATTTATCAACGAAGATACAACAATTACTTAGAAAGTTTACAGATTTGATATCAGAGGATCTTCCTCTAAGATTACTATCCATAAGGGGCATTCAGCACCAAATTGATCTTATTCCGAGTTTGAATTTACCTAATCGGCCAACTTATCGTCTTAGTCCGAAGGAGGCCGAAGAGTTGTAGTGACAAGTGGTGGAGTTCTTAGACCGAGGAACATCCGTGAGAGCATGAGTCCTTGCGTTGTCCTTGCTCTGCTTGTTTTGAAGAAGGACAGATCGTGGTGTATGTTTATGGACAGCCAAGCTATTAATAAGATCACCGTGAAACACAAATTTCTGATTCGTTAATTGGATGATATGTTGGATCAACTAACCGATTCAAGAATCTTTTCTAAAATTGATCTCAAGAGTGACTATCATCAGATTCGGATCAGGCCGAGAGACAAATTGAAGACGAAGTTTACGACGCAGCATGGATTATACAAGTGGGTGGTCATGCCTTTTGGACTATCTAATGTGCTGAGTACTTTCATGAGATTCATGCATCAAGTATTACGATTTTTCATGCGCAAGTTTGTTATGGTTTACTTCGATGATATTCTTATTATAGCCATACTACTCTCACATATGTCCATCAAACACAACAATTACTTGGAAAGTTTAAGAATTTGATATTAGAGGATCTTCTTCTAAGATTACCATCCATAAGGGGCATTCAGTACCAGATTGATCTTATTATATGTTTGAGTTTGTCTAATCGGCTAACTTATCGTCTTAGTCCGAAGGAGGTCGAAGAGTTACAACGATAAGTGATGGAGCTCTTAGACCGAGGAACATTCGTGAAAGCATGAGTTCTTGTGTTATTCCTGCCTTGCTTATTTTGAAGAAGAGCGGATTGTGGTGTATGTGTTGGTGCAGTAGGCACCTAAGTCGAATCTAAATTTTGATTATAGCAAACGATACAAAGTTAAGCTTATATTGTTATCTCACGAGCTAAATCGAGTGTGCAGAAAAGTGTCAACGCTAGAGCTGAAGGCTAGCGACGCCCGAAGGAAGCCGCGGTGGTCGGGCAACACTTGAGTGACTTCAGAGGGAGCCGAAGGAATCGAGTGGAAGGCCGGAAGCGAAAGCGACACAGTAAGTATCGAGGTAAGCTCGTGTGTGTGCGAGAGTAAGTGAGGTTGTATCCTCTTTACAGGAATGATCTTAAGCGTAGATCCGACCAAAGACATCCTATAGGTGGTCTAGGTCGATATCGGACGGTCGGAGGCCGTCGAAATAATATTTTTGTTAAGCTAACTTTGTCTTGCGGTAGCATCGATCATTGCCGGACTGGAGGACTCATTGCCGTCTCAATCGATCGTCTGCGGTCATTCGACCGATCTTGCCATTAGTCGGATCGATCGCCATCGGATCGGTGATGGCCATCACGATCGATGATGGTGGCCATCAATCGATCATGGTCGAAGGATCGCCTTCAGTCAGGCTTATCACCTCATTTCAAGGGGAGTGGTGCTCAAATGTGATTGGCTAGGGTTCCTCTCGAAAAGGGGCTCAAAGGCTATAAAAGGAGGGTCTATCCTAGGGTTTCTTCATCAATTCTAAGCTTCCAAAAGCCTCCGCCAAGCTACAACTTTCCGACAACGAAGTGCTTCTTCTCCAACGTCTAGGTTTTAATTGCTTTCTTTTTTAATGTCGGTTTAAGTTTTTATTTCAGTTCATTACTGTAATTTCTCGGAGCTTTTATCGTAACGAGGAGAGAGGGAGTGTCCCTCTACCTCAAGCTTTATTTTTTATTTGTATCGATTAACTCCTACCTCTAACGAGGAAGAGTTCTTTAGTATTTTTGCCCTCCGTACGTGGTCAAGGATCGCTAGGGCCTTGGAGTAGTAGCCGAAGGCTACGAACCAAGTAAAAATATTTGTCTCCTTTTATTTATTGTTTATCTTTCCGCTGCAATTAATTGTCTACTCAGGTTTTAACGAACAAGCGAAAAAAAAAAGGTTTTATCGCTATTCACCCCCCCCCCCCTCTAGCGATCCGCTTCGATCCAACAATTGGTATCAGAGCCGGGGGTTGCTAAGATTTGGTGAAACCACCGATCTAGCTTTTTATAGATTTTTTTTCTTTTTAATTCTGTTTATTTCAAATTTATTTCATTTGGTTAGTTTTTCTCCCGCACTACTAATCCAAGACGCGAGTCTTGGTACATTTCGTGTGTTTTTGTCGTTGCTAGGTTTTTCGTCTTCATCTCCTTGTTTCTTTTGTTTTAATGGCCCATCTCGAGGGTTTTAGCACCGTCCGACCTCCGTTTTACAACGGAGATGACTTCCGTTATTGGAAGGGTCAGATGGAATGCTTTCTTAAAACTCAAATCGAGATGTGGATAATAATCCAAACGGGATTCACACTTCCGACTAACGAAGTGGGTGAATCCTTGGATTATGACCAATGGACCATTGCGACAAAAAGACAAGTCGAAGCCGACGCCAAAGCAACTCAAATCCTCCAATGCGGCTTGTCCAAGGAGGAGCTTAATCGCGTCGGCCCCTTCATCAGCGCAAAGGACCTTTGGACAAAGCTAGTGGAGCTACACGAAAGGACCGATGAAGCCAAGGTATGTAAGCGTGATCTTTTGTTTAATAAACTATATAATCTAAAAATGCAGGAACACGAGTCCGCGACACAACTTCACGCCTGCGTTCAAGACATAGTCAATAATCTACACGCGATCGGGTAAAAGGTCGAAAACCGCGACCTTATAAGGTATGTTCTTAACTCTTTTCCGAGGACTACCTTGTGGGCGTCCATGGTCGATGCCTACAAGGTCTCCAAGGATCTTTCGAAACTTAGGTTAGATGAATTATTTTCCGATTTTGAACTTCATGAGCGACCCCAACTGAAAGAAGGTATAGCACTTTTTGCAGGTTCGAGGAAGAAAACCGCAAGCAAGCCACCCCCGAAGGAAGAAGAGGATAAGTCTGATTCGGAGGTCGACTCGGAAATGGAGGCCGAACTAGTCAACCTAGTTCGGAGGATAGTCAAGGGCCGAAAACGAACCGTCACTCGACCCAACGAAGGTAAGACTAAAAGTTCAAATATTAGATGCTACGAATGCAACAGGTTTGGACATATCAAGTCCGAATGCCCAAAACTCAAGAGCAAAGCACCAAAACACAAAAAGGCACTCAATACTACTTGGGAAGAAGCATCCGAGGAAGAAGATAATGATCATGTTCTCATGGCTAAACCGGTGGAATCGAAGACGGAGTCGGAACCGGAACTTGAATCGGAAACCGAAGACGAGTCGGACTGCGAAGCACTATTCAAGACAAGTCACGGATACACATCCGGTTCAAAAGATACACTCAAGGTAAGTCGATCCCTCATTAGTACACTTTATAGTGCAATTAAGTTTTTAACTAAAAAATTAGCTAAGTCCGAGTCCAAGGTCGAGACCCTGGTTGAGGAAGTTAAACTCCTCAAACACGAGGTCTCCCTAACCTCTTCGACTAGTCGAGTTCAAGAGGAGGACTCAACTCGGGTTGAAAAACTCGAAGTTGAGAACTCACTCTTGAAGAGTCAAGTCGAAGATCTTAGGAACACGTTGGAAAGGTTTACTTTGAGATTCAAAGGACTTGACCTCCTACTTGGATCGCAAAGGGTCATGTACAACAAGGCCGGACTAGGGTTTAGCTCAAACACGATCAACAAGTCATATATGTCGATTGTAAGTCGACATAAAAAACGTGTCCAAGCATGGGTCCCTAAGACCACCTTGATTTCAAACTTAGAATCGAACCAGTACTGGGTTCCCAAGGACCAAATCCATTATGTGGAGAGACCGAACCGATTCAATGGTCCAGGGGGAGCCAGTACGAAACTTGTTTGTATTTTAACTTAGAAAATTGCATGCTTAGGTTCTTTATTTAGTTTGAATTTTCTTTTTAGAATGGCTAGATAGGACTATAACTCGTCAATACTTGATAACATAGTACCAGGACGCGGCGAGATGATAGTACGCTAGGAAAGCGGAGTCTCGTGTATTCGGGCTAGATAAGGCATGTTCGTAGTTCATTTTCTCCTCGCATTATAAGTCGGGCTACGTCTCCTTTTGCTTTGGTTCATTCCGATATTTGGGGTCCGAGTCGTGTTTCTTCTACATTCGGATCACGATATTTTGTTACCTTCATAGACGATTTTTCCCGTTGCACTTGGTTATATCTGATGAAGGATCGTTCAGAATTATTTTCTATTTTCCAATCTTTTTTTAATGAAGTCAAAACACAATTTGGTATCCCTCTCGATCCTTGCAGTACAACGATACTCTCATTCACTCCGCTTCGCATCTTCTTAGCGCCTCAGTATGACATATCGAACTCTTCTCATACTCCCAATGTAACGGAGTCATAGAACGCAAGAATCGACATCTTCTCGAGACCGCCTTGACTCTTCTTCATCACTCATGTTCCTCTTCGCTGGGGGAGAAGTCAGACTATCAGATATGTTATTTTATCAATCGACGCCTTCCTCTATTTTACAGGTCAAATACCTCATCACGACTTTATCCAAATCACCTTCATCCTTTACCACCTAAGGTCTGGTTCTACATGTTTTACTACGCTCTCGATCCCGCATCGATAAACTCTCTCCTGGCCGATAAACGTGTTTTTCGATACCCACGGCCTCAAAAAGGGTACAAGTGTTATTCTCCGCCTCCGCTTCAGATTTTATCTCTCACGATGCCACGCTCTTCGATTCTGCCTTTCTTCGACCTTCAAAGTCGTCCGAGTTTCTCCTTCGCGTTTACGCTAGCCTTTTTATCCTCCGAGGACTCTTTATCACCCCAGCCTTCAATTTCTCCTCCATCGCAGTTTATCGCGCTGCCTTCACCGCCGCCGCCTAATACCGATTCTATCGCTGAATCATGTCCGAGCGATCCTCCGCCTTCCTCCCAGACAATCTTCAACTGATATTCCTATCAGACTTCGCAAAAGTATACGCTCAACTCGTAATCCTTCTCCTCATTACATGGCTCGAGTTATCATCGCCTTTCTTCTTCCTATTATTCTCGCCTCTTCCTCCTCTGCCCTCGCTTCTCTTCCGAAAACCGCAGAGATGCATTCCCATCCAGACGGGAAACAAAGCATGCCGATTTAAATAAGTGCCTTACGAGTCACTGGGACTTGACCCGCCTCTACCACCAGAAAATCACTGCCGTCATGGGTATATACGAAGGTCGTTCGCATTTTAACGGTCAAAGACTTAAGCCTCGCTCACAAAGGCTATACTCGATCTCGATCGATTACGGGATACTTTTTCCCCGCTGCTAAAATGTCTTCGACACGCCTATTTACGCCCATCACGCGATTCAACACCGCCTCTTTATCGGCTAGACATCAAGAATGCGTTTACACGGTGACCGTCAAGAAGTCTACATAAAGCAACCTCCGTGTTTTATTGCCAGGGAGTCTTCCGGCCTTGTACGCCGCCAAAAATCTTTATACGGTCTCAAGCAAATACCTAGAGTACGGTTCTAGATTCAAGATTGTAATTCAACAGCTTCGGCATTTAATTCTGAGCGGGTCGACCATTCTGCCTTTATCGCCACTCATCTACCGTCAGATCTATCTAGGGTTTATGCTGATGATATCATTATCACAGAAATGATCATCTCGGGATTTTACAGTGAAACAACATCTTTTCAAACATTTCCGCATAAAAGATCTCAAACTCAAATATTTCGGGATAAGTAAAGATACCCGTAAATGGATCATTATATCCCAAAGGAAATACGAATGGATATTCTGTAAGAAACAGAATGTTAAACTCAAAGACAATGACAACCCTACGGATCCTAATGTTAAGCTCCCGCCAAATCGGAGCCTCTACTGCATCCCGAACGATACAAAGGACAAGAGGAGACTAAGCTACCCATCAAGCTACTCGCCCAGATATCTCATTCGTCAGAAGTGTAGTAAGTCGCTTTCAACTCTCCGTAAAGAACATCGACGCCGTGATTCGCATTGTTCGATATATCAAAGGCGCCCAGAAAAGGTCTTTTGCTCAAAACAAAGGACATACTCGAGTTATAGGTATTCTCGAGTTAGATTGGGCAGATCTCCAATCGATAGAGATCCACTTCGTTTTCAGATATTCGTTTGAGGTAACCTGCTTCGAAAAGCAAAAGCGTAATATCGCGCGTAGATCCAGCCATGAGGCAGATTATCGAGCTACGCCATAATACCAAGAGCTTATACGGCTCAAACAATCGCTCGAGCTCAGTTCGAGATGTTACACAAACGCCATCGAGACATGCGATAACCAAAGCCGCCACGCATATCGCCCAAATCCAGCTTTTCGCAGAGGACAAAGCATATCAAGTCGATCGTCACTTCACGAGAGAAAGTCATATTCGAGAAATATCTACTAGTTTTGTTAACTCGCATTTATCAACTAGCAGATATGCTTACTAAGTCTCCGAGAGGTCCCCGAATCGATTACATATGTAATGTCAGCGCATATAATTTATACGCGCTCCCGCCGAGGAGTGTTGAATATCAGAGATACGATTAGGTGATAATCATATCCCTAAATATCATTAGGAATAATTATTTCTTAGGATAGAGTTTTGATTTATTCCTAGGATAGGGTTTGATTTATTCTTTTGAATAAACCCTAATCTTGTCTATAAATAGGGCTTCTTTCATGTAAGTTATGTATCTCTAAGTTACGAAATAACAGAAATAAAGCTAGACTAGTCGCTAAAGGGTTTAGTCAAGTCGAAGGTTTAGATTACGACGAGACCTATGCCCCAGTAGCTAGATTAGAGTCCATTCGAATGCTATTAGCATATGCTGCACATCGAGGATTCAAGTTGTTTCAAATGGATGTGAAATCAGCATTCTTAAATGGATACATTAAAGAAGAGGTTTATGTTAGTCAACCCCCCCGTTTCGAAAGTTTAGACAAACCCGACCATGTCCTTAGGTTCAAGAAAGCTCTCTATGGACTTAAACAAGCTCCTCGAACTTGGTACGAGAGACTTTCGATTTATCTTAAGTCCAAAGGATTTAACCAAGGTGTAGTTGACCCAACCTTTTTCGTAAAAACCTTAGGTAAAGACATATTCATAGCCCAAATCTACGTAGATGATATTATTTTCGGAACCACCAACTCGATTCTACTGAATGAGTTCATTTCACTTTACGGAAAGTGAATTAAACGAATTTAAGAGCGAGTTAAGTTTCTCCCAGTCTACAAATTAAACAAACTAAAGATGGAATATACCTACATCAACGCAAATATACTAGGGAATTAATTAAACGCTTTGGAATGCAAGACGCTAAAATTATTAATACCCCAATGGCAACTAATATGAACATAGAAGAAAATGTAATCGGAAATTCAATTGATTTAAAATACTATAGGAGCGTAATAGGGAGTCTCTTTTACTTAATCGCGAAATGACTGATATCCTATTCAGTAGTAGCATGCAAGAAGGTTCCAAACCCGCGCAAGGAGTCTCACCTAACTCTAGTCAAGCGTATCTTTAGATATCTAAAGGGTACACTTAACGCCTGTGATTCGCACCCTAGATCTACCAAGTTCGAACTAACCTGGCCATACTCCGATTCGGACTACGCCAGAGTAAGCTCGATAGAAAAAAAGCACGAGTGGTTGTTGTCAACTTCTACCGAGTCTAAAGTAAGTCAGCGCAAGAGAAGCAACACCGCGTCGCTTTATCTACTACCGCGAATACATCGCGACGCGTGAGTGTGTCCACTCAAATTCTTCGATAAAGCACACTCTCCGCGACTTTCGAGTTAGACTTTACGAACACTAAACTCCACGTAGATAACATTAGTTCAATTAACCTTACTAAGAACTGAGCATGCCACTCTAGACCAAACATATAGAGGTCAAACACCATTTCATTCGAGAACACGTGGCCAACGGAGCCATACAACTCGAATACGTCGAATCGAAGTCTAACTCGCGCATCTATTTACTAAATCCCTACCCGGCCGAATTCACTATTAAGACTAAAATCGGGTACGCACAGTAGTAGAACAGAACTTACAAATTATATTTTCTTACTACTATTTCTTACTTTTCATTTTCATGGAACTAGATAGACATACCTGATATCACGCACCTATAGATTTAAGAGTCAATACATCTCACAACACATGTGACTAATGTGTTACAGACTTAGCCACGTAGATGGTCGTGAGACGTTAGAGACCTTACTCCTAGTTCCTGCATGTAGAGCTAGTGCATCGCCACGAACCACGGAGTATAATCATATATACTAACCGACTGACCGATCGTTGATCTTTCATATCAATCAAGTCAAATATGAGTCGAACATTTTATAGATGAGCTTATTTTCAGTATATTATTTTCAAAATAATGTGGAACATGCTTGGACTTTAAATTTAATACTTATTTTTTGTTGTTTCACACACCCTCACTCTTTTCGATATATGGCAAAAGAGGGAGAAAAAGGTCAAAGTTAAGGGATCAATTTTTTTCATATGGCCAAAGGTTAAGTAAATGTTTACTTAACTTTAAGTTAACTTGTTTTTGGTAACAAAACGGAAGTAAAGGCCAAGTTAAGAGAATTCTTAACTTAAACACATTTACTTAACTTTAAGTTAACTTGTTTTTGTTAACAAAACGGGAGTAAAGGCCAAGGTTAAGAAATAAATTTTTTGATTTCTTGACTTAAAACTTATTTTAAACACTATGGCCAATATTAAGTAATTTCGGTTACTTAATTCTTTTTTAGTAGCAAACATCAAGGGGGAGAGTTAAAACTCTTTCTCAAGTATTCACCCTCGGTCAAAGGGGAGGATTCCTCAAGGGGGAACACTTGAAAAAGAGTTTTTATATACTCCTGCTCATTCATGCATATCTCATACTCATTTTTGCTTAATGCACTTACTTTATTTTACTTAACTTTGTGTTGGTTTGCCATAAATCAAAAAGGGGGAGATTGTTGTTGCAGTAGGCACCTAAGGCGAACCTGAGTTTTGATTATAGCAAACGATACAAAGTTAAGCTTATATTGTTATCTCACGAGCTAAATCGAGTGTGCAGAAAAGTGTCAACGCTGGAGCTGAAGGCCAGCGACGCCCGGAGGAAGCCGCGGTGGTCAGGCGACACTCGAGTGACTTCGGAGGGAGTCGAAGGAATCGAGTGGAAGGCCGGAAGTGAAAGCAACACAGTAAGTATCGAGGTAAGCTCGTGTGTGTGTGAGAGTAAATGAGGTCGTATCCTCTTTACGGGGATGATCTTAAGCGTAGATCCGACCAAAGACATCCTATAGGTGGTCTAGGTCGAGATCGGACGGTCGGAGGTCGTCGAAATAATATTTTTGTTAAGCTACCTTTGCCTGCAAGATCGCGATCGCCACTGAGGACTCGATCCGCCCATCACCAATCGCCGCGGCCAAGATTCGATCGATATCGCCATCACCGACTAACGACGCCATAAGTCGATCACGGTCAAGGATCACCGAGGAGTCAAGGCTTATCACCTCATTTCAAGGGGAGTGGTGCTCAAATGTGATCGCTAGGGTTCCTCTCGGTGGGCTCAAAGGCTATAAAAGGAGGGCCTATCCTAGGGTTTCTTCATCAATTTAAGCTTCCAAAGCCTCCGCCAACTCTGACTTTCAATGACGAAGTGCTTCTTCTCCGACGTCTAGGTTTTAATTGCTTTCTTTTTGTAACGTCGGTTTAAGTTTTTATTTCAGTTCATTACTGTAATTTCTCGGAGCTTTTATCGTAACGAGGAGAGGGGGAGTGTCCCTCTACCTCAAGCTTTGTTTTTTATTTATATCGATTAACTCCTACCTTTAACGAGGAGTTCTTTAGTGTTTTTGCCCTCCGTATGTGGTCAAGGACCGCTAGGGCCTTGGAGTAGTAGCCGAAGGCTACGAACCAAGTAAAAATATTTGTCTCCTTTTATTTATTGCTTATCTTTCCGCTGCAATTAATTGTCTGCTCGGGTTTTAACGAACGAACGAAAAAAAAAAAGGTTTTATCGCTATTCACCCCCCCTCTAGCGATCCGCTTCGATCCAACAGTATGTGTGTGGATAGCCAAGCTATTAATAAGATCATCGTGAAATATAAATTTTCGATTCCCCAATCGGATGATATATTGAATCAACTAGTCGGTTCAAGAATCTTTTCTAAAATTAATCTCAAGAGTGACTATCATCAAATTTGGATCAAGTCGGGAGACAAATGAAAGGCGACATTTAAGACACAATATAAATAATAGAAGTAGATGGTCATACCTTTTGAACTATATAATGCATCGAGTACTTTCATGAGGTTCATGCATGAGGTGTTGGTGCAGGGGCACTAGATAATCGAACCTAGATTTTAATTATGGCAAAGGTTCAAAGTTAAGCTTTTATTGTTATCTCATGAGCTATGTTGAGTATGCAGGAAGTGTTTAAGCTAAGCCCAAGGTCAAGCGACACCCAGAGAATCTCGAGTCAAGAAACCGTGATGGTCGAGCGACACTAGGAGAACCTCGTGGAGTCGAGGAACCTCAGTGGAGACCGGAAGCTAAGCGTCAAGTCAGAGGTAAGCACTGAGTGAAGAGTAATGGTGAGGTCATGTCCTCCGTACAGGAACGATCTTAGGCGGCGATCCGACTAAGACTTCCAAGGAAAGATCTAGATCGAAATCGGATGGTAAGTAGCCGTCGTATTGACCATTACTTGTTAGTTCTGTGCTAACTCTTTGCTGCAGGTGAGTGACCAAGCCAACAGTCAACTGATAGCTATTAGCAGTCGACTGATCCTACCATCAGTCGATTGCTAGTCAAACTGTCCAGCTCGATGAAGGTCAAGATAAACTCTTCTTATCTTGGGGGGGTTTAAAGAGCTTTGACTCTGATCTGGCTCTCAACAAGCTAGGGTTTGAAGGGCTATAAAAGAAGGGGGGTTTCACCCTTTTGGATCATCTCATCTTGCTCCCAAAGTGCTCCAACGACGCCAACCTCCGACGACAACACTATGGCACCGTAATGCTGACGACACGCAGAGCTTCCAACCTTTTCGTCGGTAGTTTCATTCTTTTAGTTGTCTTATTTCTTTATTGTATTCGAGCTTTACATTTCTAAGAGGAGAGGTAGGCTTGTTACCTCTCCTTCTATCCTTTGAGTTTTTGTAATCTTCGTCTCCTACCTCCAACAAGGAGGAGACTTACAGTGGATTGCCCCACTGTACGCAGTCTACGATCGCGGGACCTTGGAGTAGCAACCTTTCGGTTGTGAACCAAGTAAAAACAAAGAGTCTCATTTTCATTTATTGTCTTTTACTTTCCGCTGCAATACTCGTGTTTTATCGAAATGAAAAGAAAGTTTTTTACGCTCGATATTCAACCCCCCCCCCCTTCTAGCGTGCTTCTCGATCTAACAATTGGTATCAGAGTGGGGGCGCTTAGATTTGGTGCAACCACCGATTGAACAAGTTTTATTTCTTTTCGTGTTTTTCGTTTCATATTTTATTTTATTCTTATTCCCGTACTACTAATCCAAGCCAAAGTCTTGGTACATTTTTTTTTAGTTGTGTGTTTGCAAGTGTCTAATCGCTTCCAAAGTAGCTAATGGTAAAACAGACATAACTTTTGATACAAGTGAACCCACAAAACGTGTTACCCACCAAATCGAAGCTCTCAAAGATCTACACTTTTTACTGGGGTTTACCCCCGTAACAAGCTGTTTTCGTCCCCAAAAAATGACGTTTAGTACCCTTTCAGGGACATCGAAGGTTGTAAGTGCTTAGTTTTTTATTTTAGTTGTTTATTTCTCATTTATTTCGTATTATTTCCTACATTACTAATCCAAGACCAAGTCTTGGAATTTCTTTTGTTTTGTATTTTTGTTTTGCAAGATTTTTTTTTAATGGCCCATCTTGAGGGGTATAGCACCACTCGACTTTCGTTCTTTAACGGAGATGACTTCCATTATTGGAAGG
This sequence comes from Wurfbainia villosa, assembly GCA_025175895.1. NCBI lineage: Eukaryota > Viridiplantae > Streptophyta > Magnoliopsida > Zingiberales > Zingiberaceae > Wurfbainia > Wurfbainia villosa. The sequence goes on along the minus strand of CM045992.1, from coordinate 36,902,891 downwards.
GTCGGATGGAGTGTTTCTTGAAAACACAAGTTGAGACTTGGATAATAATCCAAACCGGCTTTGCTCTATCTATCAACGATCGAGGGGAGCCATTGGACTTTGTGAATGGACAATCTGACGAGAGGCAAATTGAAGCCGTCTGGCGACCCCAAATTTTTGCGATCGGCTTGTCGAGGAAGAGCTCAGATTGGACCGTTCGTTAGTGCGAAGACCTCTGAAACAAGTTAATCAAGTTACGAAGGGCGTCCGATCTGAAGGTATATCTGAAAGAAACTTACTAGTGAATAAGTTGTACAATCTAAAGATCAGGATCATGAGACCGCTACGCAACTCATGCCCGAATCCAAGACATCCTGAATAGCCTACATGCCATCGAACAAAAGGTGGAGAATCCGGACATAATAAGGTACACGTTAAACACATTTCCTAAGACCACCTTGTGGGCATCTATGATTGATGCCTACAAGGTATCTAGAGATTTATCTAAAATTATATTAGACGAGTTTTTTTCAGAATTTGAATTACACGAACAATCTAACGTGGTACCGGTCGAGAAAGGTGTAGCATTGTTTGCAAGTCGACGAAGAAAGGCAAAAGGCAAGCCACCTCCCGAAGAAGACAACTACCAATCGGAGAAAGAGATGGAGACCAAACTAGTCAACCTAGTTCGGAGGATGATCAAAAAGGAAAGGAATGCGAGACAATCAAAGAGAGCATTCCAAGCAACTTGGGAGCAAGAAGATCAAGACGACGACTTAACATTCATGGCGAGACCGGTAGAGTCCGAGTCCGGGTCCGAAGCAAACTACGAATCCAACTCTAACTCCAACTCCGACTCCGACTCCGAGGATGAATTCGAGTCAAGACTCAAAGGAAAAGATCAAGGTAAGTCGTTCGTTAATCGCAAATTTATATCATGCAATTAAGTTATTAAATAAGAGGTTAGTTAAGTCCGAGTCTAGGGTCGAGTCTTTACTTAAGGAGGTTAAACTCCTCAAGCATGAGGTCACCCTGACATCTTCGACTAGTCAAGTTCAAGAGGGAAACTCAACTCAAGTCAAAAAACTTGAGAAAGAGAATTCTCTCTTGAAAGGACAAGTTCAAGAGCACAAGGCTAAGTTGGAAAGGTTCACATTGGGATCCAAGAGTCTTAACCGACTCCTTGGAACTCAAAGAGTTGTATATAACAAAGCCGGACTTGGGTTTAGGATAAATACTACGAACAAGTCTTATATGTCAATCGTTAGTCGTAGTAATCAAAAAGTCCAGGCGTGGGTCCCTAAGATTTTGCTAAACTCACATATAAAGACCAATAAGTATTGGATTCTACAGGATCAAGTCCACTATGTGGATAGACCGTACTGGTTCAATGATCTAGGGGGATCTAGTACTAAAAGTGTATACCCGATATCTTAGTACAACCTTACATGCTTAGTCTTTTCTTCTAGAATAGTTAGATAGGATTAATAGTTAGTCAATCTTGATAACATAGTATCAGGACGCGACGAGATGATAGTACGTTAGGAAAACGAGGTCTTGTGTATCCGAGCTAGATAAGGCATATCTAGCTTGGTGCACTCGGCTAAGTTGAATTAACTGAAGCTACCTCGCCACATCCTAAACTAGTTAGACCAGGAAATAACCCTAAGTGACTTAAGTGAACATTTTCTTGAATTTGACTTTATCTAAGGAAGTGGTCATTGTTCCGATCAAAGAAGGTCTCTGTGCCTCGTCACGATTTGGAAGTCATTTTCTTGAAAAGTTTACTTAACGATCTAAAAGTTAAATCCGAATCTAACCCAAGGTTGATTAATTTCAAATCACTAAATTTAATCAAGTTAAAATTGAAATCATCTCACAAGAACATTTAAGGTTAACATGCCTTGAGACACATAAAATGGGTGAGATGTTAAGGACAATTTAAATACAAATGACATAATTTTCGAAATGTTTTCAAACCTATAAGGATACTTATTTTCTTGATTGTTGCATTTAACATGTAGTTACTATTATTGGTTGGCCAATACTAAACATACAATCCTTAGGCCAAATTTAGAACCCTAAATTTTCTAGGTTCTTTGTATTGGACTAAGGGGGAGATACCAATCTTAAGGGTTAAAATACAACCTTTTAAACACTTCAAGATTTTTTTTGAAATCATACTTATTTTTATAATGTTTAAGTGATTTGAAAGCAAAGATTATGTTTATAGTAGTTTTCAAAAACTCACTTTACCAAAATTAGTTATTATACACTTTCTCTCAAAAAAAAACTAGTTTAACATGGTTGGTGCAGAGAAATAAAAACTTAAATTTTTTCCTGCACCTTTTCACGATCCCTAGGACTTAATAAGTCAAGAGTTGACTTCAAAAGGGACACATGCTTGGACTTAATTTTTCTATATTTTCAATGATTTTATAAACGCATATAATATTTCTTCTCCTATTAATCTTTTAAATACACCCCTATTTTTCGATATATGACAAAAGGGGGAGAAGAGGGCAAAGTTAAGGGGGAGTAAAAGTTTTTTAAGTTTTTTAAAACTTTATCTAAAAGAGAACTTCAAGTTTCTTTTTCAAAACTCACCTATGGTCAAGGGGGAAGTTTTCAAAAAGGGCTTAATCATGTTTACTACTTGTGTGCTACATGTTTATTACCTTTTTACTTTATGCTTAATTTTACCTTAACTTTGAATTGCTTTGTCATAGATCAAAAAGGAAGAGATTATTGGTGCAGGGGCATCAAATAATCGAACCTAGATTTTGATTATGACAAAGGTTCAAAGTTAAGCTCTTATTGTTATCTCATGAGCTATGTTGAGTGTGCAGAAAGTGTTTAAGCTAAGTCCAAGGTCGAGCGACACCCGGAGAATCTCGAGTCGAGAAACTGTGGTAGTCGGACAACATCAGGAGAACCTCGTGGAGTCGAGGAACCTCGGTGGAAACCCAAAGCTAAGCGCCAAGTCAAAGGTAAGCATTGAGTGAAGAGTAATGGTGAGGTCGTGTCCTCTGTACGGAGAAGATCTTAGGCGGCGATCCGACTAAGACTTCCAAGGGAAGGTCTAGGTCGAGATCAGACAGTAAGTAGCTGTCGTATTGACCATTACTTGTTAGTTCTGTGCTAACTCTTTGCTACAGGTGAGTGACCAAGCCAACAGTTGACTGATAGCTATTGGTAGCCGACTGATCCTACCATTAGTCGACTGCTAGTCAAACTGTCCATCTCGATGAAGGTCAAGATAAGCTCCTCTTATCTTAAAGGAATAAGGAGCTTTGATTCTGATCTAGTTCTCAACGAGCTAGGGTTTGAAAGGCTATAAAAGAAGAGGGGTTTCACCCTTTTGGATCACCTCATCTTGCTCCCAAAGTGCTTCAACGATGCCAAGCTCCGACGACAACACTACGCCACCGTAACGCTGATGACACGCAAAGCTTCCAACCTTTTCGTCGGTAGTTTCATTCTTTTAGTTGTCTTATTTCTTTATTGTAGTTAAGTTTTACATTTCTAAGAGGAGAGGTAGGCTTGTTACCTCTCCTTCTATCCTTTGAGTTTTAATCGTCGTCTCTTACCTCTAACGAGGAAGAGACTTATAGTGGATTGTCCCACCGTACACAATCTAGGATCGCGGGGCCTTGGAATAACAACCTTTCGATTGTGAACCAAATAAAAACAAAGAGTCTCATTTCCATTTATTGTCTTTTACTTTCCGCTGCAATACTCGTGTTTTATCGAAACAAAAAAAAAGTTTCTTACGCTCGCTATTCACCCCCCCCCTCTAGCGTACTTCTCGATCCAACATAAGGTACTGCGGCTTTTTATAAGCAAATTTGTTATGGTTTACTTCGACGATATTCTTATTTATAGCCCGACTTGGACTTCACATTTTGATCACCTATGAGCGATTTTTAGAAAATTAAGAACGGAGCCTTATTTCTCAACCAGAAGAAATATTCTTTCTTTTCTACATCGGTGACTTTTCTCAGATTTATTATGCCCATGGAGGGCATACATACAAATCCATCGAATATAGATGTTATCTTAGAGTGACCGAAGTCGAAGACCTTGCATGAAATTAGGACTTTTCATGGGTTAGTTTCCTTCTATCGTTGATTTATCGGAACTTCATTACTTTGATTACTCCTATCACTAAGTGGGTAAAGAGAAGATTTCAAATGGTCCGAAGAAGCAGAGACTAACTTTCAATTAGTCAAACAAAAAATGACCGAGGCTTCAGTACTAGCATTTTCTTATTTTAAGAAGGTGTTTGCGGTACATTGTGACACATCAGGCATTGGTATTGATGGTGTCCTTAGTCAAGCCAGATGACCATTGCCTTTTTCAGTGAGAAATTATTAGATTATAAATGAAATTATTCTACTTATGATGTAGAGTTCTATGTTATCATTCAATCCTTGAATCATTGACGACACTAACTCATATAAAGGGAATTCATCCTATTTACGAATCACAAGGCTTTGAAGTACATCAATAGACAGTACAAATTAAGCAGACGACATGCTAAGACTTATTTGCAAGAGTTCACTTTCACACTAAGGCACTAGGCAAGGATCTTGAATTGTATAGCAGATGCTTTGAGTCAACGATCTTCCTTACAATCATGCAAGCTAAAGTTACAATTTTCGAATCTTTTACGAAGTTGTATGTAGCAAGCCCATACTTTGGCAGGATCTTTCAAGAGGTGACAGAGGGTCTTCGCCATGACTTTATGATGCATGACAACTTCCTATTTCAAGGAGTATAGTTATGCGTTTCATTAAGGCAACAGATTTTGGATGAGTTGCATAATGAGGGACACTTCGACCACTATAAGATATTAGCCCTTATATCATCTGATTTCTATTAGCTCAAGATGAGTAGTAGTGTAGTATATTTTGTGGACAAATGTCATGTGTGTTAGCGATCTAAGGGACCCTCACAGATGCTGGTTTATATACTCCCTTACGGATTCCTGAAGCTTTGTGGATTGACTTTAGCATAGATTTAATACTTGAACTGTCACACACCCAGTGGATATCAAATTCTATCTTAGTCTGGATGATAGATTCTCAAAAAAAATATATACATAGAATTGTCACATTAGCGACCGCCCACCACTGCCCCTACCATAGAGGGGAGTAAATCAGGACCCCAATTGGCAAAGGCAAAGGCAAAGGAGAGGGATCATTGATAATCTAAGGTTGTGACTTCCTCAGGAATTTACCCCTGCCCTTTGCACTTGCCAATTGGGTTGCCTTGGGGGTTGTCGACAAGTTCTCCGAGATGGCATCCTTTGTGGCTTGTAGAAAATTATAGACACAGTACGGATTGCACACCTATATTTCAGAGAGATTATTTAATTACACAACATCTCGCATTCAATCATCTCAGATCAAGACACTAAGTACATCGGTCATTTTTGGAAGAGCTTACAGAGTAAAGTAAGGACTAGTTGAATTCAACATCTATTATCCACAGACAGATGGTCAGACTGAGGTGGTCAATCAAAGTTTGGGCAACTTATTGAGGTGTTTGGCGAGCTCAAAGCCAAAGCAATGAGATTTGGTCCTACCTCAAGCGGAGTTTGCTTACAACAGATCAAAGAACTGAACCACCGAGCTTACTCCTTTTGTGAGTCTATGGACGGAACCCATCCAGGGTACTAGATTTAGCCCCCATCCCATGCGCGAGACAACCTAATCCTAAGCGGATGACAAAGCAACTTCAGAGTATTCATGAACAGGTCAAACAGACTATCCAGGAGAGTAACACCAAGTACAAGGAACGAGCTAACGATCGTCGGCGTCAAGTGCTTTTCGATATTGGAGATTTGGTGTGGGCAATACTAACCCGCGATCGCTTTCCTCTTGGAGAATACAATAAGCTTAAGGAGCAAAAGATAAGGCCTTGTGAGATCCTGCAAAAGATCAATGACAACACTTATAGGTTGCATCTTCCTAGCCACTTGAAGACCTCTGACGTATTCAACGTCAAACACCTGAATCCTTACGCTAGAGAAGGTAATGACACTAATCCGAACTCGAGGACGAGTTCTTTTCAACTTGGGGCTTTTGATGTAGGAGCATCCAGTAGTATGATAAATTATTATCTTATGATGCGACTATGCCTCCTTCTAAGCCATGATAAAGAGCAATTATGATATCCAATAAGAATTTCGACACTTCCATGGACCCCTGGCCTAAGCTTACCTTATTCCGAGCCTTAGCAAGAAGAATTCAAACCCTCCAACAACCAACATGACCTGCTCATATCCCCTGACACGGATGTGCTTCATTCTGGATCCAAACAAGGTGAAAATCGAGTTCTCAAAGGCTGACACAATCTGACCGTACCCAAGGGTACGATTGTGTGTCGTTCTGGGACTAATCGACTTGTCCCAATAGGGAACACGACCTGGTCATGTTCCCTACCACGGCGTGCCCACCCTGTGGTTCGCTTGAACCGAGCGCACAACTTAGTTTAGGTTTTTTTTTATTTTTCTTGTTTGTTTTGAATTTTTTTCATTTCCTAGACTATTTAAATAGTCTAGGAAATGGAAAAAATGGGTTGTCAGCCAGCATTAAACTAAGGCAAATGTTCAATGAATGGATCAATCAAACTATTGTGTTAATGCTAGATTATTCCCCGAAAGGAACGCGTTACAGGGTCCGACTGTAACGTCTCGACAAGGACCGCTACATTTTCAGAACTTGGGTGTAGTGAAAAATATGTAAGAATTTGCGTTGCAAGGTCCAACTGCAATGTATCGGCAAGGACCGCTATATCCCATGAGAACTTGAGCGTAGTATTAAATAAGCAAGAATTCTCACACCATAGGTTGGGTAAGAACAAATATTATAGAAAAATTAATAGTCTAAGATTTGGTATATAGAACATAGGAACCCTCACTGGTAAAACAATGGAGATAGTAGATACGATGATTAGGAGAAAAATTAATATTGTATGTGTATAAGAGACAAAATGAGTAGGTGAGAAGGCAAAGATGATAGAGAACTCGGATTTTAAGTTATGATATACAGGAAAGAGTAAAACAAGAAATGGAGTGGGTATTATTGTAGATAGATCGTTAAAGGGTGAAGTTGTCAGAGTAATTAGAAAGGGAGATAGAATTATAACTCTCAAAATAGCAGTGGAGAAAGAAACTATGAACGTAATTAATGTATATGCACCTCAAATAAGATTAGATGAAAATACAAAATTAAAGTTTTGGGATGACTTGGATGAAGTATTATAAAATATTCCATCAAATGAGATAATTTTAATAAGAGGCGATTTAAATAGGCATGTCGGAGTGAAAAATGACGAATATGAGAGGGTGCATGGGGTTATGGGTTTGGAACAAGAAATGAAGAAGGTAAAACTATATTGGATTTTGCAATAGCATATGATCTTATACTAGCTAATGCATTTTTTAAGAAAAGAGAAGAACACTTGATCACGTTCATTTGTAAAGATTGTAAGGTCATCCCTGGAGAAAGTTTAACTACTTAACATAGGTTAGTATTATTGGATATACGCCTCAAACATAATATTAATAGAGGAAAAATATATACGACTCCTAGAATTAAGTGGTGGAAGTTAAAGGATGAGAAACTAAATATATTCAAAGAGAAGATAGAATCTGGTATTAGATGAAATATCATGACTCTGTCTGTAGGATAAGATGGTATCGAAGTTGAAAATAATAGAGTATACTCGGTGAGTCGAAGGACGTGCACTGAGTAAAGAATTTTGATGGTGGAATGAGAAAGTGCAAGAGAAAGTCAAGGAAAAACAAACGACATATAAGAAATTATATATTTGTAAAAATGAGGAAAATTTGAAAAAATATACAATAGCCAAGAAAGAAGTAAATGAAGCTAAGACTGAAACTTTTGAACGGTTATATCGAAAATTAGATAAAAAAGAAGGGGAAAGAGATATTTATAGAATAGCTAAAGTGAAAAAGAAAAAGACAAAAGATTTTAATCAAATAAGATGTATTAAAGATGAATGCAATAGGGTACTAGTAAATGATAAAGAAATAAAAGAACGGTGGAAGAGATATTTTCATCAACTTTTTAATGAAGATTTAGGAGACCAACTTAATTTAGGTAATTTCAGTAGGTCAGATGAGTATAGAAATTTAAATTTTTATCGTAGAATTTAAATTTCAGAAGCAAAACAAGCTATAAATGGAATGCAAAATGGAAAAGCCGTTGAACCAGATGATATTCGGATAGAGGTATGGAAGTATCTAGGAAAATAAGGTATTAAATGACTTACAAAATTATTTAACATGATATTGAAAACAAAAAGGATGCATGATCAATGAAGGGTAAGTATCCTAATTCCCTTATATAAGAATAAGAGAGACATACAAACTTGTGAAAACTATAGAGGTATTAAACTAAAGAGTCATACCATGAAACTTTGGGAAAGAGTAATAGAAAAAAGATTAAGGAAGGAGACCAAGGTTCTCGAAAATCAATTTGGATTCATGCCAGGAAGGTCAATAATAGAAGTTATACATCTTCTCAGATAACTAATTGAAAAGTATAGAGAGCAAAAGCAGGATCTTCACATGGTATTCATTCAAAAACTATAACCCAGTGCACGAAGCCCTCGCCACGCGAGATACCGAAGAAGGAATTCATTGTCGCAGCCTTACCTTGCTTTTCTGCAAGAACCTGTTTTCAGGATTTGAACCCATGACCTCTTGGTTACAAGGCAATAACCTTACCGTTGTGTCAAGGCTCTCTTCACATGGTATTCATTGATTTAGAAAAAGCTTATGATAGAGTTCCAAGAGAAATTATATGGAGAATTTTAGAAATAGGAGGTGTTAGTGTAACATATATTGAACTAATTAAGGATATGTATGAGGAAGTAACGACCAGAGTGAAGACTTCAGGCGGATTAACTAAAGCATTTCCAATAAAGATAGGGTTACATCAAGGATCAATTTTAAGTCCATATCTTTTTACACTGATCATGGATGAACTCACTGGACATATTCAAGACACAGTATCGTGGTGTATGTTGTTTGCAGATGATATTATTTTAGTAGATGAGACACGTGAAGGAGTAAATACTAAACTAGAATCTTGGCAGGAAACACTAGAAGTGAAAGGTTTTAGGTTTAGTAGAGTAAAGACAGAATATATGGAATTTAAGTTTAGCAATATTAGACGTAATAAGACAAGTGTTAAGATAGGAGATGACGAGTTGTCTGGAACTAAGAGTTTTAAATATTTAAGATCATTTTTGCAAGACGATGGAGAGATTAAGAGAGATGACTTATATAGAATACAAGCAGGATGGTTGAAATAGAGAAAAGCGTCGGGTGTTTTATGTGATCGTAAAGTGTCTCTAAAACTTAAAGGAAAGTTCTAAAAAACGGCGATTAGACCTGTTATGTTATATGGCGCTGAATGTTGGACTACGACTCGAGCACATGAACAAAAGATGAGAGTTGCAGAGATGAGGATGTTAAGATGGATGTGCGAACATACAAGGATGGACAGAATAAAAAATGAGAGTATTAGAGAAAAAGTCGGTATTGCATCTATTGAAGGAAAGCTCCGAGAGACGTTTAAGGTGGTACGGACATGTACTTAGACGGCTAATAAATGCTCCAATTAGACGATGCGAAACGATGACAAATATATACATCAAACGAGGAAGACCAAAACTAAAAAAGACTTAGTTACCAACAATAAAACAAGATAAAATTTATTTAAATATAGATGATGATATAGTAGGGGATAGAGTCCAATGGCGTAGAAGGATCCATATAGCCGACCCGACCTAATGGGATAAGGCGTTGTTGTTTTTATTGTTGTTGTTGTTCCTAGACTATTTAAATAACGATTAGAGCCCTTGTAAAGACATTTTATTTTGGTTTAATAAAGTTTCTTTCGTTTAAACCTACGAGCAGCTCCTCTTTATTTTCTGAATTCCCTTTGATTTCTCTACAACCCTCTATTCAAATGTCGCATGTAGAAGGATTGGCTAGCTTATGAGAGTAATCCCAAGGAAACTAAAGATCATTAAAGGAAAAAATGAAGAGTTGATCAAAAAGAGTTATCAATAAGATTATGGTAAAGTATCGTTATCCTATTTTTAGAGTAGGTGATATATTGTATGATCGTTGCATTTTTTCTAAAAGTTACTTTATGTGTAGTTGTCATCCAATCCACATGCATGAGGGAGGCAAATAGAAAATTTCTTTGAAGACCAAAAATAATTTATATGAATGATTAGGTATGTCATTTAGGTAAACTAATATTTTTTATTAGATTAATAAATCTTGCATGTCTATATTGGGAAGTTTATTCTAGTATATTTTAATAATATGTGGATTCATAAAAAAAAAACTTAAATGAGCACTTTAATCATTTACAGAAACTTCCACCTATTTTGAGAAATAAAAAGTTTTATGCTAACATTCAGAAATATTCTTTTTGCACTATTCAGATTGTGTTTCATGTAATCTTGTTAGCGCTAAGGATATGGTGGTTGATGAAGAGAAAGCTAAGGATATTTATGAATGGCTAATACTATAAACTAGAACTAAGGTATGTATCTTTTATAGATTGGTTAGTTTCTATAGAAGGTTGGTTAAGAACTTTAATACTTTATCTACACCCTTGAATGAAGTTACTAAGAATATTGAGTTTTATTAGGGTTCTGAACAAGATTTAACTTTCAATTTGGTTAAGAAGGGGCTAGATTTAACTTTCAATTTGCTTAGGAAAAGCTAAGTTTTGCACAAACACTAACACTAATTGGTTTTGCTAAATCTTTTTAAACTAAGTATGATGCTTTAGGAATAGATATTGGAGTTAAATTAATGCAAGAAGACTAACATTTTGCTGATCTTAGTGGGAAGCTAAGTGAAGCGGCTTTGAACTTTCCAATTTATGATAAAAGGATGTATGTTTTGATGAAGACCTTGGACACTTGGCAATACCACTTAAGACGGAAAGAGTTTTTCATAGTGATCTTTAAACCTGAGGATTGGATTTGTGTTCAGATGAGAAAAGATAGGTTCTTAGCTAAACATCGAACTAAGTTGCATCCATGAGAAGACGTATCATTTCAAGTCATTGTTCGAATCAACAATAATGCTTATAAGCTTGACTTGCAAGGTGAGTATAATGTGAGTGTTACATTCAATGTTTCTAATCTTTTGCTATTTAATGTAGGTGATGAAGATTCGAGGATGAATCCATTTGAGAAGAGGAGAAATGATGGAGTCAAAAATGGAAAACAAGTTGTGGCTTAATAAGCTAAAGATAGGGATCAAGTTAAGGTGGTAGAGTCAAAAATAGAGAACATGTTATGGCTTAACAAGATGGAAAGAAAGAAACATCCCACTCTAGATTTTTTTGATGATCCATTACATATTAATAGAGGTTCAATTATAAGAACTAAGGCTAAAAGGATGAAGGAAACACTTAATGTATTAATTAAAGATGTTAAAGTCAAAGCTACAATTAAAGAAGATTTAACAAAGAGCAAATCATGTTGTTTAGTCAACCTAATTCAATTCTTAGATGAACTTAATTAGTCACTTAAGACCTATTTGTATCTAGTAGGGATAATTATCATATATATGTTCAATTTCTACCTTTAGTTGGATTGTAATGGTGACTTAAGCTCAATTTAACTATGTAGTCTTCTTAGGCTTTTTCTAAATAGTTTTGGCCTTTTAGGGTTTTTAAATCACCATATAGTTATAAATAAAGGGGCAGTGGCTACACATGAAAGTTTTGATTTGTTTTCAATCTAAAGCATGGTGAGACTCTCACTTATTAATTCTTCATTGAACTAAATCTTATCCTCTGTAGCGTTCAAAGACTTATCAAGTTAAATTTCAAGATTGTGACGTCTTCCATCTCCTATACTAAGGTTCATATTTTCTTAAGTACTGAGTCAAGGTTTTTTTCATCCATCTCATTGATTTAGACTTTTCTTATTTTTTTCTTCAATTTGTTGTGGGTTCATTGAGTTTACATCATGTACCAATAGCTATATTACTAGAAACGTTCGAGAAATAAACCACTCAAAAAAGTAATTGATCCAGAACAAGGAAAGAAACTAAAACAACCACAAATTTCCATTGCAAGGGATTATAAGAAAAAACATGGATGCAGGAGGGAAACAAAATTCTCGCACTGACATGGTTGTGGCAACAATCCTTTCTCGTGTACAACGCCACCTACCACCGTCAAAAAACAAACAACAGAATATATGATAGCATCATAGAAAAGTACACTGAATTTGTATACAGACGAATCAAAGGAGAGCCTAACAAGCAATGACTCACCCCAGTTCTGCAGTCTCCGGTTCTTCAACGATTTCCATCTGGAGGCTGGTGCCTCGTAGATCTGCAGATATATAAAATTCTCAGAAAGGAAAAGGAAATGCATACCAGTATGAATCTGAGGAAAAGACATAAAAGATCGTTCTGAAAGAGAAGTGGCGGGGTGGATTATAGTAGTACGTCGTGGAGAAGCTGCGATTGCTCGGATTGGTAGATGAAGTCAGGGATGTAGATGATCGTGGGAAGCGAGCCGACGATGTTAACGTCGATGTCAAGCCCCTTCTCACCTTTCCCATCTTCCTCTTCCATTCGGTTTCCAGTCTCCAATGAACGTCGAGCGACAACTATTTATTGTCATTGAGCGAACAAAACGTAGGGCGACTTTTTTTTTTTTCTACTACATACACATTTTCTAAAGGCGACAAGTTACATGGAAATTTTTCATTCACTATCAAAATAAATTAGAAAATATTTAATTTTTTTAGATTCAATATTTCATTTTAAAAAAAAAATCTATAAATATACTATAACTAGAATTTGAATTTTAAATGTTTGAAAAATTATACCATCTACTTTTTGACAATACATCCAAGTGACACCGCTCTTAAAAATAATCAAAAGAAAATACTAACTTAAATATCTCTTCCCCAAAGATTTTAATATGTAAATATATTGAATCGTAATATATAAATATGCAAATCTGCTGGTCTATATAAATATACAAATCCACAAATTCATGGTGCATTTCATATACTATGATTTATTTAATTGTATGCTATAGTTTCATATATTTATATACTATAATTAAAATTTTATAATAAAAGTGATTACAAAAATAATTCATCTATTTGTATAATTTAGGCAATATATATACAACTGATGCAGATACACAGATTTTCTCAACTCCTTTTTAATGCAAAAGAGCGTCTGAGAGCCTTAGGGTTCTCTCCGATCGCAACAGTAAGAGAGAATGAATAGATGATGAGAAAGTCAACACAAGAGAACAGAGACACAAGGTTTAACGTGGTTCATAATTCTAATTCATACTCCACAGAATAAGGTTCCTAACGAGCTGCAGTGTCAAAGCACTTTTACTATGAACTTCTCCTTTTTAGAAATATTTTCAGAGGTGGAGAAAACCCTTTACAACTTCAGTGGTATACAATATAAAGAGAAAGAGAGCATGAACTATCCCCACCTCCCTGCTATTCTCTTTCTTCTCCGATGTGAGGTCTCCCTTCCCTTCGATGATGTCCCCATCCTCTTGTTGTGGAACTCCCAGTGATCGTGCTCCCTTGCCCTTTTTTGGAAAGAGGAAGAAGAAGATCCAGTCGAAGATCCCTTCTCCTCTCTCCCTCCTTCCTCTTTATCCTCTTCGTCTTCTCTCACTCCTTGTGCTGTAACGAACTACCCTGATCACCGTCCACATAGAAGACTCCTCTTCCCTGGAGAGTAATTCTGTTAGGAGGATAAAAAATGGAAACTCCTGTCAATATTCCGTGGGGTCCTAGTTTGGTATATCATATGACAAACTCTCGTAAACTGCTGCCTCGGGAAATATTCTACCCCCACTTTTCACCCTCTCTTCCTTTACTAAATTTGACATTCACTCTGTTCCCATCTCAACTAGATCCTCTTCGTTCATTTAGACCAAGGTGCACACTGCTCATTTTGCCTTGCCAAGCTAACATTTAAACTCACTCTGACTATGAGACCCAGTGCTTCATGTTTTCATGACTCCCCGAGTCAACTCCCGACTCACTTACCAAGTCAAATCTCAGACTTGTACCCCGGGTCGCTCCTCTGATCTCCTTTTAGTCCTAGAGCTTATCTTTCTGACCCTATACCTTCACCCCGTCAGCTCGATCAACCTCCTAGGGTCGGGTTCCACCAGTTCAATCAGTGTTTCACACATGACCTTCTTCATTTTAATCCTTGAATTAGGTCACAGTGGTATCATTAGCCACCCCTAAAAATAGTCAAACGAAGCGTTGAGTTTGACTTTCCAAGTGAAACACTTTGCTCCGTCTTCCTTCTTATCGATCCCATTACATCTAAGTTGCCCTCCTCCTTTACTTTATCATGTCCACCCAGAGCGACTTATTTGACCCAAGGGTCTCGCCTCCTTTATTTCGTAGGGAGGTTTAAAGATCGAAAACCCTGCACAAGTTATTCTCCATGCGACCCCTTCAACTTCCCAGCTTCGACTCTTCTTATTTCTTCTTCGGCGACTCTTGTTGGTGATGATTCTTTACCTCTAACTCCTGGCACCTAGGAGTTTCTCTTCCTTCTCAAGTGTCTCTTTTTAACCCTAAGTGAGTTTTGTATCCCTAACTCCTCTTATTTCCTTTTCTTTCACCCCTAGTTGTCCTTCCCTTTCATGGTCATGGCCTCGAAAAATCCTAAGCCGATCCCCTGGTATGAAAAAACCGTTACTCGCGCACCTAAATGTACAAAGCCCCTTTGCCACTAAAGACCAATATATAGATCCCTCCATACCATGCCATTTTACTGTAGCCTCTTTCAGGCCTCATAGTCCCCCTCATGGCTTCTATTTCTTTTTCTCCGATTAACTACTGAACGATCTACATTTGCCGATACCTTTTGTTTACACTGATATATTAGATTTTTACCGATTACCTATTAACCAACTGGCCTCTAATGCCTTTCGTATATTAACAGGAGTATTAATAGTTTTCCAACATCTAAATCTTAATTTATCCCCTATACTATTCTACTGTCTTTTTCAACTAAAGTCTTCTAAAGAAGACAATTTCTACTTTGCTAGTCAGCAAGATTGTCAATTTCTCGTAAATATGCCCTCCCATAAGGGTTGGGAGGATTTATATTTTTTTTCCCAATTTCCCACTCCGATATCCCACTAGGAAACCTGGAAAACCAATCTCCTTGATCTACCCCCTTTTCAAGAGAGTAGGGCTCAAGGCTCTTTCCGAGAGGTCTTTCCAGTGTTGAGGGAGTGTCATTACAATTCTGATGATTTGCTGAAGCCCCCCCCCCCTCTCCTGAGTCACTATGGGATATTTCCTTTCCCTCTGGCCAATCTAGGCGTCATAGGTAGGATATTGTTTCCACCTTAACACACCACATACACCACCCTTTGTGACTATTAATTATTATTTTCACTGGTTTGTGTCGCAGATAACATGATGCAGGATGCTAGAATCAGCGGGAAAAAATTATTGCTACAAAGAAGAAACCCTTGAAGAAGCGAGCTAGGGGCAAATCTCCTATTGTTTGTTCCTCTCCCCGCAAGAGGCTTCACTCCCGCAAAAAGGGTGCCCCAAGTTCCTCCACCCTTCCTGTCGCTTCTTCTTCCCACTCTTCTCCTCCTCCTTCCCCTCTAAAACTAAATAGGCACCGACGCCTAGTCATTTATGAGCCCTCAGAGGAGAAGGCTGCTCCTTTAATCCTCCCCCCTCCCCTTCAGAAAAACTTTCTCCTTCCCCTTCTCTTCATTCCTCCCCATCTCAACCTAGCAAGAGAATCAACTCCCCCACATATTCTCCTCCTCGGCTTACCTATACAAAGTTACCCCATTCGCTTCCCCCTACTCTGAACATGGACTCTTTTGCACCTCCTATATCCACAGAAGAGCCTTTTTTGAACGGAGGAGATACCCCCCCCCCCCCCCCTAAACCCTCCATCTACTTCTTTAGGATCTTCTCTTAGGATCCGCAGCACAAAAGAGGTACGACTCTTCAACCAATCTCATCTGCAAGGCCCTTTATGAATGACTGTGCAAACTCTTGATGGAGGTATGTTCTTCCTTTCTTCACATTTAATATACACTAGTACTTAGTCTTGTAACATCCTGTCTTCTTTCCCAGGTAGTTACTGCTTGCAACGAGATGACTCCCAATATAGTAAACTACCAATCTTCCATGGCCGCCCACTACACTGCCTCCCTCTCTCAGCAGAAAAAACTGACTCAACAATTGGCCGAGAGCAAACAGAAGAAGGCCACTCTGACCACGAAGTGCGAGGATTTGATGATGCAATTAGCGATGACTCGGAGTGAGAAAGAAGAACTTTTACAGAAGAATGATGATCTCCACTAATAACTATTTTTGCAATCCAGTCAACTCCAACAGGTCGATCTCCTTACCCAGAAACTAGTGGAGCATAGAGTGCAGCTTAAAGAGGCAGAGACCCAAACTTATCGATTTTCAGTGGCTCTCCTTCAAATCCAAGAAAAGAACCAAGCATTGGAGGCTACTCTGACATCCTACCGAAAGTAGCTAGAGAACTTCTCTGCAACTATATCCACTTTTCCTGGGATGTTGGCCACGATTGTCGAGCAACAACAGGAATTCAGAGAGAGCGATCTAAAGCCTTGGCTTTCTTAGGTCAACAAGCTATAATAGCGACTAAAGACAGAGACACCATGGGTGCCCAACTATCTGAATATCATGCCCAGTGGAAAGAGCAAGAAGAGGATTTGAAGATGCAATATGCTAGGAAAGGAGTGCAATTATTCATCCTGGGCTTTGCAGGATCTTTCACTCTGAATGATGTCAAGGGTTACCCTCCACCAGGTGCAGATACAAGCCACCTGGATCCCGAGGTTGCCCTAGCTAACTACCTCCCAGATATATTTGAATTGTAGTTTTTGTGTTCCCTATAATGTATTGGCAACTATTATCAATGAGAAACATTTGAGGGTCAATCTTGTTCTTCCCTTTTCGTTATAATGAATTAAACTTCCCTCTTCTATCACCTAGGATCGCCTATCCTCTATAGTATCAGTCGACTGCTATTTTCTCTCACTCAGGCTAGAATAAAAACTATCCCCCCGGGTTTAAAGTCACTTCCCACATGGTAGAGATGGGCTATGATTTATTGAGCCAAATCACCTCTCCTTACCTAGATAGGGATGCAATCACCCATTTCGGGATTAATACCTTTATTATTCCCCATACTAGTGCAATTACATCCCTCGACTCTTCACCTTCTCTTTCATTTCCCTAGGAGGACTATGAATCTCCGACCCCTTCTATAAATTACCACTAGGAGTCTTGCTCCTTCTTATGTTACCTCCATGGCTTCTGAAGGACACCCCATCGACGTAAGCTCAAGCTCCGACTCCCTTGACTTAAATTATTTTGACACGGGCTCCTCCGACAATTCTGATACTCAATCCACGACCACGTTCACATATCGGCCTCCTCTTCCCCCAACTCCAGCTGGTACGCCAGCTCCCAACACGAGAAGGTCATTTCGAGCTCCTTTCCCCTCCTTCGGCAACCAGGTCTGGAACCCTTCGATGACCTAGGAGTACACCGTAGGAGATCCCCAGGCCTTAGTCGAACTTCCTCCTCTTCCCCCAACCCTCGCCTTTCTTCCAGTCCTTCCAAATAAGGTTCCTCCATTCCCCCCAGTCAGAGCTCCGCCTCCTTCGCCCCAGGTACGGGGTAACTTCCATAGGGTCATCCTGGTGCCTCCTTCTGCAGAGGAGTCCTCTGTCGACTCTAATAGTAATAATAATAAATCTGTATGAACAACAGTTTAACTAATGTAACTGCTACCTTTCATATAAAAAGAATGAAATATTTAAATGTGTCCTGTTTATTTTCCTTTTGCTTGCTTTGAGTATTTTGATCAGGACACCTTGGATAATACTTGACCTACTCCATAGGGTTGACCCCGCATAGCAGTACTAACGAATGACGCCAAAAAATAATTAGATCCGAACCAAATGAGACCCGCTTCGTATCCACCTCTCTCTACGGAATACGACTAGTCTCTTCATCATTAATGCCTCTAACTGCCCCTGCTATTGTTCCTACATTTTCCCCTCTTATCTACATTTACTACCTCTATTTCCCAAGAGGAGTAATTAATACCTCCTTTTCTTCCTATAAAAACCCTCAACACTATCTTCATCCAACACACCCCTCTATTCTTCTGCTTCTGTCGGTGTGCTTCTCTCTTCCTCCACCTTCACCATGGAAGGCATGTCAGAGCAGGGCAGCAACTCTCCTTCTCTCGCTAGAAAGATCGAAGAGCAATGCCGCATAGAAGAATTGGAAGAACAGGTCATGGACTTGAGGAAGCGCCTACAGTCAGCTTCCACTCGCAACTACACCCTGCACCAAGAGTTGGTTGTAGCCCAAAGGGCCTTGTAAAAACACTACTTCATGCAACAATCCTACCATAGACAACTTCTCAATGTCAAGTCTAGTGGCCGACAAGCCCCAGTATCACTTCCAGAGAAGATCATTCGTGAAACACCTTAGCTCTCCTCAGAGTGAACCTTCGTCATTTTCTTGTAAAAGACTGCATCTTGTAATCCTTCTATTTATTAATAAAAATCTTCTTTTAGAAACTGCTATGTCTCTTCTTGCTAAATGAAGATCCTTCTGAAATGGATAAAGTATCCCAGCATTAGCGGTAAACAAAAATTTACCAATGCTATATTAATTCCCCCTTCGCTTCATCTGTCAACTTAGTTGCCATCCCTCTTGTGTATGATCTCGGACAGATAAACTTTAAACCCCCTTCCTTCAATCCGCCCCCATATATGGGTAATAATAACACATATGAGTAACGACTTAGCTCTTCCAATCCACCATCATATCTTCTGGTCCATCACCATACGGGGATAATAATAACATAGTTGAGTGAAGACTCAACTCTTCCGATTCACCACTACACAGGGATAATAATAATATAGTTGAGTGAAGACTCTACTCTTACGATCCACCACCACATGGGGACAATAATAACATAGTTGAGTGAAGACTCAACTCTTCCGGTCCACCACCATACGAGGATAATAATAATATAGTTGAGTGAAGACTCAACTCTTCTGATCCACCACCACACGAGAATAATAATAATACAGTTGAGTGAAGATTCAACTCTTCCGATCCACCACCACACGGGGATAATAATAATACAGTTGAGTAAAGATTCAACTCTTTCGATCCACCATCACATGGGGATAATAACAATATAGTTGAGTGAAAACTCAACTCTTCTGATCCATCACCACAAGGGGATAATAACAATATAGTCGAGTGAAGACTCAACTCTTCCGATCCACCACCACACGGGAATAATAACAATATAGTTGAGTGAAGACTCAACTCTTCCGATCCACCACCACACGGAGATTATAATAATATAGTTGAGTGAAGACTCAACTATTTCGATCCACCACTGCACGGGGATACTTGCTCAACCTTAAGGTAAGCAAAAAGAATGGTAACGACTTGGCCTAGGGCTTCGCTTAGTCAAGTTGGAATAATCTTTTACTCCGTCATTTCTTCTTCTTTGTCTCTACCTTAAACCCAACTCCTCCGATCCACTACCATACGGGGATAATTGCTTGACTTGTAGACAAGCAAAAATAATTGTGACGACCTGACTTAGGGCTTCTCCTGGTCAGGTCAAAATTTTTTACTCCACCGTTTGTTCTTCTGTGCATCTACCTTGAACCCAACTCCTCCGTTCTGCTACCATACAGGGATAATTGCTTGACTTGCAGGCAAGAAGAAAGAATTGTGATGACCTGACTTAGGGCTTCGCCTGGTCAGGTCGGCATTTTTTACTCCACCATTTGTTCTTCTATGCATCTATCTTGAACCCAACTCCTCCATTCTGCCACCATACGAGGATAATTGCTTGACTTGCAGGCAAGCAGAAAGAATTGTGATGACCTGCCTTAGGTCTTCGCCTGGTCATGTCAAAATTTTTCTCTATCATTTGTTCTTCTGTGCATCTACCTTGAACCCAACTCCTCCGTTCCGCCACTATACGGGGATAATTGCTTGACTTGCAGGTAAGCAGAAAGAATTGTAATGACCTGACTTAGGGCTTCGCCTAGTTAGGTCGGAATTTTTTACTCTGTCGTTTGTTATTCTGTGCATCAACCTTGAACACAACTCCGTTTCGCCACCATACGAGGATAATTGCTTGACTTGCAAGCAAGCAGAAAAAATTGTGATGACCTGACTTAGGACTTCACCTGATCAGGTCAGAATTTTTTACTCCACCATTTATTCTTCTGTGCATCTACCTTGAACCTAACTCCTCCGTTCTGCCACCATATAGGGATAATTGCTTGACTTGCAGACAAGCAGAAAGAATTGTAATGACCTAACTTAGGGCTTCACCTAGTCAGGTCTGAATTTTTTACTCCACCATTTTTATAAGTGCATTTAAACCCAACTCCTTCGTTCCACCACCACATGGGGATAATGGCTTCAACTAATACTGAGCCGTAAAAATGTGACGACCTGACCTAGAGCTTTGCTTAGTTAGGTCAGAATGAATTTTTTTCTCCATCACTCTTCACATGTATTTTTACCTTGAACCCTACTCCTCCATTCCGCCATCGTACGAGGATGATGACTTTGGATAATACCATGCCATAAGAAATGTGATGACTCGATCTAGGGCGTTGCCCCATGGGGTTGGAATAAATATTTTTTACTCTGTCATTCTTCACAGGTGTATGTACTTTAAACCCTACTCCTCCATTCTACCAATGCACGAGGATGATGGCTCTAGATAATATCATGCCATAAAAAATGTGACGACCCTATCTAGGGCGTTGCCCCATCGGGTAGGAATAAATATTTTTTACTCCACTGTTCTTCACAAGTGTATGTACCTTAAACCCTACTCTTCCGTTCCACCATCGCATGAGGATGATAGATTTCGATAATACCATGCCATAAAAAATGTAACAACCCGATCTAGGGTGTTGTCCCATCGGGTCAGAATAAATATTTTTTACTTCATTTTTCTTCACAAGCGTATGTACCTTAAATCCTACTCCGTTCCGCCACCGCACGAGGATGATGACTCTAGATAATACCATGCCATAAAAAATGTGACGACCCAATCTAGGGTGTTGCCCCATCGGGTCAGAATAAATATTTTTTTACTCTGGCGCTCTTCACAGGTGTATTTACCTTAACCCATACTCCTCCGTTCTGCCACCGCACGGGGATGATGGCTCTGGGTAATACCATGCTATAAAAATGTGACGACCCGATCTAAGGTGTTGCCCCATCAGGTCAGAATAAATATTTTTTACTTCGCCATTCTTCACATGTGTATGTACCTTAAACCCTACTCCGTTCCACCACTATATGAGGATGATGGCTCTGGCTGATATCGGATCGTAAAAAAGACAAATCATGATTCTGAACCTCCTTGGAGCCCACATCATTGCTCTGAAGCCCAATTAGTACCATAAGCATACCCTGACCCCTATATAAGACTCTTCATCTCCCCCCTTCTTCATCTTTGCCCCCCTTTAGCTTCCGACCCTTCTCCTTTCTCCCCTTGCCAAAAACTTTCTTGCTTCCTTCGGACATGAAGACCAAGATGCAATCTCTTCTTCAACGGTTGATGGCGGAGTATGTTCAGGAGCTTAGACAAAGTAGAAATCAACTATCTACTATCACAACATCTCCGCCCCTCGCTTTCGCTTTTTCTGTACCCCCGCCCTTGCTCTAACATCTACCTCTCCCCCTCATTCCTCCGCACCTTCATCCCCTGTTGTTTCATCTTCGCCCCATGTAAACCCCCAATCGCTACAATCCTCTCCCCTTCCCTCTTCACCCTTATCACCAAACCCTAGCCTGTCCGCTTCTCCACCTTTAATTTTTGGGGGGGGGGCAAGAGGTCACCCCTGTTGGTGCAATCGGCCCAGGTCACGATTGACCAGGACTCGAGCTTAGCTCGAGAGATGTTTTGATGTTAGACAAAAACATATGACAATATAATTATCATGGTAAAGTCCAAGTCATGAGTACTTGGCATGGAAAGTCCAAGTGGGACACTTGGCATTTGGGAAAGTCCAAGCATGGGTCTTGGCAAGGTAAAGTCTAAGTCATGGGTACTTGGCATGGAAAGTCCAAGTGAGACACTTGGCATTTGGAAAAGTCCAAGTCTTGAGTACTTAGCACAAGGTAAGTCCAAGCATGGGTCTTGGCATGGAAAGTCCAACATGGGTTGGCAGGGGAAAGTCCAAGATTGAGTCTTGGCATTTGAGAAGTCCAAGGGGTTTGATATTAGCGGCGTAAAGTCCAAGGGTGGAGTCTTGGCAGCATAAGTCCAATGGTTGGCGGTGTAAAGTCCAAGCGGAGTCTTGGCGGCGTAAGTCCAATGTGTCTTGGCGGTGTAGACACCGTTAGCATGACATAGGCAATGGAAGCACCTGAAGGCTAGCGCGATGGATGAACAAGTCATGGATGACTTGGAGGGATCCGAGAGGCATGAGGCTGATGGAGGTGGCTAGAAGGCTTAGGTCTAGGCTAAGGATGGTCTAGCAAGTATGGGGGTACCATACTTGGGTTTAAACCTCATGCCACTTAGGATCGATGGCGACGATCGCCATTGAGTTGCGAGCATTAAAATGCGCCGTGGCCGATCGTGGCGATGGCTACGGTGCAGATCGCCAATGTTAGCGGGATCGGTGAGAGTCCCGTTGGAACTTGTCCAACGTGGATTGAGCCGTTGTCTCATAGCTACAGTGTTTGCAGTCGACTGGGGACTTATAGGAGTCGACTGCCGGGTGGAAATCAACCCGACGCAGGTTAAAAAGGGAAGCTCGTGGAGGATTTTGGCATTGGTTCTTTGGGAGCTTTCTTGGGGCGATTTGAAGGCGATTTGCAGTTGCATTTCAGGGCCCTTCAACCTCATCCAAGCAACTAACAAGCAAAGCGCTCAAACCCTAGTTTTGTAAAGTGTTCTTTACATTTCCATTGTATTTGCTTGTATTTCTTTCGTTTATTATTGTAAACATTTGTGCGAGGTTTCTTCGCCTCCGATGTGTTGTCGAGAAGGAGTTATTTGTGATTAGTGGTTGCGTGTGCATCACTAGAGCTCGTTGAGATCAACCGTGGAGTAGGAACCTTAAGATTTTGAACCACGTTAAACAATTGTGTTTTTTTGTTATTGCTTTATTATCCTTATTTCCACTGTGCTAACGAAATTTGTAGACACGGTCATGAACGATTTCCATCTACGTACGAGCACGCACTATTCACCCCTCCTCTAGCGGGCGCACAGGTCATAACAAGTAGTATTAGAGCCTGGGACTCTTCTACGGACTAATCGTCGAGATCTAATGAAGCTAGAGGGAAGATGGAATTCCAAGACAAGCTTGGATGAGATATCAACACTCCACCGCCATACGACCGAGAAGATTTTTCGGCGTGGAGAGCAAGAATGGAAACATTCTTGATGATGGACATAGAGGATTGGTTCATCCTCGTAGAAGGCTTTGAGCCTCCTAGGGACAAGAAAGGAGAAGTCCTCAAGTTAAAGAAATGGACCCAAGAGCAAAGGCTAAAATTCAAGACCGAAGCCAAGGTAACAACACTTTTAGAAGATTTGATATCTAATGATGTTTTGTCTTGGCTAGGTGAATATCTAGACGCCAAGGAGCTATGGGAAAAATTGGCAAAATTCCATGAAGAGTTTCACTCAATTCAAGAAGAAGAAGAAGAAGAAGAAGAAGAGTGCTCACTCTCTCAAGCTCAAAAAGAAGCAAGTACATCATCATCCAAAGAGCTTGAGGATTCGGAGGTTGATAGGGAATCAACATCCGGATCGGAAGAGGTGGAAGAAGTGGAAGAAGCATCCACCTCTAGGATTGAGGGGGAGGAGAGAACTTCCACACCGAAACATCAAGAAGAAGTTTCGACATCCGGTCAAGATGAAGAAGCTCAAAATCCGATTTCGACACCTACAACCACCCTAAGTAACTCAAGCAATATGATTTTAAATAAAAAATATATAATTTGTTTTGAGTGTAGGGAATCCGGACACTACAAGAGTAAGTGTCCAAAAAGGATAAAGAAGACTCAATCGGCTCCAAAAGTCAATGAAGCCGGTGTTCCCGCCAAGAAAAGCAAGGAGCAAGTCATTTGCTTCAAATGCCGGCAACCGGGACACTACCGGAATCAATGCCCAAAGGGGGAAAAGAAGGGGCAAAATGGAGCATCACATGTAGGGGGAGCTAAGGCTAACCCTAAGGTATATTTTAGTAATTCTCTTTCTAATTCTTATAGTCAAAAGCATGCTAGAAATAATTTTAATAGTCTTGCTATTTATCATAAAGAGCATGCTAGAAATAAGGAATATTGTCTAGGTGCTAAGAGGGTCAATTTTTCAAGAAAGGAGAAATTTGGGACTAATGTCCCTAGAAAACCTCTTCCTAAGGAAAGCATTAGGAAAATAGAAAACCACTTAGGCATTAACCCTAAGAAGGGTAGGCATATGCCTAAAGAAAATGGTAATGCCCAAAAATTTAATCAAAAATCAATTGGGCAATTAGAGTTGGAAAATCAAGTCTTGAGATTAAGACTTGAAAAATTAGAGAAGACCCTTAGGATTATGCAAAATCAATTTCAAGGGTCAAGTGATCAAAAATCTAGGTCTAGGAGTCAAAGTCAAAGACCTAGAAATCAAGAACCATTCAAGGGTAAGCCTAAGCCCAAAAAGACCTACCATAGTGTTCCATTTGACTATGGAACTAAATCTAGGTCTAGGAAGACCAAGGTCAATAGGGAAGTCATCCCTAAGGTTGACCAAGGTGTGTGCCTAGTGGCTAGGGTTTCAAGGAAACCTAAGGTGACCACTAAGAAGGTTGCAAGGGGAGTTACCCCTAGAGTCAACCTAGGTAAGACCCAAATGACCAAGGCTAACAAGCCTAGGAGGGTCATTAGGAGGGTATCTAGGGAGGTCATCCCTAAGGAATACCTAATTAACCCAATGAGATCAAATAGATTTTGGGTTCCTAGGAGCGTAATAGATTCACGCTAGAAGGGTTTAGGGTATGCCAACCTTGATTGGATGGGTAGTTAACTCAACCATGGTAAAGGTGGCACTTTAGGCAATTTTCAAGGTTATTGATACCTTGGAAATAGGTTTGATTTTTAATCCTAAAAGATTTTAGGATGTGCCAATATACCTTGAAGATTATGAAAAATCAATTGAATTGACACAATTTAGGTTTAGAGGTCATAGTGTGCCATTTTGGGTTTCTGGCACACTTGGGAGATTAATAGGAATAATGGAAAAAATATACTTAATTATCTCAAATGACAACTAATATTAAATTTTAGGTATTATTATACCTATATATTTTATATGACATGCTTTGTGTGTCATATGTCATGTCATGACATCATGCTTATTTGTATCATTTATATGTTATGATCATGTTTAGGATTAAGGATTTAAATGTCATGTGCTTTAGTTTTATATCATATGCCATGACATCATGATCATTGGCCATGTTTTATTTTTGCTATTATTATGCCATGATCATTTCATGCATTTAATTGATTAAAATTGATTTAAGGACAATGACATGACTTAGAGTCCCATTTATAAGGGAATTAAGTAGAGTTGCCTTAGAAAAATACATGAAACCCTAGTTTAGGGAGAACAAAACCCACATCTCACATTACATTGACATGTATGTGTATTTATACACCCTAGATACATGTGAGATACTAGGATAAGAGTTGAATTCAAGGTGCATAGTTTTTGCATCTAGATGGACTATAACTCATCTAATTTCATTAGTGGATCTTTGGGAAAGCTTGTGTACAAGTCATGTACATAGAGCCCAAGGAATATGATCCAAAATAAGGTTTTGAAAACATTTTAAAATCATTTTAGAAAACCTTGGTGAAGCCTATCTTTTGATAGCAATCACCATTGATGAGATTGATACAAAGTGAGCTAAAACATTGAAGTTTTTCTTCACTTTTGAATTTTGTATCAATTTTGATATTTTATGGATAAAATATTTTTCAAATATTTTTCACCCATTGTATTGACTATAAGTAATATACATATCAAATTTTGTGATTTTTCGATATACATAGAATTACTTATGACTTTTCAGAGAATTTTAGTTATCGATCATACAGATGGCAATGATCTGATGAAGCGATTCAACGATTATCGATAGGAGTCATTGCGGTCTGATTTCGGGTTAATAAGGTTTGTTTAGCCTGATTTCAGCTATGATAAGGTTTTCTAACTACTCCTAACCCTAGGATATGCTTTGGGAAACATTATAAAGGGTGAAAATCCATTGGATATGGATTAGGAGAGTTTTTAGGGTTTGTATCAATCTTAAGGTGAGTGAAAGTTCTATGTTGAACTTTGAACCTTAATTTTGATGGTTTAGAGTTCCTATTGGCTTAGAGACTTCCCAAGGATATTGTTGGTGCAATGGTCAAGGGGGAGCAAGCCTTTAGGGGGAGTTATCCATCTTGGGATGATGGATGTGTTTCTCTTCTTGAAGGGGGAGAACTTATTGGGAGAGTATCATCAATTGGGAAAATTGATGGGTATTTGATACCCAATTTGGAAATTGGGAGAGTGAATAGGAGTGCATCTCTTGAGTGATATGAGACTTATCACTAGGAAGATGGTAGGCATCCTAGGTATTTTTGGACCAAGGGGGAGATTGTAAGATCTCATTGGGACATGAGACATTGACCTCCTTGAAGAGATAACCTTTTTAATGTTAGTCAAAAGGAGGAGAATATTTGGGGAAGAATATTTTGGAGAAGATTAAATTACCAATTTGGGATAATTGGTAAGGAGTTTTTGAGTTAGATGGTCTAACTCAAATGGTTTGTTTTGTTTGATTTTTGTCAAACATCAAAAAGGGGGAGATTGTTGGTGCAATCGGCCCAGGTCACGATTGACCAGGACTCGAGCTTAGCTCGAGAGATGTTTTGATGTTAGACAAAAACATATGATAATGTAATTGTCATGGTAAAGTCCAAGTCATGAGTACTTGGCATGGAAAGTCCAAGTGGGACACTTGATATTTGGGAAAGTCTAAGCATGAGTCTTGGCAAGGTAAAGTCCAAGTCATGGGTACTTGGAATGGAAAGTCCAAGTGGGACACTTGACATTTGGGAAAGTCCAAGTCTTGAGTACTTGGCACAAGGGAAGTCCAAGCATGAGTCTTAGCATGGAAAGTCCAACATGGGTTGGCAAGGGAAACTCCAAGCTTGAGTCTTGACATTTGAGAAGTCCAAGGGGTTTGATATTGGCGGCGTAAAGTCCAAGGGTGGAGTCTTGGCAGTATAAGTCCAATGGTTGACAGCGTAAAGTCCAAGCGGAGTCTTGGCGGCATAAGTCCAATGTGTCTTGGCGGTGTAGACACCGTTAGCATGACATAGCCGATGGAAGCACCTGAAGGCTAGCGCGATGGATGACTTGGAGGGATCTGAGAGGCGTGAGGCTGATGGAGGTGGCTAGAAGGCTTAGGTCTAGGCTAAGCGTGGTCTAGCAAGTATGGGGGCACCATACTTGGGTTAAAACCTCATGTTTGAGGTTGACATTCGACTGGCATTATGGTCGGTTCGACTGTCGAGAGTCGACTAGAGCTCGACTGCCACTTAGGGCTGAATCGCCTTTGGCGATCGGCCCGCTCATTGGAGTAGTTGACCGATCGATGATCATCGCCGCTTGAGTTCGCACGAGAATGCTCCGAGTGATTGGCGCCACCACGGCGCCTGGCTGATCGGTGGTGAGAGTCCCGTTGGAACTTGTCCAACGTGGATTGAGCCGTTGTCTCACAACTATAGTGTTGGCAGTCGACTGGGGACTTATGGCAGTCAACTGCCAGGTGGAAATCCAGCTCGACGCAGGTTAAAAAGGGGAGCTCGTGAAGGATTTCGACATTAGTTCTTTGGGAGCTTTCTTGGGGCGATTTGAAGGCGATTTGCAGGTGCATTTCAGGGCCCTTCAACCTCATCCAAGAAACCAACAAGCAAAGCGCTCAAACTCTAGTTTTGTAAAGTGTTCTTTACATTTCCATTGTATTTGCTTGTATTGTTTTCGTTTATTATTGTAAACATTTGTACGAGGTTACTCCGCTTCCGATGTGTTGTCGAGAAGGAGTTATTTGTGATTAGTGGTTGCGTGTGCATCACTAGAGCTCATTGAGCTCAACTGTGGAGTAGGAACCTTGAGGTTCCGAACCACATTAAACAATTGTATTTGTAATTGTATTTTTTCGTTATTGCTTTATTATCCTTGTTTCCGCTGCGCTAATGAAATTTGTAGACGCGATCACGAACGATTTCCATCTACGTACGAGCACGCGCTATTCACCCCCCTCTAGCGGGCGCACAGGTTCTAACAACCCCCTCCTTTTTTACAGAACCTAGTCGAATTGAGGGGAGCTACGTGCCAACGGCTATAGGAGGAAAGTATTACTTCCCTCAATTCTTCTTCTTCTTCTGAGCTCCCCCCAATATTAGAACCAGTTTCAGTTAAATCTCCTCTATCTTCGCCTTTACAAGTTTTGACCACATCCCCATCATCTTCCCCATCCCTATCTCAGAAGGCTTTTCCTCCTGGCCTAGTTTAGAGCTCCACTCCGACAATCTTCCCCCTACTAGTGAAGAACCACTAATAACGGTGCCCCTCTTAGCCACCGATCTTTCTTTAACTTCGTCTCCTCTTCCTATATCCACGCCATTAGACACATTTAACCCCCTATTATCCCTTCCTTTACTTCTCCTGAGGGTTCCCCTTCCTCCACCAGACATCAGGTGGTTTTTGACATTCTGCAATCACCATCAACCTCCCCCTTTTCCTCTCCTGCTTCCATGAGTCTTCTGGCAACGACTCTTTTTGTGGCCCCTTCGACATCTCCCTTCTTCTCAGGAACCCCCTCCCTTTGCCCAGAGTGTCACCCTTCCCCCTCTGGGATCATTAGAACAATCCTTCGGGCTGCCCCCCTTCATACCCATCATGAGTGAGTCCACTCCCCTAATTGCCTCCACTCCTTCCTCCTTTGACCGGAGTACTCGAATCCTTAATTTAGAGGAACTTATTCCAAGGATGGAGAGCTTGCACCATGGCTTGGAGCTGGTATGCTTTCCCAACTGCCTTTGTATATGTTCTCAGCAATAACTTCATTCTACATTTTCTATTTTCAGGTGATGACAAATTATCAGGAGCTGGATCGCTCCTTCTCCCACATCGAGCCCAGCTTCAACAGCAGACCCACAAGCAACTGGAGGTTCAGGCTACCTTCAAGGATAGGGAGCAATTCTTACTGTAAGAATTGGCCCGCTGTCGGGACCAACTAGATGAAGCCCATCGTCAAAGATAGGATGATGTTGAGGCCATAGCAACCCTTCAGAACTAACGATAGAGGGATGTCAAAATCATGTCCGCTCTTTAAAGCATTCTCTCCTTTGCGTGGACAACCAGTAGCAAGACAGGTGCTTCATCCAAGAGAGCAGCTTCAACCAACTCCAAAGAAGTTGCATGCGTTTCGTCCACCTCGGGATTCTGCAAGTTCGAATCCAAGCACTACACAGGCAGGAGGAAGGCACACAAGCCCTGGTTCTATTCAGGGACATCATATGGCAAGGAGATAAAGCCATCATAGCAGCGATGGAAGTAGATCTTTCACATGGGTCCCAAATGGTATACATCATATCAGACTTGATGCTAACAATAGAAGACTCACGGATGCTCGGGACAAGGCCGAATATATTGAAAATCTCCTAGGCGAAATAGAAAAGCTGGCATGGATCCAATGGAGGATGAGCTACCCAGCTGAGTATGATGCACTCCTTAATATATCTGAAGGAAGAGAAGGTACGCATAACATCCTATCCCAAATGAGGCGAGTGTTCTCATCAGAAGACCCTGCCTAGGGTTACACCGCAATCTAGGACCAAGCATATAAAGACCTAGAGAGGCTATCTTGCGGAAATATAAAAGATCTGACCAAAAACATGAACAACTATATGAGACTGGCAGCCAAGATAGGGAGATTATATACAGGGCCAGAATTATCGGAGAAATTTTGGTTCAAAATGCCAGGAGATCTAGGCAGCAAAATAAAAGCTGCATTTGACAAAAAAAAATACGCAGGACTTACAGTAGGGGTCTTCCCCAGGATATTATTTGCCTACAAATTTCTGGAGAAGGAATGCAAAGATGCTGCATTCCAGAGATCCCTCAAAAACCTGTCTTTCTGTAGCCAGATTCCTATCCCAAGTTACTACCAAGAGAAGAAGCTCTTCGGAGTATGGAGGTCCAAAACATACAAGGGTAAGCCCCATGACTCTCACGCAAGGATCGAGAAAAGGAAGCACCTGATCCAGCAGAAGAAGTGCAAATGCTACCTGTGTGGACAGGAGGGGCACTTTACGAGGGAATGCCTGAGCGAGAAGCGCAATGTCAGACGAGTAGCTATGTTCGAACAATTGGAGATACCGGATGACTGTGACATCCTTTCCGTCCAGGAAGGGGAGGCCCAGAGTGATGCAATCTTCAGCATCTCTGAAGGAGAAGATGACTGTGAAGATCTCCACAGGTCTCTCCAAACCCTCCAAATTAATGAAACTATATTCATGCTTGGACAGGTAGATGGGGATACCGCCCCTTAGTAAAGGTAACAGAAAAGCAGCTAGCCTGTAACCATGATTAGAAGATGAATGAAGCAGTATTTCCTCCACAGCCGAGCAAATGCACCTGTTGCCGGAGGGAAACAATGCAAAGGGCGAGGATTCATTGCCCTCTCTGCTTATTTACAGCTTGCAACCTCTGCGGACCATACTACTAAACAGACAGGTCCCAGTAGCACCAGCACCACTGACACAATTCTTCCCGGATCATTTAATAGAACAACAAAATTACTATATATCCTAGTGCACAAGAGAGATAGAGAGGTTGAAGAAAGAAGCAGAGTTCTACAAGACCCAATATGAACAACTCCTCCTAGAGAAGGATCTCATGAGAGATTTCCAACGAATGGGAATACAGGAGGAAGATGAAGAGGAAATGACCAATGTACTGGTCACCTTAGCGGCAACACAGGAACAAGCCATGACACAACCAAGGTTAGTACGCAACATGCTTTATAACCTGGATGTTGAAATAGAAATCCCAGGAGTTCCCAGTATCACACTCAAGGCCATATAGGATGGATCAGAAGTCAGTACCTGCACAAGCCTTAAGCGAAATGCGTACATAATCCAATTTAGAGGGATAAATTCCCAGTAGACGGCGAAGATGAAGTTAAAAGCTGGCAGGATGATTATTGAGAATAATTCCTTCCGCATCCCCAACACCTACAGCTTCCCCATGAAGCTCGGCGACAATATCCAAATGATAATTGGCGCCAATTTCATCAGAGCCATGTAGGGAGGAGTCAGGATCGAGGAGAATACGGTAACATTCTATAAAAATATTACTTCAATTAATACCTCCCCCATGGTTAATACTGTAACAACAATCGAGGAGCTGGAGTTGGACGAAGAAGAATACCTACAGATAAAAGAGATGGTGCACTATACTGCAATGCCCTCGCACCAACAAGGAGAGTTCGACCCACTGCTCAGAGAATTGCAGGAGCAAGGGTATATAGGGGAGAATCCCTTGAAACACTGGGGTAAAAATCAAATAACATGCAAATTGGATATCAAGAACCCATATTTCATCATTGAAGATTGACCCCTGATGCATTTGACGCCCGCCTAGAAGGCAGTGTTCACCCAACACGTGAAGGCCTTGTTGGAAATCGGGGTCATAAGACCCAACACAAGCAGAC
The DNA here is from genome assembly GCA_025175895.1 of Wurfbainia villosa. Classification (NCBI taxonomy): domain Eukaryota; kingdom Viridiplantae; phylum Streptophyta; class Magnoliopsida; order Zingiberales; family Zingiberaceae; genus Wurfbainia; species Wurfbainia villosa. Next base: position 36,870,966 of record CM045992.1, on the reverse strand, counting down.
ATCGCACAACGATAATCATAGTGAATTTAGAAACTATGATTGACACAAAGACGGGGCAGGAAATGAAGGGAAAGGAGAGAATGGTGTTTAACTATAAACACCTCAACGACCTAACCAACAAGGACCAGTACAACCTTCCCGGCATAAACACAATACTGAAAAAGGTCAGCAATAGTAACATCTACTCCATATTCGACCTCAAGAGCGGATTTCATCAGGTGGCTATGCACCCAGACTCCATAGAATGGACAACTTTTTGGATGCCAGATGAACTATTCGAGTGGCTAGTGATGTCATTCGGCCTGAAGAACGCCCCCGCAATTTTCCAAAGAAAAATGGATAACTGTTTCCGAGGTACGGAAGATTTCATTGCTGTATATATTGACGACATCCTCGTATTCTCTGAAGACAGGAAACAACATTCTCAACACTTGAAGAAAATGCTCAGTATATGCAAGGAGCATGACTTAGTATTAAGCCCCAGCAAGATGAAAATAGCAGTACCAGAGATAGAATTCCTAGGTGCAGTCCTAGGAAACAAAAAAATCAAGCTGCAATCGCACATCATAACAAAGATAGCGGATTTCGAGGAGTGAGAACTCCTCAACAAGAAAGGCATGAGATTGTGGTTGGGACTTTTGAATTATGCCCGCAATTACATCCCAAACTTGGGAAAACTACTTGGGCCGCTATATGCAAAAATGAGCCAAACTGGAGACAAGAGGATGAACAATCAAGACTGGGACTTGGTCAAAAAGATTAAAGAATTGGTCAAAAACCTCCCTGATCTGGAAGTGCCACCGGAAGAGTGTTATGTCATCCTAGAAATCGACGGATGCATGAGTGGTTGGGGAGGAGTATGAAAATGGAAAAAACATAAATACGACCAGAGGTCAACAGAGAAGATTTGCACCTATGCCAGCGACAAATTCAGTGCTCCTAAGTCTACAATTGACGCAGAGATCTACGCAGTCATGAATAGCCTGGAAGCTTTGAAGATTTATTTCCCTGACAAAGAAGAAGTTATTATTAGAATTGACTATCAGGCGATCATTAGCTTCTTCGGGAAGACCGCCAACAACAAACCCTCAAGAGTTCGGTGGCTCGCTTTCACCGACTACATTACGGGCACCGGAGTGAATGTTACATTCGAG